>LR738714.1:576257934-576335074 GCA_902687465.1 Secale cereale
TCCCTGAACAGTCGATACGCTCACGTTCAGGGATGACCCGACCCCTTGGGACAGTCCGGTTTGCCCACGTCCCATTGATTGGCTATGTTTATGATTCCTTGGGCTCCCTGAACAGTCGATACGCTCACGTTCAGGGATGACCCGGCCCCTTGGGACAGTCCAGTTTGCCCACGTCCCATTGATTGGCTATGTTTTACGATTATATGGCCCCCTGAACAGTCGATACGCTCACGTTCAGTGATTGGCTAGGCTCCTTGGGACAGTAGGTTTGCCCACGTCCCATTGATTGGCTGAACCTTGTTTTTTAGCCTGGCAGCTCTTTGAAAAAGCCTCGACTACATGGTCTGATTTACAAGAATTGTGTGTTTTTTAATGATTTTTGTGTTTCATAACCTTTTAAACCAAGTGGAACAACTCCAGAAGTTGACCACATATCTATAATGTTATAAGTCTGGGTCATGAACACCAGCGAGAATTAAACCGGCGTTCGTCATAACCCGGATCGACTTCATGATGAGCCAACCGGTTAGCAGTACACGATCAGTTGTGACCAAGCCCGGTGTTCATTCAAACCCGGATGGAGTATCAGGTGCAAGTTACAAGTTTCTGAACCAAGATGAAAAAGATTTATCGACAAGATGAACCGAAGAGCTTCAGGTGTTTATTAGAATTGATGAAGACCGTTTAAGGTAATTTTAAACATCCTGACCGGTTTAAGGTATGTTGGCTACATACATCTCAGGTATCACAATTATTTTTAAGATATGCTTATTAGATGTGTCAAGAGAACAAGATAATCCGTCCAGTGGTAAGCCACTAGGACATGTTTTTCGATATTTTTTATGAACAGAACAAGGCATCCGCATCAATCAACAAGTCAACGAACGAATACTTCATGAAGACCAAATGTCGGATCACAGCGCATTAAGTTTCAGCTAAACCTATTACAAGGCATGAAAAGCCAAATAGTTGGAAGCATTGTTTGACGGAATAACAATACTGATTACAACAATAGCATTCAAGGTTGTGCTTCTCCTTGCTGAGATGGTTGGCCACCGTCTTGCTCCGAAACGTCTTCATCCTCGTGAAGCGGTGGGAAGTCCGGTACACGCCAATCAATCTTTGCCAAGGCACGGAAATATACTTCATCGTTGATAAGCTCAGCAGGATCAATATCAGGAGCAAAGGTGTGAGGACGAACCGGCGGAGTTAAGTTTACAATATCGTAAACCGGTCGATCCACCCGCTCGTTCTGCAGGTTATATGATGGATGATATCGAGACAAGTCAGACTCCACCGCAATCTTGCTGGCGAGGGGACGCATTTCCTTTGTCAGAGCATAAAGATCCTTTTCATTAAACGTTGAACCGTCCTCCTTGGTATCAGGAAATCCGGTTAACACCTCCTCCGGATCAATGTCCGGGACCCAAGCTTTAGCCCTCGTAAGGGCCAGAAGAGCACCGCCTCGAGCAGCCGATTTCTTAACCTCTTCAAGACGAGCCGGCAGAATGGACAAACTATTCAAAGTATCTTTGATAGTTGAAGGAGCCGGTTTACCGAAGGAAGTGGCACTGATAATCCTTTGCGTTCCAGAGTACAACTGTTCGACCAAGGTATAGCAGGCCTTGAGTTTCTTCCGTAAGTCATCCCCAAGATGGGCGACACGGCGTCCTACATACAACAATGAAAGTTAAACCGGTGCAGGTCACAGGTTACAAAGATAAAGACAGGAGTTCAGATTATGCTTACCAAAAATAGCAGAAGTCATCAAGTCAATTTGGCGCTTTAACCCGGTCAATTCTTCAGTAACCGGGTTAAGTGCTCCTTCGGCATCCTGAACACGTTTCTCAAGATCTTTTTTCTGGACTTCAAAAGTAGTCCGCTCCTCATCGAAAAACCTCTTTAAGTCTTCAGCAGTCTTTAAACTCACTTGAAGTTCTTTCTTCGCCTTTGAAGCGGCTGACTCAGTCTCCGTAAGCCGGCTTCGAAGTTCACTGATTTCCAGAGCATTCCTGTTCAGCTCAGCCTGTAGACAAAAGTTCAAAAGCAAGATTAGAAATTACAAGTCTCAAGCACACAACCAAGTTGTCTACTTGACACTTGGGGGCTAATGGCAGTTGAAGTAATACAGCAAAGACAATTTGAAAGTACAAGTCTCAAGCACACAACCAAGTTGTATACTTGACACTTGGGGGCTAATGGCAGTTGAAGCAATGCACCACAGACAATTTGAAATTACAAGTATCAACTACATAACCAAGTTATCTACTTGATACTTGGGGGCTAATGTACGGATCAGCAGTTCAAACTACAAAGTTCCGGATTACCTTTAGTAAAGCAGATAAACCGGAACTTGGGGGCTGCTATGAGATAAAGACGCGTCAAAAAAGCAAAGTCAGAAGAGGAAAACTTACTTCATATTTTTCTCTCATCAGGTTTACCAGGCTGGCTTCATAATCCCGGCTGCTGTGGAGCCGGTTCAAATAACCGGAATAGATATCTTGAGCACTCATACTCGAAAGACTGGATATATCAGTACTCCATTTCCCTTTTTCCTGAGTTATCTTTTCCGCTTTAGCTGTATGTTTTGCTAAAACGGTGGGTTCAGCTGGAGCAACATAAGCAGTGTCAGTAACCACAACATCAGGGGAAGTGGGTACATTGGGAGGAGTAATTTCAACTTGAGCCGGATCAGGAGACGCCGGGTTAACTTGAGGAGAATTAACCCGGGCCGGACTTGGTGGGTCTTGGACATTTTCTGCGACAGGAGTTTCAAGAGCAGGTTCTTCAACCGGAGCTGCAGGGGTACCTTCTGGAGGAACGGTTGTAGACGGATCAATCACCGGTTCATCAGCAGAAGGATCAGCAACAGGCTTATTCGCCTTGGCCTTTTTGCTAGGTTTCGGTTTGCTGGAAAACAGGCAAGATAAGTTAGCGTTATAAAAAGAAAGGGGTGTTATAAACCGGAAGAGCTGAAGAGAGTTACCCCGGGACGGTCTTCAAAGGAGGAAGCTGTGTAGCGGTCGACTCGCCGGAAGAAGACAGCGGAGTTTCCTGATAGTCAGGATCAGACGGTTTAAGGGGTTTTCGGATAAGTCCGGCCTTGGGATGAAGAGGGGTCGGAGAGAGTATCACCTCAGCACGGCGCTTTCGAACCGGAGTTAATGAGATTCCAGAGGACTCCACCGCCAGGCCACTATGGCGAGTGGTCCGGCGAAAAGCTTCGTGCTGTTGCTTCTTCAAAGTAAAATTAGGATCCAACTTAGCATAAGGGTGAGAAAATTGATATTTTCTGACGGTCCGACGGCTTTTTTGAGGAGGAGTTTCTGAATCAGAAGAAATAAGGGTTACCTCAATCTCAACCGGGTTATCACCTTCAAGCGGTTCCTGTGAAAAGGTATCATTAGATATGATTACAAGTACATGAAAGTGAGACTTAAACCGGAGTAAGGCATACCTCGGAGTCCGGATCATCATCCTCAGAAGGAGAACCGGCATCGATGGCTGCCTTCCTTTTCTTGTTTGCAGGGGTTTTCCGGCGAGTCTGTTTTACAGTTTTCTCCTGAGGTTTTCTCCTCCAGAAGGGGTCATCAGCCTAATTGAAAAAAGCAAAGGCAAGTAAAAGACGGTTCAAAGAGGACGGTTTATAAAGTATAAGCCAAAGACAAACTTACTTCAGGCAGCTTATTCTTCTTAAAGTACGGGGCCAAGCCAACTTTAGAGCAATCTGTTAAGGCAGGATTGACAATCTTCTTGGCTGACTCCACTACCTCCGATTAAGAAAGCTTATCCTTAGTAAACCTCTGAGGATCATCCGGTTTACCAGAGTATTTGCACATCAGCTTAGGGCGCCGGCTTAAGGGAAGGATGCTCCAGGATAGCCAGCAGCGAAGGAAATCAGTGCCAATCAGACCATTTGCCATAAAAGCTCTCAGCTTGGAGAGCTGTGGTGAAAACCGGGTCCGTTCAGCAGCACTTAGCCGTTGTGGCAAGGGGTGATTCGCCGGGATACGAGTTTCGCGATAACCCGGCAAAGGATTTTCACCTTCAGGAGAGGTGTCTACACAATAAAACCAGGACTTGTTCCAGTCCTTAGGGTGAGTATGTAAGGAGGCGTGAGGAAAGACTGCATCCCTCCTTTTCTGAATACTAATCCCACCAAGTTCTTGGTGAGGTCCGCTGGTGAATTCAGTGCGCCGGTTTGCATGGAAGAAATCCCGGAATAAATCAACTGAAGGCTCCTCTTGCAGATACACTTCAGAAAATACTTGGAAATCGCAAATGTTGGAGACAGAATTTGGTCCGATATCCTGTGGGTGCAGCTGGAAGGTGGCAAGAACATCCCGGAAAAATTTTGAACCGGGGGGAGAGAAGCCTCTGGAGATGTGGTCCAGAAATACGATGACTTCCCCGGATCTAGGAGTAGGAGGGCATTCGTTACCCGGAGCACGCCATTTTAGCTCAGCCTGAGGGCCTAATGTGCCAATTCTCGACAGCTTGACTAAGTCATCCTCAGTCACGACAGAACGGACCCAATCGCACGAAACATACTGCTTAGCCATTGAACAAAGTGCTGAAGAAGATAAAGTACAGAAACGGATTATGAACGAACAATGATCCGGGATCTATTTATATTATACAATGGTGGAAACTGAGAACTAGCTGGCAAGGTTAAACCGGCAATCATCAAACAAGTTATATCATTTCCGGTTTAAATGGCAGTTGAAGAGGAACAGTTTAAATTGTTGCATCAGTTTATATCATTTCCGGTTTATGGCATATCAATTTAAACCGGAACATACTTAGCGAATTTACTGAGGAGAAAAACAGGTTTCTAAATAATTGCTAAGGGGGAAAGATCTGAGTATGCTGAGGAAAAGAAACTAATCTACAGCGGAGTCAAAATTGCTAAGGGGGAAAGCTACGCAGACTTTATACCAAAAAGACGGATTTACATATCAGATAGGAGCAATAAAGTTTCGACGCATCTACAGCGGAGTAAAAATGGAGAAGATTGAAAGATAAAGCTACTACGAGTCACAGGGTCAAAAGAACGAACAACACGAAGCTTGCTAAGAGCTCTAATGGCGGAACGGATAAATCTACAGCATTATGACGGTGAGATCTAATCTAATACTAAGCGGAAGATCTGCTGACTAGGGCCTAAGGATCACAAATCTTCTATAAGAAACGAATCTACGAAGAGGTGAAGCTTCATTGGAAGCCCTAATGGCGGAAGAACAAGGTGAAGCAATGGCGGACACAGATCAACAGCAAGGAGGATGAACATACCTGGGACAGCGAGAATCGGCGGCGGAGGTTAATCTGGTCGAGGCTCAGGTTGATGCAGCGGCCGGTCGAGGACTGGAGATCCGGCGGTCGTCGGCGGCGGTTTGAGCTCGGGCAGCAATGGAGGAAGAAGACGCAGGAAGAGGATGAAGGGAGAAGAAGATAATGAATGGAGGGTGGCAGTATTTATAGCCAGGAGTCAGATCTGAAACGACAGGTGCGAGAATCGAGGAGACAGAAATCGGATAAAGATCCCGTGATGCCTCGATCTTCGGGATAACCCTTAAAATACGCTACAGTACAGCTCACGGCGTTAAATGCGGAGATGATGTCATTGTCAGACTTTAATGATTTCGGAGGATGACGTCAGAGCCGGTTTACAAAAAGATGAAGACAGAGGAAAATTATATGAAACGAAGAAGACTGATATGAACAGGTTCAAATCATTCTGGGGCCTAATGTCAGGGATATGGTTAGTAGGTATAAACCGGATATTGTAAACCGGCTTAGTTATATCGTACATGGTTTTAATATTTTAGTAGAGATTAAGGCCCATGAGATTTCAAGGCCCATGTATAGAAGTACGGTTTGTAAACCACCAAGAGATGTAACTTGAGAGATAAGAAAGAAAGGACAGAGGCCGAGGCGGACACGATTATGAGCCGGCCTCGGGACTCTGTAAACCGGACCAGGCGTCACCTCTATATAAAGGGACGACCCGACGACGGTTCAAGGACAAGCAACAATCAACCCGTCGAGACACAGGCAAAGCGAATCCGCTCCCTGTAAACCGACGCCCAAGCAATACCAAACCAACTAGACGTAGGCTTTTACCTTCTCGAAGGGGCCGAACTAGTATAAATCCTTTGTGTCCTTTGTGTGCCATGAATCCTTTCAAGCTAACCCGTGCGATGGTTCCATCATCCAGTCCGCTAAACCGGACATCTGCCGTGTTATTTCCACGACAGGTTCCCAACGCTAACCCAGAGGGTGAAGAGGTTCCTGATCGTCCTCCTTCACCTCCTCCTCCGTCTGAGGCCTGGAGAGCAATTATGCAAGCTACAAACCAGAACACCCAGATGCTTATGCAAATGATGCAGAATATTCAAGCAAATCAAGCAAATCAGGGTGCTCATGGGAACCAAGGCAATTTGTTCAACCAACCTCATTTTGCTACGCTCAACCAGTTCTTGGAAAATCAACCAAAGGCATTCAGTTACTGCGTGGACCCTCTCGATGCTGAAGACTGGATAACAGATATCAAGAAGCATTTCGAGCGCAGTAACGTCAGGCCCGAGGACTATGTGAAGTTTGCAGCCTTCCAACTCAAGGACCAAGCAGCTGATTGGTGGCAGCAGTACAAAGACTCCAGAGCAGGGCGTGTAATCTCCTGGGATGACTTCTGCAAGGACTTTCGCTCTCACCACATTCCAACAAGTGTCATCGAGGGTATGCGTGAGCAATTCCGCAACCTGAAGCAAGGCTCAATGTCTGGCTACCAATATAATGTCAAGTTCCAGAACCTTGCCCGCTATGCCAAGCAAGACATCCCAGATGCCAAGAGCAAGATCTATCAGTTCCGAGGTGGTCTGAAGGATGAACTCCAACTTGCTCTCACCTTGTTCGAGCCTGATGAGTTTGATCAATTCTATAACATGGCACTTAAGCAAGAGGCAACCCAGCTCAAGATGGAAGCTTCCAAAACGAGGATCAGAGACGCTGTTCACTCCTCCTCTTCTTCTCAAGTGGTCGCAAAGCAACAGAAGTTTTGGCTTCCACCTCCTCTAGTGATCCGAGCTCCCTACAACAACAACAAGAATTCTGGTGGCCGTGCTTTCTCCCACCCACCCAACCCAAGCAACCAGTCAAAGAATCATTTTCAAGCTTCCAAGTCAAGTGCTCCTTATCACCGTCCTCTCTCAGAAGTGGTTTGCAATAAGTGCACTCAGAAGGGTCATTATGCTAACAAGTGCCCCAACCCAAGGCGCCTTCCGCCTCCTCCACCTGTCAGCATTGCTATTGTCAAGCACAATCCAAAGGTTGCAAGAGTGAATCTGATGAATGCAGCTCAAGCAGAGAATTCTTCAGATGTGATACTTGGTAACCTTCCAGTCAATCTTAAACCTGCTAAAGTTTTGTTTGATTCTGGTGCATCACATTCTTTCATGTCATATCCATTTGCATTCAAGCACAATGTGGACACACTGGCTTTACCAAGGGAGTTATCGATTACTTCTCCGGGAAAGCAGATGAATTCTAGATTGTATGCTCCGGATGTATCTATTCGCATGGGTGATTACCGCTTTCTGGCTTCTCCGGTTATTCTCGGCAACTCCGACATTGACCTTATTCTCGGGATGGATTGGCTTTCTCAGCATGATGCTCACATTGATTGTGCAAACAAGGAAGTCAAGCTTACTCATCCTAACGAAGACGTGATTATCTTCGCCTCTCGGGATAACACAATCAGGCTATTCTCTCTCAATGACAAGGGCGAGATTAATACCATCTCTCAAATTCCGGTGGTCAATGAATACGAAGACGTTTTTCCCGAAGAGCTTCCAGGCATGCCTCCGCATCGTCAAGTTGAATTTGTCATTGAACTCGAGCCAGGTACCGAGCCAGCATGCCGGCGTCCGTATAAGCTCTACCCTGAAGAGTTGAAGGAGTTGAAGAAACAGCTTGATGAACAAGAGCGTATGGGTCTGATCAGGCCTAGCACGTCTCCTTGGGGCTGTGGTGTCTTATTTGTCAAGAAGAAGGATGGCACGGAGCGCCTTTGCGTTGATTACCATCCATTGAACAAGAAGACAATAAAGAACAAGTATCCGCTCCCCAACATCAATGAATTGTTCGAGCAGCTCAAAGGAGCTAAAGTGTTCTCAAAGCTCGATCTCCGAATGGGTTATCACCAGATTCGCATTCGTGAAGAAGATATCCACAAGACTTCCTTCAGAACGAGCTACGGCTCCTATGAATATACAGTCATGTATTTTGGCCTCGCTAATGCTCCACCTACCTTCTTGAGAATGATGCACTACATTTTCAACCCCTACACCAACGAATTTGTGCTTGTGTATCTGGATGACATCTTGGTATTCTCCAAGAATGAAGAAGATCACGAAAAGCACCTTCGGCTGGTTCTCGACAGACTCCCTGAACATAAGTTATATGCCAAGTTCTCCAAGTGCGAATTGTGGCTCGATAAGGTCTTGTATCTGGGCCATATTATCTCCGCTGACGGTATTGCGGTCAACCCCGAGAAAGTTGAAGCGATTGTCAACTGGGAACATCCTCAGAACGTCAAGCAACTCCGAAGCTTTCTTGGTCTTGCTAGCTATTGCAGAAGGTTCGTTGAGAACTTCTCCAAGATTGCCAAGCCTCTCTCCAACTTGCTGCAGAAGAATGTCAAGTACAACTGGTCTCCGGATTGTGATGTGGCATTCAAAACTCTCAAAGAAAAGCTCATCTCTGCTCCAGTTCTTACCCCTCCAGATGAGTCCAAGCCCTACGAAGTTTTCTGTGATGCTTCTCTTCAAGGACTTGGTGGTGTGCTAATGTAGGACAAGAAGATTGTGGCATACACCTCTCATCAATTGAAGCCAAGTGAGAAGAACTAACCCACACATGATCTCGAGCTAGCAGCTGTGGTACACGCCTTGATTACGTGGAGACACCTTCTGTTGGGCAGAAAAGTCGACATCTTCACCGATCACAAGAGCTTGAAGTACATCTTCACACAGCCGAACCTGAACCTTCACCAGACTCGTTGGGTTGAGATGATCCAAGAGTATGATCCAAGCATCGAATACACACCAGGCAAGGCCAATGTCATTGTAGATGCCTTGAGCAGAAAGGCATATTGCAACATTCTCCTTATCAAGCTATTTCAGCCTGAGCTTTGTGAAGCATTCAGGAAGCTCAACCTCCAAGTTGTTCCGCAAGGCTTTCTTGCAAATCTTCAAGTTGCTCCTACCTTGGAAGATCAGATCCGTGAGGCCCAACTCAGTGATGCTATGGTGCAAAAAGTGAAACATGGTATTGCAAAGGGTACTCCCAAATACAAGTGCTATCGCGTTGATGTGAGTGATACCTTGTTCTTTGAGGACAGACTTGTGGTTCCCAAGGGTGATCTCAGGAAGCTCATAATGAACGAAGCACATGACTCCCTCCTTTCGATTCATCCTGGAAGTTCCAAGATGTACCAAGACCTCAAGCAATCTTACTGGTGGACTCGCATGAAAAGGGAGGTTGCCCAATTCGTGAATGAATGTGATGTCTGCAGAAGGGTGAAGGCAGAGCATCAACGTCCAGCCGGTCTTCTCCAACCTCTTCCTATCCCCGAGTGGAAATTCGACCACATTGAAATGGATTTCGTCACTGGGTTTCCCAAGTCCAAGAAGGGGAATGATTCTATCTTTGTGGTGATTGACAAGCTTACCAAAGTCGCTCACTTCCTTCCAGTCAAAGAATCCATCAATGCAGCTCAACTGGCAGAGTTGTACAGTTCCAGAATTGTGTCCTTACATGGCATTCCTCAAGTTATCTCCTCAGATCGTGGAAGTTTGTTCACATCCAAGTTCTGGGACTCCTTTCAGTCTGCCATGGGCACTAAGATTTGTTTCAGTACTGCATTTCACCCTCAAACTAGTGGTCAAGTTGAAAGAGTGAATCAGATCCTAGAAGACATGCTCAGAGCTTGTGTCATATCTTTTGGCATGAAGTGGGAAGATTGTCTCCCGTTTGCCGAGTTCTCTTACAACAACAGTTTCCAAGCAAGTGTCGGCAAAGCTCCGCTTGAAATCCTCTATGGCAGAAAGTGCTGTACTCCTCTCAACTGGTCCGAGACTGGTGAACGTCAACTTCTTGGCAATGACTTGATCTCAGAAGCCGAAGAAATGTGCAAAGTCATACGTGAGAATCTCAAGGACACTCAGTCGCGTCAGAAGAGCTACTATGACGGAAAGCATCGTGATTTGGCCTTCAACATTGGTGATCATGTATATCTCTGTGTTTCTCCTATGAAAGGAACCCAAAGATTCGGTATCAAAGGCAAGCTTGCTCCTAGATACGTGGGCCCTTTCAAGATCCTTGGCAAAAGAAGCGATCTAGCCTATCAACTTGAGCTCCCTTCCAACTTCGCTAATATTCATGATGTGTTTCACGTGTCTCAACTCCGCAAGTGCTTCAAGACACCTGAACGCACCATTCCGTTTGATGAGATTGATCTTCAACAAGACTTGTCTTACCGAGATCACCCCGTTGCTATTCTCGAAGAAACCGAGCGCAAGACCCGCAACAAGTCAATCAAGTTCTTGAAAGTCAAGTGGTCACACCATACCGACCGAGAAGCTACGTGGGAACGAGAAGATCACCTTCTTTCCGAGTACCCTTCCTTCTTTCAGTCCTAGATCTCGGGACGAGATCTTTTCGTAGTAGAGGAAAGTTTGTAATGCCCCGGATGTAACACTTTCCCTATATGGCAATATATAAACATTGGCTTCATCATTTCTGTTCTGAGTTCTTCTTTCTTTTCGGTTTCTTCGTTTTGTCGTGCATGTGTGCATTTCATACATGTCATGTTGTCATGTGCATTGCATTGCATTTGTGCTGTCTTTTGCATCCGGTCCCACTCGTCTCTTCCCGTTGTCCATTTCGAGTTCCGACGCTCTCACACGTGCCCGTGGCATCCCCGAGTCCTTCTTTCGTGTCTGGGCGTGTAACTTTTCCGGAATGACGTGAGACTTATCGTGCGATGTTGTTTTGATACGTGTAGGCCGCCTGTCAAGTTTCGTCGCGTTTGGAGTTCGTTTGGTACTCCAACAATTAACCTCGTGGGCTAAAAGTACCTCCTCTTTGAGGCCCAAGACCCCCTCCACAACAGCCCACCAACCCAGCACAACCCTTCCCATCATCTCGGTCGTTTAATTGTGATCGCCTAGCCAAAAACCGCTCCCCATTTGGAGTCCCCTAGCTCCTTGTGCCTATAAAAACGTCCACCCCTCCATTTTCGCGTCCAAAATCCTAGCTAGACTCCTCCCCGCCGCGCCGGACACGTCCGTACGCCGCCGGACGTGTCCGACTTGCCCCGCCGTGCCACGTGGAAGCTTCCCGTTCGTCAGCGCCGCGGCGCCCACATCCCCGCCGGCCAGGCCCGAGAGGCCCGCGAGGGACCCTCCCGGCCCGAACCGCCGCCGCGCGACCCACGACCTTCTTCCCCGCCGTCGTTGCGCCTCTCCGCCGCCTCGCCTCAACCCCTCCGGCTGCCGGCCGCCCTCCGCCGCCGCGCGCGCCGGAGGATCCCTCCGGCAACCGGCGCCTCCGGCCTGGACCTCGCCGCCCGTGCTTCCCTGCGTCCTCCGAGACGAGCTCGGCCTCGCTGCCGCCCGGATCCGGCGCGACAGACCGGATCCCGTCGCCCCGCCGCCGGATCTCGCCGGCAACCGCCGGCGGCAACCTCCGCCCGCGTCCTTGCCCGATCCAGGCGGGATCGGCAGGGATGACGCCTCGGCCGCGTCGGGCCAGACTCCTCCGCGTGGGCCTTCCCAGCAGCCCGCATCGGCCGGCCCAGCCACCTCGGGCCGAGCCCGCGAGGTGAGGCCCAGTGCCCAGATCTAGCCCTTGTGTTTTTTTCCCGTCGGCATTTTTTTCTTTTTCTCGAATAATTGCATAATTACAGTTTAGTCCCTGTTAAACTGTTGTCTGATGCATTATTGTGATAGCAATAACTTTTACTGTGCTTGACCGATTTGTGCATATAATATGTCAAAATGATCGTGGTGATGTGTACTATGTTTTGTTCCATTGTGTCATGCATGTTTGAGATCATCTAGATGTCTAAATCTTCATGAGAAGAGTGCTACTTGTTATAAATTGCTGCTATTAGTTGTTTTCATGCCATGTTTGAGATGTGATAACTTGGTGCATGTTTATCCAAATGAAGCAAATGATATGTCCACATGTTCATCATGAGATGCTCTACATGTTGGTTGCTATAGCATGCTTGTTAGAGTTCATATTGCCATGTTTATCTCTGTTGCAAAAGTGCATGTGGCTGTTAGGTTTTGTAACTTGTTACGAGATGCCTAGTTGAGGAGCTCGTTGCTATTGTTGTGTTTGTCCACATGTGGCATGCTTATATGTTTTAGATTCCCCATCATGTGTTTTTTGCTGTGGTGCAAACCAATTGCCATGTTATGCTTTGAGGTGACTTAAACATGCTCACAAATATGCCATGATAATATTGCTGTTTTAACACTTAGTGAAATTTCACCAAGTCTAGAATCTGTAATATCCTGATGCAATGTTTGTTTGATGCTCTAGGCAAATCCATGTTAGTTTTGGGGTGGCCATTGATCATTCCTTGTTGTATATGTTGTTGTCTATCCATCCATGCCCTCAGATGCTCTTTTGGGTTGATGTAGCATATTTAACTCTTGCTCCCAAGTTGCTATAAAATATTACTGTCAGGTTTTTATTGTCATCATCAAAATGTTGTAGCTTGTTGCTTTTGATCTATGCCTCCTATGGAGATGCTCCAATGGAGTTGTTTGCTGTAGGATATGTCTACTTCATGTCCATGATTCTTGTCACCATGTTTGAGTGTTGTAGAGTATATATTTATTGCTCCAAAGTTGCTATGTGGCTGTTAATTTCAGCTTTGCATTGTTTCTTGTTTCGGATGTATCTTTTAGTTCGTTGCTCTGTTTTGAGCAAGTCCTATATGAAACTTGTGTGATTTTGCATGTAGATTCATAATATCGTCTTGTTAACTTGTTTGGAGTATGTTTGCTTGATGTTTGGGTGCATTTTGCACCGTTGCCATGCTTATCTTGTTTTGATCATATCTTCTAGACCGTAGCTCCGTTTTAAACAAACTTTATATGAAACTTGACTAGATTTTCGTGTAGATTGTCTTGGTGCATGTTAACTTGCTGTTTAACAACTTTAACTTAAGGTTTGATCAGAACTGGACTAATTTCAAACTATGCATATGAGGACTTACCGGTTTTGTCTTAAGTAGTTTCCGGCCTCATTTAAACCTGCTGTTTCTTGTGTTGTTTCTCTGTGCTTCCTACCCTGTCGTGTTTTGCATCCTAAATGGACTTGTCTTGCATCCTACTTGCTTGAGTATGTTGTCATGTTTCTTGTGCTGTTTCTCTGTGCTTCCTATGTTATCTTGCTGTGCATCCTAAGTGCATCTGAAGTGCTTCCTTAGTGCATCAGCCATGCATCCTGTAGTTTGCGCATTGCATCTTGTTTGATTTCGTGCCTCGTGTGTTCTTGTGTTGAGTAGAGTCGGAAGCCGAGATCGAGTACGAGAACGAGGTTACTACCGAGGTTGAGAACGAGGAGCCCTCTTACGATCCCATCGATGACTCGACAAGCAAGATGACCTGACCCAGATATCATTACTATCTTTGCCTATTGCTAGAAGTCTCGCTCTTTAGCTTATTGCCTCGATGCCCATGTTTTCCTGTCAGCCTCCTATTGCAACCATGAATCTGTCTAACCACCCAACCTATGCAAACCCTTTGATTGGCTACGTAGGCTTCGCTCAACCCCTCTTATCGCATTGCTAGTTGCAGGAGAAGATTTGAAGATTCTTGCTTCATGTTGAAGCTTGTTGGGATATCACACTATATAAACTCTTTAATGAAATCATCTATATATAGGTAATGGGTGGAAGGCTAAGCCTCTTGCTTGGTGATTTGTTCCACTCATGCCGCCCTAGGAACCGTATAAACCGGTGTTATGTTCCTTGATTATGCGTTCCTCACATGGTTGGGGTTATGGGACCCCCTCGATAAACCGCTTAGCGCTAAGTCTTTTCCAGCAAGTCCCAACATTGGTACTATTTGCCTAAACAACTAAAAACTTGCATAGGGAGTAATTAACCCTCTTCTTAATCAACAACCCGGGCCAGTGCTCCACATGAGTGTTGGTCCAAATTGGGCGTGCTGCGGGGCCACCTCGAGGAAACTCAAGGGCTGGTAAAAACCCGTAGCTTGTCCCATCCGGTCGTGGCCTGAGACGAGATACGCACGGCTACTGTCAGGGTGTCGGCATGCCGGGAGGATTTGCTGGATTAGCCTTACCTTAGTCGGAGTATCTTGAGCACGGGATTCCGAGGATACTCGGGCCTTCCCACCTTGGAGTTGCGACTCCGTGGATCGTGGGCTTGTAATGGGCCAAGTTGGAACACCCCTGCAGGGTTTTGAACTTTCGAAAGCCATGCCCGCGGTTATGTGGCAGATGGGAATTTGTTAATACCCGGTTGTAGAAAACTTGACACCATGTTCAGAACACACTACCAGCATGAGTACCGTGACGGTCATTTTCCGAAAGGGGTTCGGGAAGTGAACACGGTGGGGTTATGTTTGACGTGCTTAGATAGGATCACTTCGTGATCACCTTGTCGCTCGTGGCACTTCTCTTCTCGCTCTTATCACGTAAGTTAGTGCTAGTGCAGCTGCAACCTTTTATTCTTTCTTCAGCCTTGTTCCACACCCAAGGCTTAGATAGTTCTGTTACCCGGGAACGGGATTGTTGAGTCTTCCGTGGCTCACAGATTCTACACCACACCAGATGCAGGTACTCAGGTGAACTATTCAGGTGACGGCACAGAGCTATACTGGGAGTACGACAAAGAGCATAGCCGTTACTATGTGCACTATCCCGATGATCAGTAGTGGTTTCTACTAGGGGCGATTCGAACCTGTGGCTTTATGTATGTTTGGTATCTTTCATTTGGATCTTCACCCGTAGTCGGGTTGTGATGTTATTTGGATGATGATTGTTATGTAATATATTGTGTGACGTGGTGAGTGTAAGCCAACTATCTCTTTTCCTTTTCATCCCTATTTTTACATGAGATGTGCAAAGATACCGAACTTGAGATCATTCCAGAATGGGCTTATACCTTTAAGTCGTGCCTCGACACGTAGGAGGTATAGTCCCATCCTGGGCTTTACAGTTTTGTCGATCGTAAGAATGCTAACAAGGTATGCAAGCTCCAGCGCTCCATCTATGGGCTGGTGCAAGCATCTCGGAGTTGGAACATTCGCTTTGATGAGGTGATCAGAGCGTTTGGGTTCATACAAACTTGGGGAGAAGCCTGTATTTACAAGAAAGTGAGTGGGAGCTTTGTAGCATTTCTCATATTATATGTGGATGACATATTGCTGATGGGAAATGATGTAGAATTCTTGGAAAGCATAAAGGCCTACTTGAATAAAAGTTTTTCAATGAAGGACCTTGGAGAAGCTGCTTACATATTAGGCATCAAGATCTATAGAGATAGATCGAGACGCCTCATTGGTCTTTCACAAAGCACATACCTTGACAAGATATTGAAGAAGTTCAATATGGATCAGTCCAAGAAAGGGTTCTTGCCTGTATTGCAAGGTATGAGATTGAGCACAGCTCAATGCCCGACCTCGGCAGAAGATAGAGAAAAGATTAGTGTCATCCCCTATGCCTCGGCCATAGGTTCTATTATGTAAGCCATGCTGTGTACCAGACCTGATGTGAACCTTGCGATAAGTTTGGTGGGGAGGTACCAAAGTGATCCCAGTATGGAGCACTGGACAGCGGTCAAGAACATCCTAAAGTACCTGAAAAGGACTAAGGACATGTTTCTCATTTATGGAGATGACGAAGAGCTCGTTGTAAAGGGTTACGTCGATACTAGCTTCGACACAGATCTGGATGACTCCAAGTCACAAACCGGATATGTGTATATTTTGAATGGTGGGGCAGTCAGCTGGTGCAGTTGCAAGCAAAGCGTCGTGGCGGCATCTACAAGTGAAGCGGAGTACATAGCTGCTTCCGAAGCAGCGCAGGAAGGAGTCTGGATGAAGGAGTTCATCACCGACCTAGGAGTTATTCCAAGCGCGTCGGGCCCGATGACTCTCTTCTGTGACAACACTGGAGCTATTGCCATTGCCAAGGAGCCCAGGTTTCACAAGAAGACCAAGCACATCAAGCGCTGTTTCAACTCCATCCGAAATTATATTCAAGATGGAGACACAGATATTTGTAAAGTGCATACGGATCTGAATGTCGCGGATCCGTTGACTAAACCTCTTCCACGAGCAAAACATGATCAACACAAGAACTCTATGGGTGTTCGATTCATCACAATGTAACTAGATTATTGACTCTAGTGCAAGTGGGAGACTGTTGGAAATATGCCCTAGAGGCAATAATAAAATGGTTATTATTATATTTCCTTGTTCATGATAATTGTCTATTTTTCATGCTTTAATTGTATTATCCGGAAACAGTAATGCATGTGTGAATACATAGACCACAACATGTCCCTAGTAAGCCTCTAGTTGACTAGCTCGTTGATCAATAGATGGTTACGATTTCCTAACCATGGACATTGGATGTCATTGATAACGGGATCACATCATTAGGAGAATGATGTGATGGACAAGACCCAATACTAAGCCTAGCACAAGATCGTGTAGTTCGTATGCTAAAGCTTTTCCAATGTCAAGTATCTGTTCCTTAGACCATGAGGTTGTGCAACTCCCGGATACCATAGGAATACTTTGGGTGTGCCAAGCGTCACAACGTAACTGGGTGGCTATATAGGTACACTACGGGTATCTCCTAAAGCATATGTTGGGTTGGCACGAACCGAGACTGGGATTTGTCACTCCGTATGACGGAGAGGTATCTCTGGGCCCACTCGGTAATCCATCATCATAATGAGCTCAATGTGACTAAGGGTTTAGTCACGGGATGATGTGTTACGGAACGAGTAAAGAGACTTGCCATAACGAGATTGAACAAGGTATCAGTATACCGACGATCGAATCTCGGGCAAGTACTATACTGCTAGACAAAGGGAAACGTATACGGGATTGATTGAATCCTTGACATCGTGGTTCATTCGATGAGATCATCGTGGAACATGTGGGAGCCAACATGGGTATCCAGATCCCGCTGTTGGTTATGTGCCGAAGATATGTCTCGGTCATGACTGCATGGCTCCCGAACCCGTAGGGTCTACACACTCAAGGTTTGATGACGCTAGGGTTATAGAGAATGTAGTATGTGGTTACCGAATGTTGTTCGGAGTCCCGGATGAGATCCCGGATGTCACGAGGAGTTCTGGAATGGTCCGAAGGTAAAGATTTATATATGCGAAGTCCCGTTTTGGTCACCGGAAGTGTTCTGGGCGTTATCGGGACCACCAGAAGGGTTCCGGGGGTCCACCGGGAGGGGCCACCGGCCCCACAGGCTTGCGTGGACCAGCCCCTAGGTAGGCTGGTGCGCCCCCCACCAAGGCTTAGGGTGCAAGGGAGAGGAGAGGGGGCCAACCCTAGGTCCAGATGGGCCTTAAGGCCCACCCTAGGGGTGCCCCCCTCTCTCCCCCTCCTGGCTGCCCCCAGATGGGATCTAGGGCTGCCGCCACCCCTAGGGGGGAACCCTAGATGAGGGCGCAACCCCTCCCTCCCTATATATAGTGGGGGTTTCAGGGCTGCCAGAGGCACGAGTCTCCTCTTCTCTTGGCGCAGCCCTACCCCTCTCCCTCCTCGTCTCTCGTAGTGCTTGGCGAAGCCCTGCTGGAGTGCCATGCTCCTCCACCACCACCACCACACCATCGTGCTGCTGCTGGACGGAGTCTTCCCCAACCTCTCCCTCTTCCCTTGCTGGATCAAGGCGCGGGAGACGTCACCGGGCCGCACGTGTGTTGAACGCGGAGGCGCCGTTGTTCGGCGCTTAGATCGGATTCGACCAGGATCTGAATCGCTTCGTGTACGACTCCACCAACCACGTTCTTGCAACGCTTCCGCATCGCGATCTTCAAAGGTATGAAGATGCACTCCCCTCTCGTTGCTAGTAATCTCCATAGATGGATCTTGGTGATGCTAGAATTTTTTTTGATTTTGTGCAACGATCCCCAACAGTGGGCCCCACGTCTGGCCCCTGGTGCCCTCCTTCGTCCTATATATACCTACGTACCCCGAAACCATCAGAACAACAGAGAAAACCCTAGTTCCACCGCCGCAACCTTTTGTTCCTGTGAGATCCCACCTTGGGGCCTGTTTCCGAGCTCCGCCGGAGGGGGGATCTTCTACGGAGTGCTTCTACATCATCATCATCACCTCACCATGAGTTGTGAGTAGTTTACCACAGACCTTCGGGTCCATAGCTAGTATCTAGATGGCTTCTTCTATCTCTTTGGATCTCAATACCAAGTTCTCCTCGGTCTTCGAGGAGATCTATTCAATGTAATCTCTTTTTGCGGTGTGTTTGTCGAGATCCATTGAATTGTGGGTTTATGATCAAGATTATATATGAGAAATATTTGGTTCTTTTCTGAACTCTTTATGTGTGATTATAGAGTCCTTACAAGTCTCTTCGAATTATTGGTTTGGTTTGGCCTACTAGATCTATAGTTCTTGCAATGGGAGAAGTGCTTGGCTTTGGGTTCAATCTCGCGGTGTCCTTTCCCAGTGACAGTAGGGGCAGCAAGGCATGTAGTGAATTGTTGCCATAGAGGATAAAAAGATGGGGTTTATATCATTATGTTTGAGTTTATCCCTCTACATCATGTCATCTTGCTTAAGGCGTTACTCCGTTCTTATGAACTTAATACTCTAGATGCATGCTGGATAGCGCTCGATGTGTGGAGTAATAGTAGTAGATGCAGAATCGTTTTGGTCTACTTGTCTCGCACGTGATGCCTATATATAATGATCATGCCTAGATAGTCTCATAATTATTCGCTTTTCTATCAATTGCTCGACAGTAATTTGTTTACCCACCGTAGAATATCGCTATCATGAGAGAATCCACTAGAGAAAACTATGGCCCCCGGGTCTATTCTCAACATATCAATCTACAATCTACTTTACTTTTCTGCTTTTATTTTCTGTTCTTATATCCAAAAATACCAAAAATATCAAACTATCATCTCTATCAGACTCACTTTCGTAAGTGACCGTGAAGGGATTGACAACCCCTTATCGCGTTGGCTGTGAAGTTCTTATTTGTTTGTGCAGGTGCGAGGGACTCGCGCGTGGTCTCCTACTGGATTGATACCTTGGTTCTCAAAAACTAAGGGAAATACTTACGCTATTGTGCTGCATCACCCTTTCCTCTTCGAGGGAATACAACGCAAGCTTGAGAAGTAGAAGTGATCTGTGGGGAAAATAAGTTTACGATAGCAGTGAAAGTGCACCAACAATTATTTGGACAAAACCGGAACAGTACCCAAATTAACGCAAAACTGCTAACCGGAATAATAGCCCAAACAAACTAAAACAACAATCCCAAATAACCCGAAATAGTAAAGCTAGTGGAATAGAAAAATACTTGAATAAACCGAAAACAATAACCCACTCAAACTTGAACTTGAACAATACCTGAATTGCAGCCCAGAACAAGAAACTGTGCGAACAGTGTTGGTAAATATGGAGCACGTATGAACAGTAATGAAGAATGAACCATAATTAAGTGATGTATTGTAATGCCCAGTATGAGACTATACCTCCTACGTGTCGAGGCACGACTTAAAGGCATAATCTCATACTAGAATGATCTCAAGTATGGTATCTTTGCACGACTCATGTAAAAGAGGGGATGAAAATGTAAAACAGTAGTTGGCTTACACTCGCCATGTCACACAATGTAATACATTAACATACATCATCAAATAACATCAGAGTTCGACTACGCACGAAGATCCAAATGAAAGATACCATAAATAAAGCAACACAAGGTCCCGATCATCCTAGTAAGAGCCCTAATGATCCTCTGGGTAAGACACGTAGTACCGCCCACATTCTTCATCGAACTCCCAATACAACTCTGAACCGCCAACTGTGTAGTTCTCAACGGTACCTGCATCTGGTGTTGTGTAGAATCTGTGAGCCACGGAGGACTCAGCAATCCCGTTCCCGGGTAGCAATACTATCAAAGCCTTAGGTGTGGCAAAGGCTTAAACAAGGTTGCAGCAGCACTAGCACTAGCTTACGTATATAGAGCGAGAAGAGAAAGTGCCAAAGATCGTCAAAGTGATCACTAAGTGATCCTAACTAAGCACGTCAAACATAACCCTACCGTGTTCACTTCCCGAACCCCTTCGGAAAGCGACCGTCACGGTTACTCACGCTGGTAGTGTATTATGATCATAGTGTCAAGTTTTCTACAACCGGATATTAACAAATTACCATCTGCCACATAACCGCGGGCACGGCTTTCGAAAGATCAAACCCTGCAGGGGTGTCCCAACTTAGCCCATCACAAGCTCACGACCTGCGGAGTTGCAACTCCAAGGTGGGAAGACCCGAGTATTTTCGGAATCCCGTGCTCAAGATATACCGACATAGGTAAAACTAATCCAGCAAGACCTCCCGGTGTGCCGACACCCTGATAGTAGCCGCGCGTATCTCGTCTCAGGCCACGACCGGATGGGACATCCTACGGGTTTTTACCAGCCCTTGAGTTTCCTCGAGGTGGCCCCGCAGCCTGCCCAGTTTGGACCAACACTCATGTGGAGCACTGGCCCAGGGTTGTTAATTAAGAACTTGGGTTTGCAACGCCCTTATGCAAGTTTTAGTTATTAGGCAAATGTAAAACCAAATTTGGGCCTTGCTGGAAAAGCTTTAGCGCTAAGCTGGTTATCAAGGGGGGCCCATAAACCCCAACCGTGTTAGGGACGCAAAATCAAGGAACATAACACTGGTTTAATCGGTTCCTAGGGTGGCATGAGTGGAACAAAACACGAAGAAAAGTCTTAGCTTTCCACCCATTGCCAAATATATAGATGATTTAGTTTAACAGATTATATATTGTGATACCCCAACAATAACTTCATGATGAAGCAAGAATCTTCAAATCTTCACCTGCAACTAACAACGCTATAAGAGGGGCTGAGCGATGCATACGTAGCCAAACAACGGTTTGCTAGGTTGGGTGGTTAGAGAGTTTCATGTCAACAATAGGATGGCTGACAAACAAACATGGGCATCGAGGCAATAATCTAAAGAGCGACACATCTAGCATAGGCAAAGATAGTAGTGATATCTGGGTAAGGTCATCTTGCCTGTTGATTCCACGGAGGGATCGTAACCTTGCTCCTCACACTCAACCTCGGTAGAAACCTCATACTCCGTATCGTCACCGGGCTCTAACCAAACACAACAATGCAACAACGGAACAAAATCAATCAACATGCAGTGCTCAACCACATGTTGCATGAACATGATGAACAAGGACAAGAGTAGATATGATGCATGGCCTAGGGGACACAAGAGTGCAACAACATCATATCCAACAAGATCATACATAAGAAAGAAAACAACTAAAGGACAACTACCAAGTTTATGTAGTTGATCAAACAAGCATCCAACAAGTTTATAAGGAGTTGGTTAACATGGCAAGGGTGCAACAAACATTACAGCAACATGCTAGCACATTTAAATGGGCTGGAAATAAATAACAACTATATCCAGAAACTCTCATATTAATTTATTTGCATTTGGGACAGATCTGAAAAACTTCTGTGATAAAGTTGACAAACATGCGAAACAACAACACCAAAATATTCTACACATTTTTCTACCCCAAATGCATATAAAGTTTGTTAAATTTGGAGTTGTAGATATTTAGTTATGATGTTTACAAGTTTAAGCATATTTAAAATAAGTTTAAACTCAACCAACATTTTAAATGTTTTTAAACATGGCAACCAATAGCATATTCATAATCTACATAAAATTCTAAGCACTTTTCATATATAACTCATATTCATCAGAAACATATTTCAGCAGATATTAATTAAACAAGAAAAACAGAAAAGAAAAGAAAAAGAAAACAGAAAAGAAAAACAAAACAGGCGCAAGGGTCCAGAGTGACCCAGGGCTGCGCTAGCCACTGCCACTGACAGAGGGGGCCCGGCTGCTGAGCTGGCGCCAGCGGGTGCGCGCGGGGGCTGGGAAGCAGCAGTGAGGCTGGCAGGTGGGACCTACCTGTCAACCTCAGGCGAAAATTAAAAAGGGGAGCGAAATCACCTGCCCCAAAACGATTCGAACACACGACCCCCTGCGTTAACTGACGGAGACAAACCACTGCGCTACTGAATGTTTCTCGACAGATAGCAGGTGCTATCTCTGATGAGGTAGCTGCAGAAGTAGGAACATGGGAAAAATGCAGGCTCGTCGGAGCTGCTCCGGCGACCAAACAAGACGGCGGAGCAGTGCGAGATGCTCCTGGAGGAGTTACGCACTCACCTGAGACACTAGCAGCACCTAACAACTACTGCAGCGATGGCGACGAGCAACGACGGAACGGCGGCGACGGAGCAACGGCGAGGCGATGCAGAGGCCTAGGCGGAGCACTGACTAGACAGGCAGCTTCTACACGACGAGACGAAGCGAACATACAGCAAGCGGAGCACTAGAGGGGTCGGAACACTCGCCGGCGACGAGGTCTGGCGGCGATACGCTCGGGCGCTCGGTGAACTAGGACCTAGAGGGCGCGCAGAAAGGGGAAAAGGGCATGGGGAGAAAGAGGAGCTCACCATGAGCACGGTGATGTGCTCGACTGGCCCAGTCGTGGACGGAGTCGACGGCGGCGACTCTCGAACAGGTACGGTCACCGGAAATGAAGAAGAGGAAGAAGAGCTCGGCATGGAGGCGATCGGGTCCGCGTAGGCGACGTAGTCGAAGGAGTCGACGTCGTGGAAGCAGAAGGACACCTTTGGCGAGGCTGACGTCGACGAGGGGCTGCTCTCAGATGCGCTCGGGAATCGACTGGGGCGGCGGATCTGGTGGATCTCGACTCTCCAGACGGCGAGAGGGGGAAGAGGAAACCTAGAGAGGAGGGGAGGACAAGCTTTGGGTTTAAATGGGGGGCTCGGGCCTCGAGACCTCGATGTCAGTGAGATCACGACACGATGGTGAGCGCGCGCGTTGCTCGGCTTTTGCTGACGGAGGAAGACGGAGGCGCGGGGTGAGAGACAGACAGGTGGGGCCTAGCGCGAGGGGAGAGACGGCGCGACGGCTGCGGCCTGTTGGCTGGGCCTGCGGGAGAGAATGGGCCTGCGCTGTGAGGGAAAAAGAGATGGGCCTGGGGGAGAGAAGGAGAGGAAGCCCAGGCCACTGCTAAGCTACTGCTTTTCTTACTTTTTCTTTATTTCTTCAGACAGAAAGAAAAAGTAAAGCACAGGATAAAAGGAGAAGAGTTAGGGGAAAAGAAAAATATCCCCATGCTCAGTGATTTATGCCCTATTTAATAAAACTGACTCGGACATTTTTAGGGGCAGAAAAATAAAAGGAGTTTGAATATGGTTCAGACTCTTGGTATTTTAAAACCCAACCAAATCATTTTCAAATAGGCTGATATTTGGTGGAGAGATTGTTCACAAGCTGCAAAGTTAATAGGAGAAGAGAGAACATCAATGGGCTTGGCTAGGTTGCTTGCAGAATGGAGCAAAGAAAAGCCAGAAAAGAAAAGAAAGAAGAAGAAGAAGAAGAAGAATAAGAGGGAAGGAGGGGGGTTAGGGTTTAGCTAGGCTTAGCTAGAACCCACACACAACAACACCACAAGGCCTCACTCTCACTCAACAATAAAGTAAACTAGTATGCCATGATGATATGATGATGAGCAATGCAATGATGCAAAAATAATAAATGAAATGGCAATGCAAAGAAAATAAATGACAAGAACCCCCAAGGATAATGACAAGGATCAAATGAGGAAGCTTTATTGCCATTATTGGAAAGTGTTACATCTGGGGCATTACAAACTCTCCTACACTACAAAAAGATCTCGTCCCGAGATCTAGGACTGGAAGAAGGAAGGATACTCGGAACGAAGGTGATCATCTCGTTCCCACGTAGCTTCTCGGTCGGTATGGTGTGACCACTTTACTTTTAAGAACTTGATGGACTTGTTGCGGGTTTTTTCGCTCAGTTTCTTCAAGAATAGCAACAGGGTGCTCACGATAAGACAAGTCTTGTTGAAGATCAATCTCCTCGAACGGAATGGTGCGTTCAGGTGTCTTGAAGCACTTGCGGAGTTGAGACACGTGAAACACATCACAAACATTTGCAAAGTTGGAGGGAAGCTCAAGTTGGTAGGCTAGATCGCCTCTTTTGCCAAGAATCTTGAAAGGGCCCACGTATCTCGGAGCAAGCTTTCCTTTGATACCAAATCTTTGGGTTCCTTTCATAGGAGAAACACGGAGATAGACATGATCTCCAATGTCGAAAGCCAAATCACGATGCTTGCCGTCATAGTAACTCTTTTGACGTGATTGAGCGGCTTTGAGATTCTCACGTATGACTTTGCACATTTCTTCGGCTTCTGAGATCAAATCATCACCAAGAAGTTGACGTTCACCAATCTCGGACCAGTTGAGAGGGGTACGGCACTTTCTGCCATAGAGGATTTCAAAAGGAGCGTTGCCGGCACTTGCTTGGAAACTGTTGTTGTGAGAGAACTCGGCAAACGGGAGACAATCTTCCCACTTCATACCGAAAGAGATGACACAAGCTCTCAGCATGTCTTCGAGGATCTGGTTCACTCTTTCGACTTGACCACTAGTCTGAGGGTGAAACGCAGTGCTGAAACGAATCTTACAGCCCATGGCTGACTGAAAGGAGTCCCAGAACTTGGATGTGAACAAACTTCCACGGTCTAAGGAGATGACTTGAGGAATGCCATGCAACGAAACAATTCTGGAGGTGTACAACTCTACCAACTGAGCTGCGTTGATGGATTCTTTGACGGGAAGGAAGTGAGGTACTTTAGTTAGCTTGTCAATCACTACAAAGATAGCATGATTCCCTTCCTGGACTTAGGAAACCCAGTGACGAAATCCATCTCGATGTGATCGAATTTCCACTTGGGAATAGGTAGAGGTTGAAGGAGACCGGCTAGACATTGATGCTCTGCCTTCACTCTTCTGCAGACATCACATTCATTCACGAATTGGGCAATCTCCCTTTTCATTCGAGTCCACCAGTACGATTGCTTGAGGTCTTGGTACATCTTGGAACTTCCGGGATGAATCGAGAGGAGGGAGTCATGTGCTTCGTTCATTATGAGTTATCTGATACCACCCTTAGGAACGACAATTCTGTCCTCAAAGAACAAGGTGTCTTTCTCATCAACGCGATAGCACTTGTACTTGGTAGTACCCTTAGCAATACCATGTTCCACTTTCTGCACCATAGCATCACTCAGTTGGGCCTCACATATCTGATCTTCCAAGGTAGGAGCAACTTGAAGATTTGCAAGAAAGCCTTGCGAAACAACTTGGAGGTTGAGCTTCCTGAATGATTCACAAAGTTCAGGTTGGAACGGTTTGAGAAGGAGACTGTTGCAATATGCCTTTCTGCTCAAGGCATCTGCAATGACATTGGCCTTGCCAGGTGTGTACTCAATGCTTGGATCATACTCTTGGATCATCTCAACCCAACGAGTCTGGCGAAGGTTCAGGTTTGGCTGTGTGAAGATGTACTTCAAGCTCTTGTGATCGGTGAAGATGTCCACTTTTCTGCCCAACAGAAGGTATCTCCACGTGATCAAGGCATGAACAACTACTGCTAGCTCAAGATCATGTGTGGGGTAATTCTTCTCATTTGGCTTCAACTGACGAGAAGTGTATGCCACAATCTTCTTGTCTTGCATGAGAACACCACCAAGTCCTTGCAGAGAAGCATCACAAAAGACTTCACAGGGCTTGGACTCATCCGGAGGAGTAAGAACCGGATCAGAAATGAGCTTCTCTTTGAGTGTTTTGAATGCCACATCACAATCAGGAGTCCAGGAGTACTTGACATTCTTCTGCAACAGGTTGGAAAGAGGCTTGGCAATCTTGGAGAAGTTCTCAACAAACCTTCTGCAATAGCTAGCGAGACCAAGGAAGCTTCAGAGTTGCTTGACATTCTGCGGGGGTTCCTAGTTGACAATAGCTTCAACTTTCTCAGGGTTCACAGAAATACCCTCAGCGGAGATGATATGGCCAAGATATAAGACTTTATCCAGCCAGAATTCACATTTGGAGAACTTCACATAGAACTTGTGTTCACGGAGCCTGTCCAGAACCAAACGGAGGTGCTTGGCATGGTCTTCTTCATTCTTGGAGAATACCAAGATGTCATCCAGATAGTCGAGAACAAATTCATTGGTGTAGGGGTTGAATATGAAGTGCATCATCCTCGAGAAGGTGGGTGGAGCATTTGCAAGGCCGAAAGACATGACCGTGTATTCATAAGAGCCAAAACTCGTTCTGAATGCGGTCTTAGGAATATCTTCTTCACGGATACGGATCTGGTGGTAACCCGTCCGGAGATCGAGTTTTGAGAACACCTTTGCTCCTTTGAGCTGCTCGAACAATTCATTGATATTGGGGAGCGGATACTTGTTCTTTATTGTCTTCTTGTTCAATGGCCGGTAATCAACGCAAAGGCGTTCCGTGCCATCCTTCTTTTTGACAAATAGAACACCACAGCCCCAAGGAGAAGTACTAGGCCTGATTAGACCCATACGCTCTTGCTCATTGAGTTGTTTCTTCAGCTCCTTCAACTCATCAGGGGAAAGCTTGTACGGACGCCGACATGCTGGCTCGGTACCGGGCTCGAGTTCAATGAAGAATTCAACTTGACGATGTGGAGGCATGCCTGGAAGCTCTTCAGGGAAAACATCTTCATACTCATTGACCACCGGAATCGAAGAGATGGCATTAATCTCGCCCTTGTCATTGAGAGAGAATAGCCTGATTGTGTTATCTCGAGAGGCGAAGATAATCACGTCTTCGTTAGGATGAGTAATCTTGACTTCCTTATTTGCACAATCAATGTTTGCATCATGCTTGGAAAGCCAATCCATCCCAAGAATAAGATCAATGTCGGAGTTGCCGAGAATAACCGGAGAAACCAGAAAACTGTAATCACACATATGAATAGATATATCCGGAGCAACCAAACTATAAGTCATTAGTTTCCCCGGAGAAGTAACTTGCAACTTTTGGGGTAATTCCACTGTGATCACATTATGCTTGGATGCAAATGGATATGACATGAAGGAACAAGATGCACCCGAATCAAACAAAACTTTAGGAGGTTTAAGATTGACTGGAAGGTTACCAAGTATCACATCTGAAGAATTCTCTGCTTGAGCTGCATTCATCAGATTCACTCTTGCTTGCTTGGGATTGTGCTTGACAATAGCAGTGCTGATAGGTGGAGGAGGCGGAAGGCGCCTTGGGTTGGGACACTTGTTAGCATAGTGACCCTTCTGAGTGCACTTGTTCCAAACCACTTCTGAGAGAGGACGGTGATAAGGACCACTCCATCTTGAAGCTTGAAACTGAGGCTTGGACTGATTGCTTGGGTTGGGTGGGTGGGAGAAACCACGGCCACCTGAGTGCTTGTTGTTTTTTGGGGGACGGAGCACTGGAGGAGGCGGTAGCCAGAACTTCTGGTGCTTTGCAACCACTTGGGAAGAAGAGGAGGAGTGAACAGCATCTCTGATCCTCTTTTTGGAAGCTTCTTGAGCTGGGTTGCCTCTTGCTTAAGAGCCATGTTATAGAATTGAACAAATGCATCCGGCTCGAACAAGGTGAGAGCTAGTTGGAGTTCATCCTTCAGAACAACACGGAACTGATAGATCTTGCTCTTGGCATCTGGGATGTCTTGCTTGGCATAGCAAGCGAGATTCTGGAACTTGACATTGTATTGATAGAAGGACATGGTGCCTTGCTTCAGGTTGCGGAATTGCTCACGCATGCCATCAATGACACTAGTTGAAATGTGGTGAGAGCGGAAATCCTTGCAGAAGTCAGTCCACGAGATCTCACGACCACCTCTGGAATCTTTGTACTATTGCTACCAATCAGCAGCTTGATCCTTGAGTTGGAAGGTGGCAAACTTGACATAATCCTCAGGTCTCACGTTACTGCATTCAAAATGCTTTTTGATGCCTGTTATCCAGTCTTCAGCATCTAGCGGATCCACACAGTAACTGAAAGACTTCGGTTGGTTTGCCAGGAATTGGTTGAGGGTTGCAAAGTGAGGTTGATTGAACAGATTGCCTTGGCCTTGGTTGTGATGGCCTGGCTTATTAGGGATGATAGACTACTCATATCAATAAGGAATTCCTTCTTTTCCGGGAGCCCATTCGGATAGAACTCCAAAGTTAAGCGTGCTCAGCTTGGAGTAGTTTCAGGATGGGTGACCGACCGGGAAGTTGCTCCCGGGTGCGCACGAGTGAGGACAAAGTGCGCAGAAAAGACTAGTATTGATATGTGAGGCCAGTCTAGATCCCGTCAGGAGTAACGACCACCGGCGGGTGTGTCCGGGGCGTTACATTGGTTCCCATGACCACCTTGATTTGCTTGGTTGGCTTGAATGTTCGGCATCATTTGCATAAGCATCTGGGTGTTCTGGTTGCTCGCTTGCATAATTGCTCTCCAGGCCTCAGACGGAGGAGGAGGGGAAGGAGGACGATCAGGAACATCTTCACCCTCTGGGTTTGCGTTGGGAACCTTCTTAGGAGCCATCCTGAATGAGATGACAACTATTAGCCATTGATTGAAATATATAAGCTGAATCAACGGCTAGAATTGCCCATTGTTTGGGAATTCGGTAACTGGTAACTGCTCGGTCGACTACTGATTAGCGATTAATCGGTTAATTGGCCATTTAACTGAATTAATCGGTCGATCATTAATCGGCTGCACATGAGAATATATTGGCAACATGTAACTAGTTTTTCATGTATTGTACACCACATAATCCAATGCTCACAGCTGCACATGAGATGAATCTTAGCAGAACTATACCTTGTTGGTTGGTGAATCCTTGGGGACCTGGTTCGAGGGGTTGCCGGCGCTGCTGCCTGGCCTAGGTCGCCGGCACTGTTGCCTGGCCTAGGTCGATGCTGCTGATTGTCCTATGCTGCCGCTGCTGCAGCTTGCAGGTAGGAGCTAGAGGAGAGACGGGCAGAAGAGGATGGGAGGGGATGGGGTCAGAGAAGGAGGGTAGGGCCGGTGACGGGAGCAGGGCGATCGCCGGCGGTGGCTAGGGCCGGCGAGGAGAAGCCATGGTCGTGACTCGTGAGGAGTCAGGAGAGGAATGGGCGCTGCGATTTGGGAGAGGAAGGATGCAGTGCCAGAGGTTACGGGGCCAAATAATGGCCTGGATTGCCACTTCGGTACCGCTTTTTTTTATGGATGCCACTTCAGTTACCTGACCCGTCACCGATTAATCGGTTTGACAATCAGTTAATCATCTAATAACCGATTAAATGCCAGTTAATCGGCTTGACCATTTAATGAACCGAGTATGTGCTATTCGCCTCAGTTTGGCACTGAGTAGCGATTAAATGGCCATTTAAATGGTAACTCGACCGAGTTCTTGAGCAATGGAATTGCCACATAAGTCTTCACAAGAACATTTGAACAAAATGAACGAATGTAATCCATAGTTTAATGGAATAACAATCTTCTCGAGAAGCCACTTGGGAGAACAAAAGGTAAATAAAATCAACAAGGAGCAGATAGAACAAATACAAGATAGAAGCTTCGTTCCACATGTTCGTGCTGAAAGCTCATGGAACGTGTTACAAAAGGGTTTTGCAATCCCCGGATCAGCATAGCCAAGGACCCTTTAAGATGCAACTCCCGATTGGAACAACGCCCATAAAACCACTTCACTCAATGTTGAACCCCGAACACCATATCATGCATTCGTTGGAAGAATGCCTACGGGCTACTAGATGAACCCACCTATTAATTTCCGAAGGTTTTCGGTTATGCAATCGGGTGTTGGGGATACAGGGGAAGCACCGCGCACTCAACTCTAATCCTACATCACACTGTATCCATCCTTCAACACATAACCAGTCATCCTCGGAAACTGTTTACCTCGGACCTTCGAAACGCATCTGCTATACAAGCTGTGGCAATACTCCCGAACTACCTCCCCAGTACTGGGTGATGTCGGGGTTATCTCACCACTAACCGCATAGAAGAGTTTTCGATGTCGGCCGTCTTAAGTATTCCAGAACTGTTGCGATAGATTTGTGATGACAATACCTTGGAGCTCAACTCCCTGGGACACTGCCACAACCCCTAAATGACAGGAGGCATCGAGAACAATGTGCTCGTCACATAGATATCAGAACAATCCAAACAATACTCGCGTGATCCTAAAAAAAATTAGTGAATTTTTGAGAGTAGAAGAGATAGAACATCGTCAAGAGTCCTCACCAGAGTGATAAGGGGATGAGGACTAAAAAGAAACCCTACTCTCCGATATATATATAGGACTCAAAACATTTTCATGTGTGTGCCTAGACTCAACCATCAATGATTCGATCAATTAGGGGGGCTCCTAGGTCGGAGAAGGCTCTGATTACCAACTTGTAATGCCCAGTATGAGACTATACCTCCTACGTGTCGAGGCACGACTTAAAGGCATAATCTCATACTAGAATGATCTCAAGTATGGTATCTTTGAACGACTCATGTAAAAGAGGGGATGAAAATGTAAAAGAGTAGTTGGCTTACACTCCCACGTCTCACAATGTAATACATTAACATACATCATCCAATAACATCAGAATCCGACTACGGACGAAGATCCAAATGAAAGATACCATAAATAAAGCAACACAAGGTCCCGATCATCCTAGTAAGAGCCCTCCTGATCCTCTGGGTAAGACACGTAGTATCGACTACGTTCTTCATCGAACTCCCATACAACTCTGAACCGCCAGCTGTGTAGTTCTCAACGGTACCTGCATCTGGTGTTGTGTAGAATCTGTGAGCCACGGAGGACTCAACAATCCCGTTCCCGGGTAGCAATACTATCAAAGCCTTAGGTGTGGCAAAGGCTTAAACAAGGTTGCAGCAGCACTAGCACTAGCTTACGTATATAGAGCGAGAAGAGAAAGTGCCAAAGATTGTCAAAGTGATCACAAAGTGATCCTAACTAAGCACGTCAAACATAACCCCACCGTGTTCACTTCCCGAACCCCTTAGGAAAGCGACCGTCACGGTTACTCACGCTGGTAGTGTATTATGATCATAGTGTCAAGTTTTCTACAGCCAGATATTAACAAATTCCCATCTGCCACATAACCACGGGCACGGCTTTCGAAAGATCAAACCCTGAAGGGGTGTCCCAACTTAGCCCATCACAAGCTCACGATCTGCGGAGTCACAACTCCAAGGTGGGAAGACCCGAGTATTCTCGGAATCCCGTGCTCAAGATATACAAACATAGGTAAAACTAATCCAGCAAGACCTCCCGGTGTGCCGACACCCTGATAGCAGCCGCGCATATCTCGTCTCAGGCCACGACCGGATGGGACATCCTATTGGTTTTTACCAGCCCTTGAGTTTCCTCGAGGTGGCCCCGCAGCCTGCCCAGTTTGGACCAACACTCATGTGGAGCACTGGCCCAGGGTTGTTAATTAAGAACTTGGGTTTGCAACGCCCTTATGCAAGTTTTAGTTATTAGGAAAATGTAAAACCAAAGTCGGGCCTTGCTAGAAAAGCTTTAGCACTAAGCGGGTTATCAAGGGGGGCCCATAAACCTCAACCGTGTTAGGGACGTAAAATCAAGGAACATAACACCGGTTTAATCGGTTCCTAGGGTGGCATGAGTGGAACAAAACACCAAGCAAAGGCTAACCTTCCACCCATTGCCAAATATATAGATGATTTAGTTTAACAGATTATATATTGTGATATCCCAACAATAACTTCATCATGAAGCAAGAATCTTCAAATCTTCACCTGCAACTAACAACGCTATAAGAGGGGCTGAGCGATGCATATGTATCCAAACAACGGTTTGCTAGGTTGGGTGGTTAGAGAGTTTCATGGCAACAATAGGATGGCTGACAAACAGACATGGGCATCGAGGCAATAATCTAAAGAGCGAGACATCTAGCATAGGCAAAGATAGTAGTGATATCTGGGTAAGTTCATCTTGCCTGTTGATTCCGCGGAGGGATCGTAACCTTGCTCCTCACACTCAACCTCGGTAGAAACCTCGTACTCCGTATCGTCACCGGGCTCTAACCAAACACAACAATGCAACAATGGAACAAAATCAATCAACATGCAGTGCTCAACCACATGATGCATGAACATGATGAACAAAGACAAGAGTAGATATGATGCATGGCCTAGGGGACACAAGAGTGCAACAACATCACATCCAACAAGATCATACACAAGAAAGAAAACAACTAAAGGACAACTACCAAGTTTATGTAGTTGATCAAACAAGCATCCAACAAGTTTATAAGGAGTTGGTTAACATGGCAAGGGTGCAACAAACATTACAGCAACATGCTAGCACATTTAAATGGGCTGGAAATAAATAACAACAATATCCAGAAACTCTCATATTAATTTATTTGCATTTGGAACAGATCTGAAAAACTTCTGTGATGAAGTTTTCAAACATGCTAAACAACATCACCAAAATATTCTACACATTTTCTACCCCAAATGCATATAAAGTTTGTTAAATTTGGAGTTGTAGATATTTAGTTATGATGTTTACAAGTTTAAGCATATTTAAAACAAGTTTAAACTCAAACAGCATTTTAAATGTTTGTAAACATGGCAACAAATAGAATATTCATAATCTACATAAAATTCTAAGCACTTTTAATATATAACTCATATTCATCAGAAACATATTTAAGCAGATATTAAATAAACAAGAAAAACAGAAAAGAAAAGAAAAAGAAAACAGAAAAGAAAAACAAAAAAGGCGCAAGGGTCCAGAGTGACCTAGGGTTGCGCTAGCCACTGCCATTGATAGAGGGGGCCCGACTGCTGAGCTGGCGCCAGCGGGTGCGCGCGGGGGCTGGGAAGCAGCAGTGAGGCTAGCAGGTGGGACCTACCTGTCAGCCTTAGGCAAAAATTAAGAAGGGGGGCGAAATCACCTGCCCCGCCAAGATTCGAACACACGACCCCCTACGTTAACTGACGGAGACAACCACTGCGCTACTGAATGTTTCTCGACAGATAGCAGATGCTATCTCTAATGAGGTAGCTGCAGAAGCAGGAACAGGGGAAAAACGCAGGCTTGTCGGAGCTGCTCATCAGAGCTGCTCTGGTGACCAAACGAGACGGCGGAGCAGTGCGAGATGCTCCTGGAGAAGTTCCGCACTCACCTGAGGCACTAGTAGCACCTAACAACTACTGCAGCGACGGCGGCGAGCAACGACAGCAAGGCAGCGACGGAGCAACGGTGAGGCAATGCAGAGGCCTAGGTAGAGCACTGACTAGACAGGCAGATTCTACACGACGAGACAAAGCGAACGGATAGCAAGTGAAGCACTAGAGGGGTCGGAACACTCGCCGGCGACGAGGTCCGACGGGGATGCGCTCGGGTGCTCGGTGAACTAGGACCTAGAGGACACGCAGAAAGGGGAAAAGGGCATGGGGAGAAAGAGGAGCTCACCACGAGCATGGCGATGTGCTCGGCTGGCCCAGTCGTGGACGGGGTCGACGGCGGCGGCTCTCGAACAGGTACGGTCACCGGAGATGAAGAAGAGGAAGAAGAGCTCGGCGTGGAGGCGATCGGGTCCGCGTAGGTGACGTAGTCGAAGGAGTCGACGTCGTGGAAGCAGAAGGACACCTTTGGCGAGGCTGACGTTGACGAGGGGCTCGCCGGCGACGAGGGGCTGCTCTCAGATGCGCTCGGGAATCGACTGGGGCGGCGGATCTGGTGGATCTCGGCTCTCCAGATGGCGAGAGGGGGAAGAGGAAACCTAGAGAGGAGGGGAGGACAAGCTTTGGGTTTAAATGGGGGGCTCGGGCCTCGATACCTCGACGTCCGTGAGATCACGGCACGACGGTGAGCGCGCGCGTTGCTCTGCTTTTGCTCACGGAGGAAGACGGAGGCGCGGGGTGAGAGAGAGAGACAGGTGGGGCCTGGCGCGAGGGGAGAGACGGCGCGACGGCTGCGGCCTGCTGCCTGGGCCTGCAGGAGAGAATGGGCCTGCGCTGTGAGGGAAAAAGAGATGGGCCTGGGGGAGAGAAGGAGAGGAAGCCCAGGCCACTGCTGAGCTGCTGCTTTTCATACTTTTTCTTTATTTCTTCAGACAGAAAGAAAAAGTAAAGCACGTGATAAAAGGAGAAGAGTTAGGGGAAAAGAAAAATATCCCCATGCTCAGTGATTTATGCCCTATTTAATAAAATTGACTTGGACATTTTTAGGGGCAGAAAAATAAAAGGAGTTTGAATATGATTCACACTCTTGGTATTTTAAAACCCAACCAAATCATTTTCAAATAGGCTGATATTTGGTGGAGAGATTGTTCACAAGGTGCAAGGTTAATAGGAGAAGAAAGAACATCAATGGGCTTGGCTAGGTTGCTTGCACAATCGAGCAAAGAAAAGCCAGAAAAGAAAAGAAAGAAGAAGAAGAAGAAGAAGAAGAAGAAGAAGAAGAAGAAGAAGAAGAAAAAGAAGAAGAAGAAGAAGAGGAGGGAAGGAGGGGGGTTAGGGTTTAGCTAGGCTTAGCTAGAACCCACACACACAACACCACAAGGCCTCATTCTCACTCAACAATAAAGTAAACTAGTATGCCATGATGATATGATGATGAGCAATGCAATGATGCAAAAATAATAAATGAAATGGCAATGCAAAGAAAATAAATGACAATAACCCCCAAGGATAATGACAAGGATCAAATGAGGAAGCTTTATTGCCATTATTGGAAAGTGTTACATGTGGGGCATTACATGTATGGACATATGACCAGTAATCAGATATGTAAAGTGCAGCGATTATGGGTAAACAATAATTAGGTGTGAACAATATTTATCTATGAACAACCCCCTACCCCGGGGTGAAAAATATCAGAACAATAAACCGAAAACAATACCTGAACTGTAAATCCGAATAAACATGATCATCAAACTCAAATATACTGGAAAAGCAAAAATAATAAACCGGAACAGAAACCCAAATATATTTTACAATAAGAAAACGAGGTATAGACAGTCCGAATATATTTTACTATATAATTAAGAAACAACATAGCACTGATTCTGCTTCCCTTATTGACTATAGCCTGGTCGCACATGCTGAAGAAATTCCACAAGGACAAAAAAAGACAAAAGACTAACGATTGACCTACAGACATCAAACTAAAAAGAAAGGTTTTCATTTTGTTGCACCGTACTTAGAATAATTTGTTCTAGGTCGCACCTATGCTACTTAACTCTTTGCCATAAATAAATCATGGTTCGTTCAAAACTTTAATCACATTATCCTTAAAGCAATTCCGTTTCATAAAAGAAACATGAAATAGATGGCTCCAACAACGGTCTTTGCCGCTCTACATAAAAAAACAAGACAGTCATTTCTACGCGCAAGTACAAAAGTAGCAACTACAAAGGATGTAAATGTGTTATAAACAAACCTATTGCACAAATGAAACTTGCCAAAATGAACCTACGCCTCCTTTCTTCCTATAAAATCGAAACAAGACAAAACAAATCCAACTAACTAAACATGAAAAAGGACATACATGCAATAAAAGAATGGAAGTATTTTTCAAAAATACAAATAAGGCTTGCCACAGGCACAGCGTGCGCCGCACATCTTCTGCGCTAGTACATTGTCTAAACCTTCTGCTAGGCCTCCCTTATGGATGATGGTGCAAAGTTTTTTAAAGTAGACATACAGATGTGTGTCAAAAGAGTATCATATTACAAGAGATCACTTGGTGTGAAACTAGGTGCTGGACCCATATGTGATGTCATGGGCATGAATGCACACTTTGGAGGAATAGCAACTGCTTCAGCGTCTAATCTGTAACATCCCAAATTTTCAATTTGGAATGTTATACATAGATCATAATTGCATTTTATGTTTTTAAATTTTTGTTCGTGGCGTTCCTCGAAATTCTAAGCAACTCAAGGACCTACGGAGAGAGTCGGGAATTTTACCGTTTTCGTATTTGAGTTTGCTCGAATACCGGTACGAGGACAGTGTGATTCTAATTATTTTTCTCTCCTAAAAATATTTCTAAAAACAAAATATGAGCGAAGATAATATGACTTCTCCAAAATAACAGAAATATTGGAGGAAAAATGTTAAAATCACTTTTGGTATTTTTCTGGATTTATTTGCGGATTTATTTGCATAGGAAAATACGTGTTTTTCAAAATTGCATTTAGGTCCGGGAAAAATGTTCACTTTGTCCTAAATATTATTAGAGGACGGTGAAAATTTAATTCGGGAATTTTGGAGTCCGTTGGGTATTTCTTTCGTTAGTTTTTCTGCGCCGGGACTCTTTTAGAAAAAAAAGGAAACCGACTAGGAGTCTTATTAGCCCAGGACTCCTCGGCTTTATAAGCGCTCGCAGCCGTCCCCGAAGCCCCCAGCCCGCGCCGTGCCCCAAACCCTAACACTAGCGCGCCGCCGGACCCCGCCGCCGCAGCCGCCGCCCGCGCCGCCGGACCTCGCCGGAGCCGCCGCCCCGCCGGAGCCGCCGATCTCGCCAGAGCCGCCGATCTCGCCGGAGCCGCCGAGGTATACGCCGCCATCGTTTTTTTTAGAAAGACCCGATCGGTTTTTTTTAGGAAAAACCCTAGAACTGTTTTTTTGGTTTAGATCGGTTTTCGTCGGTTTAGTTATTTAGCGGACGTTCCTCCGTACGTTCATTTTAACGAACAGTTTTCGTTAGTTAACCGCAGACAGCGAACGTTCGTTCGTTAGCCTGTTCGTCGTTTTTCTTTTTCAGGGTATTTATTGATGGCTTCTCGCCCCTCGTTGGTTACCTCAAGTGGAAGGTTGAGATGTAGCGTTGCGGCAAATTTCCCTTGGCAAAGATACCAAGGATCGAATCCCGTGAGACTCCGAGGGTCGACAAGTAGGTGTCAACGGCGCCAGAAACTTAGCGGTTGACGGGACCTGCACACAGATACAAATAACTTTGCTCCCAACGAGTACAGAGAGGTTGTCAATCCCTCCGGCCTTGTTGTTTACAAAGGATCAAACACAAGAGATAATAATGATAGCTATGACTGCAACTAGGAAATAAAAACAGGAAGTAAATAGAAGGTGTGATTAGCGGTGGTAATATGGACCGGGGTCCCATGATGTTCACTAGTGATGTCTCTCTCCCAAAAGACGATAAAACAGCAAAGCGAGGTAAACAAATTACAGCTGGGCAATTGACAGGATTATGTGCGCAAACCAATGCTAACTATGCTGCAAAGAAAGGTAGAGGCTCAAAAGCATGGGCGGTACGCCAAGGCAAGTAGACCGAAATCCATCTGCATCTACTACTAATCATCCACCTTGAGATATCTATCCAGAACATCTCGCTGGTATTAAGTTGCGAATCCCACCCAAAGTGTAAACTCAAAGCAACAGACAACTGCATTAAAAGAACTTTGCGTAAAGTAAACAATCCTTGCACCCGCAAGTACAAGCACCGCTGTTTTCTCCCTTGTGGCAACAGCACATCCCCTAGACTCATGTTTCTGTCACTCAAGCTAGTCATCAGGGGGCATGAACCCACAATCAAGCATAACGCTCCCTCTTGGAGTTACTACCTACTACTTGGCCAAAGCAATAAACAGCAACGGAGAACATGCAAGAATTACTCAAGAACAAAGATATAAAAGAGGTGAATCAAATATATTACTCAAACACAATCTGAACATAGTCTCATAATCCATCAGATCCCAGCAAACTCAGCAAAGCAACAGCAGAAAGATTACATATGTGCCTTGATCATGTAGGGCAGCTCACGAGGTCTAAACCATGAAGAGCAAAGAGGGGAGGAGAACATCACATAGCTACTGATCATGGACCCATGGTCCAAGGTGGACTACTCACGACTCATCCGGGAAGCGTCCATGGTGGTGGAGAAGTTCCCGGTGGTGGTTCTCCCCTCCGGCAGGGTGCCGGGAAGAGTTCTCCTGATGCTCCTGATCTTGGAAGCGCTGCGGCGGTGGAACAGCGGCGAGATCGCAAAAAAGGGTTCTGTCCTCGAGGGTTTCGGGACGAGAGGGATATATATGCGAAGGGGGCAGCCAGAGGCGGAGCAGGGCCCCAAGCGCCCCCCTGGCGCGGCCAGGGGTGGGGCCACGCCAGGTGGCCGCCTGGGCCTCCCCTGGCTCCCCTCTGGCCCATCTTTGGTTCTTCGCGAAGCTTCCTGTACGCTGATTTTTCCTGGAATTTTTGGAGCACTTTTAATATGGGGGAAACCTGTAATAGAAAAACAGCAGAAAACAGGAACTGGCACTGTGGTGCACTGAGTTAATAGGTTAGTCCAAATATGATCAAAAGTGCATGGAAGTGCATCAATATTATAGCAATATCACACAAAAGAAGCATGGAGCAAGCAGAAATTATAGATACGTTTTGGACGTATCAACATCCCCAAGCTTAATTCCTGCTCGTCCTCGAGTAGGTAAATGATAACAAGCATAATTTCTGTGGTGACATGCTACCAACCATATAAGAACTTTTTTTAAGTAAAGCAATCAAGGCATGTAATTCAATTCAAGTCATAACAAGGAAGAGTCTATATTAGCATTGTAACAAGCAACATAAGAACATAAAGGTGGAAGAGCTCTCGCTGTCCGTGACTCGAATGTCTCCAAATGGTGTTTGCATGCAAGAAAGGGGATAGGGATATACGAGAGAGTAAAACATAGTTTTTGTATTGTTGAGAACTTAATCTACTAAAGTTTCACACTTGGTCTTCTTTGGAATCTTATCTTGACTCATCCCCAGACCACTAGCCAGGTACAAGTCAAAATAATCCACTCCCTTTCGATATTTTGAGCACTCATGCAATGGATGAGCGTAAGCAAGAAAGTTGACACTTAGGATGGCAAAGAGAGAAAAATGATGGAGGGGGAAGACAAAAAAGGTGTGAAAGGCTCACATCAATGAGGACAATCATAGGCGAGAGAAAGCCAAATGATAGATATGATGTGAGGAGTAGGGATTGCCATGCAAAGGATGCACATATGAGCTAAGGTAAGCTCTCCAATGGAACTAGTGGGGGTGCATCCAACTTGCTCGCTCAAGAAGACCTAGAGCTCTTTTGAGGAGGCTCATCATTGGAATATACAAGCCAAGTTCTATAGTGTGAAGGTCCCCACATAGCTATATGCATGAATGATAATCTCTATGGAGTACAAGGTATAAGATGGAGTACGAGTGTGGATCTCTCAAAAGGAATAGTAGTGTGCCCCCTTCTCTCTTTTTATTTCTTTTTCTATTTTTTCTATTTTTTCTATTTTTTTTATTTTTTTTGTGTGGCCTCAATGGCTCTTTCTATTTAACTCTCATTTGTCATCTTTGGGATCTTTTGATTTTGTCCTCTTTGGGATCTTTTCCTCACTTTAGGGGCAACACTCTATATATTACAAGAAGTATAGAAGATCTTTCACACTTTACAAAAGTACTCAACATAAAGAAGATGAAACTATCATGATGTATGCAAATGTATGCCTCTGCTAGTGTAGCAGGATATGCAATGATACTAGCGCGTCATGTAGCAATGATTAGGGCAAGGCCCAACTAGCATGCGGCTCATCGATCAAGCAAAAAGCATGTATGACATGAAGATCAAGTCATGAGAAGATGGATGTTGCATGGCAATGTATCTCGGAAAGGCTATGGAAATGCCTTGATAGGTAGGTATGGTGGCTGTTTTGAGGAAGGATATAATGAGGCTTATGATGACAGAGCGTATCGTGCCAAGGATTTGGATGCACCGGCGAAGTATGTGCCAACTCTCGAGGTGAGAAAGGGCAATGCACGGTACCGAAGAGGCTAGAAAAATATGGCTAGGTGGAAGTGTCAACTTTCGAATACTCACATTAGTCCGAAGAACTCATGCACTTATTATCGGTAACTCTCAATCTAATTAGGAGGTTCACAAAGAGACAAGTACCCCGAGGAGGAGTGTATGGGGGTTTGGTTATCCTTGCGCATCCTCGACTCATGGTACGTGAGTGTACTCTAATATTCGATCCCTCCAAAGATTAGTGATCCATCTAGTAGCTAAAGTTCTCAACTATTTTGTAGGTTTTCAAAAATAAACACCGATTGCCCAAAATACGACATCTATCACTAATAGGCTAAAGATCTTGACACCAAAAGTTCAGACATTACTCATGGCAATACCTCAAAACTATTGCAAGTTACTACTAAAATTAAATAGCAACCTCAATTACCTACTTTAAGTTAAGACACACAACTCAGTGCAACAGGCAAACTCTCTTAACAAGATAAACATGAAAACTCAAGAGAGTTCAGCAACCAACTAAACAAAAGCTCTTTAAAAAAAAGCATGAAAACTAAGAGCTAAACATGACAGCAGCTATGGAAAGACAAAGAACACACACAGCAAAGATAAGCATGAAAATCCTATGTTGTGTTCTAGGTTGAAGTGGAGCGTGTTTCTCTCCCACACAAAGAAAGCTGGGTTCTAACTTGTTATGAACAGCAAGCAAAGCTAAAGAAAACAAAAAAAAAGGAAACTAAGAGCAAGACGCTCCAAGCATAGCACATAACGCATGAAGTGATAAATATAGTGGAACGAAAGACGAACTGATAATTGTTGATGGAGAAGGCGATGCATGGGGGCATCCCCAAGCTTAGACGCTTGAGTCTTCTTGAATATTTCTTGGGGGTGCACGGGGGCATTCCCAATCTTGAGCGTTTGACCCTCCTGAATCTTCTTTTATCATCTTCCCTCGCACACTTGAAAACTCCCTTCATACATAACTCATCATAATCTGATTAGCGAGGTTAGTACCCACAATAAAATAATTTTTCCCTACTAAAAATAAAGATAATCTTGAAGAGCTACTGTTTCTCAAGATTGCCAAAAAGTTTTTGCAAAGAAAATGCAAGCTCAAGGTTTGCAAAACGAAGGAAAGGCAAAACATGACAGAATCTATGAAAAACAGACCAGCAGGTAGTAAATAATTTTTTCGGGGCACTTCTGCAACTCAAATCAAAAAACTCAGAACAGACGCTCGAAAGCCAATTGTATAGAGCACGCTGTCAAAAAAATTCAGATAAAAAAGATGATCTGGTGATTTTATTCGAAATTTTCTGTCCAAGGACAGAATCTGTTTTCTGGACAACACGTCACAACTTTTGAACTTTCTTGCAATCAGAGGCTAAACTTGGCACAAAGCTGAAAAGAAAAGATACAATGATGATGCTACCGTAGTAACAAACATCAAGACACAACAAAAGCAAAATAAGACCTAATTCGTTGTGGGCTGCCTCCCAAAAGCGCTTTCTTTTATGCCTTTAAGCTAGGCATGATGCAAAAGGATCAAGTTGTATCAATTGAACCATCATCAAGATCATCAAAAAGCTCTTCAATAGTACAACTAGTCTTAAGAGGACTTTCAAATAAAGGCCTAATAAAGATACTTCTTGGGAGAAAACCAAAAGGTGGAAAGTCAATGGGAGATTCATTTATAAATTTATCAAAGAGAGGTATTTCTTCCAAAGTCTTCACAGTTTCAACCCCTTTGGCAATAGATGGATTAGTTTTGGAACGAGGAGCCTTTGGAACGTAAACGAACTTAGGTTCCTTCTTTGCCGGAGTTTCTACCTTTTTGGCTTTGATTGAGGAGAAAGTAGTTCCTAAAGTGTCAAAGATTTCCTCAATCTTGTCTATCCTAGAAGAATCCAAGTCATGGGATTTGATGGTCTCCAAAGTTTTGAGAATTTTATGCATGGAGCTATCAAGCCTATTCAAATTCCCTTGGATCTTACGGTCCAACTCATTTATCTTATTAATGCTTGGCATCTCTAGCTCTATCTTTTCAAGTTTTTTCATAATGTGAGCTAGGGTAATGTCCTCTTGAATGCTAACAACAGGGGGATTTCCAACAAGATTTTCCATAATACTAAGAGATTCCCAAACTGGGGCTTCTAGGAAATTTCCATTGATAGTAGAATCTAGAATAAACATATTCCAAGAAGTAATTCCAACATAAAAAATTCTAAGCAGGATAGTAGTAGATTGCTTCTTGGTGGCTCTTTTTTGAGAATCATTAATTCTATACCAAGCATCTTTTAGACTTTCACCACCTCTTTGTTTAAAGGTGAGCACTTCTGCCTCACCAAAGGCAAAAGGACCAGACATAATGCCAACTAAAAGCAAGATAACTATTTTTGTGATTTTTGGTAAGGGACACTAAAGCAAAAACTGCAAGGTAAACTAACAAGACTAAAAGCAAAGATAAAAGATAGCGTGCAACTCCCCTATCTTGAAGAGTGGAGTCCCCGGCAACGGCGCCAGAAACTTGCTTGATGGCTTCTCGCCCCTCGTTGGTTACCCCAAGTGGAAGGTTGAGATGTAGCGTAGCGGCAAATTTCCCTTGGCAAAGATACCAAGGATCGAATCCCGTGAGACTCCGAGGGTCGACAAGTAGGTGTCAACGGCGCCAGAAACTTAGCGGTTGACGGGACCTGCACACAGATACAGATAACTTTGCTCCTAACGAGTACAGAGAGGTTGTCAATCCCTCCGGCCTTGTTGTTTACAAAGGATCAAACACAAGAGATAATAATGATAGCTATGACTGCAACTAGGAAATAAAAACAGGAAGTAAATAGAAGGTGTGATCAGCGGTGGTAATATGGACCGGGGTCCCATGATGTTCACTAGTGATGTCTCTCTCCCAAAAGACGATAATACAGCAAAGCGAGGTAAACAAATTACAGCTGGGCAATTGACAGGATTATGTGCGCAAACCAATGCTAACTATGCTGCAAAGAAAGGTAGAGGCTCAAAAGCATGGGCGATACGCCAAGGCAAGTAGACCGAAATCCATCTGCATCTACTACTAATCATCCACCTTGAGATATCTATCCAGAACATATCGCTGGTATTAAGTTGCGAATCCCACCCAAAGTGTAAACTCAAAGCAACAGACAACTGCATTAAAAGAACTTTGCGTAAAGTAAACAATCCTTGCACCCGCAAGTACAAGCACCGTTGTTTTCTCCCTTGTGGCAACATCACATCCCATAGACTCATGTTTCTATCACTCAAGCTAGTCATCAGGGGGCATGAACCCACAATCAAGAATAACGCTCCCTCTTGGAGTTACTACCTACTACTTGGCCAAAGCAATAAACAACAACGGAGAACATGCAAGAATTACTTAAGAACAAAGATATAAAAGAGGTGAATCAAATATATTACTCAAACACAATCTGAACATAGTCTCATAATCCATCAGATCCCAGCAAACTCAGCAAAGCAACAGCAGAAAGATTACATATGTGCCTCGATCATGTAGGGCAGCTCACGAGGTCTAAACCATGAAGAGCAAAGAGGGGAGGAGAACATCACATAGCTACTGATCATGGACCCATGGTCCAAGGTGGACTACTCACGACTCATCCGGGAAGCGTCCATGGTGGTGGAGAAGCTCCCGGTGGTGGTTCTCCCCTCCGGCAGGGTGCCGGGAAGAGTTCTCCTGATGCTCCCGATCTTGGAAGCGCTGCGGCGGTGGAATAGAGGCGAGATTGCAAAAAAGGGTTCTGTCCTCGAGGGTTTCGGGATGAGAGGGATATATATGCAAAGGGGGGCAGCCAGAGGCGGAGCAGGGGCCCCAGGCGCCCCCCTGGCGCGGCCAGGGGTGGGGCCGCGCCAGGTGGCCGCCTGGGCCTCCCCTGGCTCCCCTCTGGCCCATCTTTGGTTCTTCGCGAAGCTTCCTGTACGCTGATTTTTCCTGTATTTTTCCTGGAATTTTTGGAGCACTTTTAATATGGGGGAAACCTGAAATAGAAAAACAGCAAAAAACAGGAACTGGCACTGTGGTGCACTGAGTTAATAGGTTAGTCCAAATATGATCAAAAGTGCATGGAAGTGCATCAATATCATAGCAATATCACACAAAAGAAGCATGGAGCAAGCAGAAATTATAGATACGTTTTGGACGTATCTTTTATCCGCGGTTATTCCGATCGTGATTTCTGCCCTGATCTTGTTTTTCGTTATTATTTTCGCTCGAGAGTCGGAATCAGGTGATTCAAAATCCCAGATCTTCGTCTCGAAGCCCTCTTTACGTTAGATCAACTTGAACAAAGTTTTGGCTACTGTAAAATTTGACTTTAGGCCAACTAGTAATTCCGAGATCGTTTCTTTTGCAGTTTGAGTTTCGTTGCTTCTTTCGAGTTGATTCTTTTTGCAAACCGGAGTTCTTAAGTTGAACTTTCTGGTTAGATCTCTTATTTGAGTTTTACCCGTGCATTAGTTAAGTACTTATTGTATGCTTGTTTGTTTGAATGCGATAGAGTACCCGGAGTGCGCCGCTTGCTACTTTGAGTCTCTAGGTTTTGCGGATCATCAGCAAGGCAAGTAACACTTTGATCATGCTTTCCAATTACCCAGTTTTCATTGCATTAGTCAAACCCTCACACATTGCATGAGTAGGATTAATTAATTTGTGGGATTGGGAAGTAGACTGAGGTAGTACCTATTACCGCATTACATTCAAACCTTTGGGAGTTACTTCTACGTTTGCTGTTAGGACATGATATGCTCGTAGACGTGGATTGGGTGAGTGAAATCCATGACAGATGTGAGTTTGTTAATTAATAGTTCAAACTTAAGGTGGCAACATTAATAGACATCTGGGTGGATTGAGGCATCTGGGTATTCCAGGATTGCCTGTTTTTCTTTTGGACAGCCACCCAGGCTCAAAGGGATCATGAGATTTTTCATACTAGAAACTTCCGTGTGCAGCCACATGCCAATATGGGCTCTGGCATAGTTGAGTAAGTTGTGGGAAACCTTTCCATGATGGGCTAGCAGATGTAGTTGGGTTTTGTAGGTGTACCGGCCTATCTATCTGGTTAAGGGGACCTCTTCGGAAAGATTGTGTCTCGGTCATCCGTTTCTCAAACACCATGCAATGCGAGAAACCAAACGGAGGCGATCGAGTCTTGTGGGGAAAGTGCACAAACCTCTGCAGAGTGTACAAACTGATCATGATTAGCCGTGTCCCCGGTTATGGACGTCTTGTGTATCTAGTATTTGGATTATCATGTGCATCTCAACATGTTACTTTAATTTAATTTTGTTGGGTTTAATGATTACTTTTAATTGGGGTTGAGAGGATGTCTATCTTCTCAACGATGTTTCAACTACCATGATAGTTAATTAAAATGCATTCTTTGAAGTAGGGAAAAATTGGCTTTACGCAAAAACTTAACCATAGAGCTTTCCACCAACCATATTGCATATAGTATAGTTTTACTTTCATTGCATTCTCTTGTGTTACCTTGCCAGCATATTCCATGTGCTGACCCGTTTTTCGGGCTGCAACGTTTCATGTTGCAGACTTTTCAGACGACGAGTAAGATGCCCCTTTTTAGGTTGTGGTTCTATACTCAGTGATGCCGCTGGAGTTGATGGACTCACTTATCTTCCAAGCCTTCCGCTGTTATTGTGTTAGATGGCCTTCAGCCATATTATTTGTAATAAATTCATCGTTGGACTATCGATGTAATAAGTGTGTGATTGCTACTCTGTTATAAATCCTTCAAGTACTGTGCGTGTCAGCATTACTGATCCAGGGATGACACTGATGCACAGAGATCAGACTGTTTGAGGTCTGGTCGCTACAAGATGGTATCAGAGCACACGCTGACTGTAGGGCACGACCACTAAGACAAGCCCTAGAACACAATCCACTCTTCTCTTTTCTGACTCCTCATCTTTTCTACTCTTTAGGATGGTGGAAGCAAAGCACAAGTTCATGCAACCGGATGGTGACACGCCATTTGGACGACACCTGAAGGAAGTCACAAGATATCTCAATATTGGATTACCTAGTTTCACCGGAACCTACAATGCCACTCTACCTGAGGAGGAGCGTTGGTTGATTCAAGCTCAAGTTCTAGGAAGGACGTTCGCACCCGTCACCTCACTCATAGCATTTTCCTTTAATGCGCCTACATGGAGCCTAGGAAGGAGCATGACAGCCCACATTGCTATGGGAAGGATTGGAGAAGTCTACCAGCAGGAGCTAAAGGACACCATCTACCAGATTTGTGGACGCCGAGATGAGAATTGGGATTTGATCAGCACTAAGAAGGGTATATCCATTGCAGCATTCATCCAGGAGTTGAACCACCACATTCCTCGCCAGGAGCACCAGATGTGTGCTGGGATGATAGATTTGAAGAAGGCCCTAAATAGGAATTTGGAGCTAGAGGAAGAACTCAAGTCTACACGCGACGGATATGAGGAGGAGATGAAGATACTTGTGGAGAAGAATGATGATTTGACCCGGAAGTTAGGGATACTCATGGGAGAAGAAGACGAGGAAGAAGAACCCAAGGAGATTCCACCGGAGGATTATATCATCATAGATGACACATATTCGGAAGCTGAGGATAGCAAGGACAAAGACTATGAAGATGAAGCTGGAGCAGATATTATGGAATCCTCTGCCGATCAATATTTTTAGATGACCACCCTGTGACTAGTAGTTTACCACCAAATACTAGATTTAGAACACCTTTGTAACGATCGTTAGATTTGTAAGACCTTGTTTGAAATTGATGGGTGTGATATGATTGTGTGTTTGTCTCATGTGCATATGGGCAGTGATTTTCCCTTAGACCTCTTTTCTATTCTAATCTCTTCCCTCTACACCCATCAGATGCCTCCAAGACGTGAATTCGAGTTTCCCCCTGAGCTCACCCAGTTGATCCAGCAGCAGAACACCCTGATGCAACTTCTTGTCTAGAACACTCAGAACAACCAGAACAACAACAACAACAACAACAACAACAACAACCCTCCACCACCACCTGTGGACAACCTGACACGTTTCTTAAGGTTGCAACCACCCGTGTTTGCTAGCAGCATCGAACCAATTATGGCCGATGACTGGCTACGCAAGATTGGAAGGGATTTGACCACCGCCAATTGCTCGGATGCTGAGAAGGTGCGATTTGCCGCACACCAGTTGTCTGGACCAGCCGCAGCATGGTGGGAGAATTACACAGCCACTTACCCCGTAGCCAATGTGACTTGGGATCAATTTCAGCAAGCTTTTCGTACTGCCCATGTCTCGACTGGAGCAATGAGTATGAAGAAGCAGGAGTTTCGCAATCTGCGCCAAGGAAATCGTACTGCGGCCTAGTACGTGGATGAGTTTAGTACCCTATCTCGTTATGCCCCAGATGATGTGGCCACAGATGTCAAGAAGCATGAGAGATTCATGGAAGGGCTGAATGATGAGATGAGCGTACAGTTGATGGTGGCAACTTTCAATAATTACCAGGAGTTGGTTGACCGTGCCCTAATGATTGAAAGGAAGCATCAGCAGATTGAGAGCCGCAAGAGGAAGTATGGGCAAGGAAAGTATAACTCTGGAGCTCAGCAGAAGCCTCGCTTTACCCCTAAAGCAGTAGGACAGTTTCAGCATACCCATGGAGGAAGTAGCTCACACAACTACAATGGCACCAGGAATGGCAATGGTAATGGGAATGGGAATGGAGCCAACGGAAACCAGAACCGCCCTGCACCGTCCACACCCACCAAGAGGGATTTTAGCCACGTCACTTGTTACAAGTGTGGGAAGACTGGACATTATGCCAATGAATGCCCAGAAGTTAAGAATGGGAACGGCAATGGAAGCGTCGGGAAGAAGCCCAACTCGTTCAATAAAGGACAAGTGAACCACGTGACCGTGGAGGAGGTAGAAGAGCAACCAGATGCTGTTGTTGGTAAGTTTTTAGTTAAGACGTTTACCGCAATAGTTCTTTTCGATACTGGTGCATCGCATTCATATATTTCAAGGGGATTCGTAAATAGACATAGGATGTCCACCCGAGTTCTTAAGACCCCCATGTTAGTAAGTTCACCTGGAGCAGATTATATGGCACATCAAGGATATTTTCAGACGCCATTGATCATAGGACGCCACACTTTCCCCTCTGACCTAATAGTCCTGGAGTCACAAGGATTGGATGTGATATTAGGTATGGATTGGCTAACGAAGTATGGAGGTAACATTGACTGTGCCAGTAAGTCTATTTTGCTCACCACCCCGGAGGGAAAAAGGATTAAGTATGTATCTAGGCATTCGCCTACAAGGACTCAAGTACATTCTCTCACGGGAGTTGTTCAGGAGGAAGTGCCAGTAGTGAAGGATTATCCGGATGTGTTTCCAGAGGAGTTACCTGGCATGCCACCGGATAGAGATATAGAGTTTTTGATTGAACTTTTGCCAGGCACCGGGCCAATTTCTAAGAGACCATATAGGATGCATGCAAAGGATTTGGAGGAAATTAAGAAGCAGATTAAGGAGTTACTGGATAAAGGATTCATACGCCCAAGTTCTTCGCCTTGGGGTTCGCCAGTACTTCTAGTGGAGAAGAAGGATGGATCGTTAAGAATGGTTGTTGATTACCGTGGATTGAATGAAGTAACGATCAAGAACAAGTACCCATTGCCAATGATCAACGATCTGTTCGATAGATTGCAAGGAGCTAATGTATTTTCTAAGATTGATCTGCGATCAGGGTACCATCAATTGAAGATCCGAGAGCAAGATATACCTAAGACGGCCTTTACCACTAGGTATGGGTTGTATGAGTATACTGTTATGTCGTTTGGTCTGACAAACGCACCGGCATACTTTATGAACCTGATGAACAAAGTGTTTATGGAGTATTTGGATAAGTTTGTCGTAGTGTTCATAGATGATATTTTGATCTTCTCGAAGGATGAAGAGGAGCATGAAGAGCATTTGTGTTAGGTATTGGAGAAGCTCAGAGAACATCAGCTGTATGCCAAGTTTAGCAAATGTGAGTTTTGGTTGAAGGAAGTCAGATTCCTCGGACATGTTATATCCGGAGAAGGAATAGCAGTAGATCCCACCAAGGTGGACACTATGACCAATTGGGAAGCACCGACGACCGTTGGAGAGATCCGGAGTTTTCTTGGACTCGCAGGATACTACCGGAGATTTATCGAGAATTTCTCGAAGATTGCAAAGCCAATGACGGAGTTGTTGAAGAAGGACACCAAGTTCAGTTGGACCGAAGAATGTGAGACTAGTTTCCAGGAGTTAAAGAAAAGGTTGGTATCATCCCCTGTGTTGATTCTGCCAGATCAACATAAGGATTATGAGGTGTACTGCGACGCTTCACGTCGAGGACTTGGAGCAGTTCTTATGCAGGAAGGAAGAGTTGTTTCGTATGCTTCACGACAACTGAAACCTCATGAGATGAACTATGCCACCCACGATTTGGAGTTAGCAGCCGTAGTGCATGCATTGAAGACGTGGAGACATTTTCTTATTGGAAACCATTGCGAAGTATATACGGATCATAAGAGTTTGAAGTATATATTCACTCAGAAGGAGTTGAAACTTAGGCAAAGGAGATGGCTGGAACTCATTAAGGATTATGACATGAGATTACATTATCACCCCGGAAAGGCTAACGTAGTAGCTGATGCGCTAAGCCGTAAGAGCCATGTCAATACCCTAATGATGGAGGAGTTTCCAAAGGAGTTAGCCGAGGACCTACGAGAACTACGTATGGAGATAGTTCCGAGAGGCTATGTAGCAACATTAGAAATCCAGTCTACCCTGATGGATAAAATCAGAGAAGCTCAGAAAGCTGACAAGGAGGTTGTCGCCATAAAGGAGAGGATGAGCGAAGGAAAAGCTAAAGGATTTCGTGAGGATGAACACGACACCCTATGGTTTGAGGATCGAATCTATGTGCCCAATGACCCGGAGATCAGAAAGTTGATTTTACAGGAGGCCCATGATTCACCATACCCGATTCACCCAGGAAATACTAAGATGTATTTGGATTTGAAGGATATTTTCTGGTGGACCGGTATGAAGAAGGATATCGCGGAGTATGTAGCAGTTTGTGATGTATGCCAGAGAGTGAAGGCAGAACATCAGAAGCCAGCAGGATTGTTACAACCTATGCCAATACCCGAATGTAAGTGGGAGAAGCTTGGCATGGATTTTATCACCGGATTGCCCAGGACCAAAGCAGGATATGATTCAATCTGGGTAGTAGTAGACCGATTGACGAAGGTAGCCCACTTTATTCCTGTGAAAACCACATATACCAGTGCAACGTTGGCTAAGATATACATGACCAGAATTGTATGCCTGCATGGAGTTCCGAGGAGCATCGTATCAGATAGAGGAACCAAGTTTACCTCAAAGTTCTGGAATCAGTTACATGAAACTTTGGGTACCAGGCTAGAGTTTAGCACAGCATTTCATTCGCAGACAGATGGACAGACTGAAAGAGTCAAACAGATTTTGGAGGATATGCTGAGAGCCTGTGCATTAGATTATGGATCTAGTTGGGATGACAACTTGCCTTACGTAGAGTTCTCATACAACAACAGTTATCAGGCCAGTTTGAAGATGGCACCGTTCGAGGCATTGTATGGAAGGAGATGCCGAACACCGTTGTCGTGGGATGAAGTTGGAGACCGACAGTTGTTTGGACCAGACTTAATCAAAGAGTCTGAGGAGAAAGTGAAGTTAATCCGAGATAGACTGAAGGTAGCTCAGTCCAGGCAGAAGAGTTATGCCGACTCGAAGCGTAAGGAGATAACCTATGAGATCGGAGATAGAGCGTACCTAAGAGTATCGCCTCTACGAGGAGTTAAACATTTCGGAGTTAAAGGGAAGTTAGCCCCGAGATTTGTGGGACCTTACCGTGTTTTGGAGCGCATGGGAGAGGTTGCCTATAAGTTGGAATTTTCAGAAGGATTGTCAGGAGTGCACGACGTGTTTCACGTTTCGCAGCTGAAGAAGTGCCACGCGGAGATGGCCGATATACCGCTTAGAGACACAGTACCCCTGGAAGCAATTGAGTTGGACAGTGACCTGACCTACGAGGAGAAGCCCGTTAAGATTCTCGAATTTTCGAGCAGAGTTACTCGAAGCAAGGTTATCAAGTTTTGCAAAGTTCAGTGGAGTCACCACACCGAGGAAGAAGCCACCTGGGAGCGAGAAGATGATCTACGCACGGACCACCCACACCTGTTCTCTAGCCAAGTCGAATCTCGAGGGCGAGATTCATTCTAAGGGGGGTAGGTTTGTAATATCCCAAATTTTCAATTTGAATTGTTATACATAGATCATAATTGCATTTTATGTTTTTGCATTTTTGTTCATGGCGTTCCTCGAAATTCTAAGCAACTCAAGGACCTACGGAGATAGTTGGGAATTTTACCGTTTTCGTATTTGAGTTCGCTCGAATAGCCGTACGAGGACAGTGTGATTCTAATTATTTTTCTCTCCTAAAAATATTTCTAAAAACAAAATATGAGCGGAGATAATATTTCTTCTCCAAAATAACAGAAATATTGGAGGAAAAATGTTAAAATCACTTTTGGTATTTTTCTGGATTTATTTGCGGATTTATTTGCATAGGAAAAATACGCGTTTTCAAAATTGCATTTAGGTCCGGGAAAAATGTTCACTTTGTCCTAAATATTATTAGAGGACGGCGAAAATTTATTTCGGGAATTTTGGAGTGCGTTTGGTATTTCTTTCGTTAGTTTTTCTGCGCCGGGACTCTTTTAGAAAAAAAAAGGAAACCAACTAGGAGTCTTATTAGCCCAGGACTCCTGGGCTTTATAAGCGCTCGCAGCCGTCCCCGAAGCACCCAGCCCGCGCCGCGCCCCAAACCCTTATCCAAGCGCGCCGCCGGACCCCGCCGTCGCCGCCGCCGCCGCTGCCGCATGCCGCCGCCGCTGTCGCCGCCCGCGCCGCCCGCCACTGCCGCCCGCGTCGCCGGAGCCGCCGCCCGCGCCGCCGGACCCCGCCGCCCCGCCTTCGGACCTCACCGGAGCCGCCGCCCCGCCGGAGCAGTCGATCTCGCCGGAGCCGCCGAGGTATACGCCGCCATCGGTTTTTTTAGAAAGACCCAATTGGTTTTTTTAGGAAAAACCCTAGAACTGTTTTTTTTTGTTTAGATCGGTTTTCGTCGGTTTAGTTATTTAGCGGACGTTCGTCCGTGCGTTCGTTTTGACACTGCAACAGGAACTGGCACTATGGTGCACTGAGTTAATAGGTTAGTCCAAATATGATCAAAAGTGCATGGAAGTGCATCAATATCATAGCAATATCACACAAAAGAAGCATGGAGCAAGCAGAAATTATAGATACGTTTTGGACGTATCTTTTATCCGCGGTTATTCCGATCGCGATTTCTGCCCTGATCTTGTTTTTCGTTATTATTTTCGCTCGAGAGTCGGAATCAGGTGATTCAAAATCCCAGATCTTCGTCTCGAAGCCCTCTTTACGTTAGATCAACTTGAACAAAGTTTTGGCTACTGTAAAATTTGACTTTAGGCCAACTAGTAATTCCGAGCTCGTTTCTTTTGCAGTTTGAGTTCCGTTGCTTCTTTCGAGTTGATTCTTTTTGCAAACCGGAGTTCTTAAGTTGAACTTTCTGGTTAGATCTCTTATTTGAGTTTTACCCGTGCATTAGTTAAGTACTTATTGTATGCTTGTTTGTTTGATTGCGATAGAGTACCCGGAGTGCGCCGCTTGCTACTTTGAGTCACTAGGTTTTGCGGATCATCAGCAAGGCAAGTAACACTTTGATCATGCTTTCCAATTACCCAGTTTTTATTGCATTAGTCAAACCCTCACACATTACATGAGTAGGATTAATTAATTTGTGGGATTGGGAAGTAGACTGAGGTAGTACCTATTACCGCATTACATTCAAACCTTTGGGAGTTACTTCTACGTTTGCTGTTAGGACATGCTATGCTCGTAGACGTGGATTGGGTGAGTGAAATCCATGACATATGTGAGTTTGTTAATTAATGGTTCAAACTTAAGATGGCAACATTAATACACATCTGGGTGGATTGAGGCATCTGGGTATTCCAGGATTGCCTGTTTTTCTTTTGGACCGCCACCCAGGCTCAAAGGGATCATGAGATTTTTTATACTAGAAACTTCCGTGTGCAGCCACATGCCAATATGGGCTTTGGCATAGTTGAGTAAGTTGTGGGAAACCTTTCCATGATGGGCTAGCAGATGTAGTTGGGTTTTGTAGGTGTACCGGCCTATCTATCTGGTTAAGGGGACCTCTTCGGAAAGACTGTGTCTCGGTCATCCGTTTCTCAAACACCATGCAGTGCGAGAAAACCAAACGGAGGTGATCGAGTCTTGTGGGGAAAGTGCACAAACCTCTGCAGAGTGTACAAACTGATCATGATTAGCCGTGTCCCCGGTTATGGACATCTTGAGTATCTAGTATTTGGATTATCATGTGCATCTCAACATGTTACTTTAATTTAATTTTGTTGGGTTTAATGATTATTTTTAATTGGGGTTGAGAGGATGTCTATCTTCTCAACGATGTTTCAACTACCATGATAGTTAATTAAAATACATTCCTTTGAAGTAGGGAAAAATTGGCTTTACGCAAAAACTTAACCATAGAGCTTTCCACCAGCCATATTGCATATAGTATAGTTTTACTTTCATTGCATTCTCTTGTGTTACCTTGCCAGCATATTCCATGTGCTGACCCGTTTTTCGGGCTGCAACGTTTCATGTTGCAGACTTTTCAGACGACGAGTAAGATGCCCCTTTTTAGGTCATGGTTCTATACTTAGTGATGCCGCTGGAGTTGATGGACTCACTTATCTTCCAAGTCTTCCGCTGTTATCGTGTTATATGGCCTTCAGCCATATTATTTGTAATAAATTCATCGTTGGACTATCGATGTAATAAGTGTGTGATTGCTACTCTGTTATAAAATCTTCAAGTACTGTGCGTGTCAGCATTACTGATCCAGGGATGACACTGATGTACAGAGATCAGACTGTTTGAGGTCTGGTCGCTACATGATCATGTGTTGTGAAGGTTATAAATATTTTTCCTGCTAAAAATTGTTGTCACTTGGAGTAATACATGGCAGGGGCCTCATTGAAGTTTATCTTATACTAAAAACCGCTGACTGGTATGTATGGATACTAAAAAAAAAGGTCTGTAGCAACGCATGGGCATTGTACTAGTAGGAATATTACGTTAGGGTCATGAGGCTGACCCAACCACAAGCGGCACCCCTGAGCCAATAAATGCCTAGCTAGGTTATGAGGCCAAAAATAATAATTTCTCTTACATTCATGAACCCTTTTATGTTTTTCTTTATTCTTCTTTAAAAAACCGGGAATAAAAAAAGTTTAGATTTTTAAAAAATCATGAATTTTTAAAGACTGTACCGACGAAATCATAATTCTTTTGTGATTTCAAAAAAATATCCTTGATTGTGAACAATGTCTGAGAAATCATAAAATGTTCGTGGATTTTTTTCACATATTCAAAAAATATTCCGAAAATTAAAAAATGATCATGATTTTTACAAAACGGATATGTATTAAAAAATGTTTGTGAATTTGTAAAAAATGTTTGAAAATTCTAATATTGTTCATGATTTTTTGAAAAATGTTCACAAAGTTTATAAAATGTTTGCAAATTCCACAAAAACATTCATAAATTTCAAAAAAAAACTGCATCACTCCAAAAAGTGTTCATGAATTCGGAAACATAACATGCATTTCAAAAAAGGTTTTTGCAAATCAATACAAAATCATGAATTTCATAAAGCTTTCCCAATTTTCAAAAAATGTTGGCCAATTCAAAAAATGTTCACAATTTTGAAAATGTTCATGAATTTGTAAAAAATGTTCGTAATTTAGAAAATTGGTTATGATTTTAAAAATGTTCATGATTTCAAAAACAAAGTGCAGGAATTAGAAGAATATTCATAATTTCGAAAAAAATGTTTGCAAAGTTGTAGAAAATTGTTGTGAATTTAAACAATATACATGATTTCAAAAATATTCATGATTTGAATAATGAAAATGAAAACCCGGTTTTGGGAAGGTTGTAGAACCCTACCAAAGCCGATGGAGAAAAATGAAAATGGGCCAGCCCATAAACTGGAGATGCACGTGGGTGGGGTGCGGGCTAGATGGCTACACAGCGACCTACACGCCAAATAGGAGTGGTCGTGCAGGAAGTGCTCGTTATCATTGTTTACCCGAAATCACTAGTTGAGGAGTACTAGTTGCAAAGATCATTCCAACCTCCCCAGGTTGCGAGAAGTGGCGTGCTGCATGGGCGTCACTTGTCGCAACCTGTGAGTTTTCTCTTTTTTCGTAGATCCGTTTATTCAAAACGTTTTATCTTTTAAACCGTGCGTCCAAAGTTTGAACCGCTTTCATTGTTGGATTCCTCGCGTCGAGAATCTTTAAAACTAGATCCCATGTTGATAGGTTTTGATGAACTTTTTTTCACAAAGAAACGGACGAAAAAACCGAAATCGGGAGCACTGATTTTTTCCTTTCCGAAGGAGGCACGCCCGTGCCTCTCACGAAATCACAACCGTGCTTCTTGCGAAAGAAAAAAAGAAGAGACTTTTTTTTTCCGTTTCCGATGAGGCACGGCCGTGACTCTCGCGAAAGCACATCCGTACCTCTCGCGGAAGCAAAACAGTGACTCTCGCGAAAGAAAAAAAATAGAAAACATGTTTTTTTCGTTTCCGAGAGGTACGCCCGCGACTCTCGCGAAAGCACAACCATGCCTCTCGCGGAAGCAAAACCGTGACTCTTGTGAAAGGAAAAAAACAAAAAGCATGTTTTTTTTCGTTTCCGAGAGGCACGGCCGTGACTCTCGCTAAAGCACAACCATGTCTCTCGCGGAAGCAAAACCATGACTCTCACGAAAAAATAGAAAACGCCTCTTTTTTCGTTTCCGAGAGGCACGGCCGTGACTCTCGCGAAATAAAAACCGTGTCTCTCGCCGAAGCAAAACCGTGACTCTTGCAAAAAAATATTGTTTTTTGCATTTTATATATCGAAAAGCTAAGAAAGACCGGTGAAAAATCAAAATGCGAAAAACCCGGGAAAAAACCCGTTTAAAAAGCTGACAACGCGTGCAGAAAATATAAAAAATTCGAAGGGAGCGTCAAGAGCGCGACACGTGGCGAATGACTGAGAGCGCGCCAAGTGGCGCTGATCGTTGCGAGGCTCCCGAATGAGCGCTCATTAACTAGTTGCTCCCTTGTTTACCTGGGCAAATTGTAGTGGCCTTTCATGAGTAATGGGCTAATTGGCAGCCCAATTAAGAGGTTAATTTTGTGTTGGAACACAAGTGGCCCAATCGAGGAAAAAAGGGGATAAAAGAAACAAAATGTTCATACAAGTTGTGATGTATTTTTTACTATTAGTCAATGTGTATGTATAATGCACGTGAATTTGGAAGTATATTAAGTGCATGTGGATATTAAATATGATATTATTTGCATGTTATTATATGATTAGCACTATATTTGGCATGAAATTAACTACGCACTAAACGTGTTGAGCACTTGACATTGAAGCAGTCTAGGTCGTTGAATTTACATAATTTGATGGTCGAAATTAATTGAATCTGCTCTTTCGAGTCTTTTTTTATTGTTATAGATTATAGATTATAGATATAGATATATACATGAAGATAGAAAAAAAATGTGGATTGAAAAATTGCCATCATGTAGAACACAAAAACGCATACCATATATTGTCTGGTAGTAATTGGCATGTTTCATAAAGTAAATTTACCATGGTCGCATCAAAGCAAAAATTCCCACGAAAGATGAAAGTAAAAATTTTCCATGGATAAAAAAAGAGCAATTACTCACGTATTTGGTAGACTGGAATATGAGCAGTCAGCCCTGACTCGAACAGGAGACAGACAGGCGGCTACAGGAGGCCGGCTTGGGCGCGCGACCGGCAACGGGCAGAGCCAGAGCGAACTGGTCTTTAGGCATGGCTTGCATCCTCAACTACTCACTTCATGTGGCACCCCGGCTCAGAGAAACCAGAACGCCCCGTATTCCAGCCCAGAGATCGAGGAGAAGTCTTCTGGAATACGGGACTGCTTGACATAGAACAAATCAGCTCTTAATACACGAATAAAATACAAGGGTCTGATGTTACAAAGATGCACATCATCACGGCGACACTACGCCGGCGATACTACACTTGCTCTATGCTAGCAGCGAAACAACTCGTAGCAGCGGAATACTTCTAGCAGCGGAACAACGACGAAGGTGGTGAACTCCAATCCGCAGGACTCTGGCTGGGACACGATCTAGCTCGCACGCACGGCAACTTCAACAAGCAATCAAGCAATCATGCATCACCTGCAGTCTGGCATGACATGCCAGGTCAGTACATTGAATGTACTTGCAAGCTCACAACAACCAAAAGCATCAGGGCAAAACAATAACATAGCATTAACAGGTTAATTAACAACTATCAAGATGAAGCAAATACTAAGCATGGTATGAAACTGATACAATACTAATAAATCACCAACTCAGATTTACATGATTATATATCACTTGGCTAACCGACCAAGTACTATACCATCTTGATCACCTCGTGATCATAACCAAACTGTGATCTCTCCGGTGATCACAACCATAACCCATACTTGGTCTACATCATCATCAATATCCTGCACTGCTCATCATATCAATATATAGATAATATAATTCATTTGTAATTTATTTAATTATTCCGTCATTTAAGTGTTGATCGAACGGTGTGACCTAATGTCGGAGATATTGACCACGGGTGTCTTCATTGACCACCCACAGTATTTCAAGACAATTTTTGGGCCGCCTGTTACTCCCCCGACCGTCTGCTCATCGAGCCGCCTCCTGAGACAGCTTGTCCTAGGAGCCGGCTTCCAGCAGGCGGCAGGGGCCCAAACAGGCGGCAGCATAGCAGCTAGCAGCTAGCAGACGGTCCCACGCTCCTCCCTCAGGGTGCATGCTGGGAGGCCACCACGCAGCTGAGGCATGGCTACAGGTGAATACGTCCTTAGAGAATCTATATGGGCGTGGCTACAGTGAACGTGTACCTTATGGACATCTCCTAAGCAGCGAATCACTGTAGCCACGCTGCTTGTGACCAAGCTTCGGTCAGAGGAAGCCACGATCCCACTGCCCGCAGATGGCGGGGCCAGCAGGCGGCTGGCCCCACCGGTCAGTGGGTAAGTCAAAGACCAGCTGCCCCTAGCAGGCGGCCAGGGGAGGCGGCCGCCTGGTAACAAACGGCGAATCCTGCCCTAGAAGTCTGAACCTCATCAAGACGACAAGACATGGCGTGGTGGCAGCGAACGGCAGGAGACGGCGGCACTGTAGCCACTACCCCCCTGACGATGCTGTCGTCAGCAAAAGCATGCCTACAGTGAAAGATAATCGCATGGCCCCCCAAGCGGCGGGCCCCAACAGACAGGCGGCAAGGCCGGCGCCAGAGGACGCTGACGGCTGGGGGCCACTTTGTTGAGATTACAATTGTACCCCTGGGGGGTAGGCCTATATAAACCCCTAGGGCCCTCCATGAGGAGGGGTTGGAAGATTAAACCCTGAGAAGAAGTAGAAGACAGAGAGAGAGAAGAGAAACCCTAGCAGCCACCCCCGATTCCTAGAGCGAAGGTAGTGAGCTAGCCTTGTTCATCTTCCTCCTCTAGACCACACAACTCGAGGAGCAACCTTGTAGCTACCATAGTGACATTAGTCATGACGCGGAGTCCCCGCAGAGCAGGATTAGGGGTGTTATCTCCTCAGAGAGCCCCGAACCTGGGTAAGATCCGTAGGCGTCCTAAGTTCCGCTTTATCCCGCTTCCAGGGCCCGTCGACGCTTTATTGTCCCCATGCATGACAAGCCATCTGTTGGCATATGTCACCCCAATACCCCGACATTTGGCGCCCACCGTGGGGCTAGGTGCACCATCTTCCGGAGACATGTTCTGGACGGGAACTTTGTTCCTCCCTGGCGAGAGCAGCCAGCCCGACACGCCTATAGGCGTGGAAACCGGGATGCTTCGCGGCGCTGAGGCCGCATGCGCCGCGAGCGGACTCGCCGACCTTCTCGGCGGCGTCCGCATTCATGACGAGCCCTCTCCGGCGGCCGAGCTAGTGGCTCCCGAGAGCTGCCTCGTCGAGCTCCTCGACAAGCTGCACATCGTCGACGAGCGCGCCTCTGACGTGGAGTCAGTGGGCTCTTCTGACCCACCAGTAGACATGATCATCGACCTCGACGTAGAGCCCGTCGATTCCTTCCCCGAGCACGTGGTGATCATCGACGACCCCTCCCCGCTCCAACGGCCAGCAGCGCCATTAGCACCATCACGGAGGTGCTCGTCACCAACCACGACGAACCGTCCGGCGGGGTGGACCAAGACCCGCTCGAGGCCGCTCTGCAGCACCTCGCCACTTCTGTGGCGGTGGGGGCAGACGGCGCAGCGTTGGAGGCACTCAGCGTCTCGCTCCTCGACAACGCCACCAAGCTGGCTGCCTCCCGACGCCTCACTGAAGCCTACCGCCACGAGATGGACCGTGCCATTTGTGGCACGCCGGCTGCTGGCGAGCCTAGCCGAGCCGACGTTGTTCGCGATCGCGGCGGGTTGTTAGCAGACATGCTGGAGGTTCCGCGGCCTGTATACCTCACTCCATCGGAGAACTTAAGGGCTGCCCAGTCGGCAGTCGATGAGATGGGCCACTTGGAGGGAGACGAGCTTCGTTGCGTGACGCAGCGCGCCCGCCAGCTCCTCGACGCTGCTGCCACACAGAAGGAGGCCCGTCGCCGGGTATTAGAGGTCGGCGCGCACGCTGACAACCACCCTTTGCGGCGGGAGCAAGGAGCCACGTCTGGCTCTCCAACAGTCGGCGCCCCCAACCGGCGAGACTCAGAGCCAGCTGCTAGCCGCAGCCGGCAGACTCGCATCTCCATCGAGCGAGACGAAGACGGCCGCCCAAGGGCTGTAGAGCGGCGAGGGGAATATCCGCCTCCTCCTAGGTGGGTGAGGCGCGTGTCTCCTCCGCCTATTGACCACCCCTCTCTGGCGGGCCGCTTGGGCCGCCGCGAGGGGGTTGGGGAGAACGACGCCCGTCACCGCCTGGACCGACTAGCTCGGTCCCAGGCAGTTGAAGAAGAAGATGATTTCGGTCCGGCTTGTTTCGGCCCCCGCATGCGCAACGAGCCTTTCCCCAAGGGCTTCTCGCTCCCCAGAGATACCCCCGAGTACAACGGATCAATGAAACCAGAGGACTGGTTGGTGGACTACTCCATGGCCGTCAGCATAGCCACCGGCAACAGGCGTGTTGCGGTGTAGTACGTGCTTCTTATGCTCCAGGGCACGGCCCGGACATGGCTGAACAGCCTCAAACCCAACAGCATCAACAGCTGGTTGGACTTCACCGACGCCTTCACTCGCAACTTCACCAGCACCTACAAGCGTCCTCCCAAGCCGCGCCAGCTCTCCCTATGCGTCCAAGGCTCAGATGAGTCGGCCCGCGATTATCTGACGCGTTGGGCAGAGCTGTGAAACTCTTGTGAAGGAGTGCACGAAGTACAAGCCATCGAGTATTTCACGGCCGGGTGCAGAGAAGGCACCTTACTCAAACATAAACTCCTTTGTGATGAGCCGGCCACGCTGGACGAGCTGTTGAGCATAGTAGACAAGTACGCCACCACTAATTCCTCCATGAAGACCGAGCTACAAGTGGATGCTTCTGGCAAGATGACTCCTCCAACTCCCAAGACGCCGGCTGGAGAGTCTAGCCGACGCCAGCAACCAAACGACCACAAACGCAGGACCCACGCGCCGGCTGGTGGCACCAGTCGACGGCCAGCAGCCAGAAGCTCAAGCAGGACCCAAGCGCCAGAAGGGCGGCAAGCCAGTCTGGCAGCCAGCTTTCTCCTTCGACCAAGCTCTGGACGCCCCCTGCAAGTTCCACAGTGGCGCGAAGCCTTCCAACCACACCACGCGAAAGTGCCATCGGCTCACCAGGATCGCTAGGGGGGAAGCCCTGCCACCGCCGCCTGCTGGGCAGCCGGCCCCGCCTCCCAATCCACCGGCTGCGCGTCCTGGCGGCCAGGTCCAGGACGAATTCCCAGATGAGAACGGGGCCTATGTCGTCTTCACCAGCCAGATGGACGATAGGCACAGCCGGCGCCAGCAGCGCAGAGAAGTCAATACCGTTGCCGTCAAAGACCCAGAATTTATGCACTGGTCTGAGAGGCCTGTCAGCTGGAGCCGAGAGGACCACCCGGCTGTCATGCCATCACCAGGGGCATATGCCTTGGTCCTAGATGCTACTCTCTCCACCGACAGGTGGGCTTGTCGTTTCTCCCGAGTATTGGTAGACGGCGGCAGCAGCATCAACATCATGTACCGCGACACCATGGAGAAGTTGGGCATCAAAGAAAAGCAGCTTCAGCCTACCAGGGCTGTGTTTCATGGCATTGTGCCGGGCCTCTCTTGCTCGCCAATCGGCAAGGCCAAGATTGATGTCCTGTTTGGTGACAAGATGCATTTCCGGAGAGAACCAGTCTGGTTTGAAGTGGTAAACCTGGAAAGTCCCTATCACATGATCTTGGGCCGGCCTGCTCTTGCAAAGTTCATGGCAGTACCCCATTATGCCTGCCTCAAGATGAAGATGCCGGGCCCCAAGGGAATAATCACCATAGCCGAGGACTACGAGAAGTCCATCGCATGCGCGACTGCCAGCAGCCGTCTGGCCGAGTCCCTTGTCTTAGCTGAAGAAAAGCGTCGCATGGAACGGCTGGTGGCAATGGCTGGCGAGCAGCCAGCCATACCAGCTGATCCCAGGGAGGCGGAGCCGCAGGGCTCATTCCAGCCGGCCAAGTAGACAAAGAAGATTTCCTTGGACCCATCTCACCCAGAGCGATTTGCTGTCATAGGGTCAAACCTAGACAGCAAATAGGAAAGCGAGCTCGTCGATTTCCTCCGTGAGAATCGGGACATCTTTGCATGGTCCCCCAAAGACATGCCGGTTGTGCCGACGGATTTCGCCGAGCACAAACTTCATGTGAGAGAAGATGCAAAGCCTGTCAGGCAGCCGCTACGCCGCCTATCAGAAGAGAAGAGAAGAATTGTTGGGGAAGAAGTTGCCCACCTGCTAGCAGCCGACTTCATAATGGAAGTTTTCTATCCAGAATGGCTCGCAAACCCAGTCCTAGTACTGAAGAAGAACAACAAATGGCGCATGTGCATTGATTACACCAGCCTCAACAAAGCTTGCCCTAAAGATCCGCTTGCTCTGCCGCGAATAGATCAAGTGATTGACTCCACAGCCGGATGCGAGCTGCTGTCATTCCTTGATGATTATTCCGGGTATAACCAGATCAAGCTCGATCCGGCTGACCGCTTGAAGATCGCCTTCCTCACGCCATTTGGGGCCTTCTGCTACCTGACCATGACGTTCGGCCTAAGGAACGCCGGCGCCACCTTTCAGCGTTGCATGCAGAAGTGTCTCCTCAAGCAACTAGGCAGAAATGCCGACGTTTATGTGGATGATATCATGGTGAAGACAGAGAAGAGAGGAAATCTTTTGGAAGATCTCCAAGAGACATTTGAGAACTTGCGTCGCTTTCGGATCAAGCTAAACCCGGAGAAATGCGTCTTCGGGGTACCAGCCGGCCAACTCCTTGGCTTCCTGGTATCCGAACGCGGCATCGAGTGCAACCTTGCAAAGATCAAGGCCATTGAGAGAATGGAGCGGCCGACTCGTGTGCGAGATGTCCAGAAATTCACGGGGTGCCTGGCATCGCTCAGCCGTTTAATCAGCCGGCTGGGAGAAAAGGCACTCCCCCTATATCAACTTTTGAAGAAGACCACTTGCTTCGAGTGGAACGACCAGGCAGATGAAGCTTTCCAGCAGCTCAAGAGACTGTTGTCCACCCCGCCTGTCCTAGCGGCGCCAGCAGACAAGGAACCCATGTTCCTTTACATAGCCGCCACCAGCCGGGTGGTCAGCATTGTCATTGTGGTCAAGCGCCCAGAAGACGGCAGAGTCTTGCCCGTCCAGAGGCCGATCTACTACTTGAGCAAGGTGGTGTCAGTGTCCAAGCAGAACTACCCCCACTACCAGAAGATGTGCTACAACGTGTACTTCACCGCCAAGAAACTGAAGCAGTACTTCCAAGAGCATCCAATCACAGTCGTTTGCACGGCCCCGCTTGCTGAAATCATGGGCAATAGAGATGCCTCAGGAAGAGTGGCCAAGTGGGCTATAGAGCTGGCCCCCTTTGCCATCTTCTACCAGCCACACACCACCATCAAGTCGCAAGCATTGGCCGACTTCCTTGTCGACTGGGCCAAAACCCAGTACCTGCCGCCTGTTCCAGACTCAACCCATTGGCGGATGCACTTTGACGGGTCAAAGATGCGCACTGGCTTGGGAGCCGGCATCGTCCTCACTTCCCCCAAGGGCGAAAAGCTCAAGTACACCTTGCAGATCCACTTCGCTTATCCACGGGCTCCTGTTGTCGGCTCTAACAACGTGGCCAAGTACGAGGCACTTATCCACGGGCTTCGGATGGCCAAAGAGATTGGTATCCACCGAGTGTTGTGCTATGGTGACTCGGACTTGGTTGTCCAGCAGTCATCTGGGGATTGGGACGCCAAAGATGCAAACATGGCAAGCTACCGTTTCCTTGTCCAGCAGATCAGTGGACACTTTGATGGATGCGAGTTCCTCCACGTACCACGAGCCGACAACATGCAAGCTGACACCTTGGCACGAATCGGCTCCACCCGCCAAGCAATACCAGTCGGCGTGTCTCTTCAATGCCTGCGCAAGCCGTCTATCAAGCCTTCACGAGAGTCAGAGTCAATTTTCATACCAGCCGATCCTGGAGCAGACGGCCCGGCAACTTCAGCAGCCGGCCTGGGGACTGCCCCAACAGGCGGCCTTGATACTCCAACTCCAGTAGCCGGTCCAACAGACGCTGCGCCGGTTCCTGACCCGGAGACTGCCCTAGCAGACGGCCAAGAGGCGCCAGCCCCAGCAGACGGCCCAGGGACCGCCGCAGCCGGCTCGGGGACTCTGAAAGCACAGCAGGCGGCTCAGCCCAGCCCTCCGCCTCCTAGCCCAACCACCCTGGTCTCTCTGGCAGAAGAAACAGGAGTCTCAGCGCCGTCTTGGGCACAGTCAATCCTCATCTTCCTACTCAGAAGAGAGCTGCCAGTAGATGAAACCTTGGCACGGCAAGTTCAACACCGAGCTTCAGCATACACCATAGTCAACAAAGAGCTTGTCAGAAGAAGTGCTACGGATGTCTTCCAATGCTGCGTGGAAGCAGAAAAAGGCCTGGCTATCCTGAAGGACATTCACCAAGGAGAATGTGGCCATCACGCGGCCTCAAGATCCCTCGTTGCCAAAGCCTTCCGCCACGGTTTCTTCTGGCCGACTGCTTTGGGCGACGCCAAAGATTTGGTAAAAAAGTGCAATGGCTGCCAGCGCTTCAGTTCCAAGCAACACTTGCCGGCTTCTGCACTCAAGACCATTCCGATCACTTGGCCATTTGCCGTGTGGGGGCTGGATATGGTGGGCCCCTTCAAGACAGCCAGAGGCGGCTTGACACATTTACTCGTGGCAGTGGACAAATTGACCAAGTGCATCGAAGCAAAACCAATCAAGAAACTCAACGGCCCAACTGCTGTGACATTCATCGCAGACATCACAGTCCGGTATGGCATACCGCACAACATCATCACCGACAACGGCACAAATTTTTCCAAAGGCGCACTTGCCCGTTTCTGTGCAACACAGGACATCCGACTGGACCTAGCATCCGTTGCTCACCCACAGTCCAACGGCCAAGTTGAGCGCGCCAACGGCCTTATCCTGTCTGGCATCAAGCCCGGCTGGTCGAACCCTTGGAACGATCAGTCGGCTGCTGGATTGAAGAATTGCCGTCCGTCCTCTGGAGCCTTAGAACAACTCCAAACAAGTCAACCGGCTTCACTCCTTTCTTCCTCATGTATGGGGCCGAGGCAGTCATCCCAACAGATGTTGAGTTTGACTCGCCTCGCGTCACCATGTACACAGAAGCCGAAGCCAAAGAAGCACGAGAAGACAGCGTAGACCTACTGGAGGAGGCCCGGCTGGTAGCACTCAGCCGCTCCACCATCTACCGGCAGGGTCTCCGCCGCTACCACAGCCGGTGAGTCAAGCCACGCTCCTTCCGCGAGGGGGACCTTGTGCTCCGGCTGATCCAGCGAACAGCCGGCCAGCACAAGCTCTCGGCTCCTTGGGAAGGACCATTCATCATCAGCAAGGTACTAGGCAATGATGCCTATTACCTCATTGATGCCCAGAAGCCAAGAGCACACAAGAGAGACGACTCAGGCAAGGAGTCGGAGCGCCCATGGAACGCAAACCTACTTCGTCGCTTTTATAGCTGAAAGATAGTATGTGCCACGCTATCTATTTTATTTTGAGAACCAATGGGACCCCCGAGGAGTTCTCGGGGACTGCCCAACCCTTTATCTATATGATAGGAATCATGCCTGTAAATGAGTATTGTTCATTCCTTTGTCCGGCACCGGAGCCTAGCAGACGGCCCGGGGACTGGCCGCCTAGCCCTATGTGTAAAACTTCTCCTTAAAATAGCCGAACAAGTAATGTGATGGCATCCAAGCCCTCTCCCACCATCAGTCACAGACTCGCAGAACGCGGCTGTCCGACTGACGGGAGCCAAAGTCAAGAAGCGGTGCCCACATAAAAAATGGCTAAGCAAAACAAACATAGGGCAAGACGGCCCTTCATACAAAGTAGCCGGCTGTTAAAGGAGACATCAAAAGAAAATCGCCCTAAGGAACCAAGGGCGGGGCTAATCCCAGGACTCGGCACAATTGCATAAAAATCATGCAGCATTAAAAGAATTTTTACATCAAAAAGGCCCCAAGGGCCGCCTCCCAGTAGCAGCTTACTTATACACCACGCGGGTGGAATTTTTCGGACTAATCCTACCAAGTCTTACAAAGAAACAGGAACCAAAAGATACAAGAATAAAAGCTTAGGACGCAGTAGGCGGAGTGGGCGGCACGAAGGAGCCAGCTTCCGAGAGGGCCGCCTTACAGGTCTCAGCCTGGCCGCTTCTGGCAGCAGGCGGGGCCACCACACCTGGTCCACTTGTCAAGGAGCGGTCAGGCTGGTGGCCAGCAGACGGATCCGCCTCCTGGGAGCTGGCCTCCTCGTCGCTGTCTTCCTCCTCCTCGCCCTCATCGCTGGAGGCGATCTCCTCGTCCGGCTCCTCCGATGCCGCCAGGTCCAGCCCGAAGTTGTTGGGTGGCACGACATGGCCCTTATCATCCAACTCTGGGACGAAGATGGAGGTGTCAGCGTACTAGGCAAGGGCGGCAGCACGTTTGACGAGGCCCTTTTGTTGGAAATATGCCCTAGAGGCAATAATAAAAGTATTATTATTATATTTCCTTGTTCATGATAACTGTCTGTTATTCATGCTTGAATTGTATCGTACGGAAACAGCGATACATGTGTGAATATATAGACCACAATGAGTCCTTGGTAAGCCTCTAGTTACTAGCTCGTTGATCAATAGATGGTCACGGTTTCCTGACCATGGACATTGGATGTCATTGATAACGGGATCACATCATTAGGAGAATGATGTGATGGACAAGACCCAATCCTGAGCCTAGCACGAGATCGTATAGTTTGTAATGCATAAGCTTTTCCAGTGTCAAGTATTTATTCCTTAGACCATGAGGTTGTGCAACTCCCAGATACCGTAGGAATACTTTGGGTGTGCCAAACGTCACAATGTAACTGGGTGGCTATAAAGGTACGTAACGGGTATCTCCGAAAGTGTCTGTTGAGTTGGTACGAACCGAGATTAGGATATTGTCACTCCGTATGACGGAGAGGTACCTCTGGGCCCTCTCGGTAAGACATCATCATAATGAGCTCAAGGTGACTAAGGAGTTATTCACGGGATGATGGATTACGGAACGAGTAAAGAGACTTGCCATGACGAGATTGAACAAGGTATCGGGTATACCGACGATCGAATCTCGGGCAAGTACCGTACCGATAGACAAAGGGAATAACATACGGGATTGAGTGAATCCTTGACACAGTGGTTCATCCGATGATATCATCGAGGAACATGTGGGAACCAGCATGGGTATCCAGATCCCGCTGTTGGTTATTGACCGGAGAGTCGTCTCGGTCATGTCTGCGTGTCTCCCGAACCCGTAGGGTCTACACACTTAAGGTTCGGTGACGCTAGGGTTGTAGAGATACATGCACGTGGAAACCCGAATGTTGTTCGGAGTCCCGGATGAGATCTCGGACGTCACGAGGAGTTCCGGAATGGTCCGGAGGTAAAGAATGATATATAGGAAGTCCAGTTTCGGCCATCGGGTGAACTCCGGGGGTCACCGGGAGTGTCCCGGGACCACCAGAGGGGTCCCGAGGGTCCACCGGGTGGGGCCACTCATCCCGGTGGGTCCCCTAGGCCGCAAGGGGGAAGGGGTCAGCCCCTGGTGGGCTGGCGCACCACATGCCCCCCTCCATGCGCCTAGGGTTGAAACCCTAGGGGAAGGGGGCGCCCCCTATGCCTTGGGGGGCAAGTCTACCCCCTGGCCGCCGCCCCCCTGGAGATCTGATCTCCCAGGGCCGGCGCCCCCCTGGCCCCTATATATAGTGCGGGGGAGAGGGCAGGCGCATCCCAAGCCTCTGGCACCTCTCCCCCCTCCCGTCACACTTCCTACTCCTCTCGCAAGGCGCCGGCGAAGCCCTGCAGGATTTCCTATTGCATCCACCACCACGCCGTCGTGCTGCTGGATCTCCGTCAACCTCTCCTACCCCCTTGCTGGATCAAGAAGGAGGAGACGTCGCTGTACCATACGTGTGTTGAACGCGGAGGTGCCATCCGTTCGGCGCTGGGATCATCGATGACGAGGATCGTGAAGAGTACGACTACTTCATCCACGTTCCTTCGAACGCTTCCGTTCGCAATCTACAAAGGGTATGTAGATACACTCCATTATGCTCGTTGCTAGATGACTCCGTAGATTGATCTTGGTGAAGCGTAAGAATTTTTTTGAATTATGCTACATTCCCCAACAGTGGCATCTGAGCTAGGTCTTTGCGTAGCACCTTGCATGAGTAGAACACAAACAAGTTGTGGGCGTTGAGTTTGCTCAATTTTCTTGCCGTTACTAGTCCAATCTTGATTCGGCGGCATCGTGGGATGAAGCGGCCCGGACCGACCTTACACATACGCTTACGTGAGACTGGTTCCACCGACAGACATGCACTAGATGCATAAGGTGGCTGGCGGGTGTCAGTCTCTCCCACTTTAGTCGGATCGGATTCGATGAACATGGTCCTTATGAAGGGTAAATAGAAATTGACAAATCACGTTGTGGTTTTGGCGTAGGTAAGAAACGTTCTTGCTAGAAAACCTATAGAAGCCACGTAAAACTTGCAACAACAATTAGAGGTCGTCTAACTTGTTCTTGCAGCATGTGCTATGTGATGTGGTATGGCCAAGAAGATGTGATGAATGATATATGTGATGTATGAGATTGATCATGTTCTTGTAATAGGGAATCACGACTTGCATGTCGATGAAAATGACAACCGGCAGGAGCCATAGGAGTTGTCTTAATTATTGTATGACCTGCGTGTCACAGAATAACGCCATGTAATTACTTTACTTTATTGCTAAACGTTAGCTATAGTAGTAGAAGTAATAGTTGGCCTGACGACTTCATGAAGACACGATGATGGAGATCATGATGATGGAGATCATGGTGTCGAGCCGGTGACAAAGATGATCATGGTGCCCCGAAGATGGAGATCGAAGGAGCAAGATGATATTGGCCATATCATGTCACTTTAATTGATTGCATGTGATGTTTATCATGTTTATGCATCTTGTTTACTTAGAACGACGGTAGTAAATAAGATGATCTCTCACTAAAATTTCAAGAATTGTGTTCCCCCTAACTGTGCACCGTTGCTAAGGATCGTTGTTCCGAAGCACCACGTGATGATCGGGTGTGATAGGCTCTAACGTTCGCATACAACGGGTGTAAGCCAGATTTACACACGCAATACACTTAGGGTTTACTTGACGAGCCTAGCATGTACAGACATGGCCTCGGAACATGGAAGACCGAAAGGTCGAACATGAGTCGTATAGAAGATACGATCAACATGAAGATGTTCACCGTTGATGACTAGTCCGTCTCACGTGATGATCGGACACGGGCTAGTCGATTCGGATCATGTATCACTTAGATGACTAGAGAGATGTAAATCTGAGTGGGAGTTCATTAAAATTTGATTAAGATGAACTTAATTATCATGAACTTAGTCTAAATTCTTTACAATATGTCTTGTAGATCAAATGGCCCACGCTCATGTAACCCTCAACTTCAACGCGTTCCTAGAGAAATCCAAGCTGAAAGACGATGGTAGCAACTATACGGACTGGGTCCGTAACCTGAGGATCATCCTCATAGCTGCCAAGAAAACTTATGTCCTAGAAGCACCGCTAGGTGATGCTCCCGCCCCGGCAAACCAAGATGTTATGAACGCTTGGCAGTCGTGTTGTGATGATTACTCCCTGGTTCAGTGCGGCATGCTCTACAGCTTAGAATCGGGGCTCCAAAAGCGTTTTGAGCACCACGGGGCATATGAGATGTTCCAAGAGCTGAAAATGGTTTTCCAGGCTCATGCCCGAGTTGAGAGATATGATGTCTCCAACGCATTCTACAGCTGTAAGATGGAGGAAAACAGTTCTGTCAGTGAGCACATACTCAAGATTTCTGGGTTGCACAACCGCTTGTCTCAGTTGGGAATGAATCTCCCAGACGAAGCGGTCGTTGACAGAATCCTCCAGTCGCTCCCACCTAGCTACAAGAGCTTCGTGTTGAACTTCAATATGCAGGGGATGGAGAAGTCCATTCCCGAGGTGTATTCAATGCTGAAATCAGCGGAGGTGGAGATCAAGAAAGAGCATCAAGTGTTGATGGTCAATAAAACCACTAAGTTCAAGAAGGGCAAGGGTAAGAAGAACTTCAAGAAGGAGGGCAAGGGAGTTGCCGCGCCCGGTAAGCCAGTTGCCGGGAAGAAGCCAAAGTATGGACCCAAGCCTGAGACTGAGTGCTTTTATTGCAAGGGAACGGGTCACCGGAAGCAAAACTGCCCCAAATACTTAGCGGACAAGAAGGCCGGCAACGTCAAAGGTATATGTGATATACATGTTATTGATGTGTACCTTACCAGCCCTCGTAGTAGCTCCTGGGTATTTGATACCGGTGCAGTTGTTCATATTTGTAACTCAAAGCAGGAGCTGCGGAATAAGCGGAGACTGGCGAAGGACGAGGTGACGATGCGCGTCGGGAATGGTTCCAAGGTCGATGTGATCACCGTCGGCACGCTCGGGATTAGTTTTAAACCTTAATAATTGTTATTTAGTACCAGCTTTGAGCATGAACATTTTATCTGGATCTCGTTTGATGCGAGATGGCTACTCATTTAAATCCGAGAATAATGGTTGTTCTATTTATTTGAGAGATATGTTTTATGGTCATGCCCCGCTGGTCAATGGTTTATTTTTGATGAATCTCGATCGTGATGATACACATATTCATAGTGTGAATGCCAAAAGATGTAAAGTTGAAAATGATAGTCCCACATACTTGTGGCATTGCCGCCTTGGTCATATTGGTGTCAAACGTATGAAGAAGCTTCATGCTGATGGACTTCTGGAGTCTCTTGATTATGAATCATTTGACACGTGCGAACCATGCCTCTTGGGCAAGATGACCAAGACTCCGTTCTCCGGAGCAATGGAGCGAGCAACCAACTTATTGGAAATCATACATACTGATGTGTGCGGTCCAATGAGTGTTGAGGCTCGCAGAGGCTATCGTTATGTTCTCACCCTCACAGATGACTTGAGTAGATATGGGCATATCTACTTGATGAAACACAAGTCTGAGACCTTTGAAAAGTTCAAGGAATTTCATAATAAGGTTGACAATCAACGTGACAGAAAAATAAAATTCTTGCGATCGGATCGTGGGGGTGAATATTTAAGTCATGAATTTGGCACGTACCTTAGGAACTGTGGAATTGTTTCACAGTTGACACCGCCTGGAACACCTCAGCGTAACGGTGTGTCCGAACATCGAAATCGTACTCTGTTGGATATGGTGCGATCTATGATGTCTCTCACCGACTTACCGCTATCTTTTTGGGGTTATGCTTTAGAGACTGCCGCATTCACTTTAAATAGGGCTCCGTCGAAATCCGTTGAGACGACACCGTATGAACTTTGGTTTGGCAAGAAACCTAAGTTGTCGTTTCTAAAAGTTTGGGGTTGCGATGCTTATGTCAAGAAACTTCAACCTGAGAAGCTCGAACCCAAATCGGAAAAATGCGTCTTCATAGGATACCCAAAGGAAACAATTGGGTACACCTTCTACCACAGATCCGAAGGTAAAGTCTTTGTTGCAAAGAATGGATCCTTTCTGGAGAAAGAGTTTCTCTCGAAAGAAGTGAGTGGGAGGAAAGTAGAACTTGATGAGGTGACAGTCACCCCTCCCGAACCGGAAAGTAGCGCAGCGCAGGAAATTGTTCCTGAGGTGCCTGCACCGACAAGGGAGGAAGCCAATGATGATGATCATGAAGATATAGATCAAGTTACTACTGAACTTCGAAGGTCCACAAGGACACGTTCCGCACCAGAGTGGTACGGCAACCCTGTCATGGGAATCATGTTGTTAGACAACGGTGAACCTTCGAACTATGAAGAAGCGATGGTGGGCCCGGATTCCAATAAATGGCTTGGAGCCATGAAATCCGAGATAGAATCCATGTATGAAAACAAAGTATGGACTTTGGTGGACTTGCCTGATGATAGGCACGCCATAGAAAATAAATGGATATTTAAGAAGAAGACAGACACGGATGGTAATGTGACCATCTATAAGGCTCGGCTTGTCGCTAAGGGTTATCGACAAGTTCAAGGGATTGCCTACGACGAGACTTTCTCTCCCGTAGCGATGCTAAAGTCCGTCCGAATCATGTTAGCAATTGACGCATTCTATGATTATGAGATATGGCAAATGGACGTCAAAACGGCATTCCTTAATGGCTTCCTTAAGGAAGAGTTGTATATGATGCAGCCGGAAGGTTTTGTCGATCCAGAGAATGCTAACAAGGTATGCAAGCTCCAGTGCTCGATCTACGGGCTGGTGCAAGCATCTCGGAGTTGGAATATTCGCTTTAATGAAGTGTTCAAAGCGTTTGGCTTTATACAGACTTGGGGAGAAGCCTGTATCTACAAGAAAGTGAGTGGGAGCTCTGTAGCATTTCTCATACTATATGTGGATGACATATTGTTGATGGGAAATGATATAGAATTCTTGGAAAGTGTAAAGGCCTACTTGAATAAGAGTTTTTCAATGAAGGACCTTGGAGAAGCTGCTTATATATTAGGCATCAAAGTCTATAGAGATAGATCAAGACGCCTCATTGGTCTTTCACAAAGCACATACCTTGACAAGATATTTAAGAAGTTCAATATGGATCAGTCCAAGAAGGGGTTCTTGCCTGTTTTGCAAGGTATGAGATTGAGCAAGGCTCAGTCCCCGACCACGATAGAAGATAGAGAAAAGATGAGTGTCATTCCCTATGCCTCGGCCATAGGTTCTATCATTTATGCCATGCTGTGTACCAGACCTGATGTGAACCTTGCCATAAGTTTGGTAGGGAGGTACCAAAGTGATCCCGGTATGGAACACTGGACAACGGTCAAGAATATCCTAAAGTACCTGAAGAGGACTAAGGATATGTTTCTCGTTTATGGAGGTGACGAAGAGCTCGTCGTAAAGGGTTACATCGATGCTAGCTTCGACACAGATCTGGATGACTCAAAGTCACAAACCGGATACGTGTATATTTTGAATGGTGGAGCAGTCAGCTGGTGCAGTTGCAAGCAGAGCGTCGTGGCGCATTCTACATGTGAAGCGGAGTACATAGCTGCTTGTGAAGCAGCGCAAGAAGGAGTCTGGATGAAGGAGTTCATCACCGACCTAGGAGTCATTCCAAGCGCGTCAAGCCCGATGACTCTCTTCTATGACAACACTGGAGCTATTGCCATTACCAAGGAGCCCAGGTTTCACAAGAAGACCAAGCACATCAAGCGCCGTTTCAACTCCATCCGGAATTATGTTCAAGATGGAGACATAGATATTTGTAAAGTGCATACGGATCTGAATGTTGCAGACCCGTTGACTAAACCTATTCCACGGGCAAAACATGATCAACACCAGAACTCTATGGGTGTTCGATTCATCACAATGTAACTAGATTATTGACTCTAGTGCAAGTGGGAGACTGTTGGAAATATGCCCTAGAGGCAATAATAAAAGTATTATTATTATATTTCCTTGTTCATGATAATTGTCTGTTATTCATGCTTGAATTGTATCGTACGGAAACAGCGATACACGTGTGAATATATAGACCACAATGAGTCCCTGGTAAGCCTCTAGTTACTAGCTCGTTGATCAATAGATGGTCACGGTTTCCTGACCATGGACATTGGATGTCATTGATAACAGGATCACATCATTAGGAGAATGATGTGATGGACAAGACCCAATCCTGAGCCTAGCACGAGATCGTATAGTTCGTAATGCATAAGCTTTTCCAGTGTCAAGTATTTATTCCTTAGACCATGAGGTTGTGCAACTCCCGGATACCGTAGGAATACTTTGGGTGTGCCAAACGTCACAACGTAACTGGGTGGCTATAGAGGTACGCAACGGGTATCTCCGAAAGTGTCTGTTGAGCTGGTACGAACCGAGACTGGGATATTGTCACTCCGTATGACGGAGAGGTACCTCTGGGCCCTCTCGGTAAGACATCATCATAATGAGCTCAAGGTGACTAAGGAGTTAGTCACGGGATGATGGATTACGGGACGAGTAAAGAGACTTTCCATGACGATATTGAACAAGGTATCGGGTATACCGACGATCGAATCTCGGGCAAGTACCGGACCGATAGACAAAGGGAATAACGTACGGGATTGAGTGAATCCTTGACACAGTGGTTCATCCGATGACATCATCGAGGAACACGTGGGAACCAGCATGGGTATCCAGATCCCGCTGTTGGTTATTGACCGGAGAGTCGTCTCGGTCATGTCTGCGTGTCTCTCGAACCCGTAGGGTCTACACACTTAAGGTTCGGTGACGCTAGGGTTGTAGAGATACATGCACGTGGAAACCCGAATGTTGTTCGGAGTCCCGGATGAGATCCCGGACGTCACGAGGAGTTCCGGAATGGTCCAGAGGTAAAGAATGACATATAGGAAGTCCAGTTTTGGCCATCGGGTGAACTCCGGGGGTCACCGGGAGTGTCCCGGGACCACCAGAGGGGTCCCGGGGGTCCACCGGGTGGGGTCACCCATCCCGATGGGTCCCCTAGGCCGCAAGGGGGAAGTGGCCAGCCCCTGGTGGGCTGGCGCACCACATGCCCCCCTCCATGCGCCTAGGGTTTAAACCCTAGGGGGAGGGGGCGCCCCCTATGCCTTGGGGGCAAGTCTACCCCCTTGGTCGCCGCCCCCCTGGAGATCTGATCTCCCAGGGCCGGTGCCCCCCCTGGCCCCTATATATAGTGGGGGGGGGGGGAGGGCAGCCGCATCCCAAGCCTCTGGCGCCTCTCCCCCCTCCTGTCACACTTCCTACTCCTCTCGCAGGGCGCCGGCGAAGCCCTGCAGGATTTCCTATTGCATCCACCACCACGCCGTCGTGCTGCTGGATCTCCCTCAACCTCTCCTACCCCTTGCTGGATCAAGAAGGAGGAGACGTCGCTGTACCGTACGTGTGTTGAACGCGGAGGTGCCGTCCGTTCGGCGCTGGGATCATCGGTGACGAGGATCGTGAAGAGTACGACTACTTCATCCACGTTCCTTCGAACGCTTCCGCTCGCAATCTACAAAGGGTATGTAGATGCACTCCATTATGCTCGTTGCTAGATGACTCCATAGATTGATCTTGGTGAAGCGTAGGAATTTTTTTGAATTATGCTACGTTCCCCAATACCTTTTGCACCGCGGCCAGCTCAGGCTGAGCCTCCGCACGGAAGGTCTCCAACTGTTCGAGGCTCAAGTCCGGGTACTAGGTTTTGGTAAACTCCAGGGCAGTCTGCGCACCAGCCCTCGCTGCGGAACCCTTCCAGGCCTCGAAGTGGTGGCCGGCTGCCTCCAGCCAGTCGGCGTTCCGACTGGGAGTGCGGAGTACCAGCGCACCTGGCCAGAGGGCGGCCAGCACCTGGGCACCAGCGCGCTGCAGGCGACGGACCGGCTGGAGGCGCACCTGACAGCAAGAAGCTCCTCGGCTGGGGTCCTGGGCGCGTTAGGTGCGATCACCCGACCCGCCTTGCGGCTCTCATCACGCTCGGCCTCGATGCCCTGGGTGGCGGCCACAGAGTAGCCCGGGAAAAACTCTGCCAAAACTAGAAGAAGAATCAGAAGAAAAAAAGGCGGCTGTAACAGATGGCAAGTACAAGAAGAAGGGGCAGGCATCTCACCGTCGACCATGTATGCAATGGCTCCATAGCCGTCTTGCAGAGCCGCCTACTTCTCGACCCAGTTCGAGCGCTCGGCCTCGAATTCTGCCCGAAGAAGCGTCTCGACGTCCGACATCTTCCCGAGCTCAACCTTGTGGGCCGCCGCCTGGTCTTCCAGCTCCTTGGCCAGGCGGTCACGGTCCTAAGCAGCGAGATCGCGCTCTCACTCCTTGGCTGGTAGCTCCGACTGGGCCTCGCCCAGCTGGTTGCGGAAGTTGGCTGTGACCGCTGGCAAGAGAAGAAGAAGAATAATAATGTCAGCAGCAAAAAAAAGATAAACCTTGGAGTTCCAAGCCGCCTGCTCAACAGCTGGCTCGGAACTCGGGGACTACACCCAGCGGGTGCGCTGATGCGCCCCCGCAAGGAGGAGAAGGGAAGCACTCACCTTGGCTGTCTGCCAGGGCAGCGTGCAGTTGCGCCAGCTCCTGGCACTGGGCGTTGTAGGAGGCCACACAAAGGTTGTGGTAGTCCTACAACGAGACACAAGATCAGCCCACGACGCACACTTTGGAGTTCCAAGCCGCCTGCTCAGCAGCCGGCTCGGAACTCGGGGACTACACCCAGTGGATGCGCTGACGCGCCCCACAGAAGAAATTGAAGGAATAAAAGAGAAAGAACATGAAGCCTACGTACCCGAACAGAGGACCGCGCAGACACGAACTCCTGCATCACCGTCTGCATGACGTTGCCCAGGGAGTTGAAGCGGTCGAGGACGTCCCGCGATGCGACAATCAGCACGCCTCCGCCTCCGGGCCTCCAACCTGACGGCGCCGTGCTGGTGGCCTCATTCTCTGGTGCGGATGAGCTGGCGCCGCCGACCTCCACCTGCTGTGGCACGGTGACCGCCCTCGCAGGGCGCGGGCGAGCTGGGGCTCGGGGGGGCGGCTGCGGGCCTGTCACGAGCACACCCTCAGCTGGCGGCACCTCCGCCCCTGCAGGCCGGCTGCCCTGCGCCCTTGAAGGCGGCACGGGGGGCGGCGCCTGTGTCTCCATGACGACGCAGTAGTCCCCCTCATTGTCTGGAGCCGGCTGCTCGTCAGTAGCCGGCTCTTGGGCGGACGGCTCCAGAGAGCCCGCCTCTGGGAGGATGGCGCGGCCCACTGGCTGCTAGGAGACCGCTTCCTGCTCCTGGGCTCGGACGGCGTCTGCCTGGGCCTTCTTAGCCGCTTCGACCTCCACCCTGGTTGCGGCATCAGCCACTGCTCGCTCGCGGTCCGTGGCCTCCTGCTCGTCGCGCACCTCGCGAGCGTTCCTCTCCGTCGCCTCCCGGAGCGCGGCGGCTGGATCCACGTGGCGGGGCACGGG
>LR738714.1:576344440-576366690 GCA_902687465.1 Secale cereale
GGAGGGGGGACGTGATTCTTGCATTACTCATATTCATCGGAGCGGAAATACTGACTGCTAGTTATTTCATGGTAAACTTTGATAGGTTGCATGGCCGAACAGCTGTCTGGCTTGGATACTGACTAGATTGTAACACTTAATTTTGAGTAACACAAGAATAATTTCTCAAAAAAAGAAAAGAATGTTAATACATTTGTAGTTTCTCATTGGTAGGCGAGCTTTTACTCCGTCCAACGCTTCTCGCCCCTCGCGTCGCCCCCACAGGAAACCCTAGCCACCGCTTCTCGCACATCCTCCGCCCCTCTCCCTCCTCGCCGCCGTCCGCAGCGCCGCCGGGCGAAGCCTGGTCGGCTGGGCGGCAGCGGGGTTTCTCCCCATCCTTCTCGTCTTGGCTGGCGCGGGACAGCGGGGTCGAGAGGAGCGCCGGGCGAACGTGGGGTTCGGCGGCGCGGCGGGCGGGTCTCCAGGCGGCGCCGTGCGCGGCGCAGTGGTGGCAGCCTGCGTGTCGCGAGGTGGTGGCTGCGTTGGCCTGCCCGGTGGTCGCAGGCACTGTCAGATCCAGATCGGATCCATCTGGATCCTGTCTTCGGATTCCGTCGGCCACCGCGGGGTGGTGATGGTCCTCACTGGCCACATCGGACCACTGGTTTTGGCGTCTCGAGATCTACAATGGGTTCTTCTCGATCCTCCTTTCTGGTGGGTCGAGCCCCATGGCTCTTGCATCTTCGCATGTTTTGGATCGTGGCCCGTTGCCGGATCCGGAGCAGGCGGAGGTTTGGTGGCATAGGATGGGGACCGGAGGAAACTTTGGTCGGCTAGGCCGGCCCGGCATCGGCGATGTCACTTGACGTCGTTACCCTTCGTGGAGGCGAAGCCGAGGTCTCTCCTATCCACCTTCGAACCCCTCCCGGAAGAAATTCCAAAATTCAGTATGGATTGGGCGGCGGCGTCCCGCGCGTCGTACCCTCCATAGAGGCGCCGTCTTGGGAGGACCTACTGTTCGGGGGAGAGATGCTGTGGATGGTGGGCTCCGAGTAGCTCCAGTAGTGGCGACGGTGTGGTGGTTGCCATGCGGTGCAGCGTTGTATCTACCGCGTTGATGACGATGAGTTTTGGCGGCATGGTGCATCTGCATATCGACGACGAATGTAGCTGGATGGACGAGCGCAGGGCGGTGGAGCTGTCTAACGCCATGGTGGCGTCGACAACAGCGAGACCGGGCAAGGTAGATGCAGCAGTACAACATTGAAGATGGATTGGTGGCGGGTGGCTGCGGCAGCCTCATACCCGACTGGCGTCCTGATTGAGGAGTGCGCCGGACTGATGGGTGCCCCATACCCGACAGGCGTCCTGGTTGGGACCTCAGGTCTTAGATGTTAGGTTTGGCTGCGAGGTTTGTTTGGTATTAGGCCCGGACTATCAGCGCCCCTTCATCAACTGGATAGGAGTAGCGACAGATATTGCCTAGACGATGATTTTAGTCTTACTATTGTATGACTTTGTAAGATCTTGTATGAATAATTAATAAAATGATTGCATGCATTATTCAGATGCAGAGGCTGGGGTCCTCCTCCTTTTCTAAAAAAAACTCCGTCCAGCGCTTGAACAAGGGCAGAGTAACTACCCTACACAATTGGACCACAATCTACTTTGAGAAATGTACTCAAGACAACACATTTGTACAGGTATAGCTACTGATATTCAAACAAAACCAGAAATTTCGTTCAGCAAGAGTATCTACCGAAACCGGGTCCTAATTATCATCAGTAATTACGGTATTTAACTCGGTAACAAAGTCCTTTGCAAGTGACCAACATGTCTAGCCGGCCGGTTGATACCACGTGCGTGAGCGCCGTTGCAATAGGACATTCTATAGCGGTAATTGCCTTTGGCTCCTAGGTGCATATGCATTTATTGTCGAAATACACATTTCAAAAAGTTGAAAAATTCGGAACAAAAATCCCATGTGTATATCTGGACATTTTATCTGCGTTCACAAGGTTTCGGTGAAAAACGACGTTTTTTGTGGGTTGTGTAAAAAAGACAATTTCGGATGCTTCATTCTAACTATTCCCGAGGCATTTTTTCACATAAAATGTCCGGATATACACGTAAGATTTTTGTTCCGAATTTTTCAACTTTTCGAAATGTGTATTTCGATAATAGGTGCATATGCTTGGTATAAATAGGCAGGAGGGCCTTGGCTTTTGCTCCAACACTGCCATTTCAAGCACACATGCATTCCAGCTAGATATAGCTGCAGGCAGTTCGGAAAGAAAAAAGATATAGCTGCAGGCGCCATGATGGGGGTGAGAATGGCCACTGGCAAGGCTCTGCTGATACTGGTTGCAGTGTTTATTATCTGCGCCGGCGGCGGCGTGGTGGTCTCGCCGGCGGCCGCGGAGGAGCTGCCCCTGGTGCCGGCGGTGTACGTGTTCGGCGACTCGACCATGGACGTGGGCAACAACATGTACCTGGGGAACGTTACGCCGCCGTTCCCCCCGCTTCCCTACGGCATCGACTTCCCGCCGGGCTCCGGACCCAACGGAAGGTTCAGCAACGGATACAACATGGCCGACTCCATCTGTACGTACTACGCGCAGGCATTTTTTCATCGTGTGTTTTCACCCATATTGAATTGAAACTAAGAGAAGTATGCAAACTGAAATGCAGCGAGGCTGTTGGGTTTCAACATGAGCCCGCCGGCTTACCTGTCGCTGACGCCGGAGACTAGCGTTGAGATCCTGAAAGGCTTCGGTGGAGTCAACTACGCCTCCGGTGGATCCGGCATTCTCGACATCACCGTCAGTGCTTCTGCCTCAAATTTATGCGCCCCATTTTGTTCCAAAGACCTCTTCTTTATACTTCGCTTCAAATTCTTAATTTGGAACAGAGGAGTACTAGTTTACGCTCGCATCTCATTTAGATGAAAACAAAACAAGACATAAAGTAGTGAACTACTCTCTCTGTACCGAAATAGTTGTCTCTGGAGTAGCTCATCGACAACTATTTCGGTACAGAGGGAGTAGTTGGTCATTTGACCAGATAATGCCAGCACTGTACTCACGTTCTCTTTCACAGTTTTCGGATCCAGTTTTATATTCACATTCATATAGTATCTTTTTTTGTAACAACAACTTGTTCGCATCAGTCCACCATGTCTGAGTTACCTGTCCTAATCCTGTTTCTTGTTTGCATCGACAGGGGAATGCCTCCCTCCCGTTGAGCAAGCAGGTGGAGTACTTCGCGGACACCAAGGCGAACATGACAGAGGCAAGCGGCGGCAACAGCACCGACGTCGATGCGCTGCTGTCCAAGTCGCTCTTCCTCATTAGCGACGGCGGCAACGATATGTTTGAGTTCTTCGCGAAGAATCCGCTCGACAATTCTAACGACCAGCCCTTCTACGACGACCTAGTGTCCAACTACACCGAGTATGTCAAGAGGCTGCATGAGCTCGGGGCGCGGCGTTTCGGTGTCGTCGGCGTGCCGCCCATCGGCTGCGTGCCGGTACTGCGGGCGTTAATCTTCCCATTCGGCAAAACCTTGTGCTTATCCCGTGCAAACGACCTCGCTGGGGGCTTCAACGAGAAGTTGAGCGTCGCGATGGCGGAGCTCTCGGCGTCGCTGCCCGGGATGAAGTACTCCATGGGGAGCTCCTACAACCTGGTGCTAAACTTCACGGGGTCGCCGGAGGCCGCCGGGTTTAATAACGTGAACAGCGCGTGCTGCGGCGGCGGGTATCTCGGCGGGCAGGCCTTCTGCAGCTCCCCCAATACCACCTACTGCGACAACCGCGACGACCATCTGTTCTGGGACGGGGTGCACTGCACCCAGGCCACCTCCAACAAGGGAGCGAAAGCCATCTATGACGCGCCGCTGGTGGAAGGGGGATTCGCCGCACCCATCAATTTCAGGCAGCTGCTTCTTGATGATCAACCCCCAGCGTCAGCCGTTAATCTACTTATTACGAGTGCTTGAGTGTCAAGCCTGCTGCTGTTATCTGTTACTAGCACTTCTGTCATGTTCGTTTTATCCTTGTTCTGTGTTGATCGAGCACAGCAGATGTGTTGCATGTGCTCAGTTAGTAGTTTGGACGTTTTGTATCGTGCAAAATAAGGAACCTGACGCGTACTTTGTTTGCGTGGAGGTGCAGATCGTGGCATAAGAGTCGGGCATGTTTGTTCCTTGCTGAATATCATAATAGTAACGGTAACAAAAGTGAAGCAAGGTAGCCTAATTCTTTTTGTAGCAAAGAACATATCGGAACTGTGTCTTATAATATCCAAAGCGTTTTTGAGGACACACGTAAATGTCATCTAGTCACTTTTATCATGTTTGTTTGATTCGCGTTCGCTACTTTGATAATTTGATATGGGGGTGGACTGATGCTTGGGTGATGGTTTTATTTGAACAAGGCTTCCACTTATTATTAACCCCTCTCGCAAGCATCCGCAACTACGAAAGAAGAATTAAAATAAATCTAACCGTATGATTAAACATATGGATCCAAATCAGCCCCTTACGGAATAGCGCATAAATTAGGATTTTACCTTCTGTTACTCTAGCAACCCATCATCTAATTACTACTCCACAATGCATTCCCTTTATGCCCAAAGATGATGCAGTATCATGTGGTCGATGTTCACATAACACCACTAAAGGAATCAACAACATACATATCATCAAAATATCAAACGAAACCAAATTCACATGATTACTTATAACAAGACTTCTCACATGTCGTCAAGAACGAAAGTAAATACTCACAAAACATATTCATACTCAAGATCAGAGGGGCATTGAATAACATAATAGATCTGAACATATGATCTTCCATCAAATAAACCAACCATCATCAACTACAAGATGCAATCAACACTACTAGCAATCCACAGGTAATAATATGAGGTTTTGATACAAAGATTGAATACAAGAGATGAATTAGGGTTTAAGATGAGATGGTGTTGTTAAAGATGTTGATGGCCCTCCCATGTTGAGTGGGTTGTTGGTGATGATGGCGGCTTTGAAGTATACCCGGCGGATCTGCTCCGCCGGAGTGCAAAAGTTCTCCTGCCCAAGTTCCGTCTCGAGACGGCGGCATTCCGTCCCGAAAGTCATCCTCTTATTTTTTTTTCAAGGACAAATGTGCTTATAACAGAAGATGGGCACCAGGGGCCCCACTACCCACCAGGGCATGCTTGGGGGGAGGAGCAGTGCGCCCTGATGCCTTGTGGGCACCTGGGTGCCCCCTTGTGGTACTTCTTTGTTCCAGTATTTTTTATTTATTCCAAAATAAATGTCCGTAAAGTTTCAGCTCATTTGGAGACGTGCATAATAGGTATCTCCGATATAGTTTTTTCAGGTCCAGAATTCCAGCTGCCGGTAATCTCCCTCTTCGTGTAAACCTTGCATATTATGAGAGAAAAGGAACTAGAATTGCTCCACAAGGTGTTACATTGATTGAAAACACTATAAATAACAGGAGGAAACATGATGCAAAATGAACGTATCAAAGTTGTCTCAAAATGAGTCGGATCTGTGGGCTGAGCTTCTTAAAGAGAAATATTTCCCCAACGGATCCTTTTTCAAGTCTTCTTCTGGGGATCACCATTCTGGAATGGGATCCAGGCGGTTAACCTGACGTTTGCTTTGGGGGCTAAATTCCAGGTTCTTAATTGTTGCTTAACGCGTTTCTAGTTTGATTCTTGGATTGATGTCCAGCCCCTTTGCATGGATTTCCAAGGGCTTTATGAGTTGGTCGTTGACCCTGACATAACCGTTGCAGATGCGTTGCATTTCAATCCTCATGTGGTAGCGTTTCATTGACAACTCTCCCTTGCGGAGTCAGTGGATCAGCTCGCCCTTTGTGATAGGGTTGTCGGGATTGTGTTGACGAAGGAGCAGGATAAGGTGTCGTGGCACCTTTTCGCATCTGGAAAGTTCTCGGTTAAATCGCTATACGCTAAACTTTTGCAAGGCCCGGGTTTAGACGTTGCCCGTGCCCTTTGGAAAGTGAGAGTTCCGCTTCAGGTCAAATATTCCTCTGGCAGATGTTTTTGTAACCGTCTCCCGACTTCATCTTACGTGGCCAGACGCAATGACCCATCTGATCGTAATTGTTTCGTTTGCGGTGCGCTGGATGACGCTAACCATGCGTTCTCCCATTTTCACCTCCCTCTTTTCACCCGGTGCGTTGTTCGGGACGCGGGTTGGGTGGACTAGAACCCTAAGTAGGGAGCAGATCTCCTGGCATGCCTTGGGTCCCTTCATGGCCAGGCCAGTAGATGATGTGGACTTGCGTAGGGGCGCTATTTGAAGGAAATATGCCCTAGAGGCAATAATAAAGATGTTATTTGTATTTCCTTATATCATGATAAATGTCTTTTATTCATGCTAGAATTGTATTAACCGGAAACTTAGTACATGTGTGGATACATAGACAAAACAGTATGTCCCTAGTATGCCTCTACTAGACTAGCTCATTGATCAAAGATGGTTATGTTTCCTAGCCATAGACATGAGTTGTCATTTGATCAACGGGATCACATCATTAGGAGAATGATGTGATGGACAAGACCCATCCGTTAGCATAGCACTATGATCGTTTAGTTTTTCTGCTATTGCTTTCTTCATGACTTATACATGTTCCTATGACTATGAGATTATGCAACTCCCGAATACCGTAGGAACACCTTGTGTGCTATCAAACGTCACAACGTAACTGGGTGATCATAAAGATGCTCTACAGGTGTCTCCGAAAGTATTCGTGGTGTTGGCATAGATCAAGATTAGGATTTGTCACTCCGAGTGTCGGAGAGGTATCTCTGGGCCCTCTCGGTAACACACATCATAATAATCCTTGCAAGCAAAAGACTAATGAGTTAGTCACGAGATGATGTGTTACGGAACGAGTAAAGAGACTTGCCGGTAACGAGATTGAACTAGGTATAGAGATACCGATGATCGAATCTCGGGCAAGTAACATACCGTTTGACAAAAGGAACAACGTATGTAGTTATGCGGTTCTGACCGATAAAAGATCTTCGTAGAATATGTAGGAGCCAATATGAACATCCAGGTTCCGCTATTGGTTATTGACCGGAGATGAGTCTCGGTCATGTCTACATAGGTCTCGAACCCGTAGGGTCCGCACGCTTAACGTTTGATGACGATCGGTATTATGAGTTTATGAGTATTGATGTACCGAAGGTAGTTCGGAGTCCCGGATGAGATCACGGACATGACGAGGAGTCTCGGAATGTCCGAGACATGAAGATTGATATATTGGACGGCTATATTCGGACACCGGAAGTATACCGGAAAAGTTTCGGATTTATCGGGAATGCCGGAGGGGGTTACCGGAACCCCATACGAGAGGGGATGGTCCATAGTGGGCCTAAAGGGAAAGAGAGAGGCAGCCCATAGGGCTGGCCGGCGCCCCCACCTAGGGTTCCTAGTTGGACTAGGATTGGGGGGGGGGGGGCGCCACCTCTCCTATTCCTTTCCCCCTTCTTCCTTTCGGTGAATCCTACTAGGAATAGGATTGCAATCCTATTCCTAGTAGGACTCCTTCCCTAGCCGCACCAGGAAGGGCCGGCCGGCCTCCCTCCCCTGCTCCTTTATATACGGGGGCAGGGGGGCACCCAAAGACACACAAGTTGAATTGTTTTAGCCGTGTGCGGTGCCCCCCTCCACAGAATCACACCTCGGTCGTACCGTCGCGGAGCTTAGGCGAAGCCTTGCGCCGGTGAACACATCATATCCGTCACCACGCCGTCGTGCTGACGAAACTCTCCCGTGAAGCTCAACTGGATCAAGAGCTCGTAGGACGTCATCAAGCTGAACGTGTGCTGAACGCGGAGGTGTCGTACGTTCGGTGCTTGATCGGTTGGATCGCGAAGAAGTTCGACAACATCAACCGCGTCACTTGACGCTTCCGCTCCCGGTCTACGAGGGTACGTAGACACACTCTCCCCTCTCGTTGCTATGCATCTGGTAGATAGATCTTGCGTGATCGTAGGAAAATTTTAAAATACTACGTTCCCCAACACTGGCATCATGAGCCAGGTCTATGCGTAGATGATATGCACGAGTAGAACACAATGAGATTGTGGACGATACTAGTCATACTGCTTACCAGCATGTCATACTTTGCTTCGGCGGTATTGTGAGATGAAGCGGCCCGGACCGACATTACGCGTACGCTTACGCGAGACTGGTTTCACCGTTACGAGCACTCGTTGCTTAAAGGTGTCTGTCTCTCTCACTTTAGCTGAATCAAGTGTGGCTACGCCCGGTCCTTGTGAAGGTTAAAACAGCACATACTTGACGAAACATCGTTGTGGTTTTGTATGCGTAGGTAAGAACGGTTCTTGCTAAAGCCCGTAGCAGCCACGTAAAACTTGCAACAAACAAAGTAGAGGACGTCTAACTTGTTTTTGCAGGGCATGTTGTGATGTGATATGGTCAAGACATGATGAGTTATACGGTTTTGTATGAGATGATCATGTTTTGTAAAGTTATCGGCAACTGGCAGGAGCCATATGGTTGTCGCTTTATTGTATGAAATGCAATCGCCATGTAATTGCTTTACTTTATCACTAAGCGGTAGCGATAGTCGTAGAAGCAATAGTTGGTGAGACGACAACGATGCTACGATGAAGATCAAGGTGTCAAGCCGGTGACGAAGGTGATCATGACGGTGCTTTGGAGATAGAGATCAAAAGCACAAGATGATGATGGCCATATCATGTCACATATTTTGATTGCATGTGATGTTTATCTTATTATGCTTCTTATTTTGCTTAGAACGACATTAGCATTATAAGATGATCCCTTACTAAATTTCAAGGTATAAGTGTTCTCCCTGAGTATGCACCGTTGCGAAAGTTCGTCGTGCCGAGACACCACGTGATGATCGGGTGTGATAAGCTCTACATTCAAATACAACGGGTGTAAGCCAGTTTTGCACACGCAGAATACTCGGGTTAAACTTGACGAGCCTAGCATATATAGATATGGCCTCGGAACACTGGAGACCGAAAGGCCGAGCGTGAATCATATAGTAGATATGATCAACATAAGATGTTCACCATTGAAAACTACTCCATCTCACGTGATGATCGGACATGGTTTAGTTGATTTGGATCACGTGATCATTTAGATGACCAGAGGGATGTCTATCTAAGTGGGAGTTCTTTAAATTAATATGATTAAATTGAACTTTAATTTATCATGAACTTAGTCCTGATAGTTTTACATATCTATGTCGTTGTAGATCAATGGCCCGTGCTACCGTTCCTTTGAATTTTAATGCATTCCTAGAGAAAGCTAAGTTGAAAGATGATGGTAGCAATTACACGGACTGGGTCCGTAACCTGAGGATTATCCTCATTGCTACACAGAAGAATTATGTCCTTGAAGCACCGCTAGGTGACAAGCCCCCTTCCGCTAATGCAGACGCTTTGAACGTCTGGCAGTCGCGGTCTGATGACTACACGATAGTTCAGTGTGCCATGCTTTACGGCTTAGAACCGGGACTTCAACGACGTTTTGAACGTCATGGAGCATATGAGATGTTCCAGGAGTTGAAGTTAATATTTCAAGCAAATGCCCGAATTGAGAAATATGAGATTTCCAATAAGTTCTACAGCTGCAAAATGGAGGAGAATAGTTCTATCAGTGAACACTTGCTCAGAATGTGTGGGTACTACAATCATATGACTCAACTTGGTTGCAAAGTTGACGAGGATAGTGTTATTGATAGAGTTCTTCAATCACTGCCACCAAGCTATAAAGGTTTCGTGATGAACTATAACATGCAAGGGATGCAAAAGACAATTCCCGAGCTCTTCGCTATGCTCAAAGCTGCGGAGGTAGAAATCAAAAAGGAGCATCAAGTGTTGATGGTTAACAAGACCACTAGTTTCAAGAAAAAGGGCAAGGGAAAGAAAGGGAACTTCAAAAAGAATAGCAAGTCAGTTGCTACTTCCACGAAGAAACCCAAATCTGGAGCCAAGCCTGAAACTGAGTGCTTCTACTGCAAGGGGACTGGACACTGGAAGCGGAACTGCCCCAAGTATTTGGCGGATAAGAAGGATGGCAAGATGAACAAAGGTATATGTGATATACATGTTATTGATGTGTACCTTACTAATACTCGTAGTAGTACCTGGGTATTTGATACCGGTTCGGTTGCTAATATTTATAACTCGAAACAGGGACTACGGATTAAACGAAGATTAGCTAAGGACGAGGTGACGATGCGCGTGGGAAACGGTTCCAAAGTCGATATGATCGCCATCGGCACGCTACCTCTACATCTACCTTCGGGATTAGTTTTAGACCTAAATAATTGTTATTTGGTGCCAGCATTGAGCATGAACATTATATCTAGATCTTGTTTATTGCGAGACGGTTATTCATTTAAATCAGAGAATAATGGTTGTTCCATTTTAATGAATAATATCTTTTATGGTCATGCACCCTTGAAGAGTGGTCTATTCTTATTGGATCTCGATTGTAGTGATACACATATTCATAATATTGAAACCAAAAGATGCAAGGTTAATAATGATAGTGCAACTTATTTGTGGCACTGCCGTTTAGGTCATATTGGTGTAAAACGCATGAAGAAACTCCATAAAGATGGACTTTTGGAATCACTTGATTATGAATCACTTGGTGCTTGCGAACCATGCCTCATGGGCAAGATGACTAAAACTCCGTTCTCCGGAACTATGGAGCGAGCAACAGATTTGTTGGAAATCATACATACTGATGTATGTGGACCAATGAGTGTTGATGCTCGCGGCCGGTATCGTTATTTTCTGACCTTCACTGATGATTTGAGCAGATATGGGTATATCTACTTAATGAAGCACAAGTCTGAAACATTTGAAAAGTTCAAAGAATTTCAGAGTGAAGTAGAGAATCATCGTAACAAGAAAATAAAGTTCCTACGATCTGATCGTGGAGGAGAATATTTGAGTTATGAGTTTGGTCTTCATTTGAAACAATGTGGAATAGTTTCACAACTCACGCCACCTGGAACACCACAGCGTAATGGTGTGTCCGAACGTCGTAACCGTACTTTATTAGATATGGTGCGATCTATGATGTCTCTTACCGATTTACCACTATCGTTTTGGGGTTATGCTTTAGAGACAGCTGCATTCACGTTAAATAGGGCACCATCTAAATCCGTTGATACGACACCTTATGAACTATGGTTTGGCAAGAAACCAAAGTTGTCGTTTCTTAAAATTTGGGGCTGCGATGCTTATGTGCAAACACTTCAACCTGATAAGCTTGATCCCAAGTCGGAAAAATGTGTCTTCATAGGATACCCAAAAGAGACTGTTGGGTACACCTTCTATCACAGATCCGAAGGCAAAATATTCGTTGCTAAGAACGGATCCTTTCTAGAAAAAGAGTTTCTCTCGAAAGAAGTGAGTGGGAGGAAAGTAGAACTTGATGAGGTAATTGTACCTTCTCCCGGATTGGAAAATAGTACATCACAGGAAATTGTTCTAGTGATTCCTACACCAATTAGTGAGGAAGTTAATGATAATGATCATGAAACTTCGGATCAAGTTTCTACTGAACGTCGTAGATCAACCAGAGTACGTTCCGCACCAGAGTGGTACGGCAACCCAGTTCTGGAAATCATGTTACTAGACCATGATGAACCTACGAACTATGAGGAAGCGATGATGAGCCCAGATTCCGCAAAATGGCTTGAAGCCATGAAATCTGAGATGGGATCCATGTATGAGAACAAAGTATGGACTTTGGTTGACTTGCCCGATGATCGGCAGGCCATTGAAAATAAATGGATCTTCAAGAGGAAGACCGACGCAGACGGTAATATTACTGTTTACAAAGCTCGACTTGTTGCGAAAGGTTTTCGACAAGTTCAAGGAGTTGACTACGATGAGACTTTCTCACCTGTAGCGATGCTTAAGTCTGTCCGAATCATGTTAGCAATTGCCGCATTTTATGATTATGAAATCTGGCAAATGGATGTCAAAACTGCATTCCTAAATGGATATCTCAAAGAAGAGTTGTATATGATGCAACCAGAAGGTTTTGTCGATCCAAAAGGTGCTAACAAAGTATGCAAGCTCCAGCGATCCATCTATGGACTGGTGCAAGCATCTCGGAGTTGGAATATACGCTTTGATGAGGTGATCAAAGCATATGGTTTTATACAGACTTTTGGAGAAGCCTGTAATTACAAGAAAGTGAGTGGGAGCTCTGTAGCATTTCTAATATTATATGTAGATGACATATTGTTGATTGGAAATGATATAGAATTTCTGGATAGCATAAAAGGATACTTGAATAAAAGTTTTTCAATGAAAGACCTCGGTGAAGCTGCTTATATATTAGGTATCAAGATCTATAGAGATAGATCAAGACGCTTAATTGGACTTTCACAAAGCACATACCTTGATAAGATTTTGAAAAAGTTCAAAATGGATCAGTCAAAGAAAGGGTTCTTGCCTGTTTTACAAGGTATGAAGTTGAGTAAGACTCAATGCCCGACCACTACAGAAGATAGAGAGAAAATGAAAGTCATTCCCTATGCCTCAGCCATAGGATCTATCATGTATGCAATGCTGTGTACCAGACCTGATGTGTGCCTTGCTATAAGTCTAGCAGGGAGGTACCAAAGTAATCCAGGAGTGGATCACTGGACAGCGGTCAAAAACATCCTTAAGTATCTGAAAAGAACAAAGGATATGTTTCTCGTATATGGAGGTGACAAAGAGCTCGTCGTAAACGGTTACGTCGATTCTAGCTTTGACACTGATCCGGATGACTCAAAGTCACAAACCGGATATATATTTTTATTGAACGGTGGAGCTGTCAGCTGGTGCAGTTCCAAGCAGAGCGTCGTGGCGGGATCTACGTGTGAAGCGGAATACATAGCTGCTTCGGAAGCAGCAAATGAAGGAGTCTGGATGAAGGAGTTCATATCCGATCTAGGTGTAGTACCTAGTGCATCGGGTCCAATGAAAATCTTTTGTGACAACACTTGAGCCATAGCCTTGGCGAAGGAATCCAGGTTTCACAAGAGAACAAAGCACATCAAAAGACGCTTCAATTCCATCCGCGATCTAGTCAAGGAGGGAGACATAGAGATTTGCAAAATACATACGGATCTGAATGTTGCAGACCCGTTGACTAAGCCTCTTCCACGGGCAAAACATGATCAGCACCAAGACTCCATGGGTGTGAGGATCATCACTTTATAATCTAGATTATTGACTCTAGTTCAAGTGGGAGACTGAAGGAAATATGCCCTAGAGGCAATAATAAAGATGTTATTTGTATTTCCTTATATCATGATAAATGTCTTTTATTCATGCTAGAATTGTATTAACCGGAAACTTAGTACATGTGTGGATACATAGACAAAACAGTATGTCCCTAGTATGCCTCTATTAGACTAGCTCATTGATCAAAGATGGTTATGTTTCCTAGCCATAGACATGAGTTGTCATTTGATCAACGGGATCACATCATTAGGAGAATGATGTGATGGACTAGACCCATCCGTTAGCATAGCACTATGATCGTTTAGTTTTACTGCTATTGCTTTTTTCATGACTTGTACATGTTCCTATGACTATGAGATTATGCAACTCCCGAATACCGTAGGAACACCTTGTGTGCTATCAAACGTCACAACGTAACTGGGTGATCATAAAGATGCTCTACAGGTGTCTCCGAAAGTATTTGTGGTGTTGGCATAGATCAAGATTAGGATTTGTCACTCCGAGTGTCGGAGAGGTATCTCTGGGCCCTCTCGATAACACACATCACAATAAGCCTTGCAAGCAAAAGACTAATGAGTTAGTCACGAGATGATGTGTTACGGAACGAGTAAAGAGACTTGCCGGTAACGAGATTGAACTAGGTATAGAGATACCGACGATCGAATCTCGGGCAAGTAACATACCGTTTGACAAAAGGAACAACGTATGTTGTTATGCGGTTCTGACCGATAAAAGATCTTCGTAGAATATATAGGAGCCAATATGAACATCCAGGTTCCGCTATTGGTTATTGACCGGAGATGAGTCTCGGTCATGTCTACATAGTTCTCGAACCCGTAGGGTCCGCACGCTTAACGTTTGATGACGATCGGTATTATGAGTTTATGAGTATTGATGTACCGAAGGTAGTTCGGAGTCCCGGATGAGATCACGGACATGACGAGGAGTCTCGGAATGTCCGAGACATAAAGATTGATATATTGGACGGCTATATTCGGACACCGGAAGTATACCAGAAAAGTTTCGGATTTATCGGGAATGCCGGAGGGGGTTACCGGAACCCCCTACGAGAGGGGATGGTCCATAGTGGGCCTAAAGGGAAAGAGAGAGGCAGCCCATAGGGCTGGCCGGCGCCCCCACCTAGGGTTCCTAGTTGGACTAGGATTGGGGGGGGGGGGCGCCACCTCTCCTATTCCTTTCCCCCTTCTTCCTTTCGGTGAATCCTACTAGGAATAGGATTGCAATCCTATTCCTAGTAGGACTCCTTCCCTAGCCGCACCAGGAAGGGCCGGCCGGCCTCCCTCCCCTGCTCCTTTATATACGGGGGCAGGGGGGCACCGAAGGACACACAAGTTGAATTGTTTTAGCCGTGTGCGGTGCCCCCCTCCATAGAATCACACCTCGGTCGTACCGTCGCGGAGCTTAGGCGAAGCCCTGCGCCGGTGAACACATCATATCCGTCACCACGCCGTCGTGCTGACGAAACTCTCCCGTGAAGCTCAACTGGATCAAGAGCTCGTGGGACGTCATCAAGCTGAACGTGTGCTGAACGCGGAGGTGCCGTACGTTCGGTGCTTGATCGGTTGGATCGCGAAGAAGTTCGACAACATCAACCGCGTCACTTGACGCTTCCGCTCCCGGTCTACGAGGGTACGTAGACACACTCTCCCCTCTCGTTGCTATGCATCTGGTAGATAGATCTTGCGTGATCGTAGGAAAATTTTAAAATACTACGTTCCCCAACACTATTGTGGTTGCTTTGGCATATTCGTAACAAAAGCGCCATTTACGGTGTGTTCCCCTCTCACCCTACAGTAAATGTATCATCTTTTTGCATTAGTGGAGTCCGTTGGGAAAGCGCTAGGACCCTTAGGGTTTAGAGTTGGCGATGCATCATCTTTGCAACATCAACAACATCTCTTGAGCTCCGATGGTGGCCGCTTAGGGTAGCAACTTCTTTTGGTTGTGTTGGAGCATACATGCTCGGTTGGCATGTGCCATGCGATATCTCTAGTTGAACCCATGAACCTTGCCCTTTGAACTGTGTGTGTTTGTGTGGTATCTTCTGACTATGCCATGTGTGGCTTTATTAATAATTTAAAACCAGATGCCACGTCTACCTTGACATACTTGGTGTAGTTGGCCGCCACTCTGTTTTGACACCATAAACGCATTCTTATAATGGAGACATCTTTCTATCTTAATATATAGACGTGCAAACCTCCTCCGTGTTCAGTTTGAAGGTATGGCATCGGATAGACAAATAAGGGTTCATAGTGAACATGCCCGAATGTTGATAGACGTGTCCACGGTCTTCTTTTTGCATGGTAGTGTCTCATTCACATTATAAAGATCATAGTACAAGTCGCGTATAGACGTGGCGAAACTAAAAAGACAGCAAAACGCCAGTCTTTGCACACAAGACCAACAACCATGACGTAAAATTACAATCAACACCGAAGAATCCTCTGAACTTTACACTAATGCCCGTCACCTGCTTCCGGCACCATCACAGCACGCACCAAAGGAAAAAAAATGACGGGTCGCCTCCTCATCCAAGCTCAAGGCGGCTCCATCATTTATATGAAGCTTTGCGGTGTCCACGGTCATATAAAAGGCCAAATTAGCCCATCGTAATTGTAGAAGCCCTGACAATCCATTTCCGGCATGCCATACAAAGAAGACATTGTAACAATCCAGCCCACTTCTACGACGCACCTCCACGCAAACAAAGTACGTTCCAGGTTCCTTATTTTGCAAGAAACAAAAACGTCCAGACTAGTAACTGAGCACATGCAACACATGCACCTGCTGTGCTCGACGCAGAAACAAGGATAAAATGAGCACGACGGAGCTGCTAACGTAGAACAGCAACATGCTTGAGACCCTCACACAGTCACAAGCAAGTTAGCAGCCGACACTGCGCGTTCGTCATCAAGAAGCAGCTGCTTGAAATTTACGGGTGCCCCGAATCCTCGCTCCACCGGCGCGTCATAGATGTCCGCGGCGCCCTTGATCCAGGTGGCCTGGGTGCCGTGCACCGCGTCCCAGAACATGTACTCGTCGCGGTGGGCGCAGTAGGCACTAGTAGATAAAAGGAGATCAGACCCGGTTTGTTAGGGCCTTTAGCCCCGATTCTTGAACCGGAACAAAAGTGTCGGTACTAATGCTCTGACCCTTTAGTCCCGGTTCAATCCAGAACCGGGGCAGATGGGTGTCCACGTGGCCTGTGCGCCGAGCCCAGACAGGAGGGGCTTTGGTCCCGGTTGGTGGCACCCAGGGCCGTTGAGGGGCCTGTGCGAGCTGTGCTCTCGCACAGGGCCCCCAAAATCCTGGGGCCCCCGACTAGGGTTCATGTACGTATATGTATAATCTGAAGAAAAAAAATCAGTTTTAAGCTAAACTTTTCCTTTGTTCGTTGTCTGAAGGCTGAAAACACTGGTTCGGGCATTCTTGGGCCTCGTCCGCTCAAGGCCTCGAGGTGGATGAGGTGGATCTATCCTAGCGATCGTAGAAGAGCTACAACCCTAGCGCAGTACGTTCCGTAACTTCCGCTTCCTATTCCCTGCTCGCTTGGCTTTCCATCTCGCCTTCGCTTTGAACTGAATCGGCGGCGATCACTTTGCAGGTCGCAGCGAGGCGATGGGCAGAAACGAAACTGCAATTGACTTTGGAACGCCGGACGCCGCCGCGGTGCCGCTCAACAGGAAAAGAAGACTAACCGGTGTGGTGCCCTCCCTACGCTCTTTGCCTTTTCACTAATTTTGATATAAAATTACAAAGTTGAGTTAATATTTTACTTATATGTTTTGGAACGATTTTTTGTGTAGTCGTTGAAGTTCAGAAGTAGTCACAAATTCAAGAATTCACTAGTTGCTCCTCCTATCGTCAAGTGCAAAATCAAGGTTCTATGTGATTCTAAGTTTCTATTTATATCTATACAAGTCGCAAGACTATATTTCACTAGTTGCTCGTCCTATTGGTTTTAGTATTTTCAGTTGATACTTGAGAATTGTCTAAGCATTATTTGAAATAACATAAATTTTAATTACATAATTAGGTGATTGTGCTTGCGTTATTGTATGTTTCTTTAATGTTAGGGCTCCATTTTGCTTTTCGCACCGGGGCCCCGAATACCTGGAGACGGCCCTGGTGGCATCAACCGGGACCAAAAGGCATCCACGCGTCAGCATTTCTGTGGCTGTGGTTTTTGTTTTTTTTTAGAAAGGGGAGGGGGGTTGAAGGTTTTGGGGGGTTAATTTAGGTGTTTCATATTGTCTTAGCTAGCTAATTAATAGAGAGAAGTGTCCTCTCTTATGTCCGTGCTTGGTCGACGCTACGTACTACACATACGTATAGAGAGGACTAGACACGCTAGCTAGCTAGCTAGTAAGCAAACGAAGGAAACAGAAGATCGTATAATCAACATATATATATATATATATATATATATATATATATATATATATATATATATATATATATATATATATATATATATATATATATATATATATATATAAGAGAAATAATATCGACCACCTCTCCTTCTCCGAGAGATTGGTCGAACAACAAGTTCTCGTATATCTATCCGACACTACCGGGTACATATATACAATAATTATCTCTTACAAATATAATCTCCTATACGATGGACGCATGGTCCACATAGTATTCTCCGTCTGACGCGATCACGTGTTTATGGAAGAATGCCGCAAATTCCTCTTGAATTGCTCGCAGACGATCTGGTGTTAGGAGTTCATCCCGCATCCGAAACATCTAATTTGAAGTAGGGGGTCAATACATGAAATGATGCTATAAAATTGTGAACATTATTGATTGCTTACGCACTTCAAATTGTGCTTCAGAGTAGCCCCGCTCACAGGTCGTGTGGCGGATGGACTCGCAAATGTAGTATCCACAGTAATCATTCCCGGGTTCCTGACACAACCACTTTACAAGAAATAGAGGTCAATCAAACTGATAAGCAAGAATGCCAAATGGTATTGATGAAACTAGCGCTTGAATCAAGATATAGGAGATGCGCGGAACATGCTACTATATAGTACTTACTTTCGGGTGTCTAAATTCTAGCTTCTTCGACAGTCCCGAAGCTTTTTTGGTGAATTTTCTCCAAACCCTGCCAGACAAAGAAAACAATTACTTGATATCAGAAATGAACAAAGTTGCTGATATGCATGGTGGATAATATTGATCGATTTAACTTACCTGTCGAGTATTTGAGTCATGTCCGCATACTCCTCGGGATCTTTACGTTTAGAGTCCAAGACAGTTACTACTCCCTTCTCAAGCTTAATCTCTAAGAGAATATAGTGGAAGCTGCGCACACATGCATGAACTCATCAATTACATTACTATAACCTTGACTGATATATAAGGGAAACCAAATATGCACAAGACAGTAACACTCACTTGAAGTTGTAAGGAAAGAGTATTATATCTTTGTTTTCATTTACCACCAACGATCGTAGCAAGTTGGTCTCGGTATCTAAGGGACGCCATTTAACCTCGGTTGCATCTATAAGGTATGTGTTAATGAACCCAATATCACCTACTTGTCTTTTCTTCAATTCGACGATCTTCAATCTGCATAATATAGTGAGGATAATTATAAATACATACAATGAAAGAGATCCGCTATATAGAGAGACTTAATGACAGAAGTAGTACTACTTACAGACAGTAGCAGGTGACCGTTGCTTTATCGAGGGCCAATTGATTGAAAAACTGATAGAACTCCTCAAATGGAATAGGCAACAGTTCAATTACAACGAGGTCATGCTCCGGTTTAACTCTCAAATACAAGCTATCCCTCCCCCCAGACTCTCTGCAGATTTTCAAGTACCAATCATGCAATCTTCGCATATTCGTTGATAGAGATCTTTCATTTTTGACGAGAGGCTTCCCGTACTCGTATCTTTGTATCTGCACGTCCAAGAAATCATATTGTATATCGTCGGACACGTAATCTCCAAGATTGCTATAACCGGGCACCATCCTCGGATCATTAGCGACCATGTCGCTAGACACCTTGAGCGGGGGGCACGATTGGTCCGCTTGTTCGCCGAGCTGGGCAATTTGTTTCCCAGCTTGTCCTTGTGCTAACCATTGATCACTTTTAGTACTTCCCGACCGCTTCGCTGCTTGAAATGACTTTTGAATCATGCGGTCATAGTTGTCCTTCGGCTTACTTTTCGCTGGTTGCTTCAGGGCAGCAAGAGTGTGCTTTGCTTTCACCGGATCTATCTTCTCCTCCGGAGGTGGATGTCTCTGTGCTTTCAACCCTTCAAGCCAGTCCTTCACTTCGCCTTGAGCGATCTTCGTGTTTTCCTCGTCGGACCTCTCGTATGGTAACTTCTCTAGAGGCGTGAGAGAAGGACCGAATCTGCATCGCCTCCCGCCTCTGGCTGTACTGCTAGACGTCGCCAGACCAGACGAAGCGGCTGTCTTCTTTCCTTGCTTACGCGCCGGAGCAGGAGCAGCCGGAGCGGCGGCAGGTCTCTTCCGCCCTTGCTGACTAGGCGGAGAAGGAGGAGCAGGCTGGCTGCTCGGGCGCGCCGGCGCAGGCAGAGAAGGAGGAGGCTGGCTGCTCGGGCGCGCCGGCGCAGCAAAGGAGGCGGAGTGCCGCCACGCGCCGAAGAAGGAGCCGGAGTGCCCTGATCGTCACTCGCCCGGAGGAGGAGGCGGTGGAGGAGGCGAAGTGGCCTGACTCGCCGGAGGAGGAGGAGGAGGAGGCGGAGGCGTCAAGTTGAGAAGGTTGATGAGGTCCTTCCGCCATAGGCATGGAGTCTTCAGTGAAGAACCCAGCCGAGTCTCCCCTTCACCGGTAGGGTGGTCAAGCTGGAGCTCCTCAAATCCCTCCGTAATTTCATCCACCATCACCCTAGCATATCCTTCTGGAATCGACCGCCAGTGAAAAGTGTCGCCGGGTCCAGTAGGAAAAACAGAACCAGCAGCCGCCTTGACCTTCAGATTTATCCACTGCGTCATAAGGTGGCAATTTTGTACCTCCGTGATAGCATCCATGGGATACCTAGCAGTAGCCGTCAAGACAGGCTCCGGCTGAAGCAGCTCGGTGGAAGCCACGCTGCTTCTCCGCTGAGATGGCGGGGTAGCTTCGGGGGAAGCTTCGGCAATTCTTTTGTCCCGATTTGCTTCCCGTTCCTCTATCGCTTGTATTCTGGCCCGCAGCGCCTGCAGTTCGGTCTGCTGCATTTTCTTCCTCCTCTCATGGCATTTGTAGCCGCCTGCGTCCGGAAACCCAGCACTCCACGGAAGGGAGCCTGGCGTGCCTCGTGTCCATCCAGGGTGCTCAGGATTCCCGAGGGCCATTGTCAGCTCGTCGTTCTCTCTGTCGGGGAAGAACGTCCCTTCATGCGCTGCTTTGATATACTGCCGAAGCTTCCTGAGTGGTGTTTCCAATTGCTTGTCCGTCCAAATGCACCTCCCTGATACAGGGTCCAAGGTTCCGCCAGCCCCGAAGAACCAAGTCCGGCAACGGTCTGGCCATTGCATTGTCTCTGGTTTGATCCCTTTCTCAAGCAGATCATTCTCAGCCTTGGCCCACTTAGGCCGGGCTCTGAGGTAGCCACCTGACCCCGTGCGATGGTGATGCTTCTTCTTCGCAGCATTTATCTGGTTTGTCGCCGACATCTTCTTACTCTTTTCCGATGTCTTATAGGCCACAAATGCGGGCCAGTCATCTTTGATCTTCTCATATATGCCCACGAATTCTGGAGTCTCTTTATCTTTGACAAACTTATTCAGTTTTTTCTTCCATGCCCTAAATTGGTCTGGCGGTAGGATGAATTTGACTTCAGCTGAGTCCAAAGATCTTCTTTCTGCATATCAGTGACATAAGACACCTGAGTGTCTTTTGCAGCCGTCTTTAACCATTGATGGATGCTGATCGGGATCTGGTCCCTAACCAGAACCCCGCACGATTAACAAATGCGTTCTTTGTCCGGATGGGTTCAATCGGCTCGCCGGAGCGCGAGATTTCTGAGATCTCAAACTTTTCATCCGGCCTCAACTTTTTCTTCGCGCCTCATCTCTTTACCAAAGATTTGCTCGATCCGGAGGGCTAGAAAAAGGAACAAAGACGAGAGTTAATGAATGCATCAATTAACTAGTCAGCACATGCCTAACTAACATATATACCTCCTGGCCGGAGTCGATTCGGTCACCGGAGCCAGCATCACGGTCTCCTTCTTGCACCGGTCACCGGAGCCGTCCTCACGGTCTACTTCTTCCATGTGCATTGGGTCATCGGAGCCATCAATATCATAGCCTAGATCTTCCAGCTGCAGCTCTCTTTCCACCTGCTCATTGGTGTCGTTGAGAAACGACAAGACGGCATCTTGTCCGTGTGCGATTATGTCCATCAACATCGCTTCTTGTGCTAGGTCTCGGGTGTTGTCGTCCATAGTTTCTACAAATATTTACAACATGCCAATTATTATTCAAACATGACAGATGGATATATTAATGGCAAATGTAGAACTAGCTTCGACCCTCGACCCCTGGACGACCCTCGACTGCTCGGCGATCCACAACCCTAGACCCCCTCATGTCACATTTTGTCTAGTGTCAAAGGATTCAACAAAACCAATATTTCATCATTAGGCGAAAGTAACAGTCGCATGACGGTACGAAGCTCTCAAAAGTTATTTTGGAACGGAGTCCCAGATAGGATAATTCGTAACAAAAGACGGATTATCCTATCAGGAACTCCGTTCCAAAACAACTTTGTAGAACTTCGTACCAACATGCCCCGGTTACTTCTGGCAAATGATGAAGTCATGGATTTCTTCAATACTTTGACACTAGCTAGGCAACCTCTCGACCCCTCGACCCTCGACTGCTCGGCGATCCACAACCCTAGACCCCCTCATGTCACATTTTGTCTAGTGTCAAAGGATTCAACAAAACCAATACTTC
>LR738714.1:576369102-576399084 GCA_902687465.1 Secale cereale
ACTGAACAAAATTTTCGCAAGTGTTGATTATATAGGAGGGGCATTAGTCCCGGTTCGTGACACCAACCGGGACCAATGCCCCCTTTAGTCCCGGTTGGTGCCACCAACCGGGACCAAAGGTCCATTTTCAGCAGCCCAAAGGGCGGGAAGGAGGGGCCTTTGGTCCCGGTTGGTGGCACCAACCGGGACTAAAGGGGTGTATTAGTCCCGGTTCGTGGCACGAACCGGGACTAATACCCCCATTTAGTCCCGGTTGGTGCCACCAACCGGGACCAAAGCCCTGTGCTGGCGCGGTGCGGTGGGATGTTTAGTCCCACCTCGCTAGTTGAGAGAGCTCGGGTGTGGTTTATAAGCGCTGCTGCGCCCACCCACTCGAGTTCCTCTCAATTGCAGGCTTCTGGGCCGAACTTTGCGCGCTGCCCTGTGAGCTTGCTGGGCCTTATAGTCCAGATGCATCCTGGGCTGTAGGCCCAATTTTTTAATTTTTTCCTTTTTTGCTTTATTTATTTCTAAGTTGTTTTTTGCTGTATTTAGAGTTTCTTTGTGAATATTATTGCTTTAGGTAAAACAAATTACAAACTTTCTGTTAGTGCAAGTAGTATTCAAATTTGAATAGTTTAAATTTGAAATTATTTGTTTCCTTTGTTGCTTTATTTATTTTATTTTGTTTCTACTTACAACAAAATACTTATTGTTGCTATTTTTTTTGCAAGTTTTTTTGTTTTGTTTTCTGCATTATTTATTTTCTTTTGTTTTTTGCTTTATTTTTTAATTCTTTCTGGTAAAACCAATTACAAACTTTTTGTTAGTGCAAGTAGTATTCAAATTTGAATAGTTTAAATTTGAAATTATTTGTTTTCTTTGTTGCTTTATTTATTTTATTTTGTTTCTACTTACAATGAAATACTTATTGTTGCTATTTTTTATTTTTTTGCAAGTTTTTTTTTCTGCATTATTTATTTTCTTTTGTTTTTTGCTTTATTTTTTAATTCTTTCTGGTAAAACCAATTACAAACTTTCTGTTAGTGCAAGTAGTATTGAAATTTGAATAGTATAAACGGACAATGGTATCATACTCGTTTGTTACAAATTGGCATGGTATCATCATAATAGTTGCGGAAAAAAGTCTTCACTTTTTCTTCGCTTGTGTCATTTGCTTATTGCGCCGTAACCATGGATAATCTTCATCGTTTATCAGGATGCTTGGGTTAGCCTTGACTTTGAAGGGAGGAATTTCATGAAACTTTTCATAATCTTCGGATATGTCTGTCTTGCCCTCCACTCACAGGATGTCCCTTTTTCCTGAAAGAACTATGTGGCGCTTTGGCTCATCGTATGATGTATTCGCTTCCTTATCTTTTCTTTTTCTTGGTCTGGTAGACATGTCCTTCACATAGATAACCTGTGCCACATCATTGGTTAGGACGAACGGTTCGTCAGTGTATCCAAGATTTTTCAGATCCACTGTTGTCATTCCGTACTATGGGTCTACCTGTACCCCGCCTCCTGACAGATTGACCCATTTGCACTTAAACAAAGGGACCTTAAAATCATATCCGTAGTCAAGTTCCCATATGTCCACTATGTAACCATAATATGTGTCCTTTCCCCTCTCGGTTGTTGCATCAAAGCGAACACCGTTGTTTTGGTTGGTGCTCTTTTGATCTTGGACAATCGTGTAAAATGTATTCCCATTTATCTCGTATCCTTTGTAAATCAATACAGTCGAAGATGGTCCCCTGATGGGCATCTAACCCCTCGTTGGTTACCCCAAGTGGAAGGTGTAAGATGCAGTGTTGTGGAAGTTTTTCCCTTAGCAAAGATGCCAAGGATCGAATCCCCAGAGACTCCTAGGTTTAACAAGTAGGTGTCAACTGCTAACAGCGCCAGATATTAGCAATCAACGTGGACCTGCACACAGATACAAATAACTTTGCTCCCAACGAGTACAGAGAGGTTGTCAATCCCTCCGGCCTTATAGTTCACAAAGGATTAAAAGCAAATGATAGTAGTGATAGATAATGTTTGCAATAGTAAATAAAAGTGAAAAGTAAATAGCGGATGTGATCAATGATGGTAATATGGACCGGAGTCTCATGATGTTCACTAGTGATGTCTCTCTCCCAAAAGACGATAAAACAGCTATGTGAGGTAAACGAATTACAGCTGGGCAATTGACAGGACCACGAACGCAAACCAATGCTGACTACATTGCAAGAAAGGTTGAGGTTCAAAGCATGGGCGGTACGCCAAAGTAAGTAGACCGAAATCCATCAATATCTACTACTAATCATCCACCTTGAGATATCTATCCAGAACATCTCGCTGGTATTAAGTTGCGAGTCCCACCCATAGTGTAAACTCAATGCAACAGACAACTGCATTAAAAGAACTTTGCGTAAAGTAAACAATCCTTGCACCCGCGGGCACAAGCACCGTTGTTTTCCCCCTTGTGGCAACAGCACATCCCCTAGACTCATGTTTCTGTCACTCAAGCTAGTCATCGAGGGGCATGAACCCACAATCGAGCATAACGTTCCCTCTTGGAGTCACTACCTACTACTTGGCCAAAGCAATAAATAACAACGGAGAACATGCAAGAATTACTAATGAACATAAATATAAAAGAGGTAGATCAAATATATTACTCAAGATCAATCTGAACATAATCTCATAATTCATCGGATCCCAGCAAACTCAACATAGCAACAGCATAAGCATTACATATGTGCCTCGATCATGTAGGGCAGCTCACGAGGACTAATTAGTGAAGCACAAGAATGGGAGGAGAACATCACATAGCTACTGGTCATGGACTCATGGTCCAAGGGAGACTACTCACAACTCATCCGGGAGGCGTCCATGGTGGTGGAGAGGCTCCCGATGATGATCCCTCCCTCCGGCAGGGTGCCGGGAAGGGTTCTCCTGGTACTCCCAATCTTGGAAGCGGCGGCGGCGGCGGAACAGAGATGAGATCGCGAAAAAGAGTTCCCGTCCCGAGGGTTTCGAGGGAAGCTCTAAATATATGCCAAAGGGGGGCACCAGACGCGGCTCGGGGGGCCCAGGCGCCCCCCCCCCCCGGCGCGGCCCAAGGGGGGTGCGCCGCCAGGGCGCCTGGAGCCCTGGTGGCCCCCCTCGGCTATCCTTCCGGCGCAAGGAAGTTTCCGGAACGCTGATTTTTTATATAATTTTTCTGGATTTTTCCTGACAGTTCTCGTAACGTGAAAACCTGAAATACAAAAACAGCCGAAAACAGAAACTGGCACCGGGGTGCACTGGATTAGTAGGTTAGTCCAAATATGATCAAAAGTGTATGGAAGTGTATGAATATCGTAGCAATATCACCCAAAAGTGGCATGGAGCAAGCAGAAATTATAGATACGTTTTGGACGTATCAACATCCCCAAGCTTAATTCCTGCTCGTCCTCGAGTAGGTAAATGATAACAATAATAATTTCTGTGGTGACATGCTATTAACCATATAGGACTTTTTATAGTCATATGACAAAAGCTTACTGAGACAATGATTCTATAGTAATTAAGTTGCCTCATGAGAAAATCACAAATGACTGAAAGTTTTACAATATGAAACTGAAACATCAAAAAGATTTGCAATGAACATGGTGTGCAAATATGATAAAGTGATATCTAGCTTGCCCTCTTTACTGAAGCAAAACATAAATGCAGGGGCACCTTCAAGGTTTAAGTGATGACTAGATACAATGATTTCAGAATAAACGATATCACAATCATGCAAAAGACAATGCTACTTTGGGACAATGCACATTACACTTAGAATGACAATCATGCTCTCAGTAGTTGGTGCTTGAAGAAAGAAGGTGGATTTTTTATTTTGAAAACATAGAAGCAATTTTGTCAACGGTAGTAGTACTTCATATGTGTCATGCATAAGACATCCTATAAGTTGCAAGCCTCATGCATCGAATACCAATAGTGCTCGCACCTTGTCCTAATTAGCTCGGATTTCCATGGGTTATCATTGCATTACATATGTTTCAACCAAGTGTCACAAAGGGGTACCTCTATGCCACCTGTACAAAGGTCCAAGGAGATAAATCGCATTTGATTTCTCGTTTTTGATAGATCTCAACTTGAGGACATCCATACCGGGACAACATAGAAAATAGATGATGGACTCCTCTTCAATGCATAAGCATATTCTCATAAGAGATTGAGGATTAATGTCCAAGCTAAAACTTCCACCATGATACATGGCTTTGGTTGGCGGCCCAATGTTCTTCTCTAACAATATGCATAGTCATTCAACCCACGGCAAATCACCCTTACTTCAGACAAGACGAACATGCATAGCAACTCACATGATATTCAACAATAGTGTGACAGTTGATGGCGTCCCCAGAAACATGGTTACCGCTCAGCAAGCAACTTATAACAAATAAGATACATAGGCAACATATTCTTTACCACAATAGTTTTTAAGCTACTTTCCCATGAGCTATGTATTGCAAAGTTAGTCTGCTTAGTACAGGTGGAGGTTAGCAAAAGACTGGGAGCGACCAACTAAGAGAGCAATGATGGTCATAATCATGCAGAGCGACAAAGCAATATTGAATCAGGCATGGTAGTTATATCGCTACTCAGAAACAAAAGATCATCAAGGCTTGACAGACTTTCTTTACAGTCTTAAATATGCGTGAGCATACGCCAAGTGAATCAAAATAAATTCTCGAAGGAAGATATTACTAAACCATACCACATCATAGGAAAACAAATCATGTTGGTACTCCAATAACACATTGGGAACCCCCCCAGCTATTTGAGGCTAACCATAAGAAAACCTGAACTACTAAGCACCATTATGCACGTAGCATCTTTATCATAGACATATTAACCAATGCAACGGAAGCAAACTCTCTTAATAAGGTGAGCATGATAATTAAAGAGAGTTTAAGCAACCAACTAAACAAAAGCTCTTTGAAAAGATAAGCATGAATACTAAGAGCAGAGCATGATAGTAGCTATTAAAAGACAAAGAACACACACAACAAAGATAGACATGAAAATTCTATGTTATGTTCTAGGTAGAAGTGGAGCGTGTTTCTCTCCCACATAAAGAACGCTGAGTTCCGACTCGTTATGAAAAACTAAAAAGAAAACTAAAAGCAAGATGCTCCAAGCATAGCACATAACACATGAAGTGATAAAAATATAGTGGAACGAAAGACGAACTGATAATGTTGATGGAGAAGGGGATGCACGGGGGCATCCCCAAGATTAGACGCTTGAGTCTCCTTGAATATTTCTTGGGGGTGCACGGGGGCATCCCCAAGCTTGAGCGCTTGACACTCCTGAATCTTTTTATCATCTTCCCTCGCACACTTGAAAACTCCCTTCATACATAACTCATCATAATCTGATTAGCGAGGTTAGTACCCTTAATAAAATAATTGCACCTTGCTGGAAATAAAGATATTCTTGAAGTTCTACTGTTTCTCAAGATTGCCAAAAGGTTTTTGCAAAGAAAAAGCAAGCTCTTGATTTGCAAAATGAAGGAAAGGCAAAACAGGATAGAATCTGTGAAAAACAGAACAGCAGGTAGTAATTGATCTGTTCGGGATACTTCTGCAACTCAAATAAAAAAACTCAGAACAGACGCACGAAAGACAATTATATAGAGAACGCTGTCGAAAAAATTCAGACCAAAAAGATGATCTGGTGATTTTATACTAATTTTTCTATTCAAGGGCAGAATCTGTTTCCTGGACAGCACCTCACAACTTTTGAACTTTCTAGCAATCAGAGGCTATACTTGGCACAAATATGAAAAGCAAAGATACAATGATGATGCTACTGTAGTAAACAACATCAAGACACAACAAAAGCAAAATAAAAATTTTATTCATTGGGCTGCCTCCCAAAAGCGCTTTCTTTTATGCCTTTAAGCTAGGCATAAGACTTTAATGATGCTCTCGTAGGAATAAGAGTTGAAGAACAAAAGAGGGCATCAAGAAGCAAATACCAAACACATTTAAGCCTAACATGCTTCCTATGCATAGGAATATTGCAATAGAATAATTCATTGAAGCACAAAGCAATAAGCATAGGAAGACAAAACAAGTGCAGCTTCAAAACCTTCAACATAAAGAAAGGGAACTTGATATTATTGAAATATCTATAAGCATATGTCCCCTTCTCATAATAATTTTCAGTGGGATCACGAATAAACTCAACAATATAAGCATCACATAAAGCATTGTTACCATGATCCACATGCAAAAAGGTACTCTTACTCTCCACATAAGTATCACGAAGAGGATAAAACTTGGTATAAAAGAGAGACATAAGCTCTTGCCAATCAAGCAAGTGCGAGTTATCGAGAAGCTTATACCAATCTGAAGCCTTATCTATAAGTGATACGGCGAACAATTTCCTCATGACAAACTCCCTTGACACACCTGCAAGCTTAAATAATGAACATAGTTGTGACAGATATAGCAAGTGTTCACCGGGATGTCTGTCTCCTGCATAACGATTAGCCAAAACATAATCGATAATACCAGCTGGTATTTTATAGGGCACAATTTCAGTAGGGGGAGGAGCAACCACCACAGGTGTGGGGCGTCTTCCCGCAAGCAACAATCCAATAGCAAGGTTGTCCATAAGCATAACTAGTGAAATACATAAAGAAAACTGAAAGGTAAACTAACAAGACTAAAAAGCAAAGGTAAAAGATAGCATGCAACTCCCCTATCCTGAAGAGTGGAGTCCCCGGCAACGGCGCCAGAAAATACTCCTTGATGGGCCTCTAACCCCTCGTTGGTTACCCCAAGTGGAAGGTGTAAGATGCAGTGTTGTGGAAGTTTTTCCCTTAGCAAAGATGCCAAGGATCGAATCCCAGAGACTCCTAGGTTCAACAAGTAGGTGTCAACTGCTAACGGCGCCAGATATTAGCAATCAACGTGGACCTGCACACAGATACAAATAACTTTGCTCCCAACGAGTACAGAGAGGTTGTCAATCCCTCCGGCCTTGTAGTTCACAAAGGATTAAAAGCAAATGATAGTAGTGATAGATAATGTTTGCAATAGTAAATAAAAGTGAAAAGTAAATAGCGGATGTGATCAATGATGGTAATATGGACCGGAGTCTCATGATGTTCACTAATGATGTCTCTCTCCCAAAAGACGATAAAACAGCTATGTGAGGTAAACGAATTACAGCTGGGCAATTGACAGGACCACGAACGCAAATCAATGTTGACTACATTGCAAGAAAGGGTGAGGTTCAAAGCATGGGCGGTACGCCAAAGTAAGTAGACCGAAATCCATCAATATCTACTACTAATCATCCACCTTGACATATCTATCCAGAACATCTCGCTGGTATTAAGTTGCGAGTCCCACCCATAGTGTAAACTCAATGCAACAGACAACTGCATTAAAAGAACTTTGCGGAAAGTAAACAATCCTTGCACCCGCGGGCACAAGCACCGTTGTTTTCCTCCTTGTGGCAACAGCACATCCCCTATACTCATGTTTCTGTCACTCAAGCTAGTCATCGAGGGGCATGAACCCACAATCGAGCATAACGTTCCCTCTTGGAGTCACTACCTACTACTTGGCCAAAGCAATAAATAACAACGGAGAACATGCAACAATTACTTATGAACATAAATATAAAAGAGGTAGATCAAATATATTACTCAAGATCAATCTGAACATAATCTCATAATCCATCGGATCCCAGCAAACTCAACATAGCAACAGCATAAGGATTACATATGTGCCTCGATCATGTAGGGCAGCTCACAAGGACTAATTAGTGAAGCACAAGAACGGGAGGAGAACATCACATAGCTACTGGTCATGGACTCATGGTCCAAGGGAGACTACTCACAACTCATCCGGGAGGCGTCCATGGTGGTGGAGAGGCTCCCGATGATGATCCCTCCCTCCGGCAGGGTGTCGGGAAGGGTTCTCCTGGTGCTCCCGATCTTGGAAGCGGCGGCGGCGGCGGAACAGAGATGAGATCGCGAAAAAGAGTTCCCGTCCCGAGGGTTTCGAGGGAAGCTCTAAATATATGCCAAAGGGGGGCACCAGACGGGGCTCGGGGGGCCCAGGCGCCCCCCCCCGGCGCGGCCCAGGGGGGGCGCGCCGCCAGGGCGCCTGGAGCCCTGGTGGCCCCCCCGGCTGTCCTTCAGGCGCAAGGAAGTTTCCGGACCGCTGATTTTTTATATAATTTTTCTGGATTTTTCCTGACAGTTCTCGTAACGTGAAAACCTGAAATACAAAAACAGCCGAAAATAGAAACTGGCACCGGGGTGCACTGGATTAGTAGGTTAGTCCAAATATGATCAAAAGTGTATGGAAGTGTATGAATATCATAGCAATATCACCCAAAAGTGACATGGAGCAAGCAGAAATTATAGATACGTTTTGGACGTATCATCCCCCTGGACAACAAGTACAACTCATCACAAATAGTGTTGTCACCTCTGAGACGTGTTTCCAACCAACTGCTGAAAGTCCTGATGTGTTCACATGTAATCCAGTCGTCGCACTGCTCCGGGTGTTTGGAGCGCAGACTGTTCTTGTGTTCATCGACATACGAGGTCACTAATGTAGAGTTCTGTAGAACTGTGTAGTGTGCTTGAGACCAAGAATATCCGTCCGTGCATATTATTGAGTCCCTTCCAAGCGTGCCTTTTCCAGTCAGTCTCCCCTCGTACCGCGATTTAGGGAGACCTATCTTATTAAGGCCAGGAATGAAGTCAACACAAAACCCGATGACATCCTCTGTTTGATGGCCCATGGAGATGCTTCCTTCTGGCCTGGCGCGGTTACAGACTTATTTCTTTAGGACTCCCATGAACCTCTCAAAGGGGAACATATTGTGTAGAAATACGGGCCCCAGAATGACAATCTCGTCGACTAGATGAACTAGGACGTGTGTCATGATATTGAAGAAGGATCGTGGGAACACAAGCTCAAAACTGACAAGACATTGCGCCACATCACTCCTTAGCCTTGGTACGATTTCTGGATCGATCACCTTCTGAGAGATTGCATTGAGGAATGCACATAGCTTCACAATGGCTAATCAGACGTTTTCCGGTAGAAGCCCCCTCAATGCAACCGGAAGCAGTTGCGTCATAATCACATGGCAGTCATGAGACTTTAGGTTCTGGAACTTTTTCTCTGCCATATTTATTATTCCCTTTATATTCGACGAGAAGCCAGTCGGAACCTTCATACTGAGCAGGCATTCAAAGAAGATTTCTTTCTCTTCTTTCGTAAGAGCATAGCTGGCAGGACCTTCATACTGCTTCGGAGGGATGCCGTCTTTTTCGTGCAAACGTTGCTGGTCCTCCCGTGCCTCAGCTGTATCTTTTGTCTTTCCATACACGCCCAAGAAGCCTAGCAGGTTCACGCAAAGGTTCTTCGTCACGTGCATCACGTCGATTGAAGAGCGGACCTCTAGGTCTTTCCAGTAGGGTAGGTCCCAAAATATAGATTTCTTCTTCCACATGGGTGCGTGTCCCTCAGCGTCATTCGGAACAGCTAGTGCGCCGGGGCCCTTTCCAAAGATTACGTGTAAATCATTGACCATAGCAAGTACGTGATCACCGGTACGCATGGCGGGCTTCTTCCGGTGATCTGCCTCGCCTTTGAAATGCTTGCCTTTCTTTCGACATTGATGGTTGGTCGGAAGAAATCGACGATGGCCCAGGTACACATTCTTCCTGCACTTGTCCAGGTATATACTTTCAGTGTCATCTAAACAGTGCGTGCATGCGTGGTATCCTTTGTTTGTCTGTCCTGAAAGGTTACTGAGAGCGGGCCAATCGTTGATGGTCACGAGCAACAACGCCTTTAGGTCAAATTCCTCCTGTCTGTGCTCATCCCACGCACGTACACCGTTTCCATTCCACAGTTGTAAAAGTTCTTCAACTAATGGCCTTAGGTACACATCAATATCGTTGCCGGGTTGCTTAGGGCCTTGGATGAGAACTGTCTTCATAATGAACTTCCGCTTCATGCACATCCAAGGAGGAAGGTTATACATACATAGAGTCACGGGCCAGGTGTTGTGATTGCTGCTCTGCTCCCCGAAAGGATTAATGCCATCCGCTCTTAAAGCAAACCATACGTTCCTTGGGTCCTTTGCAAACTCCTTCCAGTACTTTCTCTCGATTTTTCTCCACTGCGACCCGTCAGCGGGTGCTCTCAACTTTCCGTCTTTCTTACGGTCCTCACTGTGCCATCGCATCAACTTGGCATGCTCTCTGTTTCTAAACAAACGTTTCAACCGTGATATTATAGGAGCATACCACATCACCTTCGCAGGAACCCTCTTCCTGGCGGGCTCGCCATCAACATCACCAGGGTCATCTCGTCTCATCTTATACCGCAATGCACCGCATACCGGGCATGCGTTCAGATCCTTGTATGCACCACGGTAGAGGATGCAGTCATTAGGGCATGCATGTATCTTCTGCACCTCCAATCCTAGAGGGCATACGACCTTCTTTGCTGCGTATGTACTGTCGGGCAATTCGTTATCCTTCGGAAGCTTCTTATTCAATATTTTCAGTAGCTTCTCAAATCCTTTGTCAGCCACAACATTCTCTGCCTTCCACTGCAGCAATTCCAGTACGGTACCGAGCTTTGTGTTGTCATCTTTGCAATTGGGGTACAACTTTTTTTTGTGATCCTCTAACATGCGATCGAACTTCAGCTTCTCCTTTTGACTTTCGCATTGTGTCCTTGCATCGACAATGACCCGGTGGAGATCATCATTTGGTTCCTCTTGATCTTCAGCAGCTTCACCCGTTGCAGCATCATTGGGCACATCGTCTGGTTCCTCTTGATCTTCACCAGCTCCCCCCATTGCAGCATCACCGTATTCAGGGGGCACATAGTTGTCATCGTACTCTTCTTCTTCGCCGTCTTCCATCATAACCCCTATTTCTCCGTGCCTCGTCCAAACATTATAGTGTGGCATGAAACCCTTGTAAAGCAGGTGGGAGTGAAGGATTTTCTGGTTAGAGTAAGACATCGTATTCCCACATTTAGTGCATGGACAACACATAAAACCATTCTTCTTGTTTGCTTCAGCCGCATTTAGAAACTCATGCACGCCCTTAATGTACTCGGAGGTGTGTCTGTCACCATACATCCATTGCCGGTTCATCTGTGTGCATTATATATAATTAAGTGTGTCAAAAACCACTACAGAACATCATAAATAGATAATTAAGTGACCAAATTAATAAAAGTTCATCATCACATTAAAACCAAATTACATACATATATAGTTCTCATCTAACAACATATAGCTCTCCATACACATCGAAACTATGTAAAACATTTCAATGCGAAAACAAATGCGATCATAATCGCAACCAAGGTAACAATTGATCCAACGGCATAATGATACCAAGCCTCGGTATGAATGGCATATTTTCTAATCTTTCTAATCTTCAACCGCATTGCATCCATCTTGATCTTGTGATCATCGACGACATCCGCAACATGCAACTCCAATATCATCTTCTCGTCCACAATTTTTTTTATTTTTTCTTTCAAGAATTTGTTTTCTTCTTCAACTAAATTTAACCTCTCGACAATAGGGTCCATCTTGATCTTGTGATCATCGATGACTTCCGCAACATGTAACTCCAATTCCATCTTCTCCTCCTTCATTTTTTCCAATTTTTTCTTTAAGGAAATGTTTTCCTCTTCAACTAAATTTAACCTCTCCACAAGAGGGTCGGTTGGAATTTCCGGTTCAACTACCTCCTAGACATAATAAAACATCTATGCATGTCAGGTTGGTCGGCATAACTATCATAAACACTAAAACAAATAGTTATAAATTAAAGATAATATACCACATCCGAATCGTAGTTAGGACGAGGACCCACGTGGGCGGATATCAAAACCATCGCACTATATAATAACAAGCAATAATAAACGTAAGAAAATTAGACAAATATCTATCTAAAGCAATAATAACAAGCAATAATAAAAGTAAGAAAAGCATGGACATAACAAGAGGCTCACCACGGTGGTGCCGGTGACGAGATCGGCGGGGGCGATCGACGGCGGCGCAGACGGGGACGGGACGTGACGGATCGCTAAACCTAGACAAATCTCGGAGAAAATAGAGCTTCGAGAGGAGAAAAGCTTAACTAGTGTGGCTCGGGCATTCCATCGAACACGTTGTGTGCATAGGAGATGAGCTAGAGCACCACTAACCCCTCTCCCCCTCGGCCAGAAAAAAACAGAGCAGTGTGCTTTGCTCTTGAGCGAGGGGGTATATATAGGCACTGTTAAATTATGATCCAAATTATACCATGTTGGACTAGACGTAGTACAACAGGTGTGGGCCTTTCCGTTGACGTCGACGTGTACGAGTACAACCCGTTTACTTGTCCTCCAAGGACTCTTATGTATTGCCCTCAATATATACCCCATGTAGTCGCACCTAAGACGGCCTGTCGTCTCGTGCTTGTAATACTCCTCCTCATAGTGATTGCGCCTTTGTGCGTCCGTGGTTTTCTCCCGCAAGGGTTTCCACGTAAAAATCCGTGTCTCTCTGTCTCGTTTATTCTCGTTATTATCTAACAAGTGGTATACAGAGCTGAGGTTCGCAGATACGAGATTTGAGACGGGAGATTAGGGTTGCGGCTGTGCGCGCCGCCGCCGTCCTGCGATCTCCGGATCGGAGACTGATTCCGGTGCAAGCTGCTATACGAGCCGTCTTGCACGCTGCTGCCGAGACCAACGGGAGATCGATTTCGTCTGCGATCCATAAAATCGCTGGTTCCGCCGATCCGCGTGATTGGTTTTTGCTTCGCTCCCGTACGTGCGTGCTTCAAATCCCGAGGCGCAAGCTGCCGAGTTCCGCTACCCACGTACACGGTACAAGTTCCGAGGATATCAAGCGTCGCTCTTGGTGCTACTTCCTCCGAAGCCAAAATTCATCTTGTCGTGCACTTCCTCCGAAGCCAAAATTCACCTAGTCCACGACAGGAGTACTAGTTGAGTACTTTTACCCATCACGTCAATTCATCAAGCATCAAGTCTGTCGTGAGGGCTACAGGCTACTAGTTAATTACTAGTTCAGATTTCTTTTTGTTCAACTGCTGCGTTCATCCGAAGCTATCAGGTGCTACTGTTTCTATTTCGTTTGATCCGCATATTAAATTCTGTCCAGAATTTTTCTACCGGCTTGTACTACTTTGTGTACACAGATTTATCTACTCATGGCTTCCATGAAGTACGATCTTCCGCTGCTGGACCGTGACACAAGGTTTACCCTATGGCAAGTCAAGATGCGAGCGTTGTTGGCACATGCCGACTATGATGATGCACTGGATAGTTTTGGGAAGGACCGAATTCAGGACTGGACTGCTGATGAGAAAAGAAGAGATCGTAAGGCTTTGTCACAAATTCAACTCCATTTGCATAATAATATTTTGCAGGAAGTTTTGAGCGAGAAAACTGCCGCCGCTCTATGGTTAAAGCTGGAAAGCATTTGCATGACAAAAGATCTTACCAGCAAGATGCATCTGAAGCAAAAATTATTCCTGCACAGGTTACCCGAGGGAGGTAATGTTTTGAATCATATTTCAGAATTTAAAGAGATCATATCTGATCTAGCTGCAATGGAGGTTAAATATGAAGAGGAAGATACTGCTTTAATGTTACTTTGTTCACTGCCAAGTTCTTATACCAATTTTAGAGACACCATATTATATAGTCGTGATACTCTCACACTTAATGAAGTTTATGAAGCTTTGAACTCTAAGGAGAAGATGAAATTAATGGTGCCTCATGATGGTTCGAGTTCATCCCAAGCCGAGGGATTATCTGTTCGTGGCAGGACAAAGGAGAAGAACTCCAATAATGGAAACAGAGGCAAAAGTAAGAACGGCCACAGGGGCCGGTCACAATCCAGAGACAAGAAGTATTGCAGATATTGCAAGAGAGACGGGCATGACATCTCCGAGTGTTTCAAGTTGCAGAACAAGGAAAAGAGAAAAGGTAATAAACAAGGTGAAAATTCTGCTAACGTTGCTCGTGATGATAGTTCCGATGATGCTCTTGTCGTTACTGCTGGATGTGCTGAGACCAATGATGAGTGGGTACTTGACATTGCATGTACTTTTCATATGTGCCCGCATAGAGATTGGTTTACTACTTTTGATTCCACTACTGCTGCTGGTTCCGTTTTGGGTTTTGATAATTCACCATGCAAGATTGAAGGCATAGGTTCCGTTCGAATCAAGATGTTTGATGGCACAATCAGAACTTTGACAGATGTTCGGTATATTCCGAAGATGAAGAGAAATCTTATCTCTGTGAGTGCCCTTGATGCAAAGGGGTACAAGTATTCAGGTGGAGATAGTGTTTTGAAGGTCACCAGAGGTTCCCTTATTGTGATGAAAGGTGACTTAAGTTCGACCAATGGTCTTTATTACCTTCGAGGTTCTACCGTTTCAGGTAATGCTACTCCAGTTATTTCAAAGAATTCTGATTGTGATGCTGCTAACCTTTGGCATATGCGTCTGGGACATATGAGTGAACTTGGTTTGGCAGAGTTAAATAAGAGAGGTCTTCTGAAAGGATACGAAACTGGTAAATTGAAATTTTGTGAGCATTGTATCTTCGGCAAGCACAAGAGGGTGAAGTTCAATACTTCGACTCATACAACTGAAGGTATTCTTGATTATGTGCATTCTGATTTATGGGGACCGTCTCGCAAGAAGTCATTAGGTGGTGCTAGTTACATGCTGACTATAATTGATGATTATTCAAGAAAAGTTTGGCCTTATTTCTTGAAGCATAAATGGCAAGCATTCTCAGCATTTAAGGAGTGGAAGATTATGATTGAAAGGCAAACTGAAAAGAAGGTAAAAATACTTCGCACTGATAATGGTATGGAATTCTGTTCTAAGCAATTTAAGAATTATTGCAAGTCTGAAGGCATTGTCAGACACTACACCGTTCCTTATACTCCTCAACAAAACGGTGTTGCTGAGCGTATGAATAGGACCATTATTTCCAGAACCTGTTGCATGTTGTCTAATGCAGGTTTGCATAAGCGTTTTTGGGCTGAGGCCGCTTCCACTGCTTGTTATCTCATTAACCGTTCACCATCTATTGCTCTTAATAAGAAAACTCCAATTGAGGTATGGTCTGGTTCACCTGCTGATTATTCACAGTTGAGAGTTTTTGGTTGCACTGCTTATGCTCATGTTGATAATGGAAAATTGGAGCCTAGGGCTGTTAAGTGCATCTTTCTTGGTTATAAGTCTGGTGTTAAAGGTTTTAAATTGTGGAATCCTGAAACCCAGAAGGTTGTTATTAGCAGAAACGTTATCTTTAATGAATCTGCTATGTTACATGATGTTTCATCTACTAATGTTCCCGTTGAGAGTGAACAGCAGGCTACTATTCAGGATCCTACTGTTCAGGTGGAGCATGTTATTGATTCAGATGATACATCCGGTAATGAAAATGTTGATGCACATGATGATCCCGTCATTGATGATGAACATGTCACTCCCACTCCAAATCAGCCTATTGTTCCACCCGGTTGGAATCTTGCACGTGACAGAGTTAGGCGGGGTACTGATAAACCTAAAAGGTTAATTGAAGAGTGCAATATTGTTTCTTTTGCTTTATCTGTTGCAGAGGAAATTGAAGGTAATGCTGAGCCTTCTTCATATTCCGAGGCTATTATTTCCGGTGATAGTAATAAGTGGATGACCGCTATGCATGATGAGATGGAATCACTTGAAAAGAATGGCACTTGGGATTTAGTAAAATTACCGAGAGAGAAGAAACCTATTCGTTGCAAGTGGGTTTTCAAGAGGAAAGAAGGTGTTTCTCCTAATGATGAGACAAGATATAAAGCAAGGTTAGTTGCTAAAGGTTACAGTCAGATTCCAGGTATTGACTATAACGAAGTCTTTTCTCCTGTTGTGAAGCATAGCTCTATTCGCACTTTACTCAGTATTGTTGCCATGAATGATTTTGAGCTTGAACAATTGGATGTTAAAACTGCATTCTTACATGGAGAATTAGAAGAGGATATTTATATGGAACAACCTGAAGGTTTTGTTATTCCTGGAAAAGAAAAGCTTGTCTGCAAGTTAAGGAAATCTCTTTATGGATTGAAACAATCCCCTAGACAATGGTACAAGAGATTTGACACTTTTATGCTCTCTCAAGGTTTCAAAAGGTCTAATTATGATAGTTGTGTTTATTTGAAAACTGTCAAAGGTTCAACTATTTATTTGCTCCTTTATGTTGATGATATGCTTATTGCTGCAAAGAGTATGTCAGATGTTGATGAACTAAAGAAGCAATTAAGTAATGAATTTGAGATGAAGGATTTGGGTGCAGCAAGGAAAATTCTTGGCATGGAAATATCCAGAGATAGGCCGTCTGGAAAGGTATATCTAAGTCAGAAGGGATATATTGATAAAGTTCTTCGTCGTTTTAATATGCATAATGCCAAGCCAGTAAGTACTCCGTTAGCTGCACACTTCAAATTATCATCAGCTTTATGTCCTAAGTCAGATGCAGATATTGAGTACATGTCTAGAGTTCCCTATTCGAGTGCAGTTGGTTCACTTATGTATGCCATGGTTTGTTCCCGTCCGGATTTATCATATGCATTGAGTGTTGTCAGTAGATACATGGCTAATCCTGGAAAAGAGCATTGGAAAGCAGTTCAGTGGATTTTCAGATACCTGCGAGGTACTTCTAATGCTTATTTACAGTTTGGGAAAACTGGAGATGGACTTGTTGGTTTTGTTGATTCTGATTTTGCTGGTGATTTGGATAAGAGAAGATCACTCACAGGTTATGTTTTCACCATTGGTGGTTGTGCTGTGAGTTGGAGAGCAACTTTGCAGTCTATTGTGGCTTGTTCCACTACTGATGCCGAGTATATGGCTATTTCTGAGGCATGCAAAGAAGCTATCTGGTTGAAAGGTTTGTACGCTGAGCTTTGTGGAGATTTATCTTGCCCTACCGTATTTAGTGACAGTCAAAGTGCCATATATCTTACAAAGAATCCAATGTATCATGAGAGAACGAAGCACATTGATGTCAGATTTCACTATATTCGAGATGTTGTTGCTGAAGGTGATTTGAAGGTATGCAAGATAAGTACTCATGATAATCCTGCTGATATGATGACAAAGCCAGTTCCGACCAATAAGTTTGAGCTTTGCTCAGGCTTAGTTGGTATTTCTCACTAGTCCTATGGACTTTGACGCACAAGGTGTTTATGCTGATTTGGATGGAGTTATTTACTTTTTTTCGACTACTGGAGGGAATTTGGATCAAGGTGGAGATTGTTAAATTATGATCCAAATTATACCATGTTGGACTAGACGTAGTACAACAGGTGTGGGCCTTTCCGTTGACGTCGACGTGTACGAGTACAACCCGTTTACTTGTCCTCTAAGGACTCTTATGTATTGCCCTCAATATATACCCCATGTAGTCGCACCTAAGACGGCCTGTCGTCTCGTGCTTGTAATACTCCTCCTCATAGTGATTGCGCCTTTGTGCGTCCGTGGTTTTCTCCCGCAAGGGTTTCCACGTAAAAATCCGTGTCTCTCTGTCTCGTTTATTCTCGTTATTATCTAACAGGCACCTCATTGGTCCCGGTTGTTGCTACAAACCGGGGCTAAAGGGTGCCTTTGGTCCCGGTTCATGCCATCAACCGGGACCGATGATGATGGGCCAGAAGCAAGACCCATTGGTCCCGGTTCGTCTCACCAACCGGGACCAAAAGGTCCAGACGAACCGGGACCAATGGCTCACGTGGCCCGGCCGGCCCCCTGGGCTCACGAACCGGATCCAGTGCCCTCATTGGATCCGGTTCTAGATTGAACCGGGGCTAATGTGCTGGACACGCCTGGACCAAAGCCCTGTTTTCTACTAGTGAGGTGTGTTGGGCAAGCCGCAGAAGGTCTCCGCGTTGAGCCTCCCGCCGCCGCAGCACACGCTGTTCACGACCTTGAACCCGGCGGCCTCCGGGTGCGCGGTGTAGTACTCCACCAGCTGGTAGGCGCTCCCCACGGAGTACTTCATCCCGGGCAGCGACGCGGCGAGCTCCGCCATCGCGGCGCTCAACTTTTGGTTGAAGCCCGCAGCGAGGGCGCTTGCGAAGAATTCGCAGCTGTCCACACCGAACTGGGAGAAGACTATCGCCCGCACCGTCGGCGGGCAGCCGATGGGCGCCACGTTGATGACACCGAAACGTCGCGCCCCGAGCCCGTACAGCGTCTTGACATACTTGGTGTAGTTGGACACAAGGTCCTTGTAGAAGGCCGGAACCTCCCAAGGCAACCGTTTCTTCTGGAAGAAGTCAAACATATCGTTGCCACCGTCGCTAATGAGGAAGAGGGACCTGGATAGCAGCGCGTCGATGGCTTGGGTGCCGTCGTCGCCGCTGTTCTCCGTCATCTTTGCCTTGGTGGACGCGAAGTACTCCACCTGCTTGCTCAGAGGGAGGGAGGCATTCCCCTGATCAATCAATCGATGCACACGACACAAGAAAAGATGTTAGTAAAAGTTATACTACTCAGATACAGATAGACAAACTAATGCAATTATTTGTTGGAAAAAGATAGATCAATGTGAATATAAGTTGGATCTAAAAATAAAAGCAACTCTAACTGGTTAAGATGTCTTTGGAACAGAAAGAGGCGCAAAGAAGCGGCGGCAGCACTGACGGTGGCGTCGAGAATGCCGGATCCACCGGCGGCGTAGTTGGCTCCACCGAAGCCTTTCAGGATCTGGCCGCTCGTCTCCGGCGTCAGCGACAGGTACGCCGGCGGGCTCATATCGAAACCCAACAGCCTCGCTGCATTTCAGTTTGCATACTTCTCTTAGTTTCATGGGTTCAAACTTAAAAAGACACGTGAAGAAGAGCCTGCGCGCGTACGTACAGATGCAGTCGGCCAAGTTGTACCCGTTGCTGAACCTTCCGTTGGGACTGGAGGAGTTCGCCACCGGGAAGTCGATGCCGTAAGGAAACGGCGGCGTGAAGTTCCCCGGCAGGTACTTGAGGTTGCCCACGTCAACCGTCGAGTTGCCGAACACGTACACCGCCGGCACCAGGTGCGCCCCCTCCGCGGCCGCCGGCGAGATAACCATGCCGCCGCCGGCGCAGATGATGAGCACTGCAACTAGAGGCACCAGAGCCTTTCCACTGGCGACTCTCACCCCCATAGCGTATCTAGCTGGAATGGTAGCTGGCTGTGAGTGAGTTGGAGCAAAGCACAGGCTTTCCTGCCTATTTATACACGATCGATGCACGCACGCACGAGATGTCGATCGGCTATGGCCCGGCCTCAATGTGTAGTGTGTGCTCCGTCCGGTCATTTTTACTCCGCGCATTAGATTTATGTTAACTTAAATTTTACAAAGTTTGCCCAAGTTTATAGTAAAGAATATCAACACCTACAATACCAAATATATATAGTATTAAACTACATTTCATGATGAATCTAAAAATATTGATTTGGTATTGTGAATGATGATATTTTTTCCTATGAGTTTGGTCAAATTAGATACACTTTAAATTCAGACAAAACTTATATGCAGACTAAAAAAGACCGAAGGGAGTACCATTGACAGTGAAGCCGTTAGAAGAGTGAATGACAACCGGAGGCGTGCATGATCTCTCCCGTTTGATCGTCTAAGATTGTGCCATTCACAGTGGCTCCAGGCATTCCCAGAAGTAAGATATCAAAATGCAATTTTAGTTTAGCTTGATTGCTCACATCATTAAGCAAAATACATGTGACAATCGCAATACTAGGTCGTCCTCCTGTGTGGGACCGATGGCGGCTTCAGGCGGAGTCGGTCGGAGCTACAGAGGAGGTGCCTCTGCTGTGAATATGACACAAGACGGGTGGTCAGTTCCGGTGCCGGCTTGGCCCAGGCCGGCGCTTTTTCCTGCAATGCTCATCGGAGTCGGAGCTGCCCGATCGTCAGCGCGTGCGGTGGACTGTTTGGCATCGGCCGACGCAGGCCTCGACGTGTGATGAGGGCTACATCGGTGGTCGCTGAGGGTGGAGTTGGAGTCGCCCTAACTAAGGTGTGATGACGATGACACCGGATTGCAATCTCGACGACGCTTTTCTCTTCAACGGCGTGTGTGCGTTTTTATGTGGGTTGCGAGGTCACCCTTTGTGCCTTGCTTTTGCGGGCGTGCTGTGATGGTTTTCGTTTGATTTTTTGTTAATTAACTAAACTACTCTCTTTAACATTTTTTCAGCTCCTACGGTGACTTCGTAAAATCTCAAGATGATATGCCGGCTCAGTCTCTCGAAGGTGCTCATAGGGATATGATGTGCGTGTGGGCGTTCATATGGTTGAGTGTATGCGCGTATGTATGAGCGCTTGCGTCTGTACTGTGTTAAAAAAAAAAACAATACTAGGTCATCCTTGAGCTTGTTGGCCAAACAAAGCGCCACACCAATTATTTGTGGTCTAGCACTAGGCAAAGCTAGCACGGTAATTGATTTGTCTCCTACTAGATGAAAAATCCTACTCCCTCCGTTCTGATTTGCTTGTCGTGGCTTTAGTTCAAATTTAAACTAAAACCACGACGAGTAAATCGGAACGGAGGGAGTACATCTATGGGCAGGCATGAACTGTTTACATAAACTTCCTAACTAACCCTTTCCTTTTCCCTGAATTTCACCGGGACTGAGCCCCTTCCTCCCCTATCTCCAATGACAAATCCCCATGTTACTCATTACGTTAATCAATGATACTATCACAATGGACATTACTCCCTTGCAGATATGGTTGGTGTATTGTCACGAAATTACCTTTGTGACCCCACGCATCTGCCCCTCATAAAGTACGGGACCGTATTTGCTAATTTGACGGTCCTGATAAAACAAATGGCGCAGATCCTTGTTGTAATTTTTTTCCGACCAAATATGGATTTAATTACCTCAAAATAATGTATCAAGAAGATACAAACACAATGCATACATATGCCCATTACATAGTTAAGATGCACAAAGCGAATACGAGTGCGCACATTTTTTTTAGAAAAGTCATATAAGACCAAAGCTAGGCAAGGAAAAAGAAAAAGAAAGAAAGCGAACGGATCCGTGATCGGCAAACTACGAAAAATGGCCATATCTATACCAATCATCTCATGGCACCATATGGATGACTACGAGGTCCTTCAACGACAACGTCTTTAAGAAGGGAGTGACGCTCAAGCGCTGCTGTCATCGGATCCAACCACCCAAGGGCGGATATTAGGCTTTCACCCTGAAGAACCAACACGAGCATGTCCAAGCAATGCCTTCCACAAGGCAACGACGAAGAAACATCACGATTGCCAGATATAACCAACTCGGATTAGACCTAAACTTTCACACTGAATCTCAAGACCGGATGCTCGAGTAGCAGCATCATTAAAGCCACTCATGGATTGTCACTATCATTTTTCAGTGATCCAACAGCTACATGTGAGATGTGACCACCGCCGCTGCACAACAATCCCTCTGCATCAAGCCGCAGTCCACAACTTGCATCTCGCTGCCGAAGGCAACCACCAAATCCGGTGAGAGGAACCATCACAAAGACCTCTCGATGGCCACCACGATCCGCAGCAAGGCCGCCGCCGCAAGACAGAGCGGTCATCAAGAATCGACAACGATGACGGACCACGTCATCACCGATTACCACCACGCCGGGGATAGCCCTGCCCAGGCTTGTCGGTCCCCGAGCCGACATTGCCAAAGCTGGAGCACAACAAACATATTATCATCACCGACGCGCGCCCATGGAGCCCAACCACCGCCAGACCGGGACCGCACAACCGGCGCCAAGCAACTAGGCTGTCACACCATGCAAAGCCACTGTATCTATAAGCCAAGCAACACTTGATCCAACAAAATTCCTCGAGACAATCCGCAACCGGAACTCGTCATAGCTGACACCATTGAGAACTACGTGCCCCGACACCGACGCATGTGCTCACCGCACCCCCACTCTAGGGCTGAGCCTGCTAGGTAGGCCATCAGACCAACATCCGCAAGTTGTCGAGTCTAGGGCACTCCGGACATCCCACGCGAACATTGACACTAGGCTCAAGGACCGCCTCTTAAGCATGAGTAGATCGGCGATGCACAATGTCATCACAAACACTAGCTCATCTCTAACGTGACACATGGCCACAACAGCCCAACACAGCTTGTAAAGGCCTTATAGTAACAGGGGGTCGATAGATCTCCGGCTACTTGCTCGCCCGTACTCTACGACGAATGGAGCGCCTCTGCCAGTTCCACCGGATGGATGGTACCTCGTCTTCGTCATTGCTACAACTAAAAGCATCGGTGCATCACATTGTATCTTAAATTTTTACATCCATGATCGATAAATATTAGGTCGTATAAGATATTAGTTTGTATATTGCATTATTGCACATGAAGGTTTATTCAAAGATACCATAGTTCCTTATATACCCAAGTAAATATTTGTTTTCTCTCTTGTAAGAGGGGTTGTGTAACTCTCAAGTATAACGGTGAATTAACTTAGCAATAAGTATTACCCTTAGTAGAAAACAAAGTTATCGAACCAGAAGGACTTCTTCGAGTAAACAAAGTATTACCCTTAACATGCACACAAAACACAACACAAACTTGTCCCCAATACGTCAAAAAGGTTACCGAGCTTCTTGTCTTGCTAGTTACAAGATTAAATTGTGCTGTATGATAGGAATTGATAGAAAGATAAAATAAAAAAATGGTACAACAAAAAATAGTAATTTTGATAAGATTTTTAGTAAGGGTCTTTACATTTGTGTCCCTAACTCGAACCCACTACTCAGATTTGCCCCTAATTTCGAAGGATGCTCAAATTTTCCCATGTACTGTCAGTTGCACTTATAGAAATGCCCTTTCGTGCCGTCACCGTCCAGTCAAAGAGCTTGTTAATTATATTAGGGATAAGCCATGATTACTCCTAACGAGCCCTTTTAACCACCCCTTTCAGAGATGCTGACTAGTGGGCTCAACCTTGAAATAATAAAGGGAACAACATTTCAGAAAATAATACAACAATGGCATGTGGACCCGTGAGAAATTGAGAAGGGTGAGAGAAAGTATTTTCTGTTTTTTCCCTTTTCTAGTTTGGCCCCACATGTAAGTGTGTGTGAGAGATGAGTGACAAAATGAGTTATTTTTTTTGGTGGGTCCCGCATGTCTATGACATAAGGAGACAAGGGCAACAAATGTCCAGAAAATATCAAGTTGAAGGTCAAAGCCCTTTGACCGAAAGGTAACAACATGGAAGGGCTTTTCTATAAGTGCACCTAACGATGCGGGGGCAAATTTGAGTAGGCTTTGAAATTATGGGCAAATCCGAGTAGGTGCTTCGAGTTAGGGATAGAAATGCAAATGGCCCTTTTAGCAAAAGAGAATAGACCTAGGGGCCAATAGGTTCACTAGTGGCATCCCTCATAAGCATACAAGTGTAGTAAGGTGAACAAATTATAGTCGGCCAACGATTAAATCATAATATTTATATTTATGACTGGAATCATTCATTTTTTCAGGGATATGACTATGATCATTCATGGTATAATCTCATATAGTCATTACGTCTGTGATATGTAGACTGTTATCCAACTGCATCTACAACTAATACTTCACCCCAAGAACGCTATTCGGCTTGCATCTTGAAGTATTAAATTCATGATAAACAGAGCATTGCAATAAGTAAGATGACATAATATAGACAGTAAAACTATCATTCAAGTGTGATAAAGAAATCATCATTTTATCCATAGTGGCAACAATACAATATGAGTCTTTTCTCTTTCTATCATTGGTATATAGATCACCTCAAGATTAGAAACCACTACAATGCACAACTCCCTCTGAAGAACTACCGATCAAACTTGACCAAAAACAATAAACAAACAGGTGAGCATACGAATGTATTCAATTATACAGCAAAGAAACTTCAAAAATACTCAATTGATTTCAATGAACAATTTGCTCATAAAGTGATAATTCATCTGTGACGCCCCCGATTTGACCGTACACTAATCATGCACACAAATGTGTACGACCAAGATCGGGGACTCACGGGAAGATATCACAACACAACTCTAAACACAAATTAATTTAATACAAGCTTCATATTACAAGCCAGGGGCCTCGAGGGCTCTAATAGAGAAGCTCAAATATAAACGAGTCAGCGGAAGAAACAATATTTGAGTACAAACATAAGTTAAACAAGTTTTGCCTTAAGAAGGCTAGCACAAACATCAATGATCGAAGAGGCAAGGCCTCCTTCCTAGGACCTCCTAACTACTCCTGGTCGTCGGTGGTCTCCACGTAGTAGTAGGCACCGTCTGGGTAGTCGTAGACGTCGGTGGTGTCATCTGGCTCATGGAATCCATCCATTGATCGCAACAACCAAAAAGAAGAAAGAAGGGGAAAAGGGGTAGCAAAGCAACCGTGAGTACTCATCCAAAGTACTCGCAAGCATTAGATCTAGACTAAGTATGCATCGGTATCAAAGGAATGAGTTGTATCTGTGGACTGAACTGCAGAATGCCAGAGTAGAGGGAAAGGCCAAGCCTATCGAAGACTGGCATCTTCTGGAAATCACCATCTTGCAACACTTAGAAGAGTAAAGAATATCATTTTATATTTAACAAGCATGTTGTAACAATATCGCCTAGAGATCCTTCCTCGACTCCCTGCGAGAAAGCTATCCCGGAGCCATCATATCCATCACATATCTCAAGTATCCAATTCTAGTTATAATAGATCGGGATATAAGTCTAAACGTCCGTTACCGTGGACACGACTATTTGAATAGATTACTTCCCTACACACTCGATCATCTCTGGCCGTACACACTTTTCTAGGTCATTGCCCGGCCTCGGAAGATCAACACGTCGCAGCCCTACCTAGGCTCAGCAGAGAGGTCCCCGCCGGTCTGCATCCTAAGCACTCTGGGGTCATGGGCCCATCGCCATTTGCACTCCGGGTCGTTATGTGACGAGCCGGGACGAGCACCACGTCATATTGGATGGAACTGGCCTGACAGGCCCACAATGCTGAACTGGACATCTGATAGAGCTTCGGCTGATACTACGACGCCGATGCCCATAACTATTCTCGCGTGGCGGTTAGTGCGTATAGGCCAGAGGCCAACTCAGATCAAATACCCAAATCTTTAGTGTATTAGGATCTCGCGGAGACGAGTAGAGACTCACGATCATGTGACCACATCGCCCCGTCTCGAGGAAATACGGCAAGGGCTAGCCCAGCCCACTCGGGGCCGGCCTGCCTGCCCGGCAGTGCCTCACAATTATCTCGTGGGTGCTCTCTGGGCCCGCCCGACTTTCACATGTATCTCTCGCGGGTACCCCTCGGGGCCGACCTGACTTTAACAAAGGTCTGAAGTAAAGCCAGGGTAACCGTGTGTCCAAAACATGAAGGGGGAAAACATGAGGAATCACCCTCGATGGATTCCACTCGATGTGACCGTCAACGCGAACTGAGAGGAATCACTCTCGAGGTTCACACTTGAGGGGTTGCACGATAGAGTCGTATCAGGAGTGATGAAGGAGGAATCACCCTTGATGACCACGACCGATTACCTACCCTATAGAGTTATTATCAGGAGTGCGTTACGAGGTATCACCCTTGGCACCTGATAGTAACTATGCAGAGTCGTACAACTAAAGGGGGTGTGCAGTGATGTGTCGGTCTCTGGTCGTCGATCACGTTGATGGAGTTGTCGATGATGAAGCAGGGGCAACATGGAAAAGGTGGGGGTCATTGGTGAATCACCAACCAACCTATACTAAGTAGTTTAGGATAAGCAGGTAGGTAACAGTAGGAGGTACAAAAGCAGGCTATGCATCAGAATAGGAGTAATCAATTACAGTAGCAAAAGCTAATGCAAGCAAGAGAGAGAATGGAATGGGAAATATCGGGATGATCAAAGGAGGGGCTTGCCTGGAAGCTCCGTTGAAAGGGAAGGATGGTCGTCAACGATGTAGTCGATCACAGGGGCATCAACATCGGTCTCGGAGTCTACCGAAGAGAAGAGGGGGAAGAAACGGTTAATATAAAGCATACAGATGCATGACATGACAACAGGGAGAGCTTGGGGTGTTCTAATGCGGTGCTACACGATACTGACGAAGGGGGGAAACATCCAAGAATGTTTTCCTGAAGTTCGGCATTTTCGGACAGATGAAATGGAGGAGGATGGTTCCATGTTCGCTATGCTAGGGATGTGTGACAGACAAATGGATTGCGTATTCGAACTCGTCTCTTCTTTTTGAGCAACTTTCATGTATAAAATTTTTCATCCGAGCTACTAATTATTTTCTAAGATTTATCGAAGTTTAAATCATTTTCTGAAATTTCTGGATTTAATATTAATTCGCAAATAAAAGGATAAAATGCTATGGGTACACAGCGAGTGTACCCTGCAGTGTGTGTATGTGTATGATAGGTGGGGACATGGGACTGAGTCAACAACCTAGCTAGGAGTCAAAGTTTGACTGTTGACTGGTTAAACTGACCAGTGGGTCCCGACTGTCGGTGAGACAATTTGTTAACATGTTTTATTTATTTAAAATAGTCTAAATAGTTAGTGGGCCCGTTATGTCAGTGACCTATTTAACCAACAGATTATTTAAAGTCATTTTAAATAGTGGAGGGGGCCCGGATGTCATAGGGTTAGAGGGGGGGTTTTGTGGTTAACACCCCGGGGCCCACACGTCAGTGGCCCAGGGCGTGGTGGCGCGCCGGCGGCACCACGCCGGCGACCAAGCACGTGGCGGAGGGGGCTGGAGCTCGCCGGGAAGAACCCTATAGGGGGTCAAAACGGGTGCAGGAAGGGGCGTTTGACAGCGGGCTGAGTCATGCATCCAATCGCGGTGTCAACGGGGGCTGAGACGGGCCGCACCATCGACGGCGTCGAGCACGGCGGTCGCCGGCATTCGGGCATATGCAGATCCGTGGTCACGGGGCTTAGAGAGGCGCACGCGTGCACGCATTCGACTCCTGGGAGAACGAGGAGTAGCTGCGGGGTTCGGACGCGAGCTGTGGGGCTTGTGGCTATGACAGCGTTGCTACAGGCGGCGGTGAGCTTGCAGGCATGGCGGCGGGGCTAGCTGCGACAATAAAATGGAGGAGAGCAGCGGGGATCGTGTGCGTGCGCTCACAGCATTGACGAGGAGGCCCGGGGATGCCGAAGGAGCTCGAGGTGGCGTGGATCGACGCGGTGGCCGCTGGAGCCCGAGGAGGAAGTCGAGGTTAGGGTGGCGTCACCGGGCCGTCCGGCGTCGTGTGTCTCGATGTAGATGATGAGGACGACGCTACGGTGCTCCTAGGATCATCAGCGAGGCAAGGGGTGGACGATGGCCACGGGCTTCACCGGAGCGAGCCCATGGCCGCGCTTGGCAAGAAGGGATCTGGCGAGGGGGAGGGGATGAAGCGAGAGGGCGTGGGGAAGAGAGGGCAAGTGGGTTGAGAGTTAGGATTCGGGCACCGGGGGGGGGGTTGTTATGCCTCTCGGTAGCCGGGGATCGCCAGCACGCGCCATGGCACGGCTGGATGCTCGCCACGATCCCCTGGTGAACATAGGAAGGATGGATGAGCGGGGTGGGGTGGGCCCCGTGCTGTGCACTTGGGCCTCAAGTGCACGGTGCCAAGCTTAGCCCTTTTTACTTTTCTTTTCTTTTGCCTATACTGTTGTAGTTTTTATCTTTTAGTTCTTTTTAGTTTTCACTTTTAGTTTCTAATATTTTAGCTTTATAAAATATGGTGTTAGCACCTGAATTAGCATTACTAATTATACCATTGCCACAAAAAGTTTGACCCCCAATTAAAATAGTTTAATATTTTATAATTTTTAAATGGCATATTATTAAGTTTTATTGCCACTATTTTATTTATTATAGTGCATTTAACTACTTTATAATAATGTGGTTTCACCACCATAAATAGTTATGGAATATTTGCAACACTTTTAACATTTTAGTTTTGACATTTGAAAACTTTAAATTTGGACTTAAATTTGAATTTGAATTCGAACCAATTTGAATCTAAGCGAGATTAGAAACTATAACAGTGGTGACGTGGCATCATTAATAGAGGATTACTGTAGCTTAATTATCCGGGCGTTACAAATCTCCTCCACTACAAGAAATCTTGTCCCGAGATTTAGGAGGTAGAAGGAAACAAAGTTGGGTATTCTTCACGCAGGCGATCCTCACATTCCCAAGTGGCTTCGTCTTTAGAGTGATGCGACCACTGGACCATGAGGAACTTGATCACCTTATGACGTGTGCGGCGTTCAGCTTAGTCGAGAATGCAGACCGGATGCTCTTTATAGGAGAGGTCCTGTTGCAACTCAAGCACTTTATGATCCACTGCACGGATTGGGTCCTTGAAGCAACGACGGAGCTGTGATACGTGGAACACATCATGAACGTGAGAAAGGTTCGACAGTAGTTCAAACTGGTATGCCACCTTTCCACGCCTTTCGAGAATAGTGAAAGGACCAATGTAGCGAGGAGCTAGCTTGTCCCTGATCCCGAAACAGTGTGAACCTTTCATCGGCGTGACTCAGAGATAAGCCTTTTCAGCAGGTTGATAGACCATGCCTTTGTGATGATGGTCATACTGACTTTTCTGACGTAACTGAGATCTCTTGAGATTCTCACGAATGATGTGGACTTGTTCTTTGGCGTGTTGGATAATATTCGGACCGAAGAGTGGACGTTCCCCAGTTTCTGACCAGTTCAGAGGGGTTTGGCACTTTCGTCCATATAACACTTCGAAGGGAGCTTGATAGCTACTGTTGTAAGAGAACTCGTCATACGGGAGAGATTCCTCCCATTCTTGCCGAAGGAAATGACACAAGATCGAAGCATGTCTTCGAGAACTTGATTGACGCGTTCAACTTGTCCGAGTGACTGAGGGTGAAATGTAGTGCCGAATGACAGATGAGTTCCCATAGCTTCTTGGAAACTTGCCCAGAATCTTGAAGTGAATAAGTTGCCACGGTCTGAACTGATTACCAGTGGAAAACCGTGGAGTGAGACAATTATGGACATATAGAGCGCTGCCACTTGACTAGAAGTGATGGTCTCTTTGATGGCCAGAAAATGTGCAACTTTGGAAAGCCGGTCAATGACGACAAGAATATCATCATTACCCTTCTGAGATTTCGGAAAACCAGTGACAAAGTCCATTTCAACATGGTCCCATTCCCATTTAGGAACAACAATAGGTTGCAGAGTTCCAGCAGGTCTTTGATGTTCTACTTTGATTCGAAGACAAATGTCACATTCAGCAACATAGCGAGCAATGTATTGCTTCATATTTGACCACCAGAATCTCTGACGAATGTCTTGGTACATCTTGGTGCTACCGGGATGAATAGACAACAAAGTCTCACGAGCTTCCTTCATAACCTTCTGCGTCATATCCAGGTTGTCTTTTGAAGGGACCACTAGGCGAACTTTAAAGAGCAAGGTGTCATCATCCTCAACAGTGTAGAACTGTTGGGGAACGTAGCATAATTCAAAAAATTTCCTACGCTTCACCAAGATCAATCTAAGGAGTCATCTAGCAACGAGCATAAAGGAGTGCATCTACATACCCTTTGTAGATCGCGAGCGGAAGCGTTCAAGGGAACGTGGATGATGGAGTCGTACTCGTCGTGATCCTCGTCACCGATGATCCCAGCGCCGAACGGACGGCACCTCCGCGTTCAACACACGTACGGTACAGCGACGTCTCCTCCTTCTTGATCCAGAAAGGGGGAAGGAGAGGTTGACGGAGATCCAGCAGCACGACGGCGTGGTGGTGGATGCAACGGGAAAAGCTGCAAGGCTTTGCCGAGACCCTGCGGGGGGAGTTGGAGATGTAACGGGGGGGGGGGGGGGGGG
>LR738714.1:576399124-576449222 GCA_902687465.1 Secale cereale
CTGTGATGGCTTCTCGCCCCTCGTTGGTTACCCCAAGTGGAAGGTTTGAGATGCAGTGTAGCGGAAGTTTTCCCTTGGCAAAGATACCAAGGATCGATTTCCCTGAGACTCCCAGTTTCAACAAGAAGGTGTCAACTGCTAACGGCGCCAGATATTAGCAATCAACGTGGACCTGCACACAGATACAAATAACTTTGCTCCCAACGAGTACAGAGAGGTTGTCAATCCCTCCGGCCTTGTAGTTTACAAAGGATCAAACGCAAGTGATAATAGTGATAGGTATTGCTGCAATAGTAAGTAAAAAGCGGAAAGTACATAGCGGATGTGATCAATGATGGTAATATGGACCGGGGACCCATGATGTTCACTAGTGATGTCTCTCTCCCAAAAGACGATAAAACAACTATGTGAGGTAAACAAATTACAGCTGGGCAATTGACAGAATTATGTGCGCAAACCAATGCTAACTATGTTACAAGAAAGGTAGAGGTTCAAAGCATGGGCGGTACGCCAAGGCAAGTAGACCGAAATCCATCTGCATCTACTACTAATCATCCACCTTGAGATATCTATCCAGAACATCTCGCTGGTATTAAGTTGTGAGTCCCACCCATAGTGTAAACTCAAAGCAACAGACAACTGCATTAAAAGAACTTTGCGTAAAGTAAACAATCCTTGCACCCGCGGGCACAAGCACCGTTGTTTTCCCCTTGTGGCAACAGCACATCCCCTAGACTCATGTTTCTATCACTCAAGCTAGTCATCGAGGGGCATGAACCCACAATCAAGCATAACGTTCCCTCTTGGAGTCACTACCTACTACTTGGCCAAAGAAATAAATAACAACGGAGAACATGCAAGAATTACTTAAGAACATAAATATAAAAGAGGTAGATCAAATATATTACTCAAACACAATCTGAACATAATCTCACAATCCATCGGATCCCAGCAAACTCATCATAGCAACAGCATAAGGATTACATATGTGCCTCGATCATGTAGGGCAGCTCACGAGGACTAATTAGTGAAGCACAAGAACGGGAGGAGAACATCACATAGCTACTGGTCATGGACCCATGGTCCAAGGGAGACTACTCACAACTCATCCGGGAGGCGTCCATGGTGGTGGAGAAGCTCCCGGTGCTGATCCTCCCCTCCGGCAGGGTGCCGGGAAGAGTTCTCCTGGCGCTCCTGATCTTGGAAGCGCGGCGGCGGCGGAACAGAGATGAGATCGCGAAAAAGGGTTCCCGTCTCGAGGGTTTCGGGACATGATATAAATATATGCCAAAGGGGGGCATCAGCGGAGGCTCGGGGGGCCCAGGCGCCCCCCCGGCGCGGCCAGGGGGGGCGCCACCAGGGCGCCTGGAGCCCTGGTGGCCCCCCTCCGGCTGTACTTTGGCTGCTGGGAAGCTTCTGGAACGCTGATTTTTTATATAATTTTTCCGGGATTTTTCTGGCAGTTCTCGTAATGGGAAAACCTGAAATACAAAAACAGCAGAAAACAGAAACTGGCACTGGGGTGCACTGAGTTAATAGGTTAGTACAAATATGATCAAAAGTGTATGGAAGTGTATAAATATCATAGCAATATCACCCAAAAGAGGCATGGAGCAAGCAGAAATTATAGATACGTTTTGGACGTATCAACATCCCCAAGCTTAATTCCTGCTCGTCCTCGAGTAGGTAAATGATAACAAGAATAATTTCTGTGGTGACATGCTATTAATCATATAGGACTTTTTCATAGTCATATGACAAAAGCTTACTGAGACAATGAATCTGTAGTAATTAAGTTGTCTCATGAGAAAATCACAAAGAACTGAAAGTTTTACAATATGATACTGAAACATCAAATAGATTTGTAATGAACATGGTGTGCAAATATGATAAAGTGGTATCTCGCTTGCCCCCTTTAGTGAAGCAAAACATAAATGCAGGGGCACCTCCAAGGTTTAAGTGATGACTAGATACAATAATTTCAGAATAAACGATATCACAATCATGCAAAAGACAATGCTACTTTGGGACAATGCACATTACACTCAGAATGACAATCATGCTCTCAGTAGTTGGTGCTTTAAAAGAAGGTGGAGACTCTCGAATCGTGGCTTTTGTTGGCAAGGTTGAAAACCCGTAATCGGAAACAAAGACAAAACATGTACGAGAGCTCTTGGTTTTAAAAACAGAGGTAATAATTATTTTTTTGATTATGCATGTTTCGTCAATGAATGCTAGCAGACAACTCAATTACTTCTTGAGATGGACAAGTTTCGAGGAACGGCTCCCGAATGAGGACGATCACATCCTCTTAATCTCCTTTGTTTATCACTGCCAAAGTTTTCTGATTTCTCATGAACAAAGCGTGAAGGAGGGTTTGTTTGTTATATTAATTTTGAGCCGGGCGCACTCAATGCCAGTTCCTTCTCGTGTTATGGGTTTGCACATTAGACATGCAATCCCGGGGTGAAGCTTGTCCAACTTAAAAAGATCATGAATTAACTACTACTTCCTCATGAACTTATAACAGAGGCACAAAATAGGAATGCATTTTTTTCTTTTTGAATAATTTCGAGATGGTACGTGCAAGTCTCCGTTAGGAATGGCAGGTAAATACCATGTAGGAAGGTATGGTGGACTCATATGGCATAACTGGTTTAAAATAATTTGGATGCACAAGCAGTCAGTCCGCTTAGTACAGGTGGAGGTTAGCAAAAGACTGGGAGTGACCAACTAAGAGAGCAATGACGGTCATAATCACGCAGAGCGACAAAGCAACATTGAATCAGGCATGGTAGTTATATCGCTACTCAGAAACAAAAGATCATCAAGCCTTGACAGACTTTCTTTACAGTCTTAAATATGCGTGAGTATACGCCAAGTCAATCAAAATAAATTCTTGAAGCAAGATATTACTAAACCATACCACATCATAGGCAAACAAATCATGTTGGTACTCCAATAACACATTGGAAACCCCCAAGCTATTTGAGACTAACCATAAGAAAACATGAACTACTAAGCACCATTATGCACGTAGCATCTTTATCATAGACATACCAACCAATGCAACGGAAGCAAACTCTCTTAATAGGATAATCATGATAAATAAAGAGAGTTCAAGCAACCAACTAAACAAAAGCTCTTTAAAAAGATAAGAATGAAAACTAAAAGCTAAGCATGATAGTAGCTATTGAAAGACAAAGAACACACACATCAAAGATAAACATGAAAATTCTATGTTGTGTTCTAGGTAGAAGTGGAGCGTGTTTCTCTCCCACATAAAGAAAGCTGAGTCCCGACTCGTTATGAAAAGCTAAAGAAAACTAAAAAGGAAACTAAAAGCAAGACGCTCCAAGCATAGCACATAACACATGAAGCGATAAAAATATAGTGGAACGAAAGACGAACTGATAATGTTGATGGAGAAGGGGATGCACGGGGGCATCCCCAAGCTTAGACACTTGAGTCTCCTTGAATATTTCTTGGGGGTGCATGGGGGCATCCCCAAGCTTGAGCGTTTGACACTCCTAAATCTTTTTATCATCTTCCCTCGCACACTTGAAAACTCCCTTCATACATAACTCATCATAATCTGATTAGCGAGGTTAGTACCCATAATAAAATAATTGTTCCTTGCTGGAAATAAGGATATTCTTGAAGGTCTACTGTTTCTCAAGATTGCCAAAAGGTTTTTGCAAAGAAAAAGCAAGCTCAAGGTTTGCAAAATGAAGGAAAGGCAAAACAGGACAGAATCTGTGAAAAACAGAACAGCAGGTAGTAAATGATTTTTTCGGGGCACGTCTGCAACTCTAATCAAAAAACTCAAAACAGATGCACGAAAGACAATTGTATAGAGCACGCTGTCGAAGAAATTCAGACCAAAAAGATGATCTGGTGATTTTATACGAATTTTTCTATCCAAGGACAGAATCTGTTTCCTGGACAGCACGTCACAACTTTTGAACTTTCTTGCAATCAGAGGCTACACTTGGCACAAAGTTGAAAAGTAAAGATACAATGATGATGCTACTGTAGTAACAACATCAAGACACAGCAAAAGCAAAATAAAATTTTATTCATGTGGGCTGCCTCCCAAAAGCGCTTTCTTTTATGCCTTTAAGCTAGGCATAATGCAAAGAGATCAAGTTTTATCAAGAGTAAAAGAATAGCTAGCCCGTATAACGGACTCAAAAGGTAACTTAATATTTTATTGAGGGAAGTGTCGTGGAATTAACACGGCAGATGTCCGGTTTAGCGGACTTGATGATGGAACCATCGCACGGGTTAGCTTGAAAGGATTCATGGCACACAAAGGGACACAAAGGATTTATACTAGTTCGGCCCCTTCGAGAAGGTAAAAGCCTACGTCTAGTTGGTTTAGTATTGCTTGGGCGTCGGTTTACAGGGAGCGGATTCGCTTTGCCTGCGTCTCAACGGATTGATTGTTGCTTGTCCTTGAACCGGTACCGGGTCGTCCCTTTATATAGAGGTGACGCCTGGTCCGGTTTACAGAGTCCCGAGGCCGGCTCATAATCGTGTCTGCCTCGGTCTCTGCCCTTTCTTTCTTATCTCTCAAGTTACATCTCTTGGTGGTTTACAATCCGTACTTCTATACATGGGCCTTGAAATCTCATGGGCCGTAGTTTCTACTACAATAATAAAACCAAGTACAATATAACTAAGCCGGTTTACAATATCCGGTTTATACCTACTAACCATATCCCTGACATTAGGCCCCAGAATGATTTGAACTTGTTCATATCAGTCTTCTGTCTCATATGATTCTCTTCTGTCTTCATCTTTTTGTAAACCGGCTCTGACGTCATCCTCCGAAATCATTAAAGTCTGACAATGACATCATCTCCGTATTTAACGCTGTGAGCTGTACTGTAGCGCATTTTAAGGGTTATCCCGAAGATCGAGGCATCACGGGATCTTTATCCGATTTTCTGTCTCCTTGATTCTCGCGCCTGTCGTTTGAGATCTGACCTCTGGCTATAAATACTGCCACGTCCCATTCTTTATCTTCTTCTCCCTTCATCCTCTTCATGTGTCTTCCTCCTCCATTGCTGCTCGAGCTCAAACCGCCGCCGACGACCGCCGGATCTCCAGTCCTCGACCGGCCGCTGCATCAACCTGAGCCTTGACCAGATTATCTCCGCCGCCGATTCTCGCTGTCCCTGGTACGTTTATCCTCCTTGCGGTTGATCTGTATCCGCCATTACTTTGCCTTGTTCTTCCGCCATTAGAGCTTCCAACGGAGCTTCATCCCTTCGTAGATACGTTTCTCATAAAAATCTTGTGACCTTTGGACCCTAGTCTGTAGATCTCCTGCTTAGTATCCGATTAGATCTTACCGCCACAACGCTGTAGATTTATCCGTTCCACCATTGGAGCTCTCCGCAAGCTTCGTATCGTTCGTTCTTTGAACGTGTGACTTGTAGTAATCTTATTTTTCGATCTTCTTCCATTTTTACTCCGCTGTAGATGCGTCGAATCTTTACTGCACCTGTCTGATATATAAATCCGTCCTTTTGGTATGAAATCTGCGTAGCTTTCCCTCTTAGCAATTATTACTCCGCTGTAGATTAGTTTCTTTTCCTCAGCATACTCAGATCTTTCCCTCTTAGTAGTTATTTAGAAACCTGTTTTTCTCCTTGATAGATTCACTAAGTATTTTCCGGTTTACGTTGTCATGCCATAAACCGGAAATGATATAACTTGTTTTATAATTGCCGGTTTAACCTTGCCAGCTAGTTCTCCGTTTCTACCATTGTATACCGTGAATAGATTCCGGATCATTATACGTTCATAATCCGTCTCTGTACTTTCTCTTCTTCGGCACTTTGTTCAAATGGCTAAGCAGTATGTTTCGTGCGATTGGGTCCGTTCTGTCGTGACTGAGGAAGACTTAGTCAAGCTGTCGAGCATCGGCACCTTAGGCCCTCGGGCTGAGCTAAAATGGCGTGCCCCGGGTAATGAGTGCCCTCCTACTCCTAGATCCGGGGAAGTCATCGTATTTCTGGACCATATTTCCAGAGGCTTCTCTCCCCCCGGTTCAAAATTTTTCCGGGATGTTCTTGCCACCTTCCAGCTGCACCCACAGGACATCGGACCAAACTCTGTTTCCAACATTTGCGATTTCCAAGTATTTTCTGAAGTATATCTGCAAGAAGAGCCTTCAGTTGATTTATTCCGGGATTTCTTCCATGCAAACCGGCGCACTGAATTCACCAGCGGGCCTCACCAGGAGCTTGGTGGGATTAGCATTCAGAAAAGGAGGGATGCAGTTTTTCCTCACGCCTCCTTACACACTCACCCTAAGGACTGGAACAAGTCCTGGTTTTATTGTATAGACACATCTCCTGAAGGTAAAAATCCTTTGCCGGGTTATCGTGAAACTCGTATCCCGGCGAATCACCCCTTGCCACAACGGTTAAGTGCTGCTGAACGTATCCAGTTTTCACCACAGCTCTCCAAGCTGAGAGCTTTCATGGCAAATGGTCTGATTGGCACTGATTTCCTTCGCTGCTGGCTATCTTGGAGTATCCTTCCCTTAAGCCGGAGCCCTGAGCTGATGTGTAATTACTCCGGTAAACCGGATGATCCTCAGAGGTTTTCTAAGGAGAAGCTTTCTGAATCGGAAGTAATTGAGTCAGCCAAGAAGATTGTCAATCCTGCTTTAACAGATTGCTCTAAAGTTGGTTTGGCCCCATACTTTAAGAAGAATAAGCTGCCTGAAGTAAGTTTTGTCTTTAACTTGTACTTTATAAACCGTCCTCTTTGAACCATCTTTCAATTGCCTTTACTTTTTTCATTTAGGCTGAAGAACCCTTCTGGAGGAGAAAACCTCAGGAAAAAACTGTAAAGCAGGCTCGCCGGAAAACCCCTGCAAACAAGAAGAGGAAAGCAGCCGTTGATACCGGTTCTCTTTCTGAGGATGATGATCCGGACTCCGAGGTATGCCTTACTCCGGTTTAAGTTTTGCTTTTATGTACTTGTTAATATATCTAATGATACCCTTTCACAGGAACCACTTGAAGGTGATAACCCGGCTGAGATTGAGGTAACCCTTATTTCTTCTGATTCAGAACCTCCTCCTCAAAAAAGCCGTCGGACTGTTAGAAAATATCAATTTTCTCATCCTTATGCTAAGCTGGATCCTAATTTTACTTTGAAGAAGCAACAGCACGAAGCTTTGCGCCGGACCACTCGCCATAGTGGCTTGGCAGTGGAGTCCTCTGGAATCTCATTAACTCCGGTTCGAAAGCGCCGCGCTGAGGTGATACTCTCTCCGACCCTTCTTCATCCCAAGGCCGGACTTATCCGAAAACCACTTAAACCGTCTGATCCTGACTATCAGGAAACTCCACTGTCCTCTTCCGGCGAATCAACCGCTACACAGCTTCCTCCTTTGAAGACCGTCCCGGGGTAATTCTCTTCACCTTTTCCGGTTTATGACACCCCCTTCCTTTATAATGCTAATTTATTTTGCCTGTTTTTCCAGCAAACCGAAACCTAGCAAAAGAGCCAAGGCGAAAAAACCTGTTACTGATCCTTCTGCTAATGAACCGGTGATTGATCCGTCTACAGCCGTTCCTCCTGAAGGTACTCCTGTCGCTCCGGTTGACGAACCCGCTCTTGAAACTCCTGCTGCTGAAGATGTCCAAGATCCACCAAGTCCGGCCCGGGTTAATTCTCCTCAAGTTAACCCGGCGTCTCCTGATCCGGCTCAAGTTGAAGTTACTCCTCCCAATGCACCCACTTCCCCTGATGTCGTGGTTACTGGCACTGCTTATGTTGCGCCAGCAGAACCCACCGTTTTAGCAAGACATACAGCTAAAGCGGAAAAGATAACTAAGGAAAAGGGGAAGTGGAGTACTGATATATCCAGTCTTTCGAGTATGAGTGCTCAAGATATCTATTCCGGATATTTGAACCGGCTCCACAGCAGCCGGGATTATGAAGCCAGCCTAGTAAACCTGATGAGAGAAAAATATGAAGTAAGTTTCCTCTTCTAACTTTGCTTTTTTGACGCATCTTTATCTTATAGCAGTCCCCAAGTTCCGGTTTATCTTCTTTATTGAAGGTAATCCGGAACTTTGTAGTTTTGAACTGCTGATCCATACATTAGCCCCCAAGTATCAAGTAGATAACTTGGTTATGTAGTTGATACTTGTAATTTCCAATTGTCTGTGGTGCTTTGCTTCAACTGCCATTAGCCCCCAAGTGTCAAGTATACAACTTGGTTGTGTGGTTGAGACTTGTAATTTCTAACCTTGCTTTTGAACTTTTGTCTACAGGCTGAGCTGAACCGGAATGCTCTGGAACTCAGTGAACTTCGAAGCCGGCTTATAGAGACTGAGTCAGCCGCTTCAAAGGCTAAGAAAGAACTCCAAGTGAGTTTAAAGACTGCTGAAGACTTGAAGAGGTTCTTTGACGAGGAGCGGACTACTTTTGAAGTCCAGAAAAAAGATCTTGAGAAACGTGTTCAGGATGCCGAAGGAGCCCTTAACCCGGTTACTGAAGAATTGACCGGGTTAAAGCGCCAAATTGACTTGATGACTTCTGCTATCTTTGGTAATCATAACCTGAACTCATGTTTTTATCTTTGCAACCTGTGACCTGTACCGGTTTAACTTTTATTGTTGTATGTAGGACGCCGTGTCTCCCATCTTGGGGATGATGTACGGAAGAAGCTGAAGTCCTGCTATACTTTGGTTGAACAATTATACTCTGGAGCACAAAGGATTAATAGTGCCACTTCCTTCGGTAAGCCGGCTCCTTCAACTATCAAAGATACTTTGAATAGCTTGTCCATTCTGCCGGCTCGTCTTGAAGAGGTTAAGAAATCGGCTGCTCGAGGAGGTGCTCTTCTGGCCCTTACCAGGGCTAAAGCTTGGGTCCCGGACATTGATCCGGAAGAAGTGTTAACCGGATTTCCTGATACCAAGGAGGACGGTTCAACATTTGATGAAAAGGATCTTTATGCTCTGACAAAGGAAATGCGTCCCCTCGCGAGCAAGATTGCGGTGGAGTCTGATTTGTCTCGATATCATCCATCATATAACCTGCAGAACGAGCGGGAGGATCGACCGGTTTACGATATTGTAAACTTAACTCCGCCGGTTCGTCCTCACACCTTTGCTCCTGATATTGATCCTGCTGAGCTGATCAACGATGAAGTATATTTCCGTGCCTTGGCCAAGATTGATTGGCGTGCATCAGATTTCCCGCCGCTTCACGAGGAGGAAGACGTTCCGAAACAAGACCGTGGCCAACCTTCTCAGCAAGGAGAAGCACAACCTTGAATGCTATTGTTGTAATCATGATCGTTATTCCGTCAAACAATGCTTCCAACTATTTGGCTTTTATGCCTTGTAATAGGTTTAGCTGAAACTTAAAGCGCCGTGATCCGACATTTGGTCTTTATGAAATATTCGTTCGTTGACTTGTTTGATTGATGCGGACGCCTTGCTCTGTTCATGAAAATATCAAAAAACATGTCCTAGTGGCTTACCACTGGACGGATTAACTTGTTCTCTTGATACATCTAATAAGCATATCTTTTTTAAAAAAATAGCTGTGAGACCTGAATTGTATGTAGCCAAAATACCTTAAACCGGTCGGGATGTTAAAATCACCTTAATCAGTCTTCATCAATTCTAATAAACCCTTTGAAACTCTTCGGTTCATCTTGTCGATAAATCTTTCTCATCTTGGTTCAGAAATTGTAACTTGTACCTGATCGTGTACCGCCGACCTGTCGGTTCATCATGAAGTCGATCCGGGTTATGATGAACGCCGGTTTGATTCTCGCTGGTGTTCCTGACCCAGACTTATGACATTATAGATAGGTGGTCAACTTCTGGAGCTGTTCCACTCGGTTTAAAAAGATTTATGGAACACAAAAAACATCAAGCAACACACAACTCTTGTAAATCAAACCATGTAGGCGAGGTTTTTTCAAAGAGCTGCCAGGCTCAAAACAAGGTTCGGCCAATCAATGGGACGTGGGCAAACCTACTGTTCCCAAGGAGCCTAGCCAATCACTGAACGTGAGCGTATCGACTGTTCAGAGGGCTGATAAAACTATAAACATAGCCAATCATTGGGACGTGGGCAAACCAGACTGTCCCAAGGGGCCGGGTCATCATTGAACGTGAGCGTATCGACTGTTCAGGGAGCCCAAAAAAAATCGTAACATAGCCAATCATGGGGACGTGGGCAAACCGGACTGTCCCCAGGGGCCGGGCCATCATTGAACGTGAGCGTATCAACTGTTCAGGGAACCCAAAAAATCGTAACATAGCCAATCATGGGGACGTGGGCAAACCGGACTGTCCCCAGGGGCCGGGCCATCATTGAACGTGAGCGTATCAACTGTTCAGGGAACCCAAAAAATCGTAACATAGCCAATCATGGGGACGTGGGCAAACCGGACTGTCCCCAGGGGCCTCTGATGTTCCCTCTGACTCTGCAGGTTTTTTCTTTTTATGGGGTTTTTCTTTTCTTGAACCGGATATAATCTCTTGTTCCCGAGAGTTCTACCACTCCTTCACATACCCTGCAAAGATTAGTTTCTAAAACCAGCAAACATTGTAATTTGATCCTTGATAACAAACTGATATGATTATTTGCCGCAAAATTTATGTATATGGAAAGAAGGCTGAGCCCCCGGTTTACCGAGGGTGCCGGTTTATTCATTATTCATAATATATACATAGGATACATTGGAGCCCATGGCTCAAGTGTAGTATGGCCGTAGATGAGCAATGTTCCACGGCCTTTTCGTCTCCTCTTCTGATGTCCGTGAATCCTTGTGTTCTCGAATGTCCACCAAATAATATGACCCGTTGTGTAAATTCTTGCTGACCACAAAGGGCCCTTCCCATGGCGGGGATAGCTTGTGCATATCTGTTTGATCTTGGATAAGCCGAAGTACCAAGTCACCCTCCTGGAATGTTCTGGTTCTAATCCGGCGGCTGTGATATCTGCGCAGATCTTGCTGATAAATTGCCGACCGTGCTGCAGCTATATCACGCTCTTCATCCAACCGATCCAAACCGTCTTGTCTTGACTCCTCATTAATGGCTTCTACATAGGCCGCTACCCTTGGTGAATCATGGCGTATGTCACTTGGAAGAACTGCTTCTGCGCCGTAAACCATGAAAAAAGGTGTATAACCTGTGGACCGGTTGGGTGTAGTGTTAATGCTCCAAAGGACAGACGGTAATTCTTCAACCCAACACCCTGGGGTTCTCTGCAAAGGTGTCATAAGCCGGGGTTTGATTCCTCGCAAAATCTCCTGATTTGCCCTTTCTGCCTGACCATTGGATTGGGGGTGAGCCACAGAAGACACGTCCAAACGAATATGCTCTCGTTGACAGAATTCTTCCATCTCACCCTGAGATAAGTTGGTGCCATTATCTGTGATGATGCTGTGCGGAAAACCAAACCGGAATATTACTTTTTTGATGAACTTAACTGCTGTTGCCGCATCACACTTGCTTATAGGCTCCGCTTCAATCCACTTCGTAAACTTGTCTACTGCTACTAGTAGATGAGTTTTCTGATCTTGGGATCTCTTGAAAGGACCAACCATGTCAAGCCCCCAAGTTGCAAAAGGCCAAGTTATTGGTATCATCCGGAGTTCCTGTGCCGGAACAAGTGCACGTCTTGAGAACTTCTGACAAGCGTCAGACTTGCGGACCAGGTCTGCCGCATCTGTATGTGCAGTTAACCAGTAAAAGCCATGTCGGAAAGCTTTAGCCACTAAAGATTTTGATCCAGCATGATGACCACAATCCCCTTCATGAATCTCCCTTAGAATCTCACAACCTTCCTTAGCTGAAACACACCGTTGAAATACTCCAGAAGTGCTACGATGGTGCAGCTCCCCGTTGGCAATTGTCATAGACTTGGAACGTCGGATTATCTTCCGTGCTTCATCTTCGTCCTCTGGTAACTCTCCTCGGTTAAAATATGCCAAATAGGGTAACGTCCAATCCGGAATAACATGGGTTGCTGCAACCAACTGTGCTTCTGGGTCCGGAACAGCTAGGTCGTTCTCTGAAGGTACTTGAACCGAAGGATTGTGCAATTCATCCAAAAAGGTGTTAGGTGGTACCGGTTTACGTTGCGACCCTAGCCGGCTTAAAGCGTCGGCTGCTTTGTTCTTCCGCCGGTCTATATGCTCCACCTGATATCCTTTGAAATGTCCTGCGACCGCTTCAACCTCTCGTCGATAGGCCGCCATGAGGGGATCCCTTGAATCCCACTTGCCCGAAACTTGCTGTGCCACTAGGTCTGAATCGCCCAGACACTTAACCCGGCTCAAATTCATCTCTTTTGCCAATCTCAAACCATGAAGCAGCGCCTCATATTCTGCTGCATTATTAGTACAAGGAAATAATAACCGGAGTACATAACAAAATTTATCACCTCTGGGGGAAGTTAAGACAACTCCGGCCCCCGAGCCCTCCAACTGCTTTGAACCGTCGAAGTGGATCGTCCAATAAGTAAGATCCGGCTTCTCCTCAGGAGTCTGTAATTCCGTCCAGTCGTTGATGAAGTCGACCAGTGCCTGAGATTTTATAGCAGTACGTGGTACATACTTCAACTCATGCGGACTGAGCTCAATGGCCCACTTGGCTATTCTGCCTGTTGCTTCTCTATTCTGGATTATATCTCCCAACGGAGCTGAACTAACCACGGTTATTGGATGCCCTTGGAAATAATGTTTCAGTTTCCGGTTTGCCATGAACACCCCATATACCAATTTCTGCCAATGAGGGTATCTTTGCTTAGACTCGATGAGTACTTCACTCACATAGTAAACCGGGTGTTGAACCGGATGTTCCTTCCCTGCTTCCTTGCGCTCAACCACAATCGCAACGCTGACTGCCCGTGTGTTTGCCGCAACATATAACAGCAAAGGCTCTTTATCGATAGGAGCAGCTAAAACCGGCGGTTTCGCTAGTTGCTGTTTCAGATTCTCAAACGCTGTATTCGCTTCATCACTCCAAATGAACCGGTCCGTTTTCTTCAACATTTGATAAAGCGGGATCGCCTTTTCTCCTAAGCGACTGATAAAGCGGCTCAACGCCGTGATCCGGCCAGCTATGCGCTGAACATCATTAATGCAAGCCGGTTTTGTCAAAGATGTGATGGCCTTGATCTTCTCCGGGTTGGCTTCTATTCCCCTGTTCGAGATCAGGAATCCCAAAAGCTTACCAGCCGGGACACCAAAGGCACATTTCTCCGGATTAAGCATCATCCTGTAAGCCCGAAGATTATCAAAGGTTTCTCTGAGGTCTTCTATCATTGTCCTTTCCTCCTTTGACTTAACCACAATGTCATCCACGTAAGCATGTACGTTCCTTCCTATCTGCCCCTTCAAACAATTCTGAACACAACGCTGATAAGTTGCCTGTGCACACTTGAGCCCAAAGGGCATAGATACATAGCAAAAAGCACCAAAAGGGGTTATGAACGCTGTCTTTTCTTGATCTTCAACTGCCATCTTGATCTGGTGATAACCTGAGTACGCATCCAGAAAACTCAGCCGCTCACACCCTGCTGTGGCATCAATAATCTGATCAATGCGAGGCAGAGCAAAAGGATCAGTCGGGCAAGCTTTATTGAGGTCTGTGTAGTCCACACACATCCTCCACTTCCCATTCTTCTTTAGAACCAGCACTGGATTAGCCAACCATTCCGGATGGAAAACTTCCACTATGAACCCTGCCGCCAAGAGCCTGGCCACTTCTTCTCCTATAGCCTTGCGCCTCTCTTCGTTAAAGCGGCGTAGATACTGTTTTACCGGTTTAAACTTCGGATCAATATTTAACTTGTGCTCAGCGAGTTCCCTCGGTATACCTGGCATGTCAGAAGGTTTCCATGCAAAGATATCTCGGTTCTCACGGATGAACTCGATGAGCGCGCTTTCCTATTTAGGATCCAGGTTAGCACTGATGGTGAATTGCTTAGACGAATCTCCACGCACAAAATCAACCTGCTTAGTCTCTTCCGCTGATTTAAACTTCAAAGCCGGATCATGCTCGGTAGTTGGCTTCTTCAGCGGAGTCATATCTGCCGGATCAACATTATCCTTATAAAATTTTAACTCTTCTGTGGCACATACCGCTTCTGCATAAGCTGCATCACCTTCCTCACATTCCACTGCTATCTTACGACTGCCATGCACCGTAATTGTGCCTTTATGACCCGGCATCTTAAGCTGCAGATAAACATAACATGGCCTAGCCATAAATTTAGCATAAACCGTCCTCCCAAACAAAGCATGATACAGACTTTTAATTTTGACAACTTCAAAGGTGATCATCTCCGATCTGGAATCATGCTCATCCCCAAAGGTAACTTCTAAGTCAATCTTACCAACTGGATAAGCTGACTTACCTGGGACCACCCCGTGAAACACTGTGTTTGATGTCCTTAACTGTTTATCTGTCAGACCCATGCGGCGAAAGGTCTCGTAATATAATATATTGATACTGCTACCTTCATCGATGAGGACTTTAGTAAACCTGTATCCTCCCACCTGAGGTGCCACCACCAAGGCTAAATGTCCCGGATTATCTACCCGTAACGGGTGGTCCTCTCTGCTCCATACAATGGGCTGCTCTGACCATCGTAGAAACTGTGGCGTCGCCGGTTCTACCGCATTAACAGCCCGCTTTAAAACCTTATGGTCCCTTTTACATAAACTTGTGGTAAAAACATGATATTGACCGCTGCTCAACTCCTTCGGATTACTCTGGAATCCGGATTGTTGCTGTTGCTGCGGACGCTGTTGCTGCTGGTTTCCTTGGTTATTGTAACTCCCTTGACCCTGCTGCTGATTATTCTGATTGTTGTAGCCACCTTGATGATGCGGTTGATTTCCCTGACCATTGTAACCACCTTGATGATGCGATTGATTTCCCTGACCATTGTAGTTCCCTTGACTACTTTGGCCGCCTGGCCGGGATTGATAGCCGCCGTTGTTCCCTTGATAGCCGCCGTTGCCCCTATATCCTGATCCGGAGTTGTTTCCTTGATAACCCGGACCATAAAATCCGGGCCCTGAACCGCCGTACGGGGGCCGGTTAGGAGGATTAAAACTGCCGTTCCCTGGTTTCATAGGGGACAGGCATTCTCTTATAGAGTGTCTTGCAATCCTCCCTCTTCCACTATGCTTCAGACAGGGTTGATCCAAATCCTGCTCCCAACCCGGGTTTCCACAGCCGGTTTGGAGAGTGGAACCCTGCTGATTAACCTGAAGACCGCCTTGAGCCTGCGTACTGGCAACAAAATCGGAGCTGTTTTCTGCCTTTCGTTTGCCCAAAAAGCTTGAAGTAACCGGATTAACCGGCGCCGGTTTACCAGACTTGCTGGCCTTTCCTGTTTTATCTCCTTCTGACTCCGGATACTTGGTATTATCTGAGTCTCCGTACTTCACCAGGGCGCTCATCAAAGTCCCCATGTCATTGCACTCCCGTTTGAGCCGTCCGAGCTTTAATTTCAAAGATTCAAACCGGCAATTGTTCTCCAATGTTACAATTGCTGTGCTCGGGTTAATGCCGTTTGAGGAGTGCAAGATCTCTGCCACTCTGCATACCCAAGCTGCTGTAGACTCCTGTTCTCCTTGTACGCATGCTGCTAAATCTATCACCGACATAGGTTGCTTGCACGTATCCTTGAAGTTTTTGATGAACTGGCTGCACAGCTCCCCCCATGATCCGATAGAATTCGGAGGTAGTGCCTTTAGCCAAGTCCGGGCCGTGCCCTCAAGCATCATAGTGAAATATTTGGCACAAGCCGATTCATCCACGTCCAGCATCTCCATGGCCATCTCGTAACTCTCCACCCAAGCTTCGGGCGGTAAATCGGCTGTGTAATTAGGCACCTTGCGAGGTCCTTTGAAATCCTTGGGCAACTTAACGCTCCGCAGGGTGGGGACGAGACATTGTATTCCAAAACCGCTCGATGTAGCTCCTGTCCCTGTGGTGGCTGTGTGAACCGGCGTCGACTGACGAACTTCCTCCCTGGCCTCCGATCTAGGCCGGTTTCGATCCGGGGCTGGCATCTCCGCCCTTGCCGGATTATCCTGCCTGTGCTGATGTCTCCTACGTTCACTGCTAGACACTTCTGGCTCCTCCCAATGTCTAGAATAGCTTCGGTTGGGACGCGGTGTCGAATGCAGCCTTTCCCTGCTATGAGAGTATGCTTGCTGCTGTATCAACGCCGTATTGAGCAGTTTCTGGGCCCTGCGCGCCTCTATCGCCACCGGAGATGTTTCTTCCACAGGTAAAGCGGCCAACCGTGCTGCCGCTGCAGCAATATTATCCACAGGGTTTGAGTAGTGTCCCGGAGGGACAGGAACATAAGGCGCCGATGTAATCCGTCACTCCCGTTCTGTGGCGGGCTGCTGAACCGGCTCCTCCCGAACCGGTGGGCTTCTCCGGTTTAAGACCGGATTATTACTGGCCCCAGCCCCAGGTGTTTTGAACAAATTCGCAGATTCGTAGCCCGGCGGTAGGCGGGATCGATACTTTCGCCCCCTTACTGCTTCCACAGAAGCCTGCTCCATCCTCAAGTGAAAAGCTTGATCATCCAACTCTGCTTGTCTTATGGCTAACATCTCCCCTTCTGCTTTTAAATCCTCCTTTAACTGATCGATCCGGGCTTTCAATTGAAGAAGCACTGCATCATGTTGCGCCTTGTCTGCTGGAGCTACGACCTCTACTGCCTTAGCTGTGAACTCCTCGATCAAGGTGGATAGAACTTCAGTAAGGGAGGGATTTGAACCGCTTCCCCCTGCACCAGCTTCTGCTGTGGTTCCGTTCGTCGGGGGTTGTGAACCGGCCATGAAGACCGCCACCCGGTTTGGCGGGCCGGAGGGGTCCGGAATACTGTTTCCATCGGACTCGCCCTCAGACCGGCCGTCCTGCAACTGATACAGAGATTCAGTTTCCCCGGATGAAGGCTCGTCATCTGAATAGACGACGGTTGCACCATCAGATTCCGATCCGTCCTCGACTTGGCCTTCGTGAATCGCTCCAACGAACACATGCTTCATGGCAGGCTGAATCCGGGCTGATCTCGCACACTGAGCCGGCTCGACGATGTTGGGGAAGGTGTCCGGCTCAGGTCCCGGTTCTCCAATTTTGCCGATGAAGACTTGGATGCTGTCGAAGGGGACCCGGTACCCGTATTCGATCGAATCGGCCTCCGGTCCCCAACCCGCGTCATCGATGTAGATCCGGCCACGACGACTCTTGGTCATCCGGCCGACTGCGTAACCCTTTAACCCTTCGAAGCCGCCTTCCAAGAACTCGAAACCATCGTGCGCAACCCCCACGGTGGGCGCCAACTGTCGTGGAATTAACATGGCAGATGTCCGGTTTAGCGGACTTGATGATGGAACCATCGCACGGGTTAGCTTGAAAGGATTCATGGCACACAAAGGGACACAAAGGATTTATACTAGTTCGGCCCCTTCGAGAAGGTAAAAGCCTACGTCTAGTTGGTTTAGTATTGCTTGGGCGTCGGTTTACAGGGAGCGGATTCGCTTTGCCTGCGTCTCAACGGATTGATTGTTGCTTGTCCTTGAACCGGTACCGGGTCGTCCCTTTATATAGAGGTGACGCCTGGTCCGGTTTACAGAGTCCCGAGGCCGGCTCATAATCGTGTCCGCCTCGGTCTCTGCCCTTTCTTTCTTATCTCTCAAGTTACATCTCTTGGTGGTTTACAATCCGTACTTCTATACATGGGCCTTGAAATCTCATGGGCCGTAGTTTCTACTACAATAATAAAACCAAGTACAATATAACTAAGCCGGTTTACAATATCCAGTTTATACCTACTAACCATATCCCTGACAGGAAGTGTTCCATCCCTTTCTTGAGAGGAAATTGGAATTTTATATTCCCCTCTTTCATGTCAATGATAGCACCAACGGTGCGTAGGAAAGGACGTCCCAAAATAATTGGACAAGAAGGTTCACATTCAATGTCCATAATAGTAAAATCAACGGGAACATAATTGTCATTGACAATGATAAGAACATCATCGGTCCTCCCCAAAGGTTTCTTTATGGAAGAATCAACGAGACGAACACCAAAAGAACAAGAATCAAAAGGTTTCAATTTAAGCATATCATATAGTCTTTTGGGCATAATGGAGGTACTAGCTACAGCATCACATAAAGCATAGCAAGAGAATTTATTCAATTTAATTTTAATCATAGGATCCCAACCATCTTCTAGCTTTCTAGGTATGGAGGCTTCTACTCTAAATTTCTCCTCCCTAGCTTTGATAAGAGTATTAGTGATATGCTCTGTGAAGGCAAGATTAAGCGTGCTAGTGTGGGGATCTCTAGACATCTTGTGAAGGAAATCAATAACTTCGGTAAGAGTGCAATTATCAAAATCAAGGTCACTACAATCAAGTAAGGTGGTAGTGGTGTCCTTTAGGTTCACTTGTTTGGTAGTTTCTATAGTCATAGCATCACCATTAATAGGTCCAGTGGGACCAGGAGTGAATTGGGTGCTAAGAGTTTGGATATCCTCAACAACTTGGATAGTAGCAACAGTGTGGTGGGTAGGAAGGTTCTTAATTCTATCTTCTTCCTCCCTTAGGGGTGCAACCACTTCGGGTTTAGCTGCCATTTGGTTTATCAAAGTGGCTTGTGTGTGGGACATGTCGGAAACTTGGGTCTCAGTGATAGTGAGCCTAGTCTGGAGGTTAGAAATCTCAATATTTAGGCTCTCTAATTGTCTACTAATGTCTTGCAGGATAGCAGTATGCTCATTTAATTGCCTCGAGAAGGTTTTGTTTTGTTCATATTGGGTGTGCATGTAATTCTTAGTGGCCTTCTCTATTTCCAGAAGTTTCTCATAACCAGGCAAGTCTCTATCTTTTTGGGTGAAGTTCTTGGTGATAGGATAAGCATTGTTGCTCCCATAGGAATTAGAGGGGAACGGTCTAGGATTGCTACCAAAATTACTCCTATAAGCATGAGCAATCACAGAATTTAAAGGATCATCGCGAGGATCAATAGAAGATTGCTTGGAAAGTAGGGACATGATCAAGTCAGCTTTTTCATTTAGGGAGGAAATCTCCTCAACAGAGTTTACCTTCCTACCTGTTGGAGCGCATTCGGTGTGCCATTGGGAATAGTTGGTCATCATCTCATCGAGAAGCTTTGTGGCAGCACCAAGTGTAGTTGACATAAAAGTTCCTCCCGCGGCTGAGTCTAACAAGTTCCGCGAGGTAAAGTTCAAGCCTGCATAAAAAGTTTGGATAACCATCCAAGTAGTCAAACCGTGAGTAGGGCAGTTCTTGATAAGAGATTTCATACGTTCCCAAGCTTGGGCAACGTGTTCATTATCCAATTGTTTAAAATTCATTATGTTACTTCTTAGTTGGATAATTTTAGCAGGTGGATAGTACTTTCCAATAAAAGCATCTTTGCACTTGTCCCATGAATCTATGCTGTTTCTAGGCAAAGACTGAAACCAAATTTTAGCTCCTCCTCTCAAAGAGAACGGAAAAAGCTTAAGCTTAACAATATTACCATCTATTTCTTGGTACTTTTGCATATCACAAAGTTCAACAAAATTGTTTAAATGTAAAGCAGCATCATCTCCAGCACCGGAGAATTGATCTTTCATAACTAGGTTCAGTAAAGCAGGTTTAATTTCATAAGAAGGTGCTGAAGTGGCAGGTGTAGTGATAGGCGTGCAAATAAAGTCATCGTTGTTATGACTAGTGAAGTCACACAACTTGGTGTTCTCGGTGGAACCCATAGTAGCAAGCAAGCAAGATAACTATTTTTGTGATTTTCGATAAACGATACTAAAGCAAAAACTGAAAGGTAAACTAACAAGACTAAAAAGCAAAGGTAAAAGATAGCGTGCAACTCCCCTATCCTGAAGAGTGGAGTCCCCGGCGACGGCGCCAGAAAACTTTGCTTGATGGCTTCTCGCCCCTCGTTGGTTACCCCAAGTGGAAGGTTTGAGATGCAGTGTAGCGGAAGTTTTCCCTTGGCAAAGATACCAAGGATCGATTTCCCTGAGACTCCCAGTTTCAACAAGAAGGTGTCAACTGCTAACGGCGCCAGATATTAGCAATCAACGTGGACCTGCACACAGATACAAATAACTTTGCTCCCAACGAGTACAGAGAGGTTGTCAATCCCTCCGGCCTTGTAGTTTACAAAGGATCAAACGCAAGTGATAATAGTGATAAGTATTGCTGCAATAGTAAGTAAAAAGCGGAAAGTAAATAGCGGATGTGATCAATGATGGTAATATGGACCGGGGTCCCATGATGTTCACTAGTGATGTCCCTCTCCCAAAAGACGATAAAACAGCTATGTGAGGTAAACAAATTACAGCTGGGCAATTGACAGAATTATGTGCGCAAACCAATGCTAACTATGTTACAAGAAAGGTAGAGGTTCAAAGCATGGGCGGTACGCCAAGGCAAGTAGACCGAAATCCATCTGCATCTACTACTAATCATCCACCTTGAGATATCTATCCAGAACATCTCGCTGGTATTAAGTTGCGAGTCCCACCCATAGTGTAAACTCAAAGCAACAGACAACTGCATTAAAAGAACTTTGCGTAAAGTAAACAATCCTTGCACCCGCGGGCACAAGCACCGTTGTTTTCCCCCTTGTGGCAACAACACATCCCCTAGACTCATGTTTCTGTCACTCAAGCTAGTCATCGAGGGGCATGAACCCACAATCAAGCATAACGTTCCCTCTTGGAGTCACTACCTACTACTTGGCCAAAGCAATAAATAACAACGGAGAACATGCAAGAATTAGTTACGAACATAAATATAAAAGAGGTAGATCAAATATATTACTCAAACACAATCTGAACATAATCTCACAATCCATCGGATCCCAGCAAACTCATCATAGCAACAGCATTAGGATTACATATGTGCCTCGATCATGTAGGGCCGCTCACGAGGACTAATTAGTGAAGCACAAGAATGGGAGGAGAACATCACATAGCTACTGGTCATGGACCCATGGTCCAAGGGAGACTACTCACAACTCATCCGGGAGGCGTCCATGGTGATCCTCCCCTCCGGCAGTATAATGCCCAGGATGGGACTATACCTCCTACGTGTCGAGGCACGACTTAAAGGTATAAGCCCATCCTAGAATGATCTCAAGTTTGGTATCTTTGCACGACTCATGTAAAAGAGGGATTAAGTTGCAAAATGAAATAGTTGGCTTACACTCGCCACTCCACACAATACAATACATAAGCAATACATCATTCAAAACATCACAACCCGACTACGGGTGAAGATCCAAAAGAAAGATACCAAAACAACATAAAGCCACAGGTCAGGATCGAATCTTAGTAGAAGAACCACTACTGATCGACGAAACGTCACAAGCATACGGCCAAACTCTTCAACGAACTCCAAGTGAAGTACTTGAACCATCTCCTGCATCAAACTCGGCTGAACCTGCATCTGGCGTGGTGAAGTAACTGTGAGCCACAGAGGACTCAGCAATCCCGTTCCCGGGTAACAAGACTATTCAAGCCTTGGGTGAGGATAAGGCTGAAGAAAGAAGAAGACGTGAAGGAAAAACAAGAGTCTGCAGCAGCAACTAGCACTAGCTTACGTAAAAGAGAGCGAGAAGAGAAGAGCCTCGGTCGAGAGATGGTCACGAAGTGATCCTAACTAAAGCCGGTCAAACATAACCCCTCCGTGTTCAACCCCCGAATCCCTATTCGGAAATCGACAGTCACGGAACACACGCTGGTAGTGTATTAGAAACATTGTGTCAAGTTATCTACAACCGGATATTAACAAGCTCCCATCTGCCACATAACCGCGGGCACGGCTTTCGAAAGTTCATAACCCTGCAGGGGTGTTCCAACTTGACCCATTACAAGCCCACGATCCGCGGAGTCGCAACTCCAAAGTGGGAAGACCCGAGTATTCTCGGAATCCCGTGCTCAAGATACTCCGAACTAAGGTAAGGCTAATCCAGCAAATCCTCCCGGTGTGTCGACACCCTGATAGTAGCCGCGTGTATCTAAGTCTCAGGACACGACCGGATGGTGAAGCTACGGGTTTTTACCAAACCTCGAGTTTCCTCGTGGTGGCCCCGCAGGCTCCCCGTTTCGGACCAACACTCATGTGGAGCACTGGCCCGGGGTTGTAGAATTAAAATAAAAGGGATAGCTAGTCCCTATGCAAGTTTTATTAGTTATTAGGCGAATAGTACCAATGTTGGGACTTGCTGGAAAAGACTTAGCACTTAGCGGTTTATCAAGGGGGTCCCATACACCCCAACCGTGTTAGGAACGCATAATCAAGGAACATAACACCGGTTTATACGGTTCCTAACGGCATGAGTGGAACAAATCACCAAGCAAAAGGCTTAGCCTTCCACCCTTGCCAATATATATATGATTTCTTTTTAAGCATTTATATAGTGTGATATAACCCAACAGACTTCAACATGAAGCAAGCATCTTCAATCTTCACCTGCAACTAACAATGCTATAAGGGGGACTGAGCGAAGCGTACTTAGCCATTCAATGATTTGCATAGGTAGGGTTGTTAGACAGGTTCATGGTTACAAGTAGGAGGCTGACAAGAAAGGCATGGGCATCGAGGCAAAACTATAGAGCGGAACTACTAGCAATAGGCAAAGATAGTAATGGTATCCGGGTTCGGTCATCTTGCCTGGGATTCCACAAGGGAGAAGAACGGGTCCACGAAGAAGACGGAGCAACAGGCGCGCGAAACCTCACAACTCCGGAATGAAACCGAAGCTATCAAGAGGAGCAACCGGAAAGAAGCAAACAACACGGTAAACACACAAGCATAAACATGGCATACGATGCACATCCAAGTATGATGCATGTCCGGTTAAATATGCATGGCATGGCAAAGTGCACAAACAACACTACAAGTTAAGTGGAGCTCAATATGCAACGAGTTGCATATTGACGAAACACCGCATTTAATTATTTAATTGACTCTCGTTAACTTACAAGACAAGGTTAAATGTTTTTAGCATGGCAAGAGGTGAAGCAAAAACAAACTACCTATTTAGACATTTTAAATGAGGCCGGAAAATAACAACAACATATCCGGAAAATCCCCATGAGCATGTTTAGCAATTATAAGCAAACAACAATTCACATATTATAAACATATTAATGTTGTTATCATGATGCGGATGACATGATCAAGTTTATGCAATTTAGTTAAACATTAACATGAAGAGATAAGAAGCATTTGTCACCGTGGTGGAAGGAAAAGGGTGCCACGGCAACGATCCGAAAATGATGCAACGGCAACATATCGGTGCCGGTAACTCGTTGAGAGTCCGGTGCAAAAGGAAAGATGGCGTGAGCGAGTCAAACGAGATGAAAGGTGGGGTGATCCCGTTACCGGGTTCCCACGAGTCGGCGATGAGGCAACCGAGGAACATGACAAACGGACGAAACGGCACGAAGCACACACGGGAAACATTTCATACAACACAACAAGCATTCCACGAGTCATCCACGGGGTCGTCTCGTTATACCTTTGAAGCGTGCATTTCGGGGCGGTTCGAGACGTAGAGGAAGAAGGCGTTCACGTTCGGAGAGGAAGTAGCCGTTCCGTAGAGGTACACGTGTAGTCGTTCACATCCCGTTCGGAGAGGTACTTGTCGTAGGGGTTCATGTCGCACCGTCGGACGTGGCGGTACTTGGCGTTCGTCGTCACGTGTAGTCGTTCTCGTCTCGGAGTCGTACACGTTCCGTAGAGGTACACGGGGCGACGGTAGGGGTACTTGGGGTCTCCGAGTAGTCGTGGTATGTAATGCCCAGGATGGAGTTATACCTCCTACGTGTCGAGGCACGACTTAAAGGCATAATTCCATCCTAGAATGATCTCAAGTTTGGTAATCTTTGCACAACTCATGTAAAAGAGGGGATAGTAAACTGAAAATAGTTGGCTTACACTCGCCACGTCACAGAATTACAGTACAAGACTCAAACATCATACATTAAGAGCACTACAACCCTCTAAGGGCAAAAGCCAAAAGTCAAAGTACCAAACTCAGATAAATAAACCACAGGCGGATCGAATCCTAGTAAGAGACTCCGCTACTGATCGTCCGGGTAGCGCACGTAGTACCGACTACGCTCCTCGTCGTACTCCCAATCCAGCTCGGTGCCATCGCCTGGATAGCTCACAGCTGGACCTGCATCTGGTGTGTGAAGTAACTGTGAGCCACAGAGGACTCAGCAATCCCGTCTCCGGGTAACAAGACTATCAAAGCCTTTGGGTGAGGAAAAGGCTGGAGAAAAGAATAAGTCTGCAGCAGCAACTAGCATCTAGCTTACGCAAGTGAGAGCGAGAAGAGAAGGCATCGGCGAGAAGTGATCACGAAGTGATCCTAGATACAAGCTCCACAATCATAACCCCTCCGTGTTCAACTCCCGAATCCCTATTCGGAAATTGACAGTCACGGAACACACGCTGGTAGTGTATTAGTAACATTGTGTCAAGTTATCTACAACCGGAATTAACAAGCTCCCATCTGCCACATAACCGCGGGCACGGCTTTCGAAAATTCAAACCCTGCAGGGGTGTTCCAACTTGACCCATTACAAGCCCACGATCCGCGGAGTCGCAACTCCAAAGTGGGAAGACCCGAGTATCCTCGGAATCCCGTGCTCAAGATATACCGAGCTAAGGTAAGGCTAATCCAGCAAATCCTCCCGGCGTGTCGACACCCTGATAGTAGCCGCGCGTATCTAGGTCTCAGGACACGTCCGGATGAGCAGTACGTACAGATACCGAAGATCCCAGCGAACCGGGTGGTATCCGCAAGTGGCTCTAGTTTGGACCAACACTCAAGTCGAGCACTGGCCCAGGGGGTTGAATTAATTAAGCCTCGGGTTAATTACTCCCTCGGAAAGTTTTAGTTGATTAGGCAAATAGTACCAAGGTTGGGACTTGCTGGAAAAGACTTAGCACTTAGCGGTTTATCGAGGGGGTCCCATACACCCCAACCGTGTTAGGAACGCATAATCAAGGAACATAATACCGGCTTATACGGATCCTAACGGCATGAGTGGAACAAATCACCAAGCAAAAGGCTTAGCCTTCCACCCTTGCCAATATATAGATGATTTCATTTTAAAGCATTTATATAGTGTGATATAACCCAACCAAACTTCAACATGGAGCAAGCATCTTCACTTCACCTGCAACTAGCAACGCTATAAGAAGGGCTGAGCGAAGCGTACTTAGCCAAGCAACGGTTTGCGTAGGTAGGTTGGTTAAACATGGCAATTGGTTACAAGTAGGAGGCTGACAAGAAGAACATGGGCATCGAGGCAAAACTATAGATCGAGACTACTAGCAATAGGCAAAGATAGTAATGTTATCGGGGTTCGGTCATCTTGCCTGAAGAGAAGTCGTTCGGATCGTAAGAAGGGTCCTCGTGCTCGACCTCGTTGGAAACCTCGTGCTCAACTTCGTAACCGGTCTCAGCTTCCGGCTCTAAACAAAACAATCACACCAAGCACCAATCAACAAGATGCAATGCGCACTCGAAAAACATGAATGCATGATGGATGCACATGGAGCACGTAAAACATCACTCAAGCAAAACACCTCAAAACAAGATAACAATCTGATATTATTAATCTACACAGAAAATCAATCAAGTTTGATATAAGATTCGCTGAAATCGGAGTTACGGGCTAAAAGTTATGCCCGAAACAAGATTTGAGCGAAAGCTGAAATTACAGCAACATAGCATCTTTGGAGCTCAAAATAATTAAGCTACAGCACCCAAAAAGCATGGCAAAGGACATGAACACAAACTAGACATATAGTACAGCAACTAGGTCCAAAGTGCACCCCCAACGGAGTCACGGATCAATAGCAATGATCTTGGACATATTGAACTTTACAATAAAATTCTGGCAGCAGAATTTTATTGAAACTTTAGAGCAAAAGATAAACATGCTACAGCCACTTAAATGGACATGTGAGGACATGGATGGAAAGACAACAATATATACTACAAGGAACAATCAAAATCCACTCCAAAACTAACATGCTTTGTCCTAGAACATCACACGAACATGGCATCGGAACGTTACAGATTTCAGACTTAGTGAAAAATCACTAAGTCCTAAAACAGCAATATCATCATGGCACATAAAAGAGCATGTTTAAGTCACCTCGAAACTAAACATGGCAAAGGGTAAGCACCTCATCAAAATGCATATGAAGGTGATCCCGAAACACACAAGCATGCATCATAGAGGTGAACACAACGATTGCAACGAGCTCATCAAGATGGCATTTCATAACAAGTGAAAACACATCATATGAACATGGCACTTTGCAACGATGATAACAAGGAAACAATAAATCTACCATGCAACCTATCACACACAACACGTAGTTCGTGGCAAGACGAACACGTGGACATGCCATTTGCATCGTTTGGACAAACGAGCTAAAAGTTATCACATGGCAAAGGTGGCATGAAAAAATAACACATAACAGCAGTTTATATCATGATGCACTCTTGCAACAGCAAAACAAGTGTCTAGATGACATCTAACATGCATGACAACAACAGGTAAAACGTAGAGCACATCTCCCCGAACGTCTGGACATGCTACACGCGCAAAACGGAGCAACAGGCACAAAGTTACAGCAGGTCAAACTTAGCATCTCAGAACAGGTAAAACTGGACTTAGAGGAATTAGGGTTCAACCTCTCCAGATCATATCTGGAGGAACAGTAGCGGGCCGGCGCGGCGGCTTCGGTGCGGCGGCGGATCTGGGCCCGTGGAGAAGGAAGTGGGCCGCGGCGGAGGCAGAGGCGGCGGCCCGAGCCGGCGCGGTGAGGCGGGGCGAGGCGGCCCGCGCGCGGAGGCGAGAGGCCCGCGGCCCAGGACGGTGGAGGAGCCGGCGGCTGGACGCGGCTCGGCCCGCGGAGCAGGGCGGCGGCCTGGCGCCTGGAGGGAGGTCGGTGCGGAGGCGGCGAGAGGCCCGCGACGCGGCCTGGGAGAGGCGAGGCGAGCGCCTGGGTCAGGGAGGCTGGCCCGTTCGGCGGCGCGGAAGGGCCGACGAAGTGGGGACCGATCGGCGGGTGTACGGGCCGGGATCCGGGCGACCGCCGAAAGGAGCTGGTGGCCCGCGGGAGCGACGAGGCGCGCTGCAGTCGGTGCGGAAGGGCGTTGACCTCGCCCAGATCGAGGATTCCGGTCGGCTGCGGCTGGATCGAAGGATCCCCTCGGGATCCGGGCAGAAATCTGGATCTGAAGTAGAAAATGAGAAAAAAAAAGAGGGGAGAGAGGAGGAAGAAGAAGGGGATGCCCAAAATAGACTAGGGGGTCTATATGTAGCAGTTTTTAGGGTTAGGAGGGAGTTTAGGGGCGCTAGGAGCCCTCCGATCGCGATCCGACGGATCCGATCGCGGGGGTTGAATAAAAGGCCTAGGAGGAAAATAAAAGAAAGCAGTAGGGGTGTTTCTGGGACACGAAGTGAAGGCACTTCGGACCCACACGGACAACGGATGGAAAAGTCAACGGAGTCCAAACGAGACGAGATTTGAGAGGCGGGTTGCACACAACAAAACAACAACACAGACAACAACCTCGCGGCACACCGGTAACGTTACACGCCCGAACAACAAAGTAGGCCTACGGGACGTCACGGACACGTGAGGGAGCTCCGGAACGCGAAACGGACAACGGGAAGAAACACGACGAACCGGATGCAACCGACAACACAAATGCAATGCAATGCACATGTCTACATGATATGAATGAATGCCACACACTCACACAACAAAACGACGAAAACCCGAAAGACAAGAACCCGAAAAGGAAATAGGTGAAGCCGGAGATATATTATAAGCCCAAAAGGGAAAGTATTACATCCGGGGCATTACAAACTCTCCTCTACTACAAAAAGATCTCGTCCCGAGATCTAGGACTGGAAAAGGGAAGGGTACTCGGAATGAAGATGATCTTCTCGTTCCCAGGTAGCTTCTCGGTCTGTGTGATGTGACCACTTGACTTTCAGAAACTTGATGGACTTGTTGCGAGTCTTGCGTTCGGTTTCTTCGAGAATTGCAACTGGATGCTCTCGGTAGGAAAGGTCTTGTTGAAGATCAATCTCCTCAAACGGAATCATGCGCTCAGGTGCCTTGAAGCATTTGCGAAGCTGAGACACATGGAAGACATCATGAACATTTGCAAAGTTGGAAGGGAGCTCGAGCTGATAGGCTAGATCGCCTCTTTTGCCAAGAATCTTGAAAGGCCCGACGTATCTAGGAGCAAGTTTTCCTTTGATACCGAATCTTTGGGTTCCTTTCATCGGAGAAACTCGGAGATAGACATGATCATCGATGTCGAAAGCCAAATCACGATGCTTTCCGTCATAGTAGCTCTTCTGACGCGACTGAGCGGCCTTGAGATTCTCACGTATGACTTTGCACATTTCTTCGGCTTCAGAGATCAAATCATTGCCAAGAAGTTGGCGTTCGCCTGTTTCAGACCAGTTGAGAGGGGTACGGCACTTTCTGCCATAGATAATTTCAAAAGGTGCTTTGCCTGCACTTGCTTGAAAGCTGTTGTTGTAAGAGAACTCGGCAAATGGAAGACAGTCTTCCCATTTCATGCCGAAGGAGATGACACAGGCTCTGAGCATATCTTCTAGGATCTGATTCACACGCTCGACTTGACCACTAGTCTGAGGGTGAAAGGCAGTGCTGAACCTGATCTTCGTGCCCATGGCGGACTGAAAGGAGTCCCAGAACCTTGATGTGAACAAGCTGCCACGGTCTGAGGATATCACTTGAGGAATGCCATGTAGGGACACAATTCTGGAAGTGTACAGCTCTGCCAGTTGAGCTGCATTGATTGATTCTTTGACTGGAAGAAAGTGAGCAACTTTGGTAAGCTTGTCAATCACCACAAAGATAGCATCATTGCCTCGCTTGGATTTAGGAAAGCCAGTGACGAAGTCCATTTCAATGTGGTCGAACTTCCACTCGGGGATAGGAAGAGGTTGGAGAAGACCGGCTGGACGTTGATGTTCTGCTTTCACTCTTCTGCATACATCACATTCATTCACGAATTGGGCAATTTCCCTTTTCATGCGTGTCCACCAGTAAGATTGCTTGAGGTCTTGGTACATCTTGGAACTGCCAGGATGAATGGAAAGGAGAGAATCATGAGCTTCTTCCATTATGAGCTTCCTGAGATCACCTTTGGGAACAACGAGTCTGTCCTCGAAGAACAAGGTATCTCTCTCATCAACACGGAAGCACTTGTATTTTGGAGTGCCCTTTGCAATCCCATGTTTCACCTTCTTCACCATGGTATCACTGAGCTGGGCCTCACGGACTTGATCTTCCAAGGTAGGAGCAATTTGGAGATTTGCAAGAAAACCCTGCGGAACAACTTGGAGGTTGAGTTTCCTGAAAGCTTCACAAAGCTCAGGCTGGTGTGGCTTGATAAGAAGGCTGTTGCAATATGCCTTTCTGCTCAAAGCATCTGCAATCACATTCGCCTTGCCTGGAGTGTATTCGATGCTGGGGTTGTACTCTTGGATCATCTCGACCCAACGAGTCTGGCGGAGGTTCAGATGCGGCTGTGTGAAGATGTACTTCAAGCTCTTGTGATCAGTGAAGATGTCGACCTTTCTGCCCAACAACAGATGTCTCCACGTAATCAGAGCATGTACCACAGCTGCTAGCTCGAGATCATGTGTGGGATAGTTCTTCTCACTTGGCTTGAGCTGCCGAGAAGTATATGCCACAATTCTCTTCTCTTGCATAAGCACACCACCAAGACCTTGAAGAGAAGCATCGCAGAATACTTCATAGGGCTTGGTTTCATCCGGAGGAGTCAGAACTGGAGCAGAAACAAGCTTCTCTTTGAGGGTTTTGAATGCCACTTCACATTCGGGAGACCAAAAGTATTTGACATTCTTCTGAAGCAGGTTGGAAAGAGGCTTGGCAATCTTGGAGAAGTTTTCAACAAATCTTCTGCAATAGCTGGCAAGACCCAGAAAACTGCGGAGCTGCTTGACGTTCTGAGGAGCTTCCCAGTTGACAATTGCTTCAACTTTCTCGGGATTAACCGCAATACCGTCAGCTGAGATAATGTGGCCCAGGTACAAAACCTTATCGAGCCAGAACTCGCACTTTGAGAACTTGGCATAGAATTTATGCTCTCGGAGTCGATCAAGAACCAGTCGTAAGTGCTTTTCGTGATCTTCTTCATTCTTGGAAAACACCAGAATATCATCCAGATACACTAGCACGAACTCGCCCGTATAGGGGTTGAAGATGTAATGCATCATCCTTGAAAAGGTAGGAGGAGCATTGGCGAGACCGAAGGACATGACGGTATACTCGTATGAACCGTAGCTCGTTCTGAAGGCCGTCTTGGGAATGTCTTCCTCGCGAATGCGAATTTGATGGTAGCCCATTCGAAGGTCAAGCTTAGAGAACACTTTAGCTCCTTTGATCTGCTCAAAGAGTTCGTTGATGTTGGGGAGCGGGTACTTGTTCTTAATCGTCTTCTTGTTCAATGGCCGGTAGTCAACACAGAGACGCTCCGTGCCATCTTTCTTCTTGACAAATAAGACACCACAGCCCCACGGAGATGTACTCGGTTTGATGAGACCCATACTCTCCTGCTTATCAAGCTGCTTCTTCAATTCCTTCAATTCATCCGGAGAGAGCTTGTATGGACGCCGGCAAGCAGGCTCAGTGCCCGGCTCGAGTTCAATGACAAACTCCACCTGACGGTGTGGAGGCATGCCTAGAAGATCTTCTGGAAAGACGTCTTGATATTCGTTCACCACTGGAATTTGCTCTATGGCATTAATTTCACCCTTATCATTAAGAGAGAAAAGCCGAATAGTATTATCCCTGGAGGCGAAGATAATCACATCTTCATCAGAATGAGTCAACTTGACTTCCTTTTGAGCACAATCAATGTGAGCATCATGCTGAGAAAGCCAATCCATTCCGAGGATGAGGTCGATATCAGAATGACCAAGAACCACCGGAGAAGCCAAAAATCGATAATCACCCATGCGAATAGAAATATCCGGAACATGCACCCGAGAGGTCATTTGCAAACCAGGAGAAATAATGCTCAACGGCTTCGGCATCACTTGAGTGACAAATTCATGCTTAGCAACAAAAGGTCTTGAAATGAAGGACAAAGATGCACCCGAATCAAACAATACTTTAGCTGGAAAAGAGTTCACTGAGAGGTTACCCAAAATGACATCAGAAGAAGCCTCCGCTTGTGCTGCATTCATCAGATTAACCCTTGCAGACTTTGGATCATGCTTGACAATAGCTGAACTCATAGGTGGAGGAGGAGGAAGACGCTTCGGATTCGGACATCTGTCGGCATAATGACCCTTCTGGCCACACTTGTTGCACACCACTTCAGAGAGAGGACGGAAATGAGAGCCACTGGACTTGGAGCCTTGAGACTGAAACTGCTTCTTCGACTGGTTGCTTGGGTTGGGTGGGTGGGAGAAACCACGACCACTAGAGTTCTTGTTGTTGGAGTTGTTGTATGGAGCTCGAATCACTGGAGGAGGAGGAAGCCAGAATTTCTGTTGTTTCGCAGCCAACTGAGACGATGAGGAAGAGTGAACAGCATCTCGAATTCTCTTCTTAGAAGCCTCCATCTTAAGCTGAGCTGCTTCTTGTTTCAAAGCCATGTTATAGAACTTATCGAATTCATCTGGCTCGAACAAAGTGAGAGCAAGCTGAAGTTCATCTTTGAGACCTCCACGGAACTGATAGATTTTACTCTTTGCATCAGGAATGTCTTGCTTTGCATAGCAAGCGAGGTTTTGGAACTTGACATTATACTGATAGACTGTCATGGAGCCCTGCTTGAGGTTGCGGAATTGCTCACGCATACCCTCGATAACACTTGTAGGAATGTGGTGCGAGCGGAAATCCTTGTAGAAATTCTCCCAAGAGATCACTTGACCCGGCCTTGAGTCTTTGTACTGCTGCCACCAGTCAGCTGCTTGATCTTTCAGTTGGAAGGCTGCAAACTTCACATAGTCATCTTCTTTCACGTTACTGCACTCAAAATGCTTCTTGATATCGGTTAGCCAATCTTCAGCATCAAGAGGGTCGACACAGTAACTGAAAGCTTTAGGATTGTTGGCCAAGAACTGATTGAGGGTAGCATGGTGCTGCTGGAAGAAGTTGCCTTGGTTCATTGGAACACCCTGATTAGCTTGATTAGCTTGCATAGCTTGCATTTGCTGCATCATCTGCATCATCAACTGAGTGTTCTGAGCTGTAGTCTGCATAATTGCTCTCCAAGCCTCAGGCGGAGGAGGAGGGGAAGGAGGACGTTCTGGAACCTCTTCACCCTCTGGGTTAGCATTCGGAACCCTCTTCGGAGCCATCCTGTAAGAGATGACCATGAATCAGCAATTGATTGACAAAAGGAATAAGCTGAATCAATGGAATGAATTGCAACAAATCTTCACAATAATCATTCGAACAATAAGAACGAATGAAATCATCCGAACAAGAGGAACGAATGATATTCTTAGTTAATTGATAACATCAGTCTTCATGAGAAGCCACATAGGGATCAAAATGAAAATAAGAAAAACAACAAGGTACGGACAGGAACAAACACAAGAGAGGAGTTTCGTTCTAACATCTTTGTGCTGAGAGCATATGAACGCGTTACGAAAAGGTTTTGCAATCCCCGGATCAGCATAGCCAAGGACCCTTTAAGATGCAACTCCTGATAGTAACCTCGGTCATATAACCCCTTCACTCAATGTCGAACCCCGAACTCACTAACCTGCCTTCGTTGGAAGAATGCCTACGATCTACTGGATAAAACCCACCTATAGTTTTCCGAAAGATTCCAGTATGCAATCAGGTGTTGGGGATACACGGGAAGCACCGCGCAATCAACTCTAACCTACATCCAGGTGTATCCATCCTTCAACACATAACCAGTCTTTCTCGGAAACTGTGTACCTCGGACCTTCGAAAAACATCCACTATAACAAGCTATGGCAATACTCCCGAACTACCTCCCCAGTACTGGGTGATGTCGGGGTTATCTTGCCACTGGCCGTATAGGGGAGATTTTCGATGTCGGCCGTCTTAAGTATTTAGTACTGCCGCAATATGCTTGTTACAATGATACCCCGAAGCTCAACTCCTCGGTAATAGGAGGCATCGGGAACAATATCCTTGTCACAAGAACATCGAAACAATCCCAGAATACTCGCGGGATTCCTAAAAAAAATTTGTGCAAATTTTGAAGATAGGAGAGACAAGAGTAGACGTCAGGAGTCCTCACCAGAGAGAAAGGGAATGAGAAGCAAAGAAATCCTACTCTCCGATATAATATAGGACTCAAAAAGTTTTCAGTGTGTGCCTAGACTCAACCGTCAACGATTCGATCAAACAGTGGGGGCTCCTAGGTCGGAGAATCTGAATACCAACTTGTAATGCCCAGGATGGAGTTATACCTCCTACGTGTCGAGGCACGACTTAAAGGCATAATTCCATCCTAGAATGATCTCAAGTTTGGTAATCTTTGCACAACTCATGTAAAAGAGGGGATAGTAAACTGAAAATAGTTGGCTTACACTCGCCACGTCACAGAATTACAGTACAAGACTCAAACATCATACATTAAGAGCACTACAACCCTCTAAGGGCAAAAGCCAAAAGTCAAAGTACCAAACTCAGATAAATAAACCACAGGCGGATCGAATCCTAGTAAGAGACTCCGCTACTGATCGTCCGGGTAGCGCACGTAATACCGACTACGCTCCTCGTCGTACTCCCAATCCAGCTCGGTGCCATCGCCTGGATAGCTCACAGCTGGACCTGCATCTGGTGTGTGAAGTAACTGTGAGCCACAAAGGACTCAGCAATCCCGTCTCCGGGTAACAAGACTATCAAAGCCTTTGGGTGAGGAAAAGGCTGGAGAAAAGAATAAGTCTGCAGCAGCAACTAGCATCTAGCTTACGCAAGTGAGAGCGAGAAGAGAAGGCATCGGCGAGAAGTGATCACGAAGTGATCCTAGCTACAAGCTCCACAATCATAACCCCTCCGTGTTCAACTCCCGAATCCCTATTCGGAAATTGACAGTCACGGAACACACGCTGGTAGTGTATTAGTAACATTGTGTCAAGTTATCTACAACCGGAATTAACAAGCTCCCATCTGCCACATAACCGCGGGCACGGCTTTCGAAAATTCAAACCCTGCAGGGGTGTTCCAACTTGACCCATTACAAGCCCACGATCCGCGGAGTCGCAACTCCAAAGTGGGAAGACCCGAGTATCCTCGAAATCCCGTGCTCAAGATATACCGAGCTAAGGTAAGGCTAATCCAGCAAATCCTCCCGGCGTGTTGACACCCTGATAGTAGCCGCGCGTATCTAGGTCTCAGGACACGTCCGGATGAGCAGTACGTACAGATACCGAAGATCCCAGCGAACCGGGTGGTATCCGCAAGTGGCTCTAGTTTGGACCAACACTCAAGTCGAGTACTGGCCCAGGGGGTTGAATTAATCAAGCCTCGGGTTAATTACTCCCTCGGAAAGTTTTAGTTGATTAGGCAAATAGTACCAAGGTTGGGACTTGCTGGAAAAGACTTAGCACTTAGCGGTTTATTGAGGGGGTCCCATACACCCCAACCGTGTTAGGAACGCATAATCAAGAAACATAATACCGGCTTATACGGATCCTAACGGCATGAGTGGAACAAATCACCAAGCAAAAGGCTTAGCCTTCCACCCTTGCCAATATATAGATGATTTCATTTTAAAGCATTTATATAGTGTGATATAACCCAACCAAACTTCAACATGGAGCAAGCATCTTCACTTCACCTGCAACTAGCAACGCTATAAGAAGGGCTAAGCGAAGCGTACTTAGCCAAGCAACGGTTTGCGTAGGTAGGTTGGTTAAACATGGCAATTGGTTACAAGTAGGAGGCTGACAAGAAGAACATGGGCATCGAGGCAAAACTATAGATCGAGACTACTAGCAATAGGCAAAGATAGTAATGTTATCGGGGTTCGGTCATCTTGCCTGAAGAGAAGTCGTTTGGATCGTAAGAAGGGTCCTCGTGCTCGACCTCGTTGGAAACCTCGTGCTCAACTTCGTAACCGGTCTCAGCTTCCGGCTCTAAACAAAACAATCACACCAAGCACCAATCAACAAGATGCAATGCGCACTCGAAAAACATGAATGCATGATGGATGCACTAAGGATGCACATGGAGCACGTAAAACATCACTCAAGCAAAACACCTCAAAACAAGATAACAATCTGATATTATTAATCTACACAGAAAATCAATCAAGTTTGATATAAGATTCGCTGAAATCGGAGTTACGGGCTAAAAGTTATGCCCGAAACAAGATTTGAGCGAAAGCTGAAAATTACAGCAACATAGCATCTTTGGAGCACAAAATAATTAAGCTACAGCACCCAAAAAGCATGGCAAAGGACATGAACACAAACTAGACATATAGTACAGCAACTAGGTCCAAAGTGCACCCCCAACGGAGTCACGGATCAATAGCAATGATCTTGGACATATTGAACTTTACAATAAAATTCTGGCAGCAGAATTTTATTGAAACTTTAGAGCAAAAGATAAACATGCTACAGCCACTTAAATGGACATGTGAGGACATGGATGGAAAGACAACAATATATACTACAAGGAACAATCAAAATCCACTCCAAAACTAACATGCTTTGTCCTAGAACATCACACGAACATGGCATCGGAACGTTACAGATTTCAGACTTAGTGAAAAATCACTAAGTCCTAAAACAGCAATATCATCATGGCACATAAAAGAGCATGTTTAAGTCACCTCGAAACTAAACATGGTAAAGGGTAAGCACCTCATCAAAATGCATATGAAGGTGATCCCGAAACACACAAGCATGCATCATAGAGGTGAACACAACGATTGCAACGAGCTCATCAAGATGGCATTTCATAACAAGTGAAAACACATCATATGAACATGGCACTTTGCAACGATGATAACAAGGAAACAATAAATCTACCATGCAACCTATCACACACAACACGTAGTTCGTGGCAAGACGAACACGTGGACATGCCATTTGCATCGTTTGGACAAACGAGCTAAAAGTTATCACATGGCAAAGGTGGCATGAAAAAATAACACATAACAGCAGTTTATATCATGATGCACTCTTGCAACAGCAAAACAAGTGTCTAGATGACATCTAACATGCATGACAACAACAGGTAAAACGTAGAGCACATCTCCCCGAACGTCTGGACATGCTACACGCGCAAAACGGAGCAACAGGCACAAAGTTACAGCAGGTCAAACTTAGCATCTCAGAACAGGTAAAACTGGACTTAGAGGAATTAGGGTTCAACCTCTCCAGATCATATCTGGAGGAACAGTAGCGGGCCGGCGCGGCGGCTTCGGTGCGGCGGCGGATCTGGGCCCGTGGAGAAGGAAGTGGGCCGCGGCGGAGGCAGAGGCGGCGGCCCGAGCCGGCGCGGTGAGGCGGGGCGAGGCGGCCCGCGCGCGGAGGCGAGAGGCCCGCGGCCCAGGACGGTGGAGGAGCCGGCAACTGGACGCGGCTTGGCCCGCGGAGCTGGGCGGCGGCCTGGCGCCTGGAGGGAGGTCGGTGCGGAGGCGGCGAGAGGCCCGCGACGCGGCCTGGGAGAGGCGAGGCGAGCGCCTGGGCCGGGGAGGCTGGCCCGTTCGGCGGCGCGGAAGGGCCGACGAAGTGGGGACCGATCGGCGGGTGTACGGGCCGGGATCCGGGCGACCGCCGAAAGGAGCTGGTGGCCCGCGGGAGCGACGAGGCGCGCTGCGGTCGGTGCGGAAGGGCGTTGACCTCGCCCAGATCGAGGATTCCGGTCGGCTGCGGCTGGATCGAAGGATCCCCTCGGGATCCGGGCAGAAATCTGGATCTGAAGTAGAAAATGAGAAAAAAAAGAGGGGAGAGAGGAGGAAGAAGAAGGGGATGCCCAAAATAGACTAGGGGGTCTATATGTAGCAGTTTTTAGGGTTAGGAGGGAGTTTAGGGGCGCTAGGAGCCCTCCGATCGCGATCCGACGGATCCGATCGCGGGGGTTGAATAAAAGGCCTAGGAGGAAAATAAAAGAAAGCAGTAGGGGTGTTTCTGGGACACGAAGTGAAGGCACTTCGGACCCACACGGACAACGGATGGAAAAGTCAACGGAGTCCAAACGAGACGAGATTTGAGAGGCGGGTTGCACACAACAAAACAACAACACAGACAACAACCTCGCGGCACACCGGTAACGTTACACGCCCGAACAACAAAGTAGGCCTACGGGATGACACGGACACGTGAGGGAGCTCCGGAACGCGAAACGGACAACGGGAAGAAACACGACGAACCGGATGCAACCGACAACACAAATGCAATGCAATGCACATGTCTACATGATATGAATGAATGCCACACACTCACACAACAAAACGACGAAAACCCGAAAGACAAGAACCCGAAAAGGAAATAGGTGAAGCCGGAGATATATTATAAGCCCAAAAGGGAAAGTATTACATCCGGGGCATTACATGGTACTTGGCGCTTCCGGCGACGGTAGTGGAAGTAGGGGTACTTGGCGATTCATCGTGTAGTTGTTCCCGTCGTGGCACTTGGTCGTGGTACTTGTCGGTCATGTAGAGGTACTTGACGGAAACCACGTAGTTGAACTTGAAGATCCGACGACGGTCACGGTGTAGTGGTACTTGGCAGAGAACTTGGGCGGTCTTGCGGTTACAACAACAACAAAACACAAGGCCTCGGTCACGGCGCTGCACGAGAGCGGCAGGAGAGCTGCACGAGGGGCTTGCGGGGTCCAGCAGGTGAGACGCAGCATCAGCGATGGAGGGGCTCGGCCTTGGCGCCATGGGTCTTCGAGGACGCGGAGGAGGCCGGATGGGGCAGCAGGGGCTCACGGGAGGGCCTGAGGGCCGGAGCGCGCTGGCGAGGGCGCTGCCTTGCTGGAGCCTTGGCGAGGAGGAGAGGAACCGGACTTCGGCCCTGGGCGATGCGGAGAGGAGGGGCGACCGACGCCCGAGGGCTGAGGGAGGCGGGGCTCCATGTTGCGGCGTCGCTGGCGCGGAGGAAGCCAGCGGCAGCAGGACGGGCGGTCCGGGCCGAAGGGCGCGGTGGCTCGGGCGCCAGGCGATGCGCTCGGCCTGGCGGGCCCTGGAGGCGCTGGAGAGGCTTGCTTCGGCTGCGGTGCTGGCCGGCGGGGCGACCTGGAGGGCCGAGGCGCGCGAGATGAGGAGGCGACGCGGGAGGTCAGGGCTCCTGGCCGGCTGGGCGTCGCGGCAAGGAGACGGAGCGCGGCAGGGGACGTCGGTGAGAGGCGACGGGGCCATCGCGAGAGGAGGTGCGGGGATCGACTCGGGGGAGTTGCAAGGGGAGAGCGACGACGCTGGGATGAGTGGCTGCGGACGAGAGGGAACGAGGGAGGAACGGGCGACCGAGAGGAGCATCGGGCTCGCTAGGGTTAGCGGGGAAAACGGCCTGGCCAGGTGGGCCTAGGAGGGAATTGGCCAGATGGGCCAGGAGGAGGGAAGGCGCTGGGAGGTGGCTGGAGTGGGCCTAGAGGCCGGTCTGCTCTTCTGTCTCTATTTATTCTTTAGCAGAAAAAAATAGAGATAGAACAAAATATTAAGAAAAAGGCCACGAACAAGAAATAAAATATGAAACAATTTTGAAAGGCTTTATGGAATAATTCCAACCCCACAAAATTAGTTCCACAAAATAGGGAAAAACAAACTAAAATAAATAGCTTGTCTTAAAGGAGTTTAAAAAGGGGTCTGGATTTTTGGAGGAGCCTCGAAAATTGAGAAAAGAATATAGGGAAGGTTTTGAGGCAAGGAATGCGAAAGAAAAGGCATGGGGAAAATGCAAGTGTGTTACAGTGATTCCGAAGCAATGGAATATTTAATATAGCTCCCTAATAATATTGAGAGGCTTTTATATGTTATAAAGAGAAGTCATCCTTCCCTCGATTTAAATGGACTGAAGGTCCACACGGTTTATTTAAGTTGAGATGCAAAAAATAAATATGACATGATGCAATGCAAAAATAAATAACACAAGCACAAAGAACACACGGGATAACCCGGAACATCTGGAATCTTCTGGAATCTTCTGGGACGTCGGTCTTCGGGCGTCACAATTCTCCCACACTAACAGAGGATCTCGACCCGAGATCCTAGAGATATCACCGGGTAAAAACGAAAAAGAAGAGGTAAAACAAAGTTGCTTCTTTGACAGACGAGTGAAACCAAAGAACCTTGAGAGGTTGAACAAATTGAAAAGAAGAATAGAACGGAGATGAACGAAGATGAAACACTCCGTTGGAAAAGAGGAACAAGGAGCATTATGAGAACCTTGAAGGTTGAAAGACATGAAACAAGAGCTCACGAACCAAAAGAATATGAAACTGCAACGGTATAGCCAAGGAAAAGAATGACGTAATTTGGACAGCACTCTGTCTGAAAGTGGAAGGAATTGAACAAGAACTTGAGGAGATGGAATGATACTTGATGAAAACAACAACACACAGCCTCCGGAACAATTAAAAGAATGTCACAAGGTGTAAGAAAGATTCATACAGCACTCCGGTTAAAAAGATAGGCAAAAACTTGATAAGATGACGGAACTTGAATGAAGAATACAACACTCCGGTTAAATGATAAGCAAGGGAAAGAATATGATCTTGATAAAAAAACGAGATGATGGTCAAAGAGAGCAATATCACAATGCCTCCGGAATGAAAGAATAGCATAAAGATCGTTGGCAAGAAAAGAACAGAGAAGAAAATGACAACCTCTCTCAAAATTGAATTTGAAAGGGCATCCTTACGAAGAAGGGTTGAACGGAGTTGTTGGAAAAATCAACAACGAAAAGAATAAGCTTGAAGTGGGCTTATGAAAAACATCTCAAAATTAAGAAGTGATAACCAGCCACTAACGGAAACAATTGATTGCATTGGGATCAACAAGGAGATGAAAAACTTATTTCACCGGAATGATAAATGAAGAACTTGGTCATTTATAAGCACCATAATAGCAACAATTCTTAGGGAAAGCTTTTAGGTGAAATACAACCCAAGATAACTCCAACGAATAAATTGAATGGTTGGAAAGATCTCCTGAACAAAGAAAATGATGGGTTTAAATATCCCATTCCTGACAACTTGTGAATCATGAAACACGAAGGAAAATTGTCAAAAATGACATAACACCATCTGAAAAGATAAGGTAGAAAGGATTGCAATTGGAAAGCATGATGAAGAATGCTTGAGCTCCAACAAGAATCTTGATGAAGACTTTAATGATGAATTAAAACATGATGAACCACCCTGAGAACTCCGGTAATGAAAGCATGAGAAGTGAAAGATGAAAAGAATAAGATTGAAGGCCTGCGATGAATTAGATGGAGCTTTGAAATGATATGATTGAAATAACTTGAAGCTCCGGAAAACAAGATGAACAACTTAGGACCGAGAATATGATATGATGAACAAGCTCTAGACAAAAGAATTAAATCTCCTTGAAGGAATAAGAATAAGAATTATGTCATGCATCTCCTTCACCAATTTAAATTGATGACAACCAAAGGATTTGGCATACTACTTATTCTCGTTGCAAAGAATTAAGAGAGATATAGCACAAGCTTGGGAATAATCTTGAACGAACCACCTGTAGGATTATGAAAAGAACAAATGAATTAAAACGAAAACAACAGAAGGGTAATCTTGAAAGAACCACCGTAAGAATTGAAAATGGGTGATGAAAGAGAATAATCACCTTGAAGAATAAGCACTAGAGGAACATTTACAAGATAACGAAGAGATCGCGAACTGATTAAAGAATACTTGACAAAGCACCGGTAGAATATGGAGACGAACGAAGAGGCATCAATGAAGAATAGTTGGAGGACGAAGTTGAAAACTCAGAACGAAGAAATATTCTGAAATGATGGCCTTCGGAGGGTCACAAAGAAAAGAATTCATGTAATGCTTCGGATTGTATAAAAAATAATTCCTCACAATCGAAACAATAATGAGGATGGCATGAAGCAAGAACCACGAATCTTCACGAGAACGGGCCAAGATTTAAGAGAAACACTTCTTCGGGTCTTCAAAATCTGAGAAGACGATGAGATACACCACCATGAATTGTATAGGTACTCCGTAATGAAGAATTAAAAGGTTGAACCAATGATGAAAAAGAATTTGAAAGCGATCTTGGAGAAGGCATGTGACTGATGGAGATCATTCTTACGTCACACTTCCAAAAGAATTTGAGTATAACTCCAGAAAATAGAAGAGTGTGGTAAGATCCTGGGAAAAGACCTGTGGGTTAGGGCCCACTAAAGAAATCACCGTTGAAAAAGATTGCTTAAGAGATATTGCACCGGTTGAATTAAATGGCTTGAATAAGAAGACAATCCTCAAAATAGCTTCAACAGATTAAGAATGGAATTATGAATCTTGAGCACTCCGGATATGAATAACAAGAGGAGAATGATTAATTGGTGCACCGGAATAAGAAAGCATTGTGAAAAGAGGAAAAAGGATAAGATCAACACCGAAATCTTGAATTACCTCCACCGGCATAATTTGAGAACAAAAGAATGATGAACTTGAAGCTCTTGAGCATCTTCACGATAAATCACCGGATAAGAACATTGAAGGAAAAGAATGAAGAAATATCACATGAATAAAATGGATACTTCATCTGAGAATCTCTGGCTCCAAGCAGAAAAGGGTGGGAGGGTGGGGAAAACAAAGACAACTTGGGACAAATGAAAACAGACAGATCGTCAGATTTCTCAACGGCGTTCGTATGGAATAACTTGAAGAGAAGGCACACCGGTTGAAAGGATTAACATGACAATCTTGACGATCAAGAAGGATTAGCACTCCCATAGAAATATGAGAACACCGATTAGGGAAGGTATGGAATCAATATTTGACATCGAAGCAACTCGAATACCAGAATCAAAACAAAATCAAAGATAGATATGCAACATGATCTTCACAATATCATCCGAACAGAGAATTGAACGAATGAATTCCGCAGGTACATCACTTGACGAGAAGCCATTTGGAGAACAAAAGATAAATAAAAAGGAACAAGGAGCAGATGGAACAAATACAAGATAGAAGCTTCGTTCGACATCTTCGTGCTGAAAGCTCATGGAACGTGTTACAAAAGGGTTTTGCAATCCCCGGATCAGCATAGCCAAGGACCCTTTAAGATGCAACTCCCGATCAGAACAAGTCCATAAAACCACTTCACTCAATGTAGAACCCCGAACTTCATATCGTGCATCCGTTGGAAGAATGCCTAGAACTAGTGGATGAACCCACCTATTAATTTCCGAAAGTTTCCAGTTATGCAATCAGGTGTTGGGGATACAGGGGAAGCACCGCGCACTCAACTCTAATCCTACATCCAGCTGTATCCATCCTTCAACACATAACCAGTTGTTCTCGGAAACCGTTTACCTCGGACCTTCGAAACGCATCCACTATACAAGCTATGGCAATACTCTCGAACTACCTCCCCAGTACTGGGTGATGTCGGGGTTATCTTGCCACTAACCGCATAGGAGAGTTTTCGATGTCGGCCGTCTTAAGTATTCTAGTACTGCCGCGATGGATTTGTGACGACAACACATCGGAGCTCAACTCCCTGGGACACTGCCACAACCCCTAATGTCAGGAGGCATCGAGAACAATGTTCTCGTCACAAAGACATCGAAACAATCCAAACAATACTCGCGAGATCCTAAAAAAAAATTGGTGCGATTTTTGAAAGTAGAAGAGGCAAGAGTAGTCGTGAGGAGTCCTCACCAGAATGAAAAGAGATGAGAAGCAAAGAAATCCTACTCTCCGATATAAATATAGGACTCAAAACATTTTCAAGTGTGTGCCTAGACTCAACCGTCAACGATTCGATCAATCAGTGGGGGCTTCTAGGTCGGAGAAGGCTCTGAATACCAACTTATAATGCCCAGGATGGGACTATACCTCCTACGTGTCGAGGCACGACTTAAAGGTATAAGCCCATCCTAGAATGATCTCAAGTTTGGTATCTTTGCACGACTCATGTAAAAGAGGGATTAAGTTGCAAAATGAAATAGTTGGCTTACACTCGCCACTTCACACAATACAATACATAAGCAATACATCATTCAAAACATCACGACCCGACTACGGGTGAAGATCCAAAAGAAAGATACCAAAACAACATAAAGCCACAGGTCAGGATCGAATCCTAGTAGAAGAACCACTACTGATCGACGAAACGTCACAAGCATACGGCCAAACTCTTCAACGAACTCCAAGTGAAGTACTTGAACCATCTCCTGCATCAAACTCGGCTGAACCTGCATCTGGTGTGGTGAAGTAACTGTGAGCCACAGAGGACTCAGCAATCCCGTTCCCGGGTAACAAGACTATTCAAGCCTTGAGTGAGGATAAGGCTGAAGAAAGAACAAGAGGTGAAGGAAAAACAAGAGTCTGCAGCAGCAACTAGCACTAGCTTACGTAAAAGAGAGCGAGAAGAGAAGAGCCTCGGTCGAGAGATGGTCACGAAGTGATCCTAACTAAAGCCGGTCAAACATAACCCCTCCGTGTTCAACCCCCGAATCCCTATTCGGAAATCGACAGTCACGGAACACACGCTGGTAGTGTATTAGAAACATTGTGTCAAGTTATCTACAACCGGATATTAACAAGCTCCCATCTGCCACATAACCGCGGGCACGGCTTTCGAAAGTTCATAACCCTGCAGGGGTGTTCCAACTTGACCCATTACAAGCCCACGATCCGCGGAGTCACAACTCCAAAGTGGGAAGACCCGAGTATTCTCAGAATCCCGTGCTCAAGATACTCCGAACTAAGGTAAGGCTAATCCAGCAAATCCTCCCGGCGTGTCGACACCCTGATAGTAGCCGCGCGTATCTAAGTCTCAGGACACGACCGGATGGGTGAAGCTACGGGTTTTTACGAAACCTCGAGTTTCCTCGTGGTGGCCCCGCAGGCTCCCCGTTTCGGACCAACACTCATGTGGAGCACTGGCCCGGGGTTGTAGAATTAAAATAAAAGGGATAGCTAGTCCCTATGCAAGTTTTATTAGTTATTAGGCGAATAGTACCAATGTTGGGACTTGCTGGAAAAGACTTAGCACTTAGCGGTTTATCAAGGGGGTCCCATACACCCCAACCGTGTTAGGAACGCATAATCAAGGAACATAACACCGGTTTATACGGTTCCTAACGGCATGAGTGGAACAAATCACCAAGCAAAAGGCTTAGCCTTCCACCCTTGCCAATATATAGATGATTTCTTTTTAAGCATTTATATAGTGTGATATAACCCAACAGACTTCAACATGAAGCAAGCATCTTCAATCTTCACCTGCAACTAACAATGCTATAAGAGGGGCTGAGCGAAGCGTACTTAGCCATTCAACGGTTTGCATAGGTAGGGTGGTTAGACAGGTTCATGGTTACAAGTAGGAGGCTGACAAGAAAGGCATGGGCATCGAGGCAAAACTATAGAGCGGAACTACTAGCAATAGGCAAAGATAGTAATGGTATCCGGGTTCGGTCATCTTGCCTGGGATTCCACAAGGGAGAAGAAAGGGTCCACGAAGAAGACGGAGCAACAGGCGCGCGAAACCTCACAACTCCGGAATGAAAGCGAAGCTATCCAGAGGAGCAACCGGAAAGAAGCAAACAACACGGTAAACACACAAGCATAAACATGGCATATGATGCACATCCAAGTATGATGCATGTCCGGTTAAATATGCATGGCATGGCAAAGTGCACAAACAACACTACAAGTTAAGTGGAGCTCAATATGCAACGAGTTGCATATTGACGAAACACCACATTTAATTATTTAATTGACTCTCGTTAACTTACAAGACAAGGTTAAATGTTTTTAGCATGGCAAGAGGTGAAGCAAAAACAAACTACCTATTTAGACATTTTAAATGAGGCCGGAAAATAACAACAACATATCCGAAAAATCCCCATGAGCATGTTTAGCAATTATAAGCAAAGAACAATTCACACATTATAAACATATTAATGTTGTTATCATGATGCGGATGACATGATCAAGTTTATGCAATTTAGTTAAACATTAACATGAAGAGATAAGAAGCATTTGTCACCGTGGTGGAAGGAAAAGGGTGCCACGGCAACGATCCGAAAATGATGCAACGGCAACATATCGGTGCCGGTAACTCGTTGAGAGTCCGGTGCAAAAGGAAAGATGGCCTGAGCGAGTCAAACGAGATGAAAGGTGGGGTGATCCCGTTACCGGGTTCCCACGAGTCGGCGACGAGGCAACCGAGGAACATGACAAACGGACGAAATGGCACGAAGCACACACGGGAAACATTTCATACAACACAACAAGCATTCCACGAGTCATCCACGGGGTCGTCTCGTTATACCTTTGAAGCGTGCGTTTCGGGGCGGTTCGAGACGTAGAGGAAGAAGGCGTTCACGTTCGGAGAGGAAGTAGCCGTTCCGTAGAGGTACACGTGTAGTCGTTCACATCCCGTTCGGAGAGGTACTTGTCGTAGGGTTTCATGTCGCACCGTCGGACGTGGCGGTACTTGGCGTTCGTCGTCACGTGTAGTCGTTCTCGTCTCGGAGTCGTACACGTTCCGTAGAGGTACACGGGGCGACGGTAGGGGTACTTGGGGTCTCCGAGTAGTCGTGGTACTTGGCGCTTCCGGCGATGGTAGTGGAAGTAGGGGTACTTGGCGATTCATCGTGTAGTTGTTCCCGTCGTGGCACTTGGTCGTGGTACTTGTCGGTCATGTAGAGGTACTTGACGGAAACCACGTAGTTGAACTTGAAGATCCGACGACGGTCACGGTGTAGTGGTACTTGGCAGAGAACTTGGGCGGTCTTGCGGTTACAACAACAACAAAACACAAGGCCTCGGTCACGGCGCTGCACGGGAGCGGCAGGAGAGCTGCACGAGGGGCTTGCGGGGTCCAGCAGGTGAGACGCAGCATCAGCGATGGAGGGGCTCGGCCTTGGCGCCATGGGTCTTCGAGGACGCGGAGGAGGCCGGAGGGGGCAGCAGGGGCGCACGGGAGGGCCTGAGGGCCGGAGCGCGCTGGCGAGGGCGCTGCCGTGCTGGAGCCTTGGCGAGGAGGAGAGGAACCAGACTTCGGCCCTGGGCGATGCGGAGAGGAGGGGCGGCCGACGCCCGAGGACGGAGGGAGGCGGGGCTCCATGCTGCGGCGTCGCTGGCGCGGAGGAAGCCAGCGGCAGCAGGACGGGCGGTCCGGGCCGAAGGGCGCGGTGGCTCGGGCGCCAGGCGATGCGCTCGGCCTGGCCGGCCCTGGAGGCGCTGGAGAGGCCTGCTTCGGCTGCGGTGCTGGCCGGCGGGGCGACCTGGAGGGCCGAGGCGCGCGAGATGAGGAGGCGGCGCGGGAGGTCAGGGCTCCTGGCCGGCTGGGCGTCGCGGCAAGGAGACGGAGCGCGGCAGGGGACGTGGGTGAGAGGCGACGGGGCCATCGCGAGAGGAGGTGTGGGGATCGACTCGGGGGAGTTGCGAGGGGAGAGCGACGACGCTAGGATGAGTGGCGGCGGACGAGAGGGAACGAGGGAGGAACGGGCGACCGAGAGGAGCATCGGGCTCGCTAGGGTTAGCGGGGAAAACGTCCTGGCCAGGTGGGCCTAGAAGGGAATTGGCCAGATGGGCCAGGAGGAGGGAAGGCGCTGGGAGGTGGCTGGAGTGGGCCTAGAGGCCGATCTGCTCTTCTGTCTCTATTTATTCTTTAGTAGAAAAAAATAGAGATAGAACAAAATATTAAGAAAAAGGCCACGTACAAGAAATAAAATATGAAACAATTTTGAAAGGCTTTATGGAATAATTCCAACCCCACAAAATTAGTTCCACAAAATAGGGAAAAACAAACTAAAATAAATAGCTTGTCTTAAAGGAGTTTAAAAAGGGGTCTAGATTTTTGGAGGAGCCTCGAAAATTGAGAAAAGAATATAGGGAAGGTTTTGAGGCAAGGAATGCGAAAGAAAAGGCATGGGGAAAATGCAAGTGTGTTACGGTGATTCCGAAGCAATGGAATATTTAATATAGCTCCCTAATAATATTGAGAGGCTTTTATATGTTATAAAGAGAAGTCATCCTTCCCTCGATTTAAATGGACCGAAGGTCCACACGGTTTATTTAAGTTGAGATGCAAAAAATAAATATGACATGATGGCATGATGACATGATGCAATGCAAAAATAAATAACACAAGCACAAAGAACACACGGGATAACCCGGAACATCTGGAATCTTCTGGAATCTTCTGGGACGTCGGTCTTCGGGCGTCACAGGCAGGGTGCCGGGAAGAGTTCTCCTAGCGCTCCTGATCTTGGAAGCGCGGCGGCGGCGGAACAGAGATGAGATCGCGAAAAAGGGTTCCCGTCTCGAGGGTTTCGGGACACGATATAAATATATGCCAAAGGGGGCATCAGCGGAGGCTCGGGGGGCCCAGGCGCCCCCCCGGCGCCGCCAGGGGGGCCGCGCCACCAGGGCGCCTGGAGCCCTGGTGGCCCCCCTCCAGCTGTACTTTGGCTGCTGGGAAGCTTCTGGAACGCTGAGTTTTTATATAATTTTTCCGGGATTTTTCTGGCAGTTCTCGTAATGGGAAAACCTGTAATACAAAAACAGCAGAAAACAGAAACTAGCACTGGGGTGCACTGAGTTAATAGGTTAGTCCAAATATGATCAAAAGTGTATGGAAGTGTATAAATATCATAGCAATATCACCCAAAAAAGGCATGGAGCAAGCAGAAATTATAGATACGTTTTGGACGTATCAGGCTGCCCTCTCTCCCCCACTATATATAGGGGGCTAGGGGTGGCGTCGGCCCTAGGAGATCCAATCTCCTAGGGGGGCGGCGGCCAAGGGGGTGGCTTGCCCCCCAAGCCTAAGGGGGGCGCGCTCAACCCCTAGGGTTTCAACCCTAGGCGCATGGGGGGAGGCCCATGGGGGGTGCGCCAGCCCACTAGGGGCTGGTCCCCCTCCCCCTACGGCCCACGGGGCCCTCCGGGATGGGTGGCCCCACCCGGTGGATCCCGGGACCCTTCCGATGGTTCCGATACACTACCGGTGACCCCCGGAACTCTCCCGATGGCCGAAACTGGACTTCCTATATATCATTATTTACCTCTGGACCATTCCGGAACTCCTCGTGATGTCCGGGGTCTCATCCGGGACTCCGAGCAACTTTCGGGTTTCCGTGTGCATATATCTCTATAACCCTAGCGTCACCGAACCTTAAGTGTGTAGACCCTACGGGTTCGGGAGACACGCAGACATGACCGAGACGACTCTCTGGTCAATAACCAACAACAGGATCTTGATACCCATGTTGGTTCCCACGTGTTCCTCGATGATCTCATTGGATGAACCACGATGTCAAGGATTCACTTAATCCCGTATGTAATTCCCTTTGTCTATCGGTACGGTACTTGCCCAAGATTCGATCGTCGGTATACCGATACCTTGTTCAATCTCGTCATGGCAAGTCTCTTTACTCGTTCCGTAATCCATCATCCCGTGACTAACTGCTAGGTGGCTTCTCACCCCTCGTTGGTTACACCAAGTGGAAGGTTTGAGATGCAGTGTAGCAGAAGTTTTCCCTTGGTAATACCAAGGATCGATTTCCCAGAGACTCCCAGTTTCAACAAGAAGGTGTCAACTGCTAACGGCACCGGATATAAGCAATCAACGTGGACCTGCACACAGATACAAATAACTTTGCTCCCAACGACTACGGAGAGGTTGTCAATCCCTCCGGCCTTGTAGTTTACAAAGGATCAAACGCAAGTGATAATAGTGATAGATATAATTGCAATAGTAAGTAAATAGCGGAAAAGTAAATAGCGGATGTGATCAATGATGGTAATATGGACCGGAGTCTCATGATGTTCACTAGTGATGTCTCTCTCCCGAAAGACGATAAAACAGCTATGTGAGGTAAACGAATTACAGCTGGGCAATTGACAGGACCATGTGCGCAAACCAATGCTGACTACATTGCAAGAAAGGTTGAGGTTCAAAGCATGGGCGGTACGCCAAAGTAAGTAGATCGAAATGCATCAATATCTACTACTAATCATCCACCTTGAGATATCTATCCAGAACATCTCGCTGGTATTAAGTTGCGAGCCCCACCCATAGTGTAAACTCAAAGCAACAGACAACTGCATTAAAATAACTTTGCGTAAAGTAAACAGTCCTTGCACCCGCGGGCACAAGCACCGTTGTTTTCCCCCTTGTGGCAATAGCACATCCCCTAGACTCATGTTTCTGTCACTCAAGCTAGTCATCGAGGGGCATGAACCCACTATCAAGCATAACGTTCCCTCTTGGAGTCACTACCTATTACTTGGCCAAAGCAATAAATAACGACGGAGAACATGCAAGAATTACTTACGAACATAAATATAAAAGAGGTAGATCAAATATATTACTCAAGCACAATCTGAACATAATCTCATAATCCATCGGATCCCAGCAAACTCATCATAGCAACAGCATAAGGATTACATATGTGCCTCGATCATGTAGGGCAGCTCACGAGGACTAATTAGTGAAGCACAAGAACGGGAGGAGAACATCACATAGCTACTGGTCATGGACCCATGGTCCAAGGGAGACTACTCACAACTCATCCGGGAGGCGTCCATGGTGGTGGAGAAGCTCCCGGTGGTGATCCTCCCCTCCGGCAGGGTGCCGGGAAGGGTTCTCCTGGTGCTCCCGATCTTGGAAGCGGCGGCGGCGGCAGAACAGAGATGAGATCGCGAAAAAGAGTTCCTGTTTCGAGGGTTTGGGGAGACGCTTTAAATATATGCCAAAGGGGGCATCGGAGGAGCCTCGGGGGGCCCAGGCGCCCCCCCCCCCCCC
>LR738714.1:576449302-576529755 GCA_902687465.1 Secale cereale
CCCGGCGCGGCCCAGGGGGGGGGGCGCCGCCAGGGCGCCTAGAGCCCTGGTGGCCACCCCGGCTGTCCTTCGGGCGCATGGTAGTTTCTAGAACGCTGATTTTTTATATAATTTTTCTGGATTTTTCCTAGCAGTTCTCGTAATGTGAAAACCTTAAATACAAAAACAGCCGAAAACAGAAACTGGCACTGGGGTGCACTGAGTTAATAGGTTAGTCCAAATATGATCAAAAGTGCATGGAAGTGTATAAATATCATAGCAATATCACCCAAAAGAGGCATGGAGCAAGCAGAAATTATAGATACGTTTTGGACGTATCACTAACTCCTTAGTCACTTTGAGCTCATGATGATGATGTCTTACCGAGTGGGCCCAGAGATACCTCTCCGTCATACGGAGTGACAAATCCCAGTCTCGGTTCATGCCAACCCAACAAACACTTTCGGAGATACCCGTTGCGTACCTTTATAGTCACCCAGTTACGTTGTGACGTTTGGCACACCCAAAGTATTCCTACGGTGTCCGGGAGTTGCACAACCTCATGGTCTAAGGAACAGATACTTGACACTGGAAAAGCTTAAGCATTACGAACTACACGATCTTATGCGAGGCTTAGGATTGGGTCTTGTCCATCACATCATTCTCCTAATGATGTGATCCCGTTATCAATGACATACAATGTCCATGGTCAGGAAACCGTGACCATCTGTTGATCAACGTGCTAGTAACTAGAGGCTTACCAGGGACACATTGTGGTCTATGTATTCACACACGTATCGCTGTTTCCGTACAATACAATTCAAGCATGAATAATAGACAATTATCATGAACAAGGAAATATAATAATAATCCTTTTATTATTGCCTCTAGGGCATATTTCCAACAAGAACAAGGGCCTTCCTTCTGCGAGGTAGCGCTTAATCTTCTCAAATCGAGAGTCATATTTCTGCAGCGTCTTCATGCTAGCCACGAGATCTGGTTCAACAACCAGGGTATTGAGGGAACCCTAGGGAAGAACACGGAGGTTCATCTTGCGGAATTTTGGAGGAGGAGGAGCGAGTGCACCAGGAGGAACAATATGGAGGTTCACCTTTCTGAATTCTTCAACAAGCGAGGGCTGAACTTTCCGAACCTGGACGTGGTTGCAATATGACTTGCGGCTCAAGGCATCGGCCATTACATTAGCCTTGTTGGGGTATAGGAAATACGCAAGTCAAAGTCTACTACGGTATCCATCCACCTTTGTTGATGAAGGTTCAAATCTGGCTGAGTGAACAAATACTTCAGACTTTGGTGGTTGGTGAAGATCTCGCAACGATTACCGAGAAGGTAATATCACCACTGTTTCAGTGCATATATGACTGCAGCAAGCTCGAGGTCATGAACTGGGTACTTCTCTTTGTGAGGGCGCAATTGACGAGATGCATAAGCAATCACTCTGCGTTCTTGCATTAGGACACAACCTAACCCCAAACATGAAGCATCATAGTAAATGATGAAATCCTTCTTAGTATCTGGTGGAGCAAGCACTGGGGCGGAAGTCAACTTGTCTTTGAGCACCTGGAAACTTTCTTGGCACCTTTCTGTCCATTCGAACTTGACACCTTTGTGAAGCAGACCAGTCAGGGGCTTGGCAATCTTGGAGAAGTTCTCAACAAATCGACGACAATAGCCGGCGAGTCCAAGAAAACTTCTGACTTGTTTGACATTCTTTGGAGGAGTCCAATCGAGAATAGCCTAAACTCGCTCGGGGTTGACGGCAATACCATCATTGGAGATAACATGTCCAAGGTAGGTTACTTCGGGAAGCCAGAATTCACACTTGGAATACTTAGCATAGCTGATGCTCTCGAAGCTTTTCTAGAACAAGTCGAAGATGTTCAACATGCTCTTCTTTGTTCTTGGAATACACAAGGATATCATCCAGATAAACGACGACAAACTTGTCTAGGTATTCCATGAATATATAGCTCATCAATCGGGAGAACGTTGCTGGAGCACTGGTTAAACCGAAGGACATAACGGTGTACTCGTATGAACCATAGCGAGTAACGAAGGCGGTCTTAGGAATATCCTCTTCATGAACCCTGATCTGGTGGTAACCCAACCTCAAATCAAGTTTAGAGAATACTGAGGAACCAGCAAGTTGATCATACAGATCGTTGATTCTGGGAAGTGGATACTTATTCTGAATTGTTGCCTGGTTGATAGGTCGGTAATCTTGGACCAACCGATTCGTTCCATCCTTTTTCTTGACAAGGAGAGAAGGTGCTCCCCAAGCAGAGGAACTTGGACGGATAAAACCTTGACGAAGTGAAGTGTCGATTTCCTCGTTAAGCTCAAGGAGTTCATGTGGCGGCATCTTGTAGGGTCGCTTGGCTATAGGAGTAGTGCCCGGTTTCAAGTCTATGACGAATTCGACAGCTCTAGCAGGGGGTATTCCAGGAAGTTCTTTTGGAAAGACATCTTAAAAATCATGAACGACTAGAATGTTCTCTATTCCCTCAAGAGGTGAAGCATTCAATGCATTTAGTACATATATCTGGTTCTCGGCATCCTGAGTTGTTCGGGCTGAGTATTGGACTGACTAGCCAGAATTGTGAGTGAGCTGGACTGTCTCAGCTGCACAGTCGATCAGGCTTTGGTGAGGACCCAACCAATTCATGCCCAGAACGACATCTATGGTAGAAACCTTGAGGGCCATGAATGAAGCAGTGAATACTAACCCTCCGATTTCAATGTAGTTGTTGTGGGCTATCATCGAGGTATCCCAACTGGATCCTGGAGAGTTAACCACCACCGGAGGGTACATGTTTCCGAATGATAATTCTTGCTCGCGTGCAAATTCTTCAGAAATGAAAGAATGTGATGCTCCCGAATAAAAAAGAACAGAAGCGGGGACTGAATTCACTAAAAGGGTACCCATTACAATTTTGGGGTCTCATCGAGCTTCTTCAACCTTTACATGATTGACATGACCATGACTGAGTGCGGGCTGCCTGACATTTGGGTTTCTCGGTTAACTAGCTCGTGTCTTTTGATTTTGTGTCGGGCGGCAGCTGGTAGCATGGTGCCCTGGCTGTCCACACTTGCGGCATAAACCATCATTATGGGGAGGAGCAATAGCTTTGGACTGTCCACCCCAAATCATTAGTTGTCTCGGTGGTGGAGGCAGACGAGGTGCAACATAAGACGTCCTTGGTGTTGGAACATGTCGGTGATGAACATTGTGTGGGATCCAGACTCGACGTTTCTGAGAAGGCTGGCCCGAGGATGGGCCAACATCTCTAGTACACTTGAGGGACTCCTGGTACTCAGTTAGACTAGTTTCAGTTCGGAAAGCTTGGCTGACAAGCGTCGCAAAGTCTATGCAATCATGAGCAAGAAGTGCGAGCTTTATATCTGGACACAGTCCTTCACGGAATTTCTCCTGCTTGCGAGCATCAGTGCAGACGTCATCCTCAGCATAGCGGGATAATTCAATGAATTTCCTCTGATATTCATCCACACTCATTGTGCCCTGTGAGAGTTTGCGGAACTCCTTCTTCTTCTGGTCCTTTGGACCTTGAGGAATGTGCCATGCACGAAAGGCTAACTAAAATTCCTGCCAAGTGGTTACAGTTTTAGCCAGCAACATAACCATGTGGCTTTCCCACCATTGAGCAGCTGGACCCTTTGAGTGAAATGTCGAAAAGGTGCGTAACTGGCACGGGCAACATTAGCTGATTCCATCTCAAACTGGATGTCACGAAGCCAATCATCAGCATCCATAGGATTGGTGGAGTTGCAGAAAATGGACGGGTTGAGGCGCACGAATTCTAGCATTGTTATTGGGGCAGGCTGTTGATGAGCATTCTGGTTTGGAAATTGGGACATTACTCTAGTCATAAACTACCGATTCAGCTCAAACTGCTGCATCATTGCGGCAATATAGGGTGGAGGTGGAGGATCGTCAGTCGTCCCGCTAAAATGTAATAGGGGGTAGCTTAGCATTGAGCATTTGCTAAGACAAGGAACTTTCATGACATAACTTGCATAGTGAAAGAAGCACTATGAATGCATCGTAGTAGTGAACATGACAAAGTGTGTACTATTGAAAACTAGTATTCTAAGGAATAACTATGGCTTATCCAACTTTGGGGTGAATGTGGTCACGGGATCCTAATGTTAGAGTTAGTAAATTCGTTTAACCCGAATGAAAGAGAGATTAGAGTTCCAGAGTATAGACGAGGAGTAAAAGATCCTAATACCACCCAATTACGACGTGGGCCCGTAAGACACACAACCATGTTAGTAAAAGTTTTTCAGTGACTAGCCTCAACTTCGACCAAGGAGTTGGAAATGAGGCTACCTACAGACAGTCGGCTCTGATACCAACTTGTGATGCCCCCGATTTCACTGTACACTAATCATGCACATAAATGTGTACGACCTTGATCAGGGACTCACGGTAAGATATCACAACACAACTCTAGACACAAATTAAAATAATACAAGCTTCATATTACAAGCCAGGGGCCTCGAGGGCTCGAATAAAGAAGCTCGAATGCAAACGAGTCAACAGAAGCAACGATATCTGAGTACAAACATAAGTTAAACAAGTTTTTCCTTAAGAAGGCTATCACAAACATCAATGATCGAAGAGGCAAGGCCTCCTGCCCAGGACCTCGTAACTACTCCTGGTCGACGATGGTCTCCATGTAGTAGTACGAAACGTATGGGTAGTCGTAGACGTCGGTGGTGACATCTGATAACCCACAAGTGTAGGGAAGCAGTTGTAGCCTCTTTCGATAAGTAAGAGTGTCGAACCCAACGAGGAGCTAAAGGCAAGAACAAATATTCCCTCAAGTTCTATCGACCACCGGTACAACTCTACGCATGCTTGACGTTTACTTTACCTAGAACAAGTATGAAACTAGAAGTACTTTGTAGGTGTTTTTGGATAGGTTTGCAAGAATATAAAAAGAACGCAAATATAAACTAGGGGCTGTTAAGATAAAGAAGCAATAAAGTTAATATAGCGAGTGTGGAAAAGTGGTGGTAGGAGTTGCGAAATTACCCCTAAGCAATTGACTACGTTACTAGACCGATAGCAAGTTTTATGTGGGAGAGGCCCCTGCTAGCATGTCATCCCTTACTTGGAATTCTATGCACTTATGATTGGAACTATTAGCAAGCATCCACAACTACTAACGTTCATTAAGGTAAAACCCAACCATAGCAGTAAGATATATTGGTCCCCCTTCAATCCCGTATGCATCAATTTCTACGCTAGGTTGAAGCTTCTGTCACTCTTGCCCTCCAATACGTAGTCCTATCAACATACAACTAACCCCATGGTGTGATCCACGCACGCGCTCATATGATGGGAACCAAAGGACAGCAACATAACCACAAGCAATTTAAATCAATGATAGCAATTCACCAATCATCGATAGGTCAACGATAATCTACTCAGACATCATAGGATGGCAACACATCATTGGATAATAATATGAAGCATAAAGCACCATGTTCAAGTAGAGGGTATAGAGGGTTGCGGGAGAATGGACCACTGTAGATAGATGGGGGAAGGTGATGGAGATGTTGGTGAAGATGATGGAGGTGTTGGTGTAGATCGCCGTCACACGATGATGGCCCCGGTGGCACGCTGGTGCCACCGGAAGTGAGGGGGAGAGAGCCCCCCTCCTTCTTCTTCTTCCTTGACCTTCTCCCTAGATGGGAGAAGGGTTTCCCCTCTGGTCCATGGATTCCATGGCGGCGGAGGAGCGAGAGCCCCTCCGAGATTAGATCTGTCTCTCTGTCTCTCTCTGTTTCTGCGTTCCCAGATTCTGGCCCTTCACCGTTTCTTATATTCCAGGAGATCCGTCACTCCGATTGGTCTGATTTTTTGACATGATTTTTATCCGGATATTAGCTTTGTTGCAGCGAAAGAAGGGCATCAACCACCTTACGGTGTGGCCACGAGGGCCCAGGGCGCACTTGCCCCTGGTGGGTGCGCCCCCTGCCTCGTGGCCCACTCGGGCATCGTCTCATGTTGGTTCCGCTTCCCAAAATTCACATATATTACAAAAACATATTCGTCTGTTTTTATTCCATTTGGACTCCGTTTGATATGGATATTCTGCGAAACAAAAAACATGCAACATATATGTACTGGCACTGGGCACTGGATCAATATGTTAGTCCCAAAAAATAGTATAAAAAGTTGCCAAAAGTATATGAAAGTTGTAGAATATTGGCATGGAACAATAAAAAATTATAGATACGACGGAGACGTATCAGCATCCCCAAGCTTAATTCCTGCTCGTCCTCGAGTAGCTAAATGACAAAAAAGATAATTTTTGATGTGGAATGCTACCTAGCATAATCTTGATCATGTAATCTAATCATGGCATGAATATTAAGACACGAGTGATTTAAAGCAATAGTCTATCATTTGACATTAATACAATAATACTTCAAGCATACTAATAAAGCAATCATGTCTTTTCAAAATAACATGGCCAAAGAAAGTTATCCCTACAAAATCATATGGTCTGGCTATGCTCCATCTTCACCACACAAAGTATTTAAATCATGCACAACCCCGGTTTTAGCCAAGCAATTGTTTCATACTTTAGTATTTTCAAACTTTTTGAACTTTCACGCAATACATGAGCGTGAGCCATGGACATAGCACTATGGGTGGAATAGAAGGTGGTGATAGACAAAAGGAGGGAGAAAGTCTTACATCGACTAGGCAAATCAATGGACTATGGAGATGTTGATACGTCCAAAACGTATCTATAATTTCTACTTGCTCCATGCCTCTTTTGGGTGATATTGCTATGATATTTTTACACTTCCATACACTTTTGATCATATTTGGACTAACCTATTAACTCAGTGCACCCCAGTGCCAGTTTCTGTTTTCGGCTGTTTTTGTATTTCAGGTTTTCACATTACGAGAACTGCCAGGAAAAATCCAGAAAAATTATATAAAAAAATCAGCGTTCCAGAAACTACCGTGCGCCCGAAGGACAGCCGGGGGGCCACCAGGGCTCCAGGCGCCCTGGCGGCGCGCCCCCCTGGGCCGCGCCGGGGGGGCGCCTGGGCCCCCCGAGGCTCCTTCGAGGCCCCCCTTTGGCATATATTTAAAGCGTCTCCCGAAACCCTCGAGGGAGGAACTCTTTTCGTGATCTCATCTCTGTTCCGTCGCCGCCGCCGCTTCCAAGATCGGGAGCACCAGGAGAACTCTTCCCGGCACCCTGTCGGAGGGGAGGATCACCACCGGGAGCCTCTCCACCACCATGGACGCCTCCCGGATGAGTTGTGAGTAGTCTCCCTTGTACTATGAGTCCATGACCAGTAGCTATGTGATGTTCTCCTTCCGTTCTTGTGCTTCACTAATTAGTCCTCGTGAGCTGCCCTACATGATCGAGGCACATATGTAATCCTTATGTTGTTGCTATGATGAGTTTGCTGGGATCCGATGGATTATGAGATTATGTTCAGATTGTGCTTAAGTAATATATTTGATCTACCTCTTTTATATTTATGTTCGTAAGTAATTCTTGCATGTTCTCCGTTGTTATTTATTGCTTTGGCCAAGTAATAGGTAGTGACTCCAAGAGGGAACGTTATGCTTGATTGTGGGTTCATGCCCCTCGATGACTAGTTTGAGTGACAGAAACATGAGTCTAGGGGATGTGCTGTTGCCACAAGGTGGAAAACAACGATGCTTGTGCCCGCGGGTGCAAGGATTGTTTACTTTACGCAAAGTTCTTTTAATGCAGTTGTCTGTTGCATTGAGTTTACACTATGGGTGGGACTCGCAACTTAATACCTGCGAGATGTTCTAGATAGATATCTCAAGGTGGATGATTAGTAGTAGATATTGATGGATTTCGGTCTACTTACTTTGGCGTACCGCCCATGCTTTGAACCTCAACCTTTCTTGCAATGTAGTCAGCATTGGTTTGCGCACATGGTCCTGTCAATTGCCCAGCTGTAATTCGTTTACCTCACATAGCTGTTTTATCGTCTTTTGGGAGAGAGACATCACTAGTGAACATCATGAGACTCCGGTCCATATTACCATCATTGATCACATCCGCTATTTACTTTTCGCTTTTATTTACTATTGCAATTATATCTATCACTACTATCACTTGCGTTTAATCCTTTGTGAACTACAAGGCCGGAGGGATTGACAACCTCTCTGTACTCGTTGGGAGCAAAGTTATTTGTATCTGTGTGCAGGTCCACGTTGATTGCTAATATCTGGCGCCGTAGCAGTTGACACCTTCTTGTTGAACCTAGGAGTCTCTGGGGATTCGATCCTTGGTATCTTTGCCAAGGGAAAAACTTCCGCAACACTACATCTCACACCTTCCACTTGGGGTAACCAACGAGGGGCGAGAAGCCTAGAAGATGTCCATCGATCGATATCAATGTGAGTGAGTAGGGATTGCCATGTAACGGATGCACTAGAGCTATAAGTGTATGAAAACTAAAAAAGAAAACTAGTGGGTGTGCATCAACTTTCTTGCTCATGAAGACCTAGGGAATTTGAGGAAGCCCGTCGTTGGAATATACAAGCCAAGTTCTATAACGAAAATTCCCACTAGTATATGCAAGTGACAAAACATGAGACCCTCTATTATGAAGATCATGATGCTACTTTGAAGCACAAGTGTGGAAAAGGATAGTAGCATTGTCCCTTCTCTCTTTTCTCTCATTTTTTTGGTTTTTTTGGAGGGGCATTCCTCTTTTTTTATTAGCCCCTCTTTATTTTTTAGGCCATCTTTTTTTTATTTGGCCTTTCCTCACATGGGACAATGCTCTAATAATGAAAATCATCACACTTTTATTTACTTACTACCCAAAGATTACAACTCAAAGCTAGAACGAAATACGATTCAATGTGAATGCCCCCGGCGGTGTACCGGGATGTGCAACGATCTAGCATAGCAATGATATCAAAAAAGGACAAGCCATGGAAACACCATGCTAGCTATCTTACGATCATGCAAGGCAATATGACAATGATGGTGCGTGTCATAATAAACAGAACGATGGAGTTACATGGCAATATATCTCGGAATGGCTATGGAAATGCCATAATAGGTAGGTATGGTGGCTGTTTTGAGGAAGGATATAAGGTGGGTTTATGGTACCGGCGAAAGTTGCGCGGTACAAGAGAGGCTAGAAATGGTGGAAGGGTGAGAGTGTGTATAGTCCATGGACTCAACATTAGTCATAAAGAACTCACATACTTATTGCAAAAATTTATTAGCCATCGAAACAAAGTACTACACGCATGCTCCTAGGGGGGAGGTTGGTAGGAGTTAACCATCGCGCGCCCCCGACCTCCACACAAAGGATGACACTCAATAAATAAATCATGCTCCAACTTCGTCACATAAAAGTTCACCATACGTGCATGCTTCGGGAATAACAAACCTCAACACAAGTATTTCTACAATCCACAACTACCCACTAGCATGACTCTAATATCACCATCTTTATATCGCAAAACTATTGCAATGAATCAAACATATCATATTCAGCGATCTACAAGTTTATGTAGGATTTTATGACTAACCATGTGAATGACCAATTCCTGTCAACTCTCTAAATAGATATAAGTGAAGGAAGAGAGTTTTAATTCTTTCTACAAAAGTTATGCCCACGCTCTAACAATTATAAGTGAAGCAAAAGAGCATTCTACAAATGGCGATTTTCTATGTGAAGAGAAACAGGCAATCCAAACTTCAAATGATATAAGTGAAGCACATGAAGCATTCTATAAAGCCATACTCAAAAGGTATAAGTGAAGTGAAAAGAGCATTCTATAAATCAACAAAGGACTATCTCATACCAGCATGGTGCACTTATTAAAAGAAAAAGAAAAAGCACACGACGCTCCAAGAGTTTTCGCATATCATGTGAATGAAACAAATACGAAAACATACCGATACTTGTTGAAGAAAGATGGGATGCCTTCCGGGCCATCCCCAAGCTTAGACGCTTGAGTCTCCTTGAATATTTACTTGGGGTGCCTTGGGCATCCCCAAGCTTGAGCTCTTGCCTCTCCTCCTTCTTCTCACATCGAGACCTCCTCGATCCTCGAACACTTCATCCACACAAAACTTAACCGAACTTTTAGTGGCGGGGTTAGTGCATATGATCAGTAAATCCTATCATGTACTGCTCTAACATTATTGTATAATTATGAACAAACATTACCCATAGTATTCTATCACAATTCTATGGCCCCAAGTCAAGGAGGCTACAACAAGAATTCAAACATATGCAAATAATGACGCTATAACAACAATCTGTGAAAACATGACAGTCTGTAGTAATTTGAACATTAACCATACTTTTGTAACCCTAAAAATTATGGAAAAATTAGGAAAAATCAATAATTTGTATAGCAAGACTTTTCAAAAAGTTTCAGATCCTTTTGACGTTCCAGTAAAAAATATAAAATTGCACACTACAGCCAAAGTTTCTGTTTTTGCACCACACAAACCAACAAGCAGTTTAATCATCCTAAAGGAAACTCTTGGCACATTATTTTTATAATACAATGGAATTGTACAAGGGGATAATTATTTTTGATGAAAATTTTCTGCAATTCCAGATTTGCAAAGTTTCCATGGGCATGAACAAAGTTCAAGGAGCTCCCCCATTTCAACGGTGCTCGTCCTTCTTACTTTCACTTTTCTTTTTGAAAAAGTTTTAGGTTCCCCTCTTTACTTTTTTTAAAATTTTATAAAAGTACACAACAGAAATAAATGATTCTCTAAAACTTCCGGTTGTCTCCCTGGCAGCGCTTTCTTTAAAGCCATTAAGCTAGGCATATAGTGCTCAAGTAATGGATCCACCCGGATCCCAAGGTATATCAAAGCCAATTTTAATTAGCAATGATTTGGCATTTAGTAGTGAGCACAAAGTGATATGTGTCATGAAACAACGAAGTCTAACTCTTTTCCTATGTATAGGCATGTCATACAAGAACAATTCATGCACATCAAGTAAAGGCCAATGCATAGTATAAGCAGTTTCCTGCAATTTTATCATGTTGGAAACATAGAGAGGCGGAGATGTAGTTCCTCTCTCATAATAATTGCAAGTAGGACAGCAAGCACATGCATATTATAATAATAAAAATCATCATGTGTAACGGAAAAAGGCAACCCATCAATATAATCCTTAATAAGTGCAACTTCTCCGATATAGTGTAGTTTGGAGAATTCAAAAAGATAATAGGACTATCACGCATGGGTGCAATAGCAACAATCTCATGTTTTACATATGGAACGATAGCAAGTTCATCTCCATAAGCATAATTCATATTGGCATCTTGGCCACAAGCATAGCAAGCATCATCGAAAAGGGATATTTCAAGAATCAACGGGATCATAACAATCATCATAGCATTCATCCTTCGGTAAGCACGAAGGGAAATTAAACAATGTATGAGATAAAGAGTTACTCTCATTAGAAGGTGGGCACGGGTGATCAATCCGCTCTTCCTCCTTTTGTTCTTCGCTCTCCTCCTCATCTTTTTCATCCAATGAGCTCACAATGTCATTAATTTCTTCTTTCATAGACTCATGCAAAATATTAGTCTCTTCTTGGACAGCAGAGGAGTCCTCAATATATGGTTTAACATAGGCATTAGAAGCATAATTATCATAACAATATTTAAATATGGAAAAAAATTCAGATTTGTAAAGAGTAGCATCATACTTTTCAATCAAAGAAGCAATTTCATAAGCACCCTTAAAAGCAATAAATTCTTCAATTTGTTAAACATCATAGTAACTATAAACACCCTTAGCATACGAAGATACGATTCCATTATCACTAACTCACACTGGTAGGGAAGGTGTTTCTTAGGGTCTTCGGAACAACAACTAAAATCATATATTTCACATAAATTCCAAGCATAGCATTGTAAACGATGAATTTGATCCAGTAAAAGTTTCCTTTTTCAGATATGCGCTGTCGCACATAACAAGCATGCTCATGTAAAGATTGGCCCTCAACTAAGCTAGTTGGGGTTTCAGCACGAGCACATAGGGATCGAAGATGATCTAAGGAAAAAGCTTCAGGAGTGTGATAAATTTTGAGTGGTTCTTCAACCATTGGTTTAGCAGGTACCACTATTTTTTTGGTATTTTGTGTTTCTTACCCATAACTAAAGATAGAAAATAACTTAGAACAGCAAATAAAATCTACTTAGTGATAAAGCAAACAAGCACACACGAGAATATTCACCCCACGCTATTGCTCCCCGACAACGGCGCCATAAAAAGGTCTTGATAACCCACAAGTGTAGGGGATCAGTTGTAGCCTCTTTCAATAAGTAAGAGTGTCGAACCAACGAGGAGCTAAAGGCAGAACAAATATTCCCTCAAGTTCTATCAACCACCGGTACAACTCTACGCACGCTTGGCGTTTACTTTACATAGAACAAGTATGAAATTAGAAGTACTTTGTAGGTGTTTTTGGATAGGTTTGCAAGAATATAAAAAGCACGCAAATATAAACTAGGGGCTGTTAAGATAAATAAGCAATAAAGTTAATATAGCGAGTGTGGAAAAGTGGTGGTAGGAGTTGCAAAATTGCCCCTAAGCAATTGACTACGTTACTAGACCGATAGCAAGTTTTATGTGGGAGAGGCCACTGCTAGCATGTCATCCCTTATTTGGAATTCTATGCACTTATGATTGGAACTATTAGCAAGTATCCGCAACTACTAAAGTTCATTAAGGTAAAACCCAACCATAGCATTAAGATATATTGGTCCCCCATCAATCCCGTATCCATCAATTTCTACGCTAGGTTGAAGCTTCTGTCACTCTTGCCCTCCAATACGTAGTCCTATCAACATACAACTAACCCTATGGTGTGATCCACGCGCGCGCTCATATGATGGGCACCAAAGGACAACAACATAACCACAAGCAATTTAAATCAATCATAGCAATTCACCAAACACCGATAGGACAACGATAATCTACTCATACATCATAGTATGGCAACACATCATTGGATAATAATATGAAGCATAAAGCACCATGCTCAAGTAGAGGGTACATCGGGTTGCGGGAGAATGGACCGCTGTAGATAGATGGGGAGTGATGGAGATGTTGGTGCAGATGACGGAGGTGTTGGTGTAGATCGCCGTCACACGGCGATGGCCCCAGTGGCACTCCGGTGCCACCGGAAGTGAGGGGGAGAGAGCCCCCCTCCTTCTTCTTCTTCCTTGACCTTCTCCCTAGATGGGAGAAGGGTTTCCCCTCTGGTCCATGGCCTCCATGGCAGCGGAGGGGCGAGAGCCCCTCCGAGATTGGATATGTCTCTCTGTCTCTCTCTGTTTCTGCGTTCCCAGATTCTGGCCCTTCACCGTTTCTTATATTCCCGGAGACCCGTAACTCCGATTGGGCTGATTTTTTGACACGATTTTTATCCGGATATTAGATTTCTTGCGACGAAAGAAGGGTATCAACCGCCTTACGGTGTGGTCACGAGGGCCCAGGGCGCGCCTGCCCCTGGTGGGCGCGCCCCCTGCCTCGTGGCCCACTCGGGCATCATCTCATGTTGGTTTCCGCTTCCCAAAATTCACATATATTCCAAAAACAATCTCCGTCCATTTTTATTCCGTTTGGACTCCGTTTGATATGGATATTCTGCGAAACAAAAAATATGCAACAAACAGGAACTCGCACTGGGCACTGGATCAATATGTTAGTCCCAAAAAATAGTATAAAAAGTTTCCAAAAGTATATTAAAGTTGTAGAATATTGGCATGGAACAATAAAAAATTATAGATACGACGGAGACGTATCAGCATCCCCAAGCTTAATTCCTGTTTGTCCTCGAGTAGGTAAATGATAAAAAATAATAGTTTTTGATGTGGAATGCTACCTAGCATAATCTTGATCATGTAATCTAATCATGGCATGAATATTAAGACACGAGTGATTTGAAGCAATAGTCTATCATTTGACATTAAGACAATAATACTTCAAGCTTACTAATAAAGAAATCATGTCTTTTCAAAATAACATGGCCAAATAAAGTTATCCCTACAAAATCATATGGTCTGGCTATGCTCCATCTTCACCACACAAAGTATTTAAATCATGCACAACCCTGGTTTTAGCCAAGCAATTGTTTCATACTTTAGTATTCTCAAACTTTTTCAACTTTCATGCAATACATGAGCGTGAGCCATGGACATAGCTCTATGGGTGGAATAGAAGGTGGTGATAGACAAAAGGAGGGAGAAAGTCTCACATCGACTAGGCAAATCAATGGACTATGGAGATATCCATCGATGGATATCAATGTGAGTGAGTAGGGATTGCCATGTAACAGATGCACTAGAGCTATAAGTGTATGAAAGCTCAAAAAGAAAACTAGTGGGTGTGCATCAACTTGCTTGCTCATGAAGACCTAGGGCATTTGAGGAAGCCCGTCGTTGGAATATTCAAGCCAAGTTCTATAATGAAAATTCCCACTAGTATATGGAAGTGACAAAACAAGAGACTCTCTACTATCAAGATCATGGTGCTACTTTGAAGCACAAGTGTGGAAAAGGATAGTAGCATTGCACTTCTCTCTTTTCTCTTTTTTTTTGTTTTTTGGAGGGGCTTTCCTCTTTTTTTATTAGCCGCTCTCTATTTTTTTTAGGCCATCTTTTTTTATTTGGCCTTTCCTCACATGGGACAATGCTCTAATAATGAAGATCATCACACTTTTATTTACTTACAACTCAAAGATTACAACTCGAAGCTAGAAAAAAATATGACTCTATGTGAATGCCTCCGGCGGTGTACCGGGATGTGCAATGATCTAGCGTAGCAATGACATCAAAAAACGGACAAGCCATGGAAACATCATGCTAGCTATCTTACAATCATGCAAGGCAATATGACAATGATGGTGCGTGTCATAATAAATGGAACGGTGGAGTTACATGGCAATATATCTCGGAATGGCTATGGAAATGCCATAATAGGTAGGTATGGTGGCTTATTTGAGGAAGGATATAAGGTGGGTGTATGGTACCGGTGAAAGTTGCACGGTACAGGAGAGGCTAGCAATGGTGGAAGGGTGAGAGTGCGTATAGTCCATGGACTCAACATTAGTCATAAAGAACTCACATACTTATTGCAAAAATTTATTAGCCATTGAAACAAAGTACTAAACGCATGCTCCTAGGGGGGATGTTGGTAGGAGTTAACCATCGCGCGCCCCCGACCTCCACACAAAGGATGACACTCAATAAATAAATCATGCTCCAGCTTCGTCACATAACGGTTCACCATACGTGCATGCTTCGGGAATCACAAACCTCAACACAAGTATTTCTACAATCCAGAAATACCCACTAGCATGACTCTAATATCACCATCTTTATATCGCAAAATCTATTGCAAGGAATCAAACATATCATATCCAGCGATCTAAAAGTTTATGTAGGATTTTATGACTAACCATGTGAATGGCCAATTCCTGTCAACTCTCTAAATAGATATAAGTGAAGCAAGAGAATTCTTTCTACAAAAGTTATGCCCACTCTCCAACAATTATAAGTGAAGCAAAAGAGCATTCTACAAATGGCGGTTTTCTATGTGAAGACTAACAGGCAATCCAAACTTCAAATGATATAAGTGAAGCACATGAAGCATTCTATAAAGCCATACTCAAAAGATATAAGTGAAGTGCAAAGAGCATTCTATAAATCAACCAAGGACTATCTCATACCAGCATGGTGCATTTATTAAAAGAAAATAAAAAATCACACGATGCTCCAAGAGTTTTCGCATATCATGTGAATGAAACAAACCGAAAACATACCGATACTTGTTGAAGAAAGATGGGATGCCTTCCGGGGCATCCCCAAGCTTAGATGCTTGAGTCTCCTTGAATATTTACTTGGGGCGCCTTGGGCATCCCCAAGCTTGAGCTCTTGCCTCTCCTCCTTCTTCTCACATCGAGACCTCCTCGATCCTCGAACACCTCATCCACACAAAACTTAACCGAACTTTTAGTGGTGGGGTTAGTGCATATGATCAATAAAATCCCATCATGTACTGCTCTAACATTATTGTATAATTATGAACAAACATTACCCATAGTATGATATCACAATTCTATGGCCCCAAGTCAAGGAGGCTTCAAAAAAAATTCAAACATATGCAAATAATGAAGCTATAACAGCAATCTGTGAAAACAAGACAGTTTGTAGTAATCTAAACATTAACCATACTTCTGTAACCCTAAAAATTATGGAAAAATTAGGAAAAATCAATAATTTGTATAGAAAGACTTTGCAACAAGTTTCAGATCCTTTCGACGTTCCAGTAAAAAAATGTAAAATCGCGCACTACAGCCGAAGTTTCTGTTTTTGCACAGCACAAACCAACAAGCAGTTTAATCATCCTAGAGTAAACTCTTGGCACATTATTTTTATAATACAATGGAATTGTACAAGGGGATAATTATTTTTGATAAAAAGTATCTGTAATTCAAGATTTGCAAAGTTTCCATGGGCATGAACAAATTTCAAGGAGCTCCCCCATTTCAACGGTGCTCGTCCTTCTTACTTTCACTTTTCTTTTTGAAAAAGTTTTAGGTTCCTCTCTTTATTTTTTCGTTTTTAAACTTTATAAAAGCACACAACAGAAATAAATGACTCTCTAAAACTTCCGGGTTGTCTTCGTGGCAGCGATTTCTTTAAAGCCATTAAGCTAGGCATATAGTGCTCAAGTAATGGATCCACTCGGATCCCAAGGTATATCAAAGCCAATTTTAATTAGCAATGATTTGGCATTTAGTAGTGAGCACAAAGTATTAGAAAGTTGTAGAATATTGGCATGGATCAATAAAAAATTATAGATACGGCGGAGACGTATCAACATCTCGCTCCTGGAATCCATCCATTGATCGCAACAACCGGAAAGAAGAAACAAGGGGGGAAATGGGTAGCAAAGCAATTGTGAGTACTCATCCAAAGTACTCGAAAGCATCAGATCTAGACTAAGTATGCATCAGTATCAAAGTAATGATATGTATCGGTGGACTGAACTGCTTAATGCCAGAATAGAGGGAAAGGCCTAGCCTATCGAAGACTAGCACCTTCTGTAAATCACCATCTTGCAGCACTTAGAAGAGTAAAGAATATCATTTTATAATTAACAATCATGTTGTAACAATATCGCCCAAGGATCCTTCCTCGACTCCCTGCGAGAAAGCAATCCCGGAGCCATCATATCCATCACATATCTCAAGTATCCATTTCTAGTTATAATAGATCAGGATATAAGTGTGAACGTCCGTTACCGTCGACACGGCTATTCGAATAGATTACTCAAGGAAATATGCCCTAGATGCAATAATAAAGTTGCTATTTATATTTTCTTATATATCATGATAAATGTTTATTATTCATGCTAGAATTATATTAACCAGAAACTTGAGACATGTGTGGATACATAGACAAAACACAGTGTCCCTAGTAAGCCTCTACTAGACTAGCTCGTTAATCAAAGATGGTTGTGTTTCCTAACCATAGACATGTGTTGTCATTTGATGAACATGATCACATCATTAGAAGAATGGTGTGATGGACACGACCCATCTGTTAGCTTAGCATAATGATCGTTTAGTTTTATTGCTATTGCTTTCTTCATGACTTATACATGTTCCTCTGACTATGAGATTATGCAACTCCCAAATATCGGAGGAACACCTTGTGTGCTATCAAACGTCACAGCATAACTGGGTGATTATAAAGATGCTCTACAGGTGTCTTTGAAGGTGTTTGTTGAGTTGGCATAGATCAAGTTTAGGATTTGTCACTCCGTGTATCGGAGAGGTATCTCTCGACCCTCTCGGTAATGCACATCACTATAAGCCTTGCAAGCAATATGACAAATGAGTTAGTTACGGGATGATGCATTACGGAACGAGTAAAGATACTTGCCGGTAACGAGATTGAACTAGGTATGATGATACCGACGATCGAATCTCGGGCAAGTAACATACCGCTGACAAAGGGAACAACGTATGTTGTTATGTGGTTTGACCGATAATGATCTTCGTAGAATATGTAGGAGCCAATATGAGCATCCAGGTTCCGCTATTGGTTATTTACCAGAGATGTGTCTCGGTCATGTCAACATAGTTCTCGAACCCGTAGGGTTCGCACGCTTAAGGTTCGATGACGATTTGTATTATGAGTTATGTGTTTTGGTGACCGAAGTTTGTTCGGAGTCCCGGATGAGATCACGAACATGACGAGGAGTCTCGAAATGGTTGGGAGGTAAAGATTTATATATTGGAAGGTTATATACGGACACCGGAATGGTTCCGAAGAAGATCGGGGATTTTTAGAGTATCGGGAGGTTGCCGAACCCCCCGGGAAAGTTAATGGGCCTCATGGGCCATGGTGGAGAAGAGGAGGCAGGCCACGGGAGGTGGTGCTCCTCCCCCTTTCCCGAGCCGAATTAGACTAGGGGTGGGGCGCGGCCCACCTTTCCTTCTCCCTCTCCCCCTTTCCCCTTTCCCCTCTCCATTGGAAGGAAGGGGGCGGGCGAATCCTACTTGGACTAGGAGTCCAAGTAAAACTCCCCCTTGGCGCGCCACCCCTAGGGCCGGACTCCTCCTCCTCCCCTCCTTTATATACGTGGGAAGGGGCACCCCATAGGCACAACAATTGTTTCTTAGCCTTGTGCGGTGCCCCCTCCACATTTTACTCCTCCGATCATACCGTCATAGTGCTTAGGCGAAGCCCTGCGCGGATCACATCAACACCACCGTCACCATGCCGTCGTACTGACGATACTCTCCCTCGACCCTCTACTGGATCAAGAGCTCAAGGAACGTCATCGAGCTGAACGTGTGCTGAACACGGAGGTGCCGTACGTTCGGTACTTGGATCGGTTGGATCGTGAAGACGTTCGACTATATCAACCGTGTTAATACAACGCTTCCACTTTCGGTCTACGAGGGTACGTAGACACACTCTTCCCGTCTCGTTGCTATGCATCTCCTAAATAGATCTTGCGTGCGCGTAGGAATTTTTTTAAATTGCATGCTAGGTTCCCCAACAATGGCATCATGAGCCAGGTCTATGCGTAGATGATATGCACGAGTAGAACACAAAGAGTTGTGGGAGATAATAGTCATACCGCTTACAACCAACGTCTTACTTTGATTCGGTGGTATTGTTGGATGAAGCGGCCCGAACCGACATTACATGACCGCGTTCAAGATACTGGTTCTACCGACGTGCTTTGCACACATGTGGTTGGCGGGTGTCTGTTTCTCGAACTTTAGTTGAATCGAGTTTGACTACGGCCGGTCCTTGTTGAAGGTTTAAACAACACACTTGACAAAAAATCGTTATGGTTTTAATGCGTGGGTAAGAACGGTTCTTGCTAGAAGCCCGCAGCAGCCACGTAAAACTTGCAACAACAAAGTAGAGGACGTATAACTTGTTTTTGCAGGGCATGTTGTGATGTGATATGGGCAAGACATGATGAGTTATGCACTATTGTATGAGATGATCATGTTTTGTAAGTTATCGGCAACCGACAGGAGCCTTATGGTTGTCTCTTTATTGTATGGATTGCGAACGCCATGTAATTACTTTACTTTATCACTATGAGTGAGCGATAGTAGTAGAAGCAATAGTTGGCGGGACGACCACGATGCTACGATGAAGATCATGGTGTCAAGCTGGTGACGATGGAGATCATGATGATGCTTTGGAGATGGAGATCAAAAGCACAAGATGATGATGGTCATATCATTTCACATATTTTGATTGCATGTGATGTTTATCTTTTTATACATCTTATTTTGCTTAGAACGACAATAGCATTATAAGATGATCCCTTACTAAATTCCAAGGTACAAGTGTTCTCCCTGAGTATGCACCATTGCGACAGTTCGTCGTGCTAAGATACCATGTGATGGTCGGGTGTGATAAGATCTAGCTACGTTCACATACAACAGATGTAAGACAGTTTTGCACATGTAGAATACTCGGGTTAAACTTGACGAGCCTGGCACGTAAAGACATGGCCTCAAAACACTGGAGACCGAAAGGTCGAGCATGAATCATATAGTTCATATGATCAACATAAGATGTTCACCATTGAAAACTACTCCATCTCACGTGATGATCGGACATGGTTTAGTTGATTTGGATCATGTGATCATTTAGATGACTTGAGGGATGTCTATCTAAGTGGGAGTTCTTTAATAATATGATTAACTGAACTTAATTTATCATGAACTTTGTCCTGATAGTTTTTGTATATCTATGTTGTAGATCAATGACCCGTGCTGCCGTTCCCATGAGTTTTAATGCGTTCCCAGAGAAAGCTAAGTTGAAAGATGATGGTAGCAACTATGCGGATTGGGTCCGTAACTTGGGGATTATCCTCATTGCTGCACAGAAGAATTATTTCCTTGAAGTACCGCTAGGTAAAAAGCCTGCTGCAGGAGCAACTCCTGCTGTTATGAACGTCTGGCAAGCTCGATCTGATGACTACTCGATAGTTCAGTGTGCCATGCTTTATGGCTTAGAATCGGGACTTCAAAGACGTTTTCAACGTCATGGAGCATATGAGATGTTCCAAGATTTTAAGTTAATATTTCAAGCAAAGGCCCGAGTTGAGAGATATGAAGTCTCCAACAAGTTCTATAGTTGCAAGATGGAGGAGAACAATTCTGTCAGTGAACACTTACTCAGAATGTCTGGGTACAATAACCACATGACACGGCTTGGAGTTAAAGTTGATGATGATAGTGTTATTGACAGAGTTCTTCAATCACTGCCACCAAGCTATAAAGGCTTCGTGATGAGCTATAATATGCAAGGGATGGAGAAGACTATTCCAGAGCTCTTTGCAATGCTCAAAGTTGCGGAGGTAGAAATCAAGATGGAGCATCAAATGTTGATGGTTAACAAAACCACTAGTTTCAAGAAAAAAGGCAAGGGAAAGAAGGGGAACTTCAAGAAGAATAGCAAGCCAGTTGCTACTCCCAGGAAGAAACCCAAGTATGGAGCCAAGCCTAAAACTAAGTGCGCTTCTACTGCAAAGGGACTGATCATTGGAAGCGGAACTGCCCCAAGTATTTGGCGGATAAGAAGGATGGCAAAGTGACCAAAGGTATATTTGGTATACATGTCATTGATGTGTACCTTACTAATGCTCGTAGTAGCGCCTGGGTATTTGATACTAGTTCGGTTGCTCATATTTGTAACTCGAAACATGGGCTACGAATTAAACGAAGATTGGCTAAGGACGAGGTGACGATGCGCGTGGGAAATGGTTCCAAAGTTGATGTGATCACCGTCGGCACGCTACCTCTACATCTACCTTCGGGATTAGTTTCAGACCTAAATAATTTTTATTTGGTGCCAGCGTTGAGCATGAACATTATATCTGGATCTTGTTTGTTGCGAGACGGTTATTCATTTAAATCAGAGAATAATGGTTGTTCTATTTATGTGAGTAATATTTTTTATGGTCATGCACCATTGATGAGTGGTCTATTTTTGTTGAATCTCGATCATAGTGATACACATATTCATAATATTGATGCCAAAAGATGTAAAGTTGATAACGATAGTGCAACATATTTGTGGCACTGCCGTTTAGGTCATATTGGTGTAAAGCGCATGAAGAAACTCCATACAAATGGACGTTTAGATTCACTTGATTATGAATCATTTGATACTTGCGCACCATGCCTCATGGGCAAGATGACTACAACTTCATTCTCCGGAACAATGGAGCGAGCTACTGAATTATTGGAAGTAATACATACTGATGTATGCGGTCCGATGAGTGTTGAGGCTCGCGGCGGGTATTGTTATTTTCTGACCTTCACAGATGATTTGAGCAGATATGGGTATATCTACTTAATGAAACATAAGTCTGAAACATTTGAAAAGTTCAAAGAATTTCAGAGTGAAGTATAGAATCATCGTAACAAGAAAATAAAGTTTCTACGATCTGATCGCAGAGGCGAATATTTGAGTTATGAGTTTGGTCTTCATTTGAAACAATGGGAATAGTCTGACAGCTCATGCCACCTGGAACACCACATCATAATGGTGTGTCCGAACGTCACAACCGTACTTCAATAGATATGGTGCGGTCTATGATGTCTCTTACCGATTATCGCAACACGGAATTTATTTCTAAGGCAGTGAGCACTTTTGGCAAATTTTTATCTTGGAACAGTGAAGATCCTTACCTTGTCCGATCCATTGTTCATGAAAGTTTCCCTGACACACCCCTTGTGCCGCGGGATGTTGTTTTTCTTGATTACGCTTATTGGGGTGGCGCTCGTGTTTCCTGGACTGCTGCTTGCTATGTGTTGGGGGAAAATTTTGCTGATCAGATGCCCAATGACGAGGATCCCATGCCACTTGATGGAAACCCGCACCCCCTACCTGGCAATTTGCAGCCGGATAACCTCCCTTTTGTCATGCCACAATACCCGCTTTTGGGTTGGAATGAGCTGCCTCAAATGGATCCGGAACAACCGATACCTGAGGGATGGGGCCATGCGGTCTCGGGCGAGGATGAAGAAGTTAATCAGCCTGAGATTCCCGCTTAGGTTCAGGTCTTAATTGACATTGATCAACCTGAGGAATCGCTCTCCTCCCAGACACAGGAAGTCCATATTCAGCAGCAGGAGACCCAGCAAGTCCAACCTCTCGGCATAGTGCCATACCAACCGCCATTTATTCAGCAACAACAGATTTTTGTTGGAATGATCAAGATTGTGGCGGGTCCAGTTCTGCCACCTGACATGCTTTGGAAGAGGTCTTTTGAATCTCTCATGGAAGACATCGCTGTGGCTAAAGTCCCACGTCCTCTACTCTTCAAACCCATGGGCACCGTCATATATCCCAAGAAGAACTGGTCCATTGTCTTTGACGCTGACGCTGGAACATCTTCTCTTATTCTGCAACAGGATCAAGTGCCACCTCTGGTATCTTCTCCACCGGCAAGACGTCTGGTGGCGCGCGCTCTTTTCCCTACTCTGGAGAAACCTTCACAGTCCCTGGTATTCACTGCACAAGCTGACAGGGCACCTAGCGCGTCGAAGAAGAAACGCAAGGGTGCCCCTATGGTGGACACTGCTGTTATAAGGTGCATGAGAAGCTCTGTCAGGCTTAATGGGTACAAGAATGTTGTCTTTGAGCAGCTTGTTTCCCAGCCCAGGAAGAAGCGTCCTCGCTCCAAGCCATTTGCTGACGCTATCAACACGGCTAATGTGGACCAGGAGAAGCCCCATGAAGATGCTGAAGTTCCACCTTATACCCCAATTAAGGTTCTGCAAGTAGCTGAGGCCGAGCTGGAGATGGACCCTTCCCTTCTAACGGTGGAAAAGCTTATGGCTGATCCCCAGGTGGATTCCTCGTCGCCAAAAGATGATTAATGCTGATGACACAAATTTATGATCGCTACATGCCTTGTATCAGGGCTATTTATCCTTTTGGTTCTTTCTGTTATGCTACAAACTTTGTGGAGGGAGTTCTAGAGTTGGCTACTGTTGAACCTACCATGGTACTATGTACCATGCGTCTATCTTATTACTTATCTCGTTTATATAATGAGTAATTTCGATACCCGTAGTTGGAATGTTCTGTGTTGGAATGTGAGAGGGCTCAACTCTGAGGCCCGTCAACGTGCAGTCAGAGAAAAGGTGGTCGCTAGCAAATGTGTTGTTGTTTGCTTACAGGAAACTAAATTACAGAACGCTGACCGTGCTCTCATAAAAAAGATTTGCCCCCCCCCCCCTGTTTTGATCATTACATTGAATCGCCCTCCAATGGTGCCTCTGGGGGTATCCTCACTATTTGGCGGTTTGACATGTTCACGGGCACGTTACTTCAAATTGAACCATATGGTATTATTGTCAAATTCGCTTCGGTTCATAACAATGAAGCATGGACATTAGTGAATGTTTATGGGCCTTGTCAGGGTATAATGAGGGATGCTTTTGTAGCTTGGTTGTACAGCCTTGATATTGACCCTGATGACAACTGGATGCTCATGGGAGATTTCAACTTCATAAGGTCATTGCATAATAGAAACCTTCCTTGCGGACATATTAATGATATCTTTATCTTCAATGAAATAATTGGGCATCTGGGTCTCCTTGAATTACCCCTTAAAGGAAGAAAGTTCACTTGGTCAAATATGCAGAGTTCACCCCTGCTTGAGCAGCTTGATTGGGTTTTCTCTTCTGCCAACTGGATCCTTCAGTACCCAATGACACAGGTCACACCACTTGCCAAAACCACTTCTGATCATGTACCCTGCCTCATTACTATTAGCACCAATATCCCCAAGGCACATATTTTCCAATTTGAAATTTTTTGGGTTGAACAGCCTGGCTTCATGGAGTGTGTTATGGAAGTTTGGCATAGGAAATCAACAAAGTCACATATTTCTGCAATAATAGTTGACAAGTTGAAGTCCTTGAGATATGCCCTTAATAAATGGCAGAAAGGGCTCTCACATATTAAGAAATTTCTCCTAAAGACCAATTGGGTCATTCTATGGTTTGATGACCTTGAGGAGATCAGACCCCTCTCAGTGCCTGAGAGAAACTTCAGAAAGTTGGTCAAGTTGCACCATGAGCACCTTCTGCATCTCCAATTCTTATATTGGAAGAAAAGGTGCACTATCAGATATATAAAGGTGGGAGAGGACAACACAAATTTTTTTCAAGCTATGGCAACTGAGAGGCACATGAAAAATGCCATAGCAAATCTAGTGTTGCAGGATGGGACATCAATGGCTAATCATGATGACATGGCAGCTGAATTCTTGCAGGTGTTCAAGAAAAGAATGGGAACAGTAAAACCCATAGTGTTGGGTGATGAAATACTGTCTCTTATTAAGCATGTTCCTGGTCTGGAGGTTTTGACAAAACCTTTCACGGCCTTAGAGATTGAAAAGGTTATCAAAGAAATGCCCATTGATAAGGCGCCTGGACCTGATGGTTTCAATGGACTCTTCCTCAAGCGTTGTTGGCCAATTGTCTCTCAGGATTTCATCACTCTGGTTCATGAATTCCATGCAGGTACAGTCAGGTTGGAGAATCTCAATGATGCTTTCATCACACTAGTTCCCAAGAAGAACTCACCTGAGACTACTAGTGATTTTAGGCCTATCTCTCTCACTAGTGTGGGCCTAAAATTCTTAACCCAATTGGCTGCCAACAGGTTTCAGGAAATGATTATGGGCTGCATCCACAAGAACCAATATGGCTTTATAAAAACTAGAACAATCCAGGATTGTTTGGCCTGGACTTTTGAATACATCCATCAATGTAATCAGTCTAGGAGGTCAATTATTCTGCTCAAATTGGACTTTGAAAAGGTTTTTGACTCAATACAGCATGAGGCAATGATCAGAATCCTGCAGGCTAAAGGTTTTACTCCAAAGTGGATTGGTTGGGTTAAGGAGCTCTTATCTTCTGGCACATCCACAATCTTACTTAATGGAGTGCCAGGTAAGCACTTCAAATGCAAGTGTGGGGTTAAGCAAGGTGATCCAATGTCCCCATTGATCTTTGTTATAGCTGCTGACCTTCTGCAAACAATGATAAATAATCTTCTGTGCCAAGGAGACATCAACCTGCCCATTCCAACTCAAGATCCTGATTTTCCCATAGTGCAGTATGCTGATGACACCCTACTATTTATTCCAGCAGAGAAATCACAACTTCTTGCACTAAGAAGGGTTTTGGACTCCTTTGCAACATCTACTGGCCTGCAGATCAACTACCACAAGTCTTCAATGTACCCTATTAATACTGATGTCAGCTCAGCATCTGCTTTGGCAAATCTGCTTGGATGTAAGTTAGGATCAATGCCATTCACATACCTAGGCCTACCAGTAGGCACCACCAGACCTAAGATTGTTGACTTAATGCCACTGGTTGATTGCATGGAGAGAAGGCTCACTGCTAGCTCATGGTTCTTACCACAAGGAAGCAGGTTACAACTGGTTAACTCTGTTATCTCCTCTTTGCCAATATATTTCCTATGCAGCCTCTCATTACCTGCTAGCATTCTGAAACAATTGGAGAGAATACAGAGACAATGCCTATGGAGAAAGTATGGCCAAGAGAAGGGCCCTTATCTGGCTGCTTGGCCTTTAGTCTGTAGGCCCAAATCCAAGGGGGGACTTGGTATCCTGAATCTTGGATTGCAGAATGAAGCCCTCCTCATGAAACACCTGAGCAAATTTTACAATAAAGCAGATGTACCCTGGGTAAACTTGATCTGGGACTCTTATTACTTTCATAGGGTCCCACATGACACTACTCTCTGTGGATCTTTTTGGTGGAAGGATGTGTCTAAGTTAATGGATAAGTTCAGAGCAGTAACAATGATAAAGGTGAACTCAGGAGACACTGCTCTGTTCTGGTATGATAGCTGGGAATTGGATAACAAGGTTATACCTTTGAGGGATAGATTTCCAAGACTGCACTCTTACTGCTCTGATAAATCTATATCAGTCAGGGATTACTTTATGACAGAGGACATTCAAGAGTTGTTCTCCCTTCCTCTTTCTCAGATGGCCCATGATGAAATGCTGGCTCTGTAGCGACCCGACCCAAATGGATCGAAGTCTCTGTGCTTAAGTGTCATCCCTAGATCGGTATGCTGACACACACAGTACTCGATGAATTATAACAGAGTTCAATCGCACACTTTATTACATCGAGGTCCACAAAAGAGTATTTATTACAATAATATGGCCAAAGGCCATCTAGATAAAAGTAACTGCGGAAGCATCGAAAGTAAATGAGTCCATCCAACTCCACGGCAAACTGAGTGCAGAACAACGACCTATCGCACCTTTAATCCTCGTCGGAAAACTCTGCAACATGAGACGTTGCAGCCGTGTAGGTCAGCACATGGAATATGCTCGCAATGTCACACCATAGAATAATGATAATGAAAAAGACTATCTTTATATGTAAATTTAGCTGGTGGAGGCTCTAAGTTTAATTTTTTGCATAAAGCCAATTTTACCCTACAACAAAGGAATAAATTTTTATTTACTACTAAATAAAAAATGCCATTATTGAGAAGGTTCCTCCAACTCAATCCCAAAATTCCCAAGTTATTAGTAACCCAATGATTTCATTAAATAAAGTGATGAGATCAACCAATAATTCACTTCTAGATACTCAAGTTGTCCATAACCGGGGACACGGCTAATCATGATTAGTTTGTACACTCTGCAGAGGTTTGCGCACTTTTCCCCACAAGACTCGACCACCTCCATGATCGGAAGATCGAGACATAGTCTTTCTGAAGTATTTCCTCCAAACCCTGGGTAGACCCGTACACCTACTTTCCCCTACATCAGCTAGTCTACCACAGAAAGAGGTCACACAACTTACTCAACTATGCCAGAGCCCATAATGGCTTGTGGCTGCACACGGAAGTTTCTAGGCATGAAATATCTTATGATCCCTTTGAGCCTGGGTGGCGGACCTAGGGTAATCACACGGGTACTCCGGGATTCCCCGTGGGCAAGCACTGGTTTCTCCAGGTGCCCCAAACAATCCACCCAGATGTGTATTAAGGTTGCCACCTTATGTTGTCCGGATAAATTATTATCTCTCGCAACTTGCATGTATCACACATACCAATCCCCGTCTACGAGCATGGCTAAGCAATATATGACATAACGAATATTTCCCGGGGTGATAAAAGGTCATAGGTTCCTACCACATAAACTACAAAGCATATCCACATGTTCCCAATCCTACTCATGCAATATTTGAGGGTGAAACTAATGCATAATAAAACGAGGTATTGAAAATTATGATCAAAGTGTGAACTTGCCTTGCTGATGTTCGTTGAACTCTAAAGATTCGTAGTAGCAAGCTTCGCACTCCGGATGATCTAGCGTAAGCAAGCAATAACATACATAAGCATACAAGCAAAGAATCAAAGAGAAAACGAATAAAAGACTTCGAAAAAATCACAAAACACCCAAATAAAGTTTCTGTACAGAACGTAATTTTTACTGCAACAAAAATAAATGGTTTTGGTTTTAACAGAAAGTACATGTCACAAGCTTCGATTAGGAAAAAGAATCACCCAAAACGGAGTTACGAAACTCAAGTTATGGCCTAACGAAGTTCGAATTCAGATCTGTTTGAATTCATATTTTAAATTTTTCAAAAATATATTTCGTTTGGTTCTCTGGATAGAGGACATTTTTAGGAAACCGTAGGAAAAAGAATCAACTAAATCGGATCTATAGACTAAAAGATATACTAGAAACAAGATTTGGTATAGAATATGAATTGGAAAATATACTGGTAAAAGAGAAAAAAAAATCAGACAGGGTGTTCACCGGACTTGTCGCCGGAGACGAGGAAGAAGGCGGCTCTGGTGTGGTTCGGTGAAGGACGCGTGCGGGACGGTGAAGAGCAACGTGAGGAGGATCCGAGGAGTAGTACCGCGGTGTCGGTATCGCCTCCTGGCGTGGTGGAGAAGTCGCCGGAATACACGAACTCCGGCGAGCAATTGGAGAGGTTAGGGAGGGGGAAAACTCTAGAAGGATAGGGCTTCGGACGAGGGGTGAGAGGGGCTCGCGGGGTGCCTTTTATAGGGCTTGGGGAGGTCCAGAGTTGGGTGGGGCAAGAGGTGTTAATGGCTGCAGTTTCAAGCTTTCATGGTGGCCATTAGAGGAGGAATTAAGGCGCACTAGTGAAGGGGAAGGGGTAGAGGAAGGCGAGGGGAACCGATTCAGAGCGGTTTTGGAGCGAGGGAGAGAAGGGGAGGGGGTGGGGCACGAGATGGGGGTGGTACGTGGCCATGGATGTTGTGTGTGTTGTGTATGTGCACGAGGAGGAAGACGAGCCATTAGCTCGTAGGCTGCTCCGCCAATGGGCCAAGTTGGGCCATGGCTGTAGGTTCTTTTTTTAGACAAAGATAAAAAAAGACAGAAAATAAAAATAATTTTATATAGGACATATATATATATCAAAAAAATTCAGAAAAATAAATCCTACAAGATGAACTATTTTTCAGAGGTTAAAAAAAACTTTATAAAAACATTTTTCTAAAAAAATCCAAATGAAACTCAAATTTGAATTCAAAACTTTCGGCATTATTTTCTTCTGACTTTTTGGAGTGTCATGTTAGATCCTCTCATACTTTTGAACAAGTATCTCGTAAGGGATTTTTGAAATAAATTTCAATTGCCAAGTAGAATTCAAAGTCAGATAAAATTCAAATGCCTCTGAAATTTCCAAATGCCACTCAATTAAAAAAATGCATATATGCTTAGCTAATAATTGTAAAACATTCCAAACTATTATCCACTGTGCATCTGAACCAGGAGATTCCAGATACATGGCTCTGGAAGCATGGAAAGCCTTCTGAGTATACAGCCAAGAAGTTCTACTTACATGTGCATCAACCAACGGTGGCTAACCCACTCCTTGGTTGGATTTGGAAGAGCTCTGTACCATGTCTATAAAGATGTTTGCCTGGTTGTTCATCATGGACAGAATCAATACCAAAGACATGTTACAACGCAGGCACTAGAAGATCAATGATGGACCACAATGTGTGCTTTGCCCTACAACAACACTAGAGGACAGGAATCACCTTTTCTTCCAATGCAACTTAGGTGTGAGAGTTTGGAATTACTTGCAGATTGAATGGACTGACAGTTCAGATATGTATCAAATTGCTAAACAAGCTAGAAGAGATTTTGGTCAACCTTTCTTTACAGAGGTAGTCTTCTTGGCATGGTGGAATATTTGGAAAGTCAGAAATGATAAAGCCTTCAGACACATTCCACCAACCTTCAGACAGTGGAGAACTGGCTTCACCACTGACATCACCATGATCTCTCATAGGATCAAAGCCAGATTCAAGGATGTACTCCTCAAATGGATAGACTTCCTTCCCCCTTGAACTTTATTTCTACCTTTAGCTATGTAAGTAGTAGGTTTTTCTCTTTGCTTATAGTTTAGCCCCTCCTCCCTTCCCTTCTCTGAAGGTTGTATATACTTACACTTATTTTCAATAAAAAGTTGTGAGGTGTAAGCCTTGCAGTCTTCATGGTCAAAAAAACAAGCCGAATCAAGAACGATGAGCAATCATATTTACAAAAACAAGAGAGGTCGAGTTCATACCAGCTTTTCTCATCTCAATTAGTTCATCATATATCATCCTTATTGCCTTTCACTCGCATGACCGAACGGTGTGGAAAATAATAATAGTGCACGTGCATTGGACTAAGCTGGAATCTGCAAGCATCTATTATATAATTAAGACAGAAGACAAATAAGACACCACGTTGATCCACATATATTAAATTATATAAACCATTAATTTTGGAGATTAACGGTTAAGATTTAAAGGTGTAAACGTTACATACAAATATTGTGTACATGCTTTTTTTGGAACATGTGATGTTGTCACGTACATATCCTATTTTTGAGAACTGACGTACATGTACATGTAGATGGAAAGCTGCAAAGCACGAGCAGGTAAAAAAAATTGGACAAGGAGACGTACAAGTTTGGAACATCTAATAGGAGAAGGATACATCTTTTTTTTACAGAAGGAAAAGGATACATCTATTTTGATGAGAAGGTTCAAAGTACAATAAAAAAACTATATCACGTAGCATTCATAAAAGTCACGTACACACTAGAAACATATAAAACTATCCCACGTGCAATTGCCTCAAAAAATCATCGTACCACTAAAAAAATCACGTACACACTAGAAACATTTAAAACTATCCCACGTGCTACTCCCCCCAAAAATACTATATCATTTACAAACTAGAAAGAATTTTCCCTTTACCATCAAAAAAGAAAGATTTTTCCCTAAATAAGACGGAAAAAACTAACGGCCAGGTCTTTCCAGATGCAGGAAATATAAGTGTGACATGCACATATCTAAACGACCAGATCTTGACACTATAACATCCAAAATTTTCAATTTGGAATGTTATACATAGATCATACTGCATTGAATATTTCTTTGCATTTTGTTCATGGCGATCCTCGAAAATTCTAAGCAACTCAAGGACCTACGGAGAGAGTTGGGATTCTACCATTTTCGTATTTGAGTTTACTCGAATACCGGTACGAGGATAGCGTTGGTTTTAATTATTTTTCCCTCCTAAAAATATTTCTAAATAAAATATATGAGCGGAGATAATATGACTTTTGGAGGAAAAAAATATTAAAATCACTTTTGGTATTTATTCGGAATTATTTGTGATTTTATTTGCATATGAAAAATGCGCGTTTTTCAAAATTGCATTTAGGTCCGGGAAAAATGTTCACTTTGTCCTAAATTTTATTAGAGGACGGTGAAAATTTATTTCGGAATTTTTGGACCCCATTTAGTATTTTTTTTCGCCCGTTTTGCTACGTTAGGACTCGTTTACAAAAAAAAGAACCGTCTCCGGGCCCTAACCGGCCAGGACTACCTGGCCTCGGGCCTTTATAAGGCGCCGCCGCCGGCCCGCCAGCCCCAAGCCGCCCGAGCTGCCGGCCCTAGTCGCCGCCTCGAGCCTCGCCCCGCCTCGAGCCCCACGCCGCCGCCGCCCCTTGCGCCGCCGTCCGCCGCTCGCCCCGCCGCGCCGCGCAGCCGCCGCCGCCGGCACCCGCCGCCGCCGCCCGCCGCCGTCGTCCGCCGAAGTTCGCCGCCACCGAGGTAGTTGCCGCCGCCGCCGTCGGTTTTTCCTAAAGAACCGATCAGTGTTTTTTAGAAACCCTAGATTCGTTTTTTTAGGTTAGATCGGTTTTTTCTCCAGTTTAGTTATTTAGCGGACGTTCGTCCGTACATTCGTTTTAACGAACACTGTTCGCCCGTTAGCCGCAGACAGCGAACGTTCGTTTGTTAGCCTGTTCGTCAGTTTTCATTTTCGGGGTATTTATCCGGGATTATTTTCGATCGTGATTTGTGCCCTGATCTTGTTTTTCGTTTTTCTTTTCGCTTGGGAGTCAGAATCAGGTGATTCAAAATCCCAGATCTTTATCCCGACGCCCTCTTTCTGTTTAACCAACTTGGACAAAGTTTTGGCTAGTGTAAAATTCGACTTTAGATCAAACTAGTAATCGGATCTCGTTTCCTTCGTAGTTTGAGTTTCCTTGCTTCTTTCGATTTGATTATTTTTGCAAACCGGAGTTCTTAAGTTGAACTTTCTGGTTAGATCTTAATCTTTTGGAGTTTTGTTTGTGCATCATTAATTGTTAGCTTATGTATGCTATTGTTTGCTTGCGATAGAATACCCGAACTGTGAAGCGTGCTACTACGAGTCTCTAGGTTTTGCGAATCGTGAGCAAGGGAAGTAACACTTTGATCATACCCTTTTATTACCCATTTTTTATGCATTAGATCAAACCCTCACACATTGAATGAGTAGGATCTCTTAACTTGTGGGACTGGGAAGTAGTTTGAGGTAGAACCTATTACCTGCATTATTTTCAAACCCTTGGGAGTTACTTCTACGCTATGCTCAAGTTGCTATGCTATGATCGTAGACGTGGTTTGGGTTTGAGTAAAATCCATGACAGATATGAGTTGTTAATTAAGGATTCAACTTAAGGTGGCTACTTGAATACACATCTGGGTGGATTGGTTGCAGGGCACCTGGGGAATCCAGTGTTGTCCTAGGAAATCCTGGGGTTCCATGTGATTGTCCTATGGAATGCCACCCAGGCTCAAAGGGATCATAAAACTATTCATGCTAGAAACTTCCGTGTACAGCCACAATGCCATTATGGGCTCTGGCATAGTTGAGTAAGTTGCGGGAAACCTTTCCATGATGGGCTAGCAGATGTAGAGGGATTGTAGGTGTACCGGCCTATCTATCGGTTAAGGGGACCTCTCCGGAAAGACTGTGTCTCGGTCCTCCGTTTCTCAAACACCATGCAGTGCGAGAAACCAAACAGAGGCGATCGAGTCTTGTGGGAAAAGTGCATAAACCTCTGCAGAGTGTACAAACTGATCATAATTAGCCGTGTCCCTGGTTATGGACAATCTTGAGTATGTGGTACTTGAATTATTGGTTGATCTCATCACTCTAAAAGTTAACTTGTTGGGTTAATGATTACTTTAATTGGGATTGAGTTGGAGGTACCTTCTCAATGATGTTTCAACTACCATGATAGTTAAAATAAAATTTATTCCTTTGTTGTAGGGAAAAAATGGCTTTATGCAAAAACTTTAACCTAGAGCCTCCACCAGCCAAATATGCATATAGTGTAGCCTTTACTTCAGTTACTTGCATCTTCTGTGTTATCTTGCCAGCATATTCCACGTGTTGACCCGTTTCCGGGCTGCAACATGTTACGTTGCAGACTTTCCAGACGAGGAGTAAGACGTTCTAGGTCGTTTGTCATTCACTCAGCTATGCCGTTGGAGTTGATGGACTCACTTATCCTCCAAGCCTTCCGTTGTTATTTTGTTAGATGGCCTTAAGCCATAGACTTTTCTAATAAGTTCTCTTTGGAGACATTCGATGTAATAAGTGTGTGATTGCCACTCTGTTATAAATCCTTCAAGTACTGTGTGTGTCAGCATTACCGATCCAAGGATGACACTGAAACACAGAGACTTCGGTCCATTCGGATCGTGGTCGCTACAAGATGTGTGTATCAGAGCACACGCTGACTGTAGGACACGACCACTAAGATAAACCCTAGGTCACTCTTCTCTACTCATTTCTGACTCCTCTCCATTTTCTACTTCTTTAGGATGGTGGACCCAAGGAACAAGTTCACTTAACCAGATGAAGACACACCTTTTGGACGACACTTGAAGGAAGTCACTAGATACCTGAACATAGGAATACCAAGCTTTACCGGGACCTACACTGCCACTTTACCAGAAGAGGAGAGATGGAGCATGCAAGTTCAAATTCCCGGGAGAACTTTCGCACCATCCACTGAGCCAATAGAGTTTTCTTTTGATGCACCAACCTGGAGCCTAGGCAAGACTATGGCAGCCCACATCACTATGGGAAGGATCGGAGAAGTCTACAAACAGGAGCTGAAGGACACCATCTACCAGATTTGTGGACGCCGAGATGAGCGTTGGGACATGATCAGCACCCGGAAGGACAGGTCCATTGCATCGTTCATCCAGGAGTTAAACCAGCACATTCGACGACAGGAGCACCAGATGTGCGCAGGGATGATAGATTTGAAGAAGGCACTAAACAGGAATTTGGAGCTAGAAGAAGAACTTAAGTCTACTCGTGACGGATACGAGGAGGAGATGTTGATACTAGTGGATAAGAATGATGATTTGACAAGGAAGCTAGGAGTATTCATGGGAGATCCAGCACCAGGAGGAGAAGAAGAAGAAGAAGAACCCAAGGAGATTCGTTCTGAAGATTACATCATCATCGACGACACGGATTCAGACCCCGATGATAGTGAAGACGAAGACTATGAAGATGAAGCTGGAGCAAACATCATGGAATCTTCCACCGATCAAAATTTCTAGATGAGTACCCTATGACTAGTAGTTTTCCCCCACAAAGTAGTTTCTAGAGCACTCTTGTAACGTTAGTTAGATCTTGTAAGACCTTGTTTGAAATTGATTGGTGTGATACGATTGTGTTTGTCTCATGTGCATACGGGTAGTGAATTTCCCTTAGACTTCATTTCTATTCTAATCTCTTCCCTCTAAACCATCAGATGCCTCCAAGACGTGAGCCCGGATTTGAGTTTCCCCCTGAGCTCACTCAGTTGATCCAGCAGCAGGACACTTTGATGCAACTTCTTGTCCAGAACACTCAGAACAATCAGAACAACAACAACCCTCCACCACCACCACTACCCTGGACAACCTGACACGTTTCTTAAGGTTGCAACCACCGATGTTTACTAGCAGCATTGAACCAATAGTTGCCGATGACTGGCTGCGCAAGATTGGAAGGGATTGACCATCGCCAATTGCTCGGATGCCGAGAAGGTGTGATTTGCCGCACACCAGTTGTCTGGACCAGCTGCAGCATGGTGGGAGAATTACACAGCCACCTTCCCTATAGCCAATGTCACCTGGGAGCAGTTTCAGCAAGCTTTCTGTACTACCCATGTCTCAACTGGAGCTATGAGCATGAAGAAGCGGGAGTTTCGCAACTTGCGCCAAGGAAATCGTACTGTGGATCAATACGTGGATGAGTTAAGTACCCTATCTCGTTATGCCCTAGATGATGTGGCCACAGATGCCGCTAAGCAGGAGAGATTTATGGAAGGGCTAAATGATGAGATGAGCGTACAGTTAATGGTGGCAACTTTCAACAACTACCAGGAGTTGGTAGATAAAGCTCTTATGATTGAAGGGAAGTAGCAGCAGATTGAGAGCCGCAAGAGGAAGTATGGACAAGGAAGGAATAATTGTGGAGCCCAGCAGAAGCCCTGATTCACTCCGAATTCGGGAGGATATATCCATAACCATGGAAGCCACAACCACATTGGAGGAAGTTCCCACAACCACAATAGCTCCAAGAATGGGAATAGGAATAGAGCAAACAATAACCAGAATCGCTCTACCCCATCCACACCCGCCAAGAAGGATTTAAGCCACGTCACATGTTACAAGTGCGGGAAGAATGGGCATTATGCCAATGAGTGCTCTGAAACTAAGAATGGGAACGGCAATGGAAGCACCGAAAAGAAGCCCAACCCGTTCAACAAAGGACAAGTGAACCACGTGACCGTGGAGGAGATAGAAGAGCAACTAGATGCTGTTTTTGGTAAGTTTTTGGTTAAGACATTTACCGCAATAGTTCTTTTTGATGCTGGTGCATCGCATTCATACATTTCAAGGGGATTCGTAAATAGACATAGGATGTCCACCCGAGTCCTTAAGACCCCCATGTTAGTAAGTTCACCAGGAGAAGAGTATATGGCACACCAAGGATGTTTTCAGACGCCCTTGATCATAGGACGCCATGTTTTCCCCTCAGACCTAATAGATCTGGAGTCACAAGGATTGGATGTGATATTAGGAATGGATTGGCTATCGAAGTATGGAGGGAACATCGATTGTGCCAGCAAGTCTATTTTGCTTACCACCCCGGAGGGAAAAAGGATTAAGTATGTATCCAGGCATTCGCCTATACGGACCCAGGTACATTCTCTCACGGGAGTTGTTCAGGAGGAAGTGCCGGTAGTAAAGGATTATCCGGATGTGTTTCCAAAGGAGCTACCTGGCATGCCACCGGATAGAGATATTGAGTTTTTGATTGAGTTGTTGCCGGGCACCAGGCCTATATCAAAGAGACCATATTGGATGCCAGCGAATGATCTGGAGGAGATCAAGAAGCAGATTAAGGAGTTATTGGAGAAGGGATTTATTCGCCGGAGTTCATCACCTTGGGGAGCCCCAGTACTTTTTGTCGAGAAGAAGGATGGATCTTTAAGAATGGTCGTTGATTATCGTGCATTGAATGAAGTGACTATTAAGAATAAGTACCCGCTACCGATGATCAATGATTTATTCGACCAACTCCAGGGAGCGAAAGTATTCTCCAAGATCGATCTACGATCTGGATACCACCAGTTGAAGATCCGATAAAAGGATATACCTAAGACAGCCTTCACCACAAGGTACGGGCTATATGAGTATACGGTTATGTCATTTGGATTGACTAACGCCCCTGCCTATTTCATGAGTATGATGAATAAGGTGTTCATGGAGTTCTTGGATAAGTTTGTCGTGATATTCATTGATGATATTTTGGTGTACTCGAAGAATGAGGAGGAACATGCAGAGCATTTGCATTTGGTTTTGGGGAAGCTCAGAGAACATCAGTTGTATGCCAAGTTTAGGAAATGCGAGTTTTGGTTGAAGGAAGTAGGATTCTTAGGGCATGTTATATCAGGAGAAGGTATAGTAGTGGACCCCGTCAAAGTGCAGGCAGGCACTGAATGGTTGGCACCCACTTCAGTTGGAGAGATCCGTAGTTTTCTTGGACTCGCGGGATACTACCATAGATTCATAGAAAATTTCTCCAAGATTGCTAAGCCAATGATGACATTGTTGAAGAAGGAGACAAAGTTCAATTGGATTGAAGAGTGTGAAGAAAGTTTCCAGGAGTTGAAGAAACGGTTGATGACAGCCCCAGTGCTGATATTGCCAGATATACGCAAGGATTTCCAAGTGTACTGCGATGCTTCACGCTTAGGACTTGGAGGAGTACTTATGCAGGATGGAAGAGTTGTTTCCTATGCATCCAGTCAATTGCGACCGCACGAGTTGAATTATGCGACGCATGATCTGGAGTTAGCAGCTGTAGTGCACGCATTGAAAACCTGGAGACATTTCCTTATTGGAAATCGTTGTGATGTGTACACGGATCACAAGAGTTTGAAGTACATTTTCACTCAGAAGGAGCTGAACCTCATACATAGGAGATGGTTGGAGCTTATAAAGGATTATGATATGAAGCTGCACTATCGCCCAGGAAAGGCCAATGTCGTTGCAGATGCTCTAAGCCGGAAGAGTTATGCAAATACCTTAGTAAAAGGGGGATTGCCCCAAGAGTTGGCAGAAGATCTCAGGGAGCTTCGTTTGGAGATAGTTCCTAGAGGTTTCGTTGCAAATTTGGAGGTTCAGTCAACATTGCTGGGAATGATACGCGAAGCCCAGAAGGGTGATAAGGAGATTGCCGAGATAAAGAAGAGGATGAGTGAAGGAAAAGCCAAGGGATTTCGTGAGGACAAACACGACACCTTGTGGTTTGAGGATCGAATCTATGTGCCCAACGACCCGGAGATCAGGAAGTTGATACTGCAGCAAGCACATGATTCGCCGTAATCGATACACCCCGGAAACACCAAGATGTATTTGGATTTGAAGGAACGTTTCTAGTGGACGGGAATGAAGAAGGATATTGCCAAGTATGTAGCTGTATGTGATGTATGCCAGAGAGTAAAGGCAGAACATCAGAAGCCAGCAGGATTGTTACAACCTATGCTGATACCCGAATGGAAGTGGGAGAAGCTTGGCATGGATTTTATCACTGGATTGCCCAGGACCAAATCAGGATATGATTCAATCTGGGTAGTAGTGGACCGTTTGACCAAAGTAGCCCACTTTATCCCCGTGAAAACCACATACACCAGTGCGAAGTTGGCCAAGATATACATGACCAGGATCGTATGTCTGCACGGAGTTTCGAGGACCATTGTATCAGATAGAGGAACACAGTTCACCTCAAAGTTTTGGCAGCAACTACACCAATCTTTGGGAACGAGGCTGGAATTCAGCACCGCTTTTCACCCACAGACCGATGGACAGACCGAGAGAGTCAACCAGATTCTGGAGGACATGTTGAGAGCTTGTGCGCTAGATTATGGGTCTAGTTGGGATGACAATTTGTCCTACGCTGAGTTCTCGTACAACAAAAGTTACCAGGCCAGTTTGAAGATGGCACCGTTCGAAGCATTGTACGGAAGGAGATGCCGGACACCGTTAATGTGGGATGAAGTTGGAGACCGACAGTTGTTTGGACCGGACTTGATCAAAGAGTCTGAAGATAAGGTTACATTAATTCGAGATAGATTGAAGGTAGCTCAGTCCAGACAGAAGAGTTATGCACACTCGAAGCGCAAGGAGATAGCCTATGAAATTAGAGACAAAGCGTACTTGAGAGTATCGCCTCTGCGAGGAGTTAAACGTTTCGGAGTTCTAGCCCCGAGATTTGTGGGACCTTACCGTGTTTTGGAACGCATGGGAGAGGTTGCCTATAAGTTGGAGTTGCCCGAAGGATTGTCAGGAGTGCACGATGTGTTTCACGTTTCGCAGCTTAAGAAGTGCCCTGCGGAGATGGCCGATATTCCACTTAGAGACACAGTACCCCTGGAAGCAATTCAGTTGGATAGTAATATGACTTATGAGGAGAAGACGGTTAAGATTCTCGAATTTTCGAGAAGAGTCACCCGCAGTAAGGTTATCAAGTTTTGCAAAGTTCAGTGGAGTCACCACACCGAGGAAGAAGCCACCTGGGAATGAGAAGATGATCTACGCAAGGACCACCCACACCTGTTCTCTAGCCAAGCCGAATTTCGAGGGCGAGATTCATTCTAAGGGGGTTAGGTTTGTAACATCCCAAATTTTCAATTTGGAATGTTATACATAGATCATACTGCATTGCATATTTCTTTGCATTTTGTTCGTGGTGATCCTCGAAAATTCTAAGCAACTCAAGGACCTACGGAGAGAGTTGGGAATTCTACCGTTTTCGTATTTGAGTTTACTCGAATACCGGTATGAGGATAGCGTTGGTTTTAATTATTTTTCCCTCCTAAAAATATTTCTAAATAAAATATATGAGCGGAGATAATATGACTTCTCCAAAATAACAGAAATATTGGAGGAAAAATATTAAAATCACTTTTGGTATTTATCTGGATTTATTTGTGATTTTATTTGCATAGGAAAAATGCGCGTTTTTCAAAATTGCATTTAGGTCCGGGAAAAATGTTCTCTTTGTCCTAAATTTTATTAGAGGATGGTGAAAATTTATTTTGGAATTTTTGGACTCCCTTTAGTATTTGTTTCGCCCGTTTTGCTACGTCAAGACTCGTTTAAAAAAAGGGAACCGACTCCGGGCCGTAACCGGCCAGGACTCCCTGGCCTGGGGCCTTTATAAGGCGCTGCCGCCGGCCCGCCAGCCTCAAGCCGCCCGAGCCGCTAGCCCTAGTCGCTGCCTCTAGCCCCGCGCTGCCTCGAGCCCCGCGCCGCCGTTCGCCGCTCGCCACGCCGCGCTGTCGCCCCCACCTGCCGCCACCGTCCGCCGGAATTCGCCGCCGCCGAGGTAGTTGCCGCCGCCGCCGTCGGTTTTTCCTAAAGAACCGATCGGTTTTTTTAAGAAACCCTAGATTCTTTTTAGGTTAGATCGGTTTTTTCTCCGGTTTAGTTATTTAGCGGACGTTCGTCCGTACGTTCCTTCTAACGAACGCTGTTCGCCTGTTAGCCGCAGACAGCGAACGTTTGTTCGTTAGCCTCTTCGTCAGTTTTCTTTTTCGGGGTATTTATCCGTGATTATTTTCGATCATGATTTCTACCCTGATCTTGTTTTTCGTTTTTCTTTTCGCTCGAGAGTCGGAATCAGGTGATTCAAAATCCTAGATCTTCGTCTCGACGCCCTCTTTCCGTTTAACCAACTTGAACAAAGTTTTGGGTACTGTAAAATTTGACTTTAGATCAAACTAGTAATCGGATCTTGTTTCCTTCGCAGTTTGAGTTTCGTTGCTTCTTTCGATTTGATTCTTTTTGCAAACCGGAGTTCTTAAGTTGAACTTTCTGGTTAGATCTTAATCTTTTGGAGTTTTGTTTGTGCATCATTGATTGTTAGCTTATGTATGCTATTGTTTGCTTGCGATAGAATACCCGAACTGTGAAGCGTGCTACTATGAGTCTCTAGGTTTTGCGAATCGTCAGCAAGGCAAGTAACACTTTGATCATACCCTTTTATTACCTAGTTTTTATGCATTAGATCAAACCCTCGCACATTGCATGAGTAGGATCTCTTAACTTGTGGGACTGGGAAGTAGTTTGAGGTAGAACCTATTACCTGCATTATTTTCAAACCCTTGGGAGTTACTTCTACGCTATGCTCAGGTTGCTATGCTATGCTCGTAGACGTGGTTTGGGTTTGTGTGAAATCCATGACAGATGTGAGTTGTTAATTAAGGATTCAACTTAAGGTGGCTACTTGAATACACATCTGGTTGGATTGGTTGCAGGGCACCTGGGGAATCCAGTGTTGTCCTAGGAAATCCCGGGGTTCCGTGTGATTGTCCTATGGAATGCCACCCAGGCTCAAAGGGATCATAAAACTATTCATGCTAGAAACTTCTGTGTGCAGCCACAATGCCATTATGGGCTCTGGCATAGTTGAGTAAGTTGCGGGAAACCTTTCCATGATGGGCTAGCAGATGTAGAGGGATTGTAGGTGTACCGGCCTATCTATCAGTTAAGGGGACCTCTTCGGAAAGACTGTGTCTCGGTCATCCGTTTCTCAAACACCATGCAGTGCGAGAAACCAAACGGAGGCGATCGAGTCTTGTGGGAAAAATGCACAAACCTCTGCAGAGTGTACAAACTGATCATGATTAGCCGTGTCCCCGGTTATGGACAATCTTGAGTATCTGGTACTTGAATTATTGGTTGATCTCATCACTCTAAAAGTTAACTTGTTGGGTTAATGATTACTTTAATTGGGATTCAGCTGGAGGTACCTTCTCAATGATGTTTCAACTACCATGATAGTTAAAATAAAATTTATTCCTTTGTTGTAGGGAAAAATTGGCTTTATGCAAAAACTTTAACCTAGAGCCTCCACCAGCCAAATATGCATATAGTGTAGCCTTTACTTCAGTTACTTGCTTCTTCTGTGTTATCTTGCCAGCATATTCCATGTGCTGACCCGTTTTCGGGCTGCAACATGTTACGTTGCAGACTTTTCAGACGAGGAGTAAGACGTTCTAGGTCGTTTGACATGCACTCAGCTATGCCGTTGGAGTTGATGGACTCACTTATCTTCCAAGCCTTCCGTTGTTATTTTGTTAGATGGCCTTAAGCCATAGACTTTTGTAATAAGTTCTCTTTGGAGACATTCGATGTAATAAGTGGGTGATTGTCACGCTGTTATAAATCCTTCAAGTACTGTGTGTGTCAGCATTACCGATCCAGGGATGACACTGAAACACAGAGACTTCGGTCCATTTGGATCATGGTCGCTACAGACACAGGCATGTATAAACATACGAGCAGATCTTTCTGCAAAAAAAGAATACATATAAATGAGTGGATCTACATGGAAACACTATAATAGAAATTTTAGCCTCCTCTCTCACTCAAAAAGAAAATCTCACGGTGAGCAGTATTATGCAGAGACGCGAAGACCGACACCACCCTTCTAAGATGCTTCGAGGATGGCTTGGTTTTCCTGAAGTGGACATGGATGGGGACGTATTATGGTTGAGTGCTTACTAGCGTGCTCCTTCGCTAAGGCACGCCAGGAAGAAGCGACGGGCTAGCGCGATAGCGAACCATGAGTTGGCCGGTAACAAAGGTTGTCAAGATTGCATCTTGCTTAGATCCGGCCAATTCATCTACCACGACCACGTAGTCGTCCACATAGATGGCATCAACGCACGTGGCGAGGAGATGCACTAACTAGATCATGGAGTGCTCCTCCTTGCATCCACACACTTCCTCAGACGCCATGAATGCAGATGGGAATGTTGGCTGAATGAGATGCTACTTGACTGGTCTATGTAGTACGGCATGCCGGCACCATTGGTGGCCGTAGTACCTTCAATACATGGGACCAACCACTGGTCTGTAACATGAACTAGGTGTGAAGACTTACGATGTACATAGTGTACGCATGAAATTGATGTCCTACACATGCATATCTTTCGATTCGAATAGAATGTGGAGCTACATGGAAATAGGGCTGTCGTTAGAGGTCGATGGTCAATATATATGGCGGAGAATAGATGGGAGCTTGAGGGTGGATTTTGGATCTATTGTCTAGGTCAATCACATAGCTACACATACTTGATTGCATCACACTTGCATATACGAGGTCCAGTCATCCAAGGAAACTTTGCATGTCTCATCTAAACATGTTTATTTTAATCTGAATGCATAAAACACATGTGTACATGTACATACATACACAGACTCGGTGGCAATTGAAGACAAGCACTTGCAACTAACAAATGAAAACTAGACAACAAGATTATCCCTATCAGAACATCAAATAGATGCCATGGACCGTGAACGGCTTCCCGAACATATAAAATAGAATGGAGGAGGAAAAGCAAACCTATAGTGATGTCAGCTTCATTACACCAAAGCTATGGCTACATGGGAGCAAATTTTGGTAGTATTTCATGTGTTCATGTCCAACGGATGTGAGCAAAATACTTGGGTTGTGATTCACATTTTTAATTTGTTGCATCTTTGAGAACTAATCTAATACTCCCTCCGTACCCCAATATAAGACGTTTTTGTGAGCTATGTTATCTTGCAAAACTGTCTTATAACATGGGATGGAAGGAGTGTCTGATAATTTTAGTATACTAAACATCCCATTTATCTTATAAACATTTTATGTCTTTTCAAGATTTCACCATGGCTATCGAGAATATTATCTTGAAAATGGTAAAAAAAATATCCACTGCTAATATCATTTTCTGTGGTGGAAAGTTTATAATAAATTGAGGAGAAGAAACACTTGACAATGCAGAAGTGTCAAACGCTTCACAAACTGGGGCACAATACATAATTATAATTAAAAACCATTTAACAAAATCAAACAGATGAAAGTTATATGTCCTATTAACATATGTTTTCCCCATGGCTCTGGTGTGTTATGTTCTCTTAACCATGCCAAAGCCATCACAGCCTGGGTTTGGGAAACTGGGTAAAAGCAATTCGTATTCAAATACTAATTAAAAGCTAAGGGGTTAAATGCTATTAATTAGGGATATGCCTTTGGATAACTTAAACAATTTACTTGGGAGAGGAGGGTCGCTAATTCATGGTGCTTGCCGATGAGATGTTGAGCAAGGAGGCCAATCACCGGTGCATGGTGGATGTGCAGATTGAGAGAGAGAGAAGAGAGAGAGACACACACACACACACACACAAAGAGAGAGAGAGAGATTTGATATTAGGGAGCAAGGAGACAAAAGTACACATTGCATTTTGCAAAATTAGGCTGTAAAATAAATAATGATATGCTTACTATTAGACCATATAGAAGGTCCTAAAGTACAAATGAAATATGCCAATAGCACCATAAGTAAAGAGAATTTATTAGAATTAAAGCACGAAACATCAACACATTTTGTATGGAACTACCACCTACGTTACATCGTGATTGATCTCATAAAATATTCCAAGTTTCTCATGGAAATAAAAAAATCAAACTTTGTAGTACAATTTCCCTAATAAAACAACATATACATATGTAGCTAATGTAGGTAGACAAAGGCATTACTGATCCATCAACATAAATACGTACATTGTTTGAACATGCTTTTGAATTTGGAATGTAATTTCTCATGCAAACATATTTAAGTTTAATGGTTTTATATAATTAATTCTTAGTCGGAACATTTATGCGTTTTAACACACCTACAATTAAGTGGGCACAAGAAGTAATTGAATAACTTATGACTTACATGATATCTATTTTGAAAATGAAAAATATTTAAAATGACAAAACATAGAGTATGGAATATTAAATCTAGACTGAAATTTTCTAGCCGCGCAAATGCGCGGGTAACCCCGCTAGTTTAATACAAGAGAGAAGACAAGGTAATATGGCTCAAGGTTAAATCATCAACAAAGCATATGAGATCCACTAAGCATTTTAATCATGGTCTTATACTCTTAACCCCTAAATAAAAGAAAAGAAACTATTTACACGGGAAAGCTCCCAACAAGCAAAAGAAGAACGGGAAATCTTTTTGGGTTTTCATTTTTAGTTACTACTACAGGCAAGGAAAGCAAACTAGCTAGAAGCTACACTAATATTTTTTTGTTTTTCTGGGTTTTTCTAGCACACAATAAAAAGACTAAGAAAAAGAAATTTAAACTAAGCATGGATGGTACAGTGAAAGAGTGTGAGCACCGACAACTAGAATAAGTGTGAACATGAATGTAAGTCGGTGAGAAACACGTACTCCCCCAAGCTTAGGCTTTTGGCCTAAGTTGGTCTATGGCCACGGATTGAAGCCACTCCCTCCAGTGTACTGAGATGTGTCCTCTGGGCGCTACTGGTTGGCGAGCTCATCCAGCTTCCACCCATAAACAAATTGACGGGAAGGATCAAATGGTGGTTCTGGCTCAGGCTCTGAAGCTTGTGTCTGGCCTTGGTACTTGTAGAAGGCATCTGATGTAATGAGGTACTTGCTTGTGGACAGATCAAACAGAGATGGTGCATGCAAGGTAACAATTTCACGGTATATTTCATCAAACCTCAATTTATAATGTAGCTGCATATTTTTTTCTTTAACAATAAAGTCATGAGCTACCATGCTCTTGTAGTCTAGATAAACAGGGGCAAGCAATTTTTCTTCCTTCTCATGATGCCTAATGGGTATATTAAAATGTTCAGCAAGGCGAGAAGCAAAGATGCCTCCGAAGACGGCCCCCCTTGAGCGGTTAAGACTCAATCGTTTGGCAACGACGGCGCCCAAGCTAAAATTTGTGTCACAAAACAAAGCATGGCGTAAAATGATAATATCAGGGGCACTAAGATTTCACTGTTCCCACGACCAATTAAACACCTACTAGCAAATAAAGCAAAGTAGCGCAGAACAGGGAAGTGTATACTGGTGATTCTTGCCTCTGAAACTTGTCTAGTTTCACCTACCGCAATCATATCAATAAACCCTTTAACGTCTTCATGGCGTGGTTCATCAAGTCTATCTTCAAAGGGTACTTTGCATATTTCACAAAAGTCTAACAATGATATCTCCTTACTCACATCATATAAGAGAAACTCCACCGTAGGTGGTGTTTTCCTAGAATGAAAATGAAAGCTTTGCGTAAAGATATTGGTGAGTAAGAGATAATGTTTTTTTGGTCGTGGAGGAAGTCGATGATGCTTGCATTATTCGCCATCCAATAAAAGTCTTCGTAAATAACGGCGGCCATCATGAAATTATTGCAAGGCCATTCGCACGGTCGAACTTCCGCCATGCGAGGAAGATGATACTTGGGATCCTTATTTTCTTCTTTCTTCTTCTCCTCTGAGCTCTTGCTGGAAAAGCTCCTCAATAATCTTTTTAACATTTTCCTTTTCTGAAAATTTCTGAAATTTTTAGTAACTCATAATAAAATTTAACCAAACTCAACAAGAATGATAGCAACAACTCCTATAAGTGCCTAGAAGCTATATCATGCATTAAAACTACTTGGGACCAAGAAAATTTGACATGCAAGCTCAAGAACAAGGTCACCACAGCAGCACAAATTTGCAACAAATAAAGCACTAGAACAAAAACAAATTGGACCAATGGAGGAGTCACATACCAAGGAACAATCTCCCCAAACAGTTTGGTGAATGGTGCTTTGAGCAAGGAGATCAAAAATGGCAGCAAAATGAGCTAGAACTCGGGTTTGAGCTGGTTGGGGATTTTTTTGGGAGGAAGAAGAAGAGCATGGGTGAAAGGATAAGTGGAGGGGGGCCACGTGGGGCCCTCGAGGCAGGGGGCGCGCCCTGTGAAGGAGGGTGTCGTGGAATTAGCACGGCAGATGTCCGGTTTAACGGACTTGATGATGGAACCATCGCACGGGTTAGCTTGAAGGGGTTCATAGCACACAAAGGACACAGAGAGTTTATACTAGTTCGGCCCCTTCGATGAAGGTAAAAGCCTACGTCTAGTTGGTTTGGTATTGCTTAGGCATCGGTTTACAGGGAGCGGATCGCTTGCCTGTAGTCTCGACGGGTTGATTCTTGCTTGTCCCTGAACCGTCGCCGGGTCGTCCCTTTATATAGAGGTGACGCCTGGTCCGGTTTACAGAGTCCCGAGGCCGGCTCATATTTGTGTCCGCCTCGGTCTCTGTCCTTTCTTCCTTATCTCTCAAGTTACATCGCTGGGCGGTTTACAAACCATAGTTCTATACATGGGCCCCAAGATTTTATGGGCCGTAGCCTTTACTAAATATTACAACCAAGTATAATATAACTAAGCCGGTTTACACTAGCCGGTTCATACCTGCTAGTCATATCCCTGACATTAGGCCCCAGAATGATTTGAACTTGTTCATATCAATCTCCCTTGTCTTGTATAATTTTCTTCTGTGTCTTCTCACTTTTGTAAACCGGCTTTGACGTCATCTTCGAGATTCACTAAATCTGACCGTGACATCATCTCCGCATTTAACGCTGCGAGCTGTACTGTAGCTTTGTTTAATGGTTATCCGAGAATCAAGGCGTCAAAAAGGATCTTTATTCGATCTTTGCCCCCTCGAATCCCGCACCTGTCGCTTCACATCTGTCCTTCGCTTATAAATACCGCCGTCCTCCTTCGTTCTTTCTTCTTCTCGCCTCTTCTTCCTCCGTCTGTCGCCCGAGCTTCAAGACGCCATTGACGCCCGAACTTGAAGCGCCGCCGTTGCCTCGCCGAGTCAAGACCTCCCTGGCCGCTGCATCAACCTGATTCGACCAGAGAACTCCGCCGCTGTCCTCCATTGTTCAGGTACGTCTTTTCTTCCTCGTTCTAGATCTGCATTCTCTAGGGTTCTTCCCTGTTCCTCCGCCATTAGGGCTTTCAACGAGAGCTTCATCTTGTTCCTCTTAAACACTCACTTCGTAGAAAGCTTTTGACCTTTATGCCCAGTTAATAGATCTTCCACTAGTATTTGCTTTAGATCCCGCCATTTATGCTTATCCTGTAGATTCATCTGCCCCGCATAAGACCCTTGCGTTTCTTCCCGTACTTTCTTGCACTTATTTTTCTTTTCTTTTCTTCGCGCGCCCAGATCTGTTTCACTTTAGCCGTTTACAAAGAAACTGTTTCTTCTCCTTTGTAGATCCATTAGGTATACTCCGGTTTAAACTGTTATGCCCTGTTCCTGTAAACTTTTTGAAGTTGAACGCGACGGTTTAGCTGTTCCTCTTTTACTGTCGTGAACCGGTAATGACATAGCTCCCTGTTATTGCCGGTTTAACCATACCATTAGTCCTCTGTTTAAACCGTTGCGTAACTTTCATAGATATTTTCCGGTTTATACTGTTGTACCCGCATAATCCGTTTTTTGTACTTTATCTTTTTTCAGTACTTGTCCTTCCATTGCTATGGCCAAGCAGTTTGTCTCTTGTGATTGGGTCCCTTCCATCATCACGGAAAAAGACTTGGTCAAAATTTCTGAAATTGGTACCTTAGGCCCTCAGTCTGTTTTGAAGTGGCGGGCTCCAGGGAATGAATGCCCTCCTACTCCCAGGCCCGGGGAGGTTATTGTGTTCTTTGACCACATATCTCGAGGCTTCTCTCCCCCCGGTTCAAAGTTTTTCCGGGACGTTCTTGCTGCCTTCCAACTCCACCCTCAGGATATTGGGCCCAACTCCATTTCAAATATCTATGACTTCCAAGTGTTTTCGGGGGTGTATCTGCAAGAAGAACCGTCTGTCGATCTGTTCCGGGACTTCTTTCACCTGAACCGGCGCACAGAGTTCACCAGCGGACCGCATCAGGAGCTCGGTGGTGTTAGTATCCAGAAAAGGAGAGACGATGTCTTTCCTCACGCCGCTTTACACACGCATCCAAAGGAGTGGAATAAGTCATGGTTTTATTGCGTTGACACTTCTCCTGAAGGGGAGAACCCTTTGCCGGGTTATCGTGAGCACCGTATTCCGGAGGATCATCCTCTACCACAACGACTGAGCTCTGTCGAGCGGACCCGGTTTGCCTCACAGCTCTCCAGGTTAAAAGCTTTCATGGCCAATGGCTTGACTGGAACTGACTTTATGCGCTGCTGGTTGTCTTGGAGCATCCTTCCCTTGAGCCGGCGATCACAGCTGATGTGCCAGTATTCTGGTAAACCGGACGATCCTCAACGGTTTACCAAGGAAAAATTATCTGAATCGGAGGTTATTGAATCGGCTAAAAAGATGCTCAACGTCTCCTTAGCAGACTGCAGCAAAGTCGGGTTAGCACCATATTATAAGAAGAATAAACTGCCTGCGGTAAGTTTTGCTTTATCCTGTGTTTGTAATCCATTTATTTAAACCGTCCTTTCAACTGTCTTTCCTTCTTTTAAGTAGACTGATGATCCTTTCTGGAAGAGAAAACCTCAGGAGAAAACCGGCAAACAAGCACGCCGTAAGACCTTTGCTAACAAGAAAAGAAAGGCAGCTCTTGACTCTAGCTCTCACGCCGAGGATGATGATCCGGATTCCAAGGTATGAATTAATCCGGTTTGAATTTTGCTTTCTTGTACTCATATCTGTATCTAATGATAACTTTCCACAGGAGTTGGCTGAAGGTGATAATCCGGCCGAAGTTGAGGTAACTATCCTTTCTTCTGATTCAGAACCTCTTCCACAAAAAAGTCGTCGGACCGTCCGGAAATACCAATTTTCTCACCCTTATGCTCAATTGGATCCTAATTTTATTTTGAAGAAGCAACAACATGAAGCTCTTCGCCGGACCACTCGCCATAGTGGCCTGGCAGTGGAATCATCCGGGATTTCTTTAACTCCGGCTCGGAAGCGCCGTGCTGAGGTGATACTTTCTCCGACTCTTCTTCATCCCAAGGCCGGGCTTATCCGAAAACCTCTTAAACCATCTGACCCTGATTATCAGGAAACTCCACTATCTTCTTCTGGTGAATCGACTGCCACACAGCTTCCCCCATTGAAAACTCTCCCAGGGTAAATCTTTTTAACATATCCGGTTTATGATTCTCATTTTGCTTTATAATGTTAACTCATTTTGCAAACTTTTTTCAGCAAGCCAAAGCCTAGCAAGAAACCCAAGGCAAACAATCCCCTTGCTGAGACCTCTGCAGATGATCCGGCGAATGATCCGGCGACGACCGTTCCTCCAGAAGGCGAGCCCATAGCTTCTCTTGAAGATCTTGCGCCTACGGATCATATTTCAGTACCCGAAAATCCTACTGCTGAAGATGTCCACAATCCGCCAAGTCCTGCCCGGGTCAATTCTCCTCAAATTAATCCGGCTCACACTGCAACTCCCCCAATTGCACCTACTTCTCCAGAAGTTGTAGTAACTGGGGCTGCTTTCGTTGCTCCGGCTGAGCCCACCGTTTTAGCCAAGCATACGGCTAAAACGGAGAAGTTATATAAGGAGAAGGGCAAATGGAGCACTGAAATATCCAATCTTGCAGATATGAGTGCCCAAGAAATCTATTTTGGGTACCTAAACCGGCTCCACAGCAGCCGAGACTATGAAGCAAGTTTGGTTAACTTGATGAAGGAGAAATATGAGGTAATTCTTTTCTTCTGACTTTGTGCTTGTGATATGCTCCTATCTCATAACAGCCCCCAAGTTTCGGTTTAGCTGCATACTGAAGGTGAACCGGAACTTTATAGTTTGAACAATTGATCTTTACATTAGCCCCCAAGTATCAAGTATATAACTTGTTTATGTATTTGATACTTGTAAAAATTTCTGCTGATACTTCAATCATCCATTAGCCCCCAAGTGTCAAGTAGAAAACTTGCTTGTGTGCTTGAGACTTGTAACTTTGAATTGCTGTTTTTATTGCTTTAACTGCCATTAGCCCCCAAGTGTCAAGTAGACAACTTGTTTGTGTGCTTGAGACTTGTCTGATTTTTGCTTCTTGTCATGTGATTCTGCTTTGCAGGCTGACTTAAACCGGAACGCTGATGAGATCAATGAACTTCTGAGCCGTCTTGCTGAGACAGAATCTGCCGCTTCGAAAGCTAAGAAAGATCTTCAGGTAAGTTTAAAGACTGCTGAAGATCTGAAGAAATTCTTTGAAGAAGAACTGACCACTTTTGAGGTTCAAAAGAAAGATCTGGAGAAAAGGGTTCAGGATGCTGAAGGGGCGCTTAATCCGGTTACAGAAGAATTAACCGGTTTAAAGCAGCAGATTGAGTTGATGACCTCTGCAATCTTTGGTAAGTATAATCTAAACTCCTGCTTTATCCCTATAATCTTCCGTCTGTGCCGGTTTAACCGTAATATCTATATGCAGGGCGCCGTGTCTCCCATCTTGGGGATGACCTACGGAAGAAGCTTAAAGCGTGTTACACCTTGGTCGAGCAGCTGTATTCCGGTGCTCAGAGGATCATTAGTGCAACATCTTTCGGTAAACCGGCCCCTACAACTATCCAAGACACGTTGAAAAAATTATCTGTTTTGCCGGTTCGTCTTGAAGAAGTCAAAAAATCTGCTGCCCGAGGTGGTGCTCTTCTGGCCCTTACCAGGGCTAAGGCCTGGGTCCCGGATCTTGATCCGGAAGAAGCTTTAACTGGATTTCCTGACACAAAAGACGACGGTTCCACTTTTACCGCAAAGGATCTCTACGCCTTGACGAAGGAGATGCGTCCCCTCGCCAGCAAGCTTGCAGCTGAATCCGATTTATCCAGGTATCATCCGGGGTACGACTTGCAAAACGAGCGGGTGGAGCGGCCGGTTTATGACACCGTCAATTTAATCCCGCCGGTTCGTCCTCATACCTTCGCTCCAGATATCGAACCTTCTGAACTTATCAACGAAGAGATGTATTTCCGGGCTTTGACGAAGATTGACTGGCATGTGCCGGACTTCCAACCGCTTCAAGAAGACGAAGATATTCCGGATCAAGGTGATGGCGAGCCGTCTCAGCAAGGAGGAGCATAGGCAGTCTCTGTTTTGCCAAACAATCTTTTTAATCTGTCAGGCTTGCTATGCCTTGTAATAGGATAGCTGAAACTTGATCTGCTTTAATCCGGATATTCTGTCTTTCTTATGTGAAATATTTGCCAATCTAAATGTTGTTTGATGTTGCTTATCTTGCATATCCTCTGCTCCTATAGAAATAATACTGAAAATAGGTCCTAGCGGTTTACCACTGGACGAATTAAATTGTTCTCTCAAAACGTCAAATAAGTACATACTCATACCAGAAATAAAGTTATACCTGAGATTATATATGCTCAATACTCTTAATCCGGTAGGACTTTAAAGACTCTTGATGAAGACCTTCATGGATCCAATTAGAAACCCGGGTTTTGATGATAGACTCCTGTTCATCTTGTTCTAAAAAAGTTTGTTCAGAAATTTGTGGCTTATTGCCTGATAGATGATCCGGGTTATAATGAACACCGGTTTATTCATGCTGGTATTCATGACCCAGACTTTTCACTGTATAGATATGTGGTCAGCTTCTGTAGCTGTTCCACTCCGGTTTAAAGGGTTATAAAACACAAACACCAAAAAATGCAAATTTTGCAAATAAAACCATGTAGTCGAGGCTTTTTAAGAGCTGCCAGGCTCAAAGCAAGGTTCAGCCAATCAATGGGATGTGGATTATCCATCTTTCCCAGGGGGCCTAGCCAATCACTGAATGTGGATTATCCATCTTTTCAGAGGGCCGATAGAACCGCAAATAAAAAACTGAGCCAATCACTGGATGTGGGTTATCCATCTTTCCAGAGGGCCTAGCCAATCACTGAATGTGGATTATCCATCTTTTCAGAGGGCCGATAGAACCGTGCGTAAAAAATTGAGTCAATCACTGGATGAGGATTATCCATCTTTCCAGAGGGCCTAGCCAATCACTGAATGTGGATTATCCATCTTTTCAGAGGGCCTCCATGGTTCCTCCTGAACTGGTGGGTAAATATAAACCAATCACTGAATGTGGATTATCCATCTTTTCAGAGGGTCTCCATGGTTCCTCCTGAACCGGTGGGTAAATATAAACCAATCACTGAATGTGGATTATCCATCTTTTCAGAGGGTCTCCATGGTTCCTCCTGAACCGGTGGGTAAATATAAACCAATCACTGAATGTGGATTATCCATCTCTTCAGAGGGTCTCCATGGTTCCTCGAACCGGTGGGTAAATCGTGAAGCGTCCTCTCTTCGAACCGGATATGATCTCATGTTCTTTAGAGAGTTTTATTGCTTCTTTGTATACTCTGCAAAAAATCAACTTTTAAACCGGCCAATATGTTGAAATATAATATCTGATAAAAACTTGCATGGTTTTCCTCACAAGATATTTGTATGTGGAAAAAGGGCTGAGCCCCCGGTTTACCGAGGGTGCCGGTTTATTCATTAATCATAATATATACATAGGATACAGTGGAGCGCGTAGCTCAAGTATAGTATGGCCATAAATGGGCGATGTTCCACGGCCTCTTCGTCTCCTCTTCTGACGTCCGTGAGTCCTTGTGTTCTCGAACGTCCACCAAGTAATATGAACCGTTGTGTAGATTCTTACTGACCACAAAGGGCCCTTCCCAAGGTGGGGATAGCTTGTGCATATCTGTTTGATCTTGGATGAGCCGGAGTACCAAGTCGCCCTCCTGGAACGTCCTTGTTCTGATCCGGCGGCTATGATATCTGCATAAATCTTGTTGATAAATTGCAGATCGTGCCGCAGCTATATCACGCTCTTCATCCAGCCGGTCTAAACTGTCTTGCCTTGCTCTCTCGTTGACTGCTTCAACATAAGCCATCACCCTTGGTGAATCATGACGTATATCGCTCGGAAGGACTGCTTCAGCTCCATAGACCATGAAGAAAGGTGTGTAACCTGTAGACCGATTTGGTGTAGTGTTGATACTCCAAAGAACAGATGGCAACTCCTCCACCCAACATCCTGGGGTTCTTTGCAACGGTGTCATAAGCCGGGGTTTGATACCTCGCAAAATCTCCTGATTTGCCCTTTCAGCCTGACCATTGGATTGGGGGTGGGCCACAGAAGACACGTCCAAGCGAATATGTTCTCGTTGACAGAATTCTTCCATCTCACCCTAAGATAAATTGGTGCCATTGTCTGTGATGATGCTGTGTGGAAAGCCAAACCGGAAAATTACTTTCTTGATGAATTTGACTGCCGTCGCCGCATCACACTTGCTTATAGGCTCTGCTTCAACCCACTTTGTAAACTTATCTACTGCCACTAGTAGATGGGTTTTCTGATCTTGGGATCACTTGAAGGGTCCAACCATATCAAGCCCCCAAGTCGCAAACGGCCAAGTTATTGTTATCATCCGGAGCTCCTGCGCCGGAACCAGAGCACGCCTCGAAAATTTCTGACAAGCATCACACTTCCGGACCAGATCTGCCGCATCTGCATGAGCAGTTAACCAATAAAAACCATGCCGGAATGCTTTAGCTACCAATGATTTTGAACCGGCGTGATGACCACAATCCCCTTCATGGATCTCGCGAAGAATCTCACAACCTTCCTCAGCTGACACACACCGCTGAAATACTCCAGAAGTACTGCGATGATGAAGCTCTCCGTTTGCAATTGTCATGGACTTAGAACGCCGGATTATCTGTCGTGCTTCTTCTTCATCGTCCGGTAACTCCCCTCGGCTCAGATATGCCAAATAAGGTAGCGTCCAATCTGGAATAACATGAAGCGCTGCAACTAACTGTGCCTCCGGATCAAGAACAGCTAGGTCTTCCTCCGATGGTATCTGAACCGAAGGACTGTGCAATTCATCCAAAAAAGTGTTTGGTGGCACCGGTTTACGTTGAGAACCCAGCCGGCTTAGAGCGTCGGCCGCTTCGTTCCTTCGCCGGTCTATATGATCCACCTGATATCCTTTGAAGTATCCTGCGACTGCTTCAACTTCTCGTCTATAAGCTGCCATGAGGGGATCTCTTGAATCCCACTTGCCGGAAACTTGTTGTGCCACCAAATCTGAGTCGCCATAGCACTTAACCTGGCTCAAGTTCATCTCCTTTGCCAGCCGCAAACCATGAAGTAATGCTTCATATTCTGCTGCATTATTAGTACAAGGAAACAATAGGCGGAGGACGTAACAAAATTTATCACCTCGGGGGGAAGTTAAGACAACTCCAGCCCCCGAGCCCTCCAATTGTCTTGAACCGTCAAAGTGAATCGTCCAGTAAGTAAGATCCGGCTTCTCCTCAGGAGTTTGCAACTCTGTCCAATCATTGATGAAATCCACCAATGCCTGAGATTTTATAGCGGTACGTGGCACATACTTCAACTCATGTGGGCTGAGCTCTATGGCCCACTTTGCCACCCTACCTGTAGCCTCCCTGTTCTGGATTATGTCCCCCAACGGTGCTGAACTAACCACAGTTATTGGATGACCTTGGAAATAGTGCTTCAACTTCCGGTTTGCCATAAACACACCATACACCAACTTCTGCCAATGAGGGTACCTCTGCTTGGATTCAATGAGTACTTCACTCACATAGTAAACCGGGCGCTGAACCGGGTATTCCTTCCTTGCTTCCTTACGCTCGACCACGATTGCGACGCTGACTGCCCGTGCATTGGCAGCGACGTATAATAACAACGGCTCCTAATTAACAGGGGCAGCTAGGACCGGTGGTTTTGCAATTTGTCGTTTTAGATCCTCAAACGCTGCGTTTGCCTCATCACTCCATATAAACCGGTATGTTTTCCTCAGCATCTGATAAAGCGGGATTGCCTTCTCTCCCAAACGGCTGATGAACCGGCTTAATGCTGTGATCCGGCCAGCTATACGCTGAACATCGTTGATGCAAACCGGTTTAGTCAAAGATGTGATGGCCTTGATCTTCTCTGGATTAGCTTCTATTCCTCTGTTTGAGACCAAGAATCCCAGTAGTTTACCTGCCGGAACACCAAAAGCACACTTCTCCGGATTAAGCATCATCTTATACGCTCGAAGATTATTAAAAGTTTCCTTAAGATCCTCTATCATTGTTTCTTCCTTCCTTGACTTGACCACAATGTCATCCACATAGGCATGAACATTCCTCCCTATCTGCCCTTTTAGACAATTCTGAACGCAACGCTGATAAGTTGCTTGCGCACTTTTGAGCCCAAAAGGCATAGATACATAGCAAAAAGCACCAAAAGGGGTTATGAAAGCTGTCTTCTCTTGGTCTTTAACTGCCATCTTGATCTGCTGATACCCTGAATACGCATCCAAAAAGCTTAGCCGCTCACACCCCGCTGTGGCATCGATGATTTGATCAATGCGAGGGAGAGCAAAAGGATCAGTTGGGCAAGCCTTGTTGAGGTCTGTATAGTCCACACACATTCTTCACTTCCCATTCTTCTTTAACACTAGCACCGGATTAGCCAACCACTCCGGATGAAAAACTTCCACTATGAATCCTGCGGCCAAAAGCCTGGCCACTTCCTCTCCTATAGCCTTGAGCCTCTCCTCATTGAAGCGGCGCAGATACTGCTTGACCGGTTTAAACTTCGGATCAATATTAAGACTGTGCTCAGCGAGTTCCCTCGGTATACCCGGCATGTCAGAAGGTTTCCATGCAAAGATATCCCGGTTCTCACGGATGAACTCGATGAGCGCGCTTTCCTATTTGGGATCAAGGTTAGCGTTGATAGTGAACTGCTTAGACAAATCTCCAGGCACAAAATCAACTTGCTTGGTCTCCTCTGCTGATTTAAACTTCAAAGCCGGATCATGCTACGTAGTCGGCTTCTTCAGCGGAGTCATATCTGCCGGATCAACATTATCCTTACAAAATTTCAACTCTTCCGTGGCACATACTGCTTCCGCATAGGTTGCATCTCCCTCTTCACATTCCACTGCTATCTTGCGACTTCCATGAACCGTGATCGTGCCCTTATGACCCGGCATTTTAAGTTGCAAATAAACATAACACGGCCTAGCCATAAACTTAGCATAAACCGTCCTTCCAAACAGAGCGTGATAAGGGCTTTTGATTGTGACGACTTCGAAAGTTATCATCTCCGACCTAGAATCATGCTCATCTCCAAAAGTAACTTCCAAGTCAATCTTTCCAACCGGATAAGCCGACTTACCTGGGACCACTCCATGAAACACTGTGTTTGATTGCCTTAACTTCTTATCCGTCAGACCCATACGGCGGAAAGTCTCATAGTACAAGATATTGATACTGCTACCACCGTCCATGAGAACCTTAGTGAACTTGTAACCTCCCACCTGGGGTGCCACCACCAAGGCTAAATGGCCCGGATTATCCACCCGCATCGGGTGGTCTTCTCTACTCCACACAATGGGCTGCTCTGACCAACGCAGATATTGCGGTGTTGCCGGTTCAACTGCGTTAACAGCTCGCTTCAAAACCTTCTGATCTCACTTACACAGACTTGTGGTGAAGACATGATATTGCCCACTGCTTAATTCCTTTGGATTACTTTGATATCCGGATCGCGGCTGCTGTTGCTGATGCTGCTGATTCCCCTGATTATTGTAATTCCCTTGGCCATGTTGCTGATTGCTTTGGTTATTATAACCACCTTGATGATGCGACTGATTGCCCTGGTTATTATAACTTCCTTGATTATTTTGATTACCGGCCCGGTTTTGATAACCATTGTTATTGCCCCTATACCCTGATCCGGAGCTGTTCCCCTGATGACCCGGACCATAAAATCCAGGACTTGAACCACCATTTGGAGGCCTGTCATGAGGATTAAAGCGGCCCGCCATTGCTTTCATAAGGGGCCTGCACTCTCTTATGGTGTGCTTTGCCGGTCGATTTCTCGCGCTATGCTTCGGACAAGGCTGATCGAACTCTTGGTCCCAGCTAAGAGTTCCTCCGCCGGTTTGTGAAGGTGGGTTTCCCAGGCTACGCTGAAAGTCCCCTTGAACTTGAGTGTTGGCCACGAAGTCAGAGCCACCCTCTGCCTTCTGTTTGCCCAAAAAACTCGTAGTAGCCGGATTAACTTGCACCGGTTTACCAGACTTGCTAACCTTCCCCGTCTTGTCTCCTTCAGCTTCTGGATACTTGGTATTATCAGAGTCCCCATATTTTACCAAGGCACTCATGAGAGTTCCCATATCATTACAATCCCTTTTAAGCCGTCCGAGCTTTAACTTTAAAGATTCAAACCGGCAATTGTTTTCCAAAGTCACTATCGCCGTACTAGGATTGATACTATTCGAAGAGTGCAAGATCTCCGCTACTCTCCGCACCCAAGCAGCCGTAGACTCCTGCTCTCCTTGTACACAAGCTGCCAGATCCACTACTGACATCGGTTGCTTACATGTATCCTTGAAGTTTTTGATAAACTGGCTGCGCAGTTCCCCCCATGACCCGATAGAGTTCGGGGGCAAACCCTTCAGCCAAGTCCTGGCCGTACCCTCAAGCATCATAGTAAAATACTTTGCACAAGCCGATTCATCCACGTCCAGCATCTCCATGGCCATCTCATAACTTTCAACCCAAGCTTCTGGAGCTAAATCTGCTGTGTAATTAGGTACCTTGCGGGGCCCCTTAAAATCTTTAGGCAGCTTGACACCCCGTAAAGCGGGGATAAGACATTGCACCCCAAAAGAACTCGTCGTAGCTCCTGTTTCTGCTGTAGCTGTGTGAACCGGCGTCGTTTGACGAACCTCCTCCCGGGCTCCTGACCGAACCCGGTTTGCATCCGGAGCTGGTGCTGCTGCGCCTGCCGGATTATCCTGTCTGCGCTGATGCCGCATGCGTTCACTACTAGATACTTCGGGTTCCTCCCAATGCCTAGTGTAACTCCGGCTGGGACGTGGTGTTGAATGTAGCCTTTCCCTGCTATGAGAGTATGCTTGCTGCTGTATCAACGTTGTATTAAGCAGCTCCTTGACCCTGCGTGCCTCCAATGCCACCGGAGACGTCTCCTCCACGGGTAAAGCGGCCAAACGTGCAGCAGCTGCAGCGATGTTATCCAAAGGGTTTGAATAATGACCTGGAGGGGTGGGAATGTAAGGTGCCGACGTGATCCGACGATCCCGCTCTGCGGTGGGCTGCTGAACCGGCTCCTCCCTAGCTGGGGGTGCCCTCCGGTTTGAAGCCAGATTATTACTAGTCCCAGCCCCAGGTGTCCTGAACAGATTTGTTGCTTCATAAACCGGCGGTAGACGAGACTGGTACTTTCGTCCCCTTACTCCTTCCATAGAAGCTTGCTCCATCCTTAGGTAAAAAGCCTGGTCATCCAGCTCCGCTTGTCTCACCGCTATCATCTCTCTCTCTGCCTTCAGATCCTCCTTTAACTGATCAATCCGGCCTTTCAACTGAAGGAGCTCTGCATCATGATGCGCCTTGTCTGCTAGAGCTACTGTTTCCACCGCTTTAGCTGTGAACTCATCCATCAAGGTGGATAGAACGTCAGTAAGTGAGAGGGTCGTGCCGCTCCCCCCTACACCAGCTTCTGCTGTCACCCCGTTCACCGGGGGCTGTGAACCGGCCATAAAGACAGCCACCCGGTTTGGCGGGCCGAAGGGGTCCGGAATACTGTTTCCATCGGACTCGCCCTCAGACCGGCCGTCCTGCAACTGATACAGAGACTCGGTTTCCCCGGATGAAGATTCGTCGTCGGAGTAGACAACGGTTGCACCATCGAATTCCGATCCGTCCTCGGTTCGAACTCCGTGGATTGCTCCAACGAACACGTGCTTCCTGGCGGGCTGAATCCAGACCGATCTTGCACGCTGAGCCGGCTCGACGATGTTGGGGAAGATGTCCGCCTCAGGTCCCGGTTCGCCGATTTTGCCAATGAAGACTTGGATGCCACCGAAGGGAACCCGGTACCCGTATTCGATTGAATCGGCCTCCGGTCCCCAACCTGCGTCGTCGATGTAGATCCGGCCGCGGCGACTCTTGGTCATCCGGCCGACCGCGTAACCCTTGAGCCCTTCAAAGCTGCCCTTCAAGAACTCGAAACCATCGTGCGGAGGCCCCACGGTGGGCGCCAACTGTCATGGAATTAGCACGGCAGATGTCCGGTTTAACGGACTTGATGATGGAACCATCGCACGGGTTAGCTTGAAGGGGTTCATAGCACACAAAGGACACGGAGAGTTTATACTAGTTCGGCCCCTTCGATGAAGGTAAAAGCCTACGTCTAGTTGGTTTGGTATTGCTTAGGCGTCGGTTTACAGGGAGCGGATCGCTTGCCTGTAGTCTCGACGGGTTGATTCTTGCTTGTCCCTGAACCGTCGCCGGGTCGTCCCTTTATATAGAGGTGACGCCTGGCCCGGTTTACAGAGTCCCGAGGCCGGCTCATATTTGTGTCCGCCTCAGTCTCTGTCCTTTCTTCCTTATCTCTCAAGTTACATCGCTGGGCGGTTTACAAACCATAGTTCTATACATGGGCCCTAAGATTTTATGGGCCGTAGCCTTTACTAAATATTACAACCAAGTATAATATAACTAAGCCGGTTTACACTAGCCGGTTCATACCTGCTAGTCATATCCCTGACAGAGGGTGCGCCCTGTGTCCTCGAGGCCACGTGATGGCTCCCCTCGCTGTGTGTTCAGTGCCATATTTTCTTAAATATTCTAGAAAAAAAATAATATTTCATTTTCATGGCATTTGGAGAACTTTTATTTTCGGGATATTTTTTTATTGCACGGATAAGTCTGGAAACAGGCAGATAATGCTATTTTTCTTTTATTTAACCTAATTAACAGAAATTAAAAGGAGGATACCGAAGATTTGTGCTATCTAGATTCACCTATCCCATGTTCATCAAAAGGAATCCATTAACAAGGTTGATCAGGTCTTGTTAATAAACTCTTTCCGAGTAACATGAAACTGGAGAATTTTCGAATAACACTATGTTACCTCAATGGGGATATGTATGTCCCCAACAATAAGTATGTCATATGCCTTCTTGATAGTAGGAATAGGAAACTCAAAACCTCCAATAGTAATAGTCGAGGTTTTTCCAATATAATTGATACTATAGATCTGAGGTTGTTTCCTCGGAAAGTGTATCGTATGCGCATTACCATTGACATGAAAAGTGACATTGCCTTTGTTGCAATCAATAATAGCCCCTGCAGTATTCAAAAAAGGTCTTCCAAGAATAATAGACATGCTTTCATCCTCGGGAATATCAAGTATAACAAAGTCCGTTAGAATAGTAACATTTGCAACTAAAACAGGCACATCCTCACAAATACCGACAGGTATAGCAGTTGATTTATCGGCCATTTGCAAAGGTATTTCAGTAGGTGTCAACTTACTCAAGTCAAGTCTACGATATAAAGAGAGAGGCATAACACTAACACCGGCTCCGAGATCACACAAAGCAGTTTTCACATAGTTTTTTTTAATGGAGCAAGGTATAGTAGGTACTCCTGGATCTCCTCATTTCTTAGGCATTCCACCCTCAAAAGTGTAATTGGCAAGCATGGTGGATATTTCTACTTCAGGTATCTTTCTTTTGTTAGTAATAATATCTTTCATGTACTTGGCATAAGGATTTGTTTTAAGCACATCAGTCAAACGCATACGCAAAAAGATACGTCCAATCATTTCAGCGAAGCGCTCAAAATCTTCATCATCCTTTTTCTTGGATGCTTTCGGAGGAAAAGGCATGGGTTTCTGAACCCATGGTTCTCTTTCCCTACCGTGCTTCCTGGCAACAAAGTCTCTCTTATCATAACGTTGATTCTTTGATTGTGGGTTATGAAGATCAACAACAGGTTCAATCTCTATATCATTATCATTGCTAGGTTGAGCATCATCATGAACATCATTATTAATATAATCACTAGGCTCATATTCATTACCAGATTGTGTCTCAGCATCAGAAATAGATATATCATTGGGATTCTCAGGTGGGTGAGCTACATGTTCACTAGAATCATGCAAGGTTCTATCATTTTCCTTTTTCTTCTTCTTAGAAGAACTAGGTGCATCTAAATTAGCTCTCTGAGAATCTTGCTCAATTCTCTTAGGGTGGCCTTCAGGATACAGAGGTTCCTGAGTCATTCTACCACCTCTAGTCACAACTCTAATGGCATTATCATTATTCTTACTATTTAATTCGTTGAGCAAATCATTCTGAGCCTTAAGTACCTGTTCTACTTGAGTGGTGACCATGGAAGCATCTATACTAATAAGTTTCAGTTCATCTTTAGCATTAGACAGATAATCACTCAAGCGTTCAATCATATGAGCATTGTGTTGTAGTTGTCTACCAACATAAGCATTGAAGTTTTCTTGTTTCACAATAAAACTGTCAAACTCATCTAAGCATTGGCTAGAAGACTTATAACGAGGAATATCACCTTCATCAAATATATAAAGAGAATTTACCTTTACTACCCGTGTCGGGTTATCAAGACCATGTATTTCTTCAATAGGCGGTAAATTCTTAACATCTTCAGCTTTAATACCTTTTTCTTTCATAGATTTCTTTGCCTCTTGCATGTCTTCAGGACTGAGAAATAGAACACCTCTTTTCTTCGGAGTTGGCTTAGGGGCTGGTTCAGGAAGTGTCCAATTATTTTCATTGGCTAGCATATTGTTCAATAGTAATTTAGCTTGTTCCACTGTTCTTTCCCTGAAAACACAACCAGCACAACTATTCAGGTGGTGTTTGGAAGCATCGGTTAGTCCATTATAGAAGACATCAAGTATATCATGCATCTCAAGAGGATGATGAGGCAAAGCATTAAGTAACTGGAGAAGCCTCCCCCATGCTTGTGGGAGACTCTCTTCTTCAGTTTGAGCAAAGTTATATATTTCCTGTAAGGCAGCTTGTTTCTTATGAGCGGGAAAATATTTAGCAGAGAAGTAATACATCATATCCCGGGGACTACGCACACAACCAGGATCAAGAGAATTAAACCAAGTCTTAGCATCACCCTTTAACGAGAACGGAAATAGCTTAAGGATATAGTAGTAACGAATCTTTTCATCATTGGTAAACAGGGTGGCTATATCATTCAACTTAGTAAGATGTGCCACAACAGTTTCAGACTCATAGCCATGGAAAGGATCAGATTCAACCAAAGTAATTAACTCAGGATCAACAGAGAATTCATAATCCTTATCAGTGACACAAATAGGTGAAGTAGCAAAAGCAGGGTCATCTTTCATTCTAGCATTCAAAGCCTTTCTTTCCCTACCGTGCTTCCTAGCAACAAAGTCTCTCTTATCATAACGTTGATTCTTTGATTGTGGGTTATCAAGATCAACAGCAGGTTCAATATCTACATCATTATCATTGCTAGGTTGAGCATCATCATGAACATCATTATTAATATTATCACTAGGCTCATGTTCATTACCAGATTGTGTCTCAGCATCAGAAACAGATATATCATTGGGATTCTCAGGTGGGTGATGGGCCTCGAACCCCTCGTTGGTTACCCCAAGTGGAAGGTGTAAGATGTAGTAAGTAGAAGTGTTTTCCCCTAGCAAAGATGCCAAGGATCGAATCCCCAGATACTCCTAGGTTCAACAGGTAGGTGTCAACTGCTAACGGCGCAATTAGCAATCAACGTGGACCTGCACACAGATACAAATAACTTTGCTCCCAACGAGTACAGAGAGGTTGTCAATCTCTGCGGCCTTGTAGTTCACAAAGGGTTAAAAGCAATATGATAGTGGTGATAGATAGTGTTTTGCAATAGTAAATAAAAACGGGAAAGTAAATGGTGTATGTGATCAATGATGGTAATATGGACCGGAGTCTCATGATGTTCACTAGTGATGTCTCTCTCCCAACAGACGATAAAACAGCTATGTGAGGTAAACAAATTACAGCTGGGCAATTGACAGGACCACAAACGCAAACCAATGCTGACTACATTGCAAGAAAGGTTGAGGTTCAAAGCATGGGAGGTACGCCAAAGTAAGTAGACCGAAATCCATCAATATCTACTACTAATCATCCACCTTGAGATATCTATCCAGAACATCTCGCTGGTATTAAGTTGCGAGTCCCACCCATAGTGTAAACTCAATGCAACAGACAACTACATTAAAAGAACTTTGCGTAAAGTAAACAATCCTTGCACCCGCGGGCACAAGCACCGTTGTTTTCCCCCTTGTGGCAACAACACATCCCCTAGACTCATGTTTCTGTCACTCAAGCTAGTCATCGAGGGGCATGAACCCACAATCGAGCATAACGTTCCCTCTTGGAGTCACTACCTATTACTCGGCCAAAGCAATAAATAACAACGGAGAACATGCAAGAATTACTTATGAACTAAAATATAAAAGAGGTCAATCAAATATATTACTTAAGATCAATCTGAACATAATCTCATAATCCATCGGATCCCAGCAAACTCAACATAGCAACAGCATAAGGATTACATAGGTGCCTCGATCATGTAGGGCAGCTCACGAGGACTAATTAGTGAAGCACAAGAACGGGAGGAGAACATCACATAGCTACTGGTCATGGACTCATGGTCCAAGGGAGACTACTCACGAGTCATCCGGGAGGCGTTCATGGTGGTGGAGAAGCTCCCAGTGGTGATCCTCCCCTCCGGCAGGGTGCCGGGAAGAGTTCTCCTAGTGCTCCCGATCTTGGAAGCGGCGGCGGCGGCGGAACAGAGATGGGATCGCGAAAAGAAGTCCTGTTCTGAGGGTTACGGGGAACCCTTTAAATATATGCCAAAGTAGGGCACCGGGGGAGCCTCGGGGGGCCCACCCCCCGGCGCGGCCCAAGGGGGGGTGCGCCCACAGGGCGCCTGGAGCCCCTGTGCCCCCCCCTGGCTGCCCTTCGAACGCAGTGTTGTTTCCGGTTCGCTGATTTTTTATATATTTTTTCTGGATTTTTCTGGGCAGTTCCCGAAACGTGAAAACCTGAAATACAAAAACAGCCGAAAACAGAAACTGGCACTGGGGTGCACTGGATAAGTAAGTTAGTCCAAATATGATCAAAAGTGTATGGAAGTGTATGAATATCATAGCAATGTCACCCAAAAGTGGCATGGAGCAAGCAGAAATTATAGATACGTTTTGGACGTATCAACATCCCCAAGCTTAATTCCTGCTCGTCCTCGAGTAGGTAAATGATAACAAGAATAATTTCTGTGGTGGCATGCTATTAACCATATAGGACTTTCTCATAGTCATATGACAAAAGCTTACTGAGACAATGATTCTAAAGTAATTAAGTTGCCTCAAGAGAAAATCACAAATGACTGAAAGTTTTACAACATGAAACTGAAACATCAATAAGATTTGCAATGAACATGATGTGCAAATATGATCAAGTGATATCTAGCTTGCCCCCTTTAGTGATGCAAAACATAAATGCAAGGGCACCTTCAAGGTTTAAGTGATGACTAGATACAATCATTTCAGAATAATCGATATCACAATCATGCAAAAGACAATGCTACTTTGGGACAATGCACATTACACTCAGAATGACAATCATGCTCTCAGTAGTTGGTGCTTTAACATAAAGGTAAAAGAAAGGTTAAGTGCTAAAGCTTTTTATTTTGGAAACATGGAAGCAATTGTGTCAACGGTAGTAGTACTTCATATGTGTCATGCATAAAACATCTTATAAGTTGCAAGCCTCATGCATCGAATACCAATAGTGCTCGCTCCTTGTCCTAATTAGCTCGGATCCCCATGGGTTATCATTGCAGTGCATATGTTTTAACCAAGTGTCACAAAGGGGTACCTCTATGCCACCTGTACAAAGGTCCAAGGAGATAGATCGCATTTGATTTCTCGTTTTTGATATATCTCAACTTGAGGACATCCATACCGGGACAACATAGAAAATAGATGATGGACTCCTCTTTAATGCATAAGCATATTCTCATGAGAGATTGAGGATTAAGGTCCAAGCTAAAACTTCCACCATGATGCATGGCTTTGGTTGGCGGCCCAATGTTCTTCTCTAACAATATGCATATTAATTCAACCCACGGTAAATCACCCTTACTTCAGACAAGACGAACATGCATAGCAACTCACATGATATTCAACAAAAGTGTGACAGTTGATGGCGTCCCCAGAAACATGGTTACCGCTCAGCAAGCAACTCATAAGAAATAAGATACATAGGCAACATATTCTTTACCACAATAGTTTTTAGGCTACTTTCCCATGAGCTATGTATTGCATGGTTAATTTGCTTAGTGCAGGTGGAGGTTAGCAAAAGACTGGGAGCGACCAACTAAGAGAGAAATGACGGTCATAATCATGCAGAGCGACAAAGCAATATTGAATCAGGCATGGTAGTTATATCGCTACTCAGAAACAAAAGATCATCAAGGCTTGACAGACTTTCTTTACAATCTTGAATATGCGTGAGCATATGCCAAGTCAATCAAAATAAATTCTCGAAGGAAGATATTACTAACCATACCACATCATAGGCAAACAAACCAAGTTGGTACTCCAATAACACACTGGGAACCCCCAGCTATTTGAGATTAACCAAAAGAAAACCTGAACTACTAAGCACCATCATGAAAGTAGCATCTTTATCATAGACACATTAACCCATGCAACGGAAGCAAACTCTCTTAATAAGGTGAGCATGGTAATTAAAGAGAGTTCAAGCAACCAACTAAATAAAAGCTCTTGAGAAGATAAGCATGAATAATAAGAGCAAAGCACGATAGTAGCTATTTAAAGGACAAAGAACACACACAGCATAGATAGACATGAAAATTCTATGTTATGTTCTAGGTAGAAGTGGAGCGTGTTTCTCTCCCACATAAAGGAATGCTGGGTTCCGACTCGTTATGAAAAACTAAAAAGAAAACTAAAAGCAAGACGCTCCAAGCATAGCACATAACACATGAAGTGATAAAAATATAGCGGAACGAAAGACGAACTGATAATGTTGATGGAGAAGGGGATGCACGGGGGCATCCCCAAGCTTAGACTCTTGAGTCTCCTTGAATATTTCTTGGGGGTGCACGGGGGCATCCCCAAGCTTGAGCGCTTGACACTCCTGAATCTTTTTATCATCTTCCCTCGCACACTTGAAAACTCCCTTCATACATAACTCATCATAATCTGATTAGCGAGGTTAGTACCCTTAATAAAATAATTATACCTTGCTGGAAATAAGAATATTCTTGAAGTTCTACTGTTTCTCAAGATTGCCAAAAGATTTTTGCAAAGAAAAAGCAAGTTCTTAATTTGCAAAGTGAAGGTAAGGCAAAACAGGATAGAATCTGTGAAAAACAGAACAGCAGGCAGTAATTGACCTGTTCGGGATACTTCTGCAACTCAAATCAAAAAAATCAGAACTGACGCACGAAAGACAATTATATAGAGAACGCTGTCGAAAAATTCAGACCAAAAAGATGATCTGGTGATTTTATACGAATTTTTCTATTCAAGGACAGAATCTGTTTCCTGGACAGCACCTCACAACTTTTGAACTTTCTAGCAATCAGAGGCTATACTTGGCACAAATATGAAAAGAAAAGATACAATGATGATGCTACAGCAGTAAACAACATCAAGACTCAACAAAAGCAAAAAATTTATTCATGTGGGCTGCCTCCCAAAAGCGCTTTCTTTTATGCCTTTAAGCTAGGCATAATGCATAGATCAAGTTTTATCAAGAGTAAAAGAATAGCTAGCCCGTACAACGGACTCAAAAGGTAACTTGACCTTATTATGAGGGAAGTGTTCCATCCCTTTCTTGAGAGGAAACTGAAATTTTATATTACCCTCTTTCATGTCAATGACAGCACCAACAGTGCGCAAAAAGGGACGTCCCAAAATAATTGGACATGAAGGATCATATTCAATATCCATAATAGTGAAATCAACGGGCACATAATTATCATTGACAACAATAAGAACATCATCGATCCTCCCCAAAGGTTTCTTTATGGAAGAATCAACGAGACGAACACCAAAAGAACAAGAATCATAAGGTTTCAATTTAAACATATCATATATCCTTTTGGGCATAACAGAGGTACTAGCACCAACATCACATAATGCATAACAAGAGAAGTCATAAATTTTTATCTTAGGATCCCAACCATCTTCTAGATTTCTAGGTATGGAGGCTTCTACTCTAAGTTTCTCCTCCCTAGCTTTGATGAGAGCATTAGTGATATGCTCTGTGAAGGCAAGGTTAAGCGTGCTAGTGCGGGGATCTCTAGACATTTTGTGAAGGAAATCAATAACTTTTGTAAGAGTGCAATTATCAAAATCCAGGTCACGAGCATCAAGTAAAGTAGTAGTGGTGTCCTTAAGGTTCACCTGTTTGGTAGTTTCTATAGCATCACCATTAATAGGTCCATTGGGACCAGGAGTACATTGGGTGCTAAGAGTGTGAACATCTTCAATAACTTGGATAGTAGCAACAGTGTGGTGGGTAGGAAGGCTCTTAATTCTTTCCTCTTCCTCCCTTTCTCTAGCCCATCTTTCTTTTAGCTTAGCCATCATCCTAATGTTTTCATTAATTTGTACTTGAGTAGCATTAATAGGGATGACTTCCCTCTCCTTAAGAGGAGAAGTTTCAATTTTTAGTAATTTTAACTCATTGGCTAAGTGGTCTACCTTAAAAGAAAGATCATCTAGTTTATGCAGTTTCTCTTCTACATTCTTATTAAAGGCTTTTTGGGTAGTGATGAAATCTCTAAGCATGGTCTCTAGTTCAGTATTGGAGTTCTTGGTACTAGGATAAGCATTGTTGTTCCCATAAGAGTTAGAGGGGAACGGTCTAGAATTGTTACCAAAGTTACTCCTATAAGCATTGTTGTTGAAATTGTTTCTAGAGATAAAGTTCACATCTACTTGTTCTTGAGCAATCAAAGAATTTAAAGGAACATCACGAGGATCAACAGTAGATTGCTTCGAAAGTAGAGACATGATCAAGTCAACTTTTTAATTAAGGGAGGAAATCTCCTCGACAGAGTTTACCTTCCTACCTGTTGGAGCGCGTTCGGTGTGCCATTGGGAATAGTTGGTCATCATCTCATCGAGAAGCTTTGTGGCAGCACCAAGTGTAGTTGACATAAAAGTTCCTCCCGCGGCCGAATCTAACAAGTTCCGCGAGGTAAAGTTCAAGCCTGCATAAAAAGTTTGGATAACCATCCAAGTAGTCAAACCGTGAGTAGGGCAGTTTTTGATAAGAGATTTCATACGTTCCCAAGCTTGGGCAACGTGTTCATTATCCAATTGTTTAAAATTCATGATGTTACTTCTAAGTTGGATAATTTTAGCAGGTGGATAGTATTTTCCGATAAAAGCATCTTTGCACTTGTCCCATGAATCTATGCTATTTCTAGGCAAAGACTGAAACCAAATTTTAGCTCCTCCTCTCAAGGAGAAAGGAAAAAGCTTAAGCTTAACAATATTACCATCTATTTCTTGGTACTTTTGCATATCACAAAGTTCTACAAAGTTGTTCAAGTGTAAAGCAGCATCATCTCCAGCACCGGAGAATTGTTCTCTCATGACTAAGTTAAGTAAAGCAGGTTTAATTTCATATGAAGGTGATGAAGTGGCAGGTGTAGTGATAGGTGTGCTGATAAAGTCATCGTTGTTGTGACTAGTGAAGTCACACAACTTGGTGTTCTCGGAGGAACCCATAGTAGCAAGCAAGCAAGATAACTATTTTTGTGATTTTCGGTAAAAAGGAACTTAAAGCAAAATGATAGGTAAACTAACAAGACTAAAAAGCAAAGGTAAAAGATAGCATGCAACTCCCCTATCCTGAAGAGTGGAGTCCCCGACAACGGCGCCAGAAAATACTCCTTGATGGGCCTCGAACCCCTCGTTGGTTACCCCAAGTGGAAGGTGTAAGATGCAGTAAGTAGAAGTGTTTTTCCCTAGCAAAGATGCCAAGGATCGAATCCCTAGAGACTCCTAGGTTCAACAGGTAGGTGTCAACTGCTAACGGCGCAATTAGCAATCAACGTGGACCTGCACACAGATACAAATAACTTTGCTCCCAACGAGTACAGAGAGGTTGTCAATCTCTCCGGCCTTGTAGTTCACAAAGGGTTAAAAGCAATATGATAGTGGTGATAGATAGTGTTTTGCAATAGTAAATAAAAACGGGAAAGTAAATGGTGTATGTGATCAATGATGGTAATATGGACCGGAGTCTCATGATGTTCACTAGTGATGTCTCTCTCCCAAAAGACGATAAAACAGCTATGTGAGGTAAACAAATTACAGCTGGGCAATTGACAGGACCACGAACGCAAACCAATGCTGACTACATTGCAAGAAAGGTTGAGGTTCAAAGCATGGGCGGTACGCCAAAGTAAGTAGACCGAAATCCATCAATATCTACTACTAATCATCCACCTTGAGATATCTATCCAGAACATCTCGCTGGTATTAAGTTGCGAGTCCCACCCATAGTGTAAACTCAATGCAACAGACAACTGCATTAAAAGAACTTTGCGTAAAGTAAACAATCCTTGCACCCGCGGGCACAAGCACCGTTGTTTTCCCCCTTGTGGCAACAGCACATCCCCTAGACTCATGTTTCTGTCACTCAAGCTAGTCATCGAGGGGCATGAACCCACAATCGAGCATAACGTTCCCTCTTGGAGTCACTACCTATTACTCTGCCAAAGCAATAAATAACAACGGAGAACATGCAAGAATTACTTATGAACTAAATTATAAAAGAGGTGAATCAAATATATTACTCAAGATCAATCTGAACATAATCTCATAATCCATCGGATCCCAGCAAACTCAACATAGCAACAGCATAAGGATTACATAGGTGCCTCGATCATGTAGGGCAGCTCACGAGGACTAATTAGTGAAGCACAAGAACGGGAGGAGAACATCACATAGCTACTGGTCATGGACTCATAGTCCAAGGGAGACTACTCACGAGTCATCCGGGAGGCGTTCATGGTGGTGGAGAAGCTCCCGGTGGTGATCCTCCCCTCCGGCAGGGTGCCGGGAAGAGTTCTCCTGGTGCTCCCGATCTTGGAAGCGGCGGCGGCGGCGGAACAGAGATGGGATCGCGAAAAGAAGTCCTGTTCTGAGGGTTACGGGGAACCCTTTAAATATATGCCAAAGTAGGGCACCGGGGGAGCCTCGGGGGGCCCAGGCGCCCCCCCGGCGCGGCCCAGGGGGGGCGCCCACAGGGCGCCTGGAGCCCCTGTGCCCCCCCCAGGCTGCCCTTCGGACGCAGTGTTGTTTCCGGTTCGCTGATTTTTTATATATTTTTTCTGGATTTTTCTGGGCAGTTCTCAAAACGTGAAAACCTGAAATACAAAAACAGCCGAAAACAGAAACTGGCACTGGGGTGCACTGGATTAGTAAGTTAGTCCAAATATGATCAAAAGTGTATGGAAGTGTATGAATATCATAGCAATATCACCCAAAAGTGGCATGGAGCAAGCAGAAATTATAGATACATTTTGGACGTATCAGTGGGTGAGCTACAGGTTCACTAGAAGCATGCAAGGTTCTATCATTTGTCTTTTTCTTCTTCTTAGAAGAACTAGGTGCATCTAAATTAGCTCTCTGAGAATCTTGCTCAATTCTCTTAGGGTGGCCTTCAGGATACAGAGGTTCCTGAGTCATTCTACCACCTCTAGTCACAACTCTAATGGCATTATCATTATTCTTACTATTTAATTCATTGAGCAAATCATTCTGAGCCTTAAGTACTTGTTCTACTTGAGTGGTGACCATGGAAGCATGTATACTAATAAGTTTCAGTTCATCTTTAGCATTAGACAGATAATCACTCAAGCGTTCAATCATATGAGCATTGTGTTGTAGTTGTCTACCAACATAAGCATTGAAGTTTTCTTGTTTCACAATAAAACTGTCAAACTCATCTAAGCATTGGCTAGAAGACTTATAACGAGGAATATCACCTTCATCAAATATATAAAGAGAATTTACCTTTACTACCTGTGTCGGGTTATCAAGACCATGTATATCTTCAATAGGCGGTAAATTCTTAACATCTTCAGCTTTAATACCTTTTTCTTTCATAGATTTCTTTGCCTCTTGCATGTCTTCAGGACTGAGAAATAGAACACCTCTTTTCTTCGGAGTTGGCTTAGGGGCTGGTTCAGGAAGTGTCCAATTATTTTCATTGGCTAGCATATTATTCAATAGTAATTCAGCCTGTTCCACTGTTCTTTCCCTGAAAACACAACCAGCACAACTATCCAGGTGGTCTTTAGAAGCATCGGTTAGTCCATTATAGAAGACATCAAGTATATCATGCATCTCAAGAGGATGATGAGGCAAAGCATTAAGTAACTGGAGAAGCCTCCCCCAAGCTTGTGGGAGACTCTCTTCTTCAGTTTGAGCAAAGTTATATATTTCTCGTAAGGCAGCTTGTTTCTTATGAGCGGGAAAATATTTAGCAGAGAAGTAATACATCATATCCTTGGGACTACGCACACAACCAGGATCAAGAGAATTAAACCAAGTCTTAGCATCACCCTTTAACGAGAACGGAAATATCGTAAGGATATAGTAGTAACGAATCTTTTCATCATTAGTAAACAGGGTGGCTATATCATTCAACTTAGTAAGATGTGCCACAACAGTTTCAGACTCATAGCCATGGAAAGGATCAGATTCAACCAAAGTAATTAACTCCGGATCAACAGAGAATTCATAATCCTTATCAGTGACACAAATAGGTGAAGTAGCAAAAGGAGGGTCATGTTTCATTCTAGCATTCAAAGACTTTTCTTTCAGCTTAGCTAATAACTTCTTAAGATCATATCTATCATTGCAAGCAAGAAAGTCTCTAGCGGTTTCTTCATCCATAACATAACCCTCAGGCACAACAGGCAATTCATATCTATTGGGAGTAGTTTCATCATCAGTTTCATAAATATCATCAACATTTGCACTCTCCCAAACCTTAGTAATTTGTTCATCTAGAAATTCACCTAGTGGCACAGTATCAGGCATAGAGGTAGTTTCATCATACATAGCAGAAGTAGCATCATCAAGAACATACGACATATCAGATTCAATAGCAGGAGTAGGTGTCGCAAGTTTACTCATAACAGAAGGAGAATCAAGTGCAGAGCTAGATGGCAGTTCCTTACCTCCCCTCGTAGTTGAGGGTAAGATCTTGGTTTTTGAGTCCTGCAAATTCTTCATAGTGATAAGCAGATATAAATCCCAAGTGACTTAAAGAATAGAGCTATGCTCCCCGGCAACGGCGCCAGAAAATAGTCTTGATAACCCACAAGTGTAGGGGATCGCAACAGTTTTCGAGGGTAAAGTATTAAACCCAAATTTGTTGATTCGACACAAGGGGAGCCAAAGAATACTCTTAAGTATTAGCTGCTGAGTTGTCAATTCAACCAGACCTAGAAACTTAGTATCTGCAGCAAGATAGTTTAGTAGCAAAGTAATATGATAGTGGTGGTAGCAGCAATAAAAGTAAAGATAATATTTTTGTAGTTTTTGTGATAATAGCAACGGAAAAGTAAATAAGCGACTAGCAATATAGGTAAAGCTCGTAGGCATTGGATCGGTGATGGGAAATTACGTCGGATGCAATTCATCATGTAGAAGTTATAACCTAGGGTGACACGGAACTAGCTCCAGTTCATCAATGCAATGTAGGCATGTATTCCGAATATAGTCATACATGCTTATGGAAAAGAACTTGCATGACATCTTTTGTCCTACCCTCCCGTGGCAGCGGGGTCCTATTGGAAACTAAGGGATATTAAGGCCTCCTTTTAATAGAGTACCGAACCAAAGCATTAACACATAGTGAATACATGAACTCCTCAAACTATGGTCATCACCGGGAGTGGTCCTGATTATTGTCACTTCGGGGTTGCCGGATCATAACACATAGTAGGTGACTATAGACTTGCAAGATAGGATCAAGAACACACATATATTCATGGAAACATAATAGGTTCAGATCTGAAATCATGGCACTCGGGCCCTAATGACAAGCATTAAGCATAGCAAAGTCATAGCAACATCAATCTCAGAACATAGTGGATACTAGGGATCAAACCCTAACAAAACTAACTGTATTACATGATAGATCCCATCCAACTCATCACCGTCCAGCAAGCCTACGATGGAATTACTCACACACGGCGGTGAGCATCATGGAATTGGTGATGGAGGAAGGTTGATGATGATGATGGCGACGATCTCCACTCCCCGGAGCCCCGAACGGACTCCAGATCAGCCCTCCCGAGAGAGATTAGGGCTTGGCGGCGGCTCCGTCTCGTAAAACGTGATAATTCTTTCTCCTCGATTTTTTTCTCCATGAAACGGAATATATAGGACCCAGGGATACGTTGGTGGAGCATCGGGGGGCCCTCGAGGCAGGGGTGCGCCCCCCACCCTCGAGGATAGGGTGTGGGCCCCCCAGTGCAGATCTTCTTGCAGATATTTCTTATATTTTCTGAAGTAATTCTCTATTGATTTTCAGGCGATTCCGAGAACTTTTTATTTCTGCACAAAAACAACACCATCGCAATTCTGCTGAAAACAAAGTCAGTCCGGGTTAGTTCCGTTCAAATCATGCGAGTTAGAGTCCAAAACAAGGGCAAAAGTGTTTGGCAAAGTAGATACATTGGAGATGTATCACAAGGCACATATTGTATTGTTGCTATCTAGGATAAAATATGGGGTTTATATCATATTGCTTCAGTTTATCCCTCTACATCATGTCATCTTGCTTAAAAGCATTACTCTGTTCTTATGAACTTAATACTCTACATGCATGCTGGATAGCGGTCGATGTGTGGAGCAGTAGTAGTAGATGCATAATCGTTTCGGTCTACTTGTCACTGACGTGATGCCTATATATAATGATCATGCCTAGATATTCTCATAATTATTCACTTTTCTATCAATTGCTCGACAGTAATTTGTTTACCCACCATAGAATTCTGCTATCATGAGAGAAGCCACTAGTGAAACATATGCCCCCGGGTCTATTCTCACCATATTAATCTTCCAATCTACTTTACTTTGCTTTATTTACTTTCTGTTCTTATATCCAAAAATATCATACTATCCTATTTATCAGATCCCACTTTCGTAAGTGACCGTAAAGGGATTGACAAACCCTTATCGCGTTGGCTGCGAAGTTCTTATTTGTTTGTGCAGGTGCGAGGGACTCCCGCGTGGTCTCCTACTGAATTGATACCTTGGTTCTCAAAAACTGAGGGAAATACTTACGCTACTATGCTGCATCACCCTTTCGTCTTTGAGGGAATACAACGCAAGCTCGAGAAGTAGCACACCCTACAGTCGTGCTCTTCCAATGGGAAGGAGCCCATCTGCGACAACATGGAGCGCATCCAGGGTCCGTGCTCCTCCCACGGGAATGAGCCCATCTGTGACAAGTGAGGAAACCCATGATTTGTTTTGCCGTGCCTCTTCACTGGGGGAAACACATGATTTGTTTTGTCAAGCCCCTTTTGTAGTGTAGTGAGAATATATCCAGTTTTAATTCCTATATCTGGTTGTTTGCAGTATGCCTTGTTTATTTCAGTTGTTCAAAATGTGATGCTCTATATGTGCAATTATTTACTGTGCAGTACATTTCGTCAATCCAGTTTTAAACATACCGATAGGAATGCATATATTTGCTTGCTGTTAAGCCTGTTATAGTTATGATATGCCTATTTTCAAGTTTTTGATTGTTCGGTTGTTTGTAGTTTGCATATGTTCAGTTTTAAATGCTATCTTTGGTTGTTCGTTATATGCCTTGTTTATTCTAGTTATTCACAACGTGATGTTCTATATGTGCAAGTATGAATTGTGCAATTCAATTTCGTCAGTACCAGTTTCAACAATACCAATATGAATGACCACATTTGGTTGCTGCATCTTGTAGTTAACACGCCTTTCCATTTTTATTTAACCATAACCAGTGTACTTAGACCGGCACAATACCAGTTTGAATGACTATGTTTGCTTGTTGTTAAATGTTAGGCCTCTTGCAGTTAGCACACCTTTCCACTTGTTTTGCTTTACTAGCGTGCTTAAACCTGCGCACTGAAGCTATCTTTTGGAGACTATTTTGTCTGTCATGTATAATTTTGGTTGATGCTTAGCCTGTTGTGCTTAACATTCTTCTCGATGTTCCTACACAGGACAATTTCGGGAACAACTATTGTTTTCCATCGAGATTAGTTTCATCCCATGGCTTATATCTGCTCACTGTTCAGGATATCGGTAGCTGGTACCATATAGGCCGGCGGCTGATAAGGGACTAATCAGTAAATCGGACTTTTAACTGAATATATCTGCAACCCATTTTTCGTTAGGTTAACTAGGGCCATATGTAATATATCTGAGGCTACATAGCAACATGCACTGTACTTAATGTCTAGGCTACATAGCAACAAGGAAGAGTGTTACATTAATGTTCTAATGATGTCTAGATATACGTAGAAGAGCAGCAGCAACAACAACATCAACAACACAACCCTCATGTTTAGATATACTTTAGGGATATTTGTGCTCGAACTAGCTCAAACTAACTGTAACCCATGGATACAACAACAGTTAATCAGGACATAATTTGTATGAATGAACATGCCTCTTCCGGCCCATAATATAAGATGTTAATTCATCTAATATGTGAGTTTATTGGATGTTATAAGATACTCCCTCCATTCCTAAATATTTTCCTTTTTAGAGATTTCAAATGGACTACCACACACAGATGTATATAGACATATTATAAAAGAGTGTTGTACTACATCATTGTGCAATTGTTGTTTAGCTTCTAATATTAACTTGGTGCTTTTAGGTACATATGCCATTGGTAAAGATACGCGTTTCGACCCTTTCTGTGTATGGGGCAATGAGATATCGATGAACCAGCATCAAGTGAGGAAGCTGATAAAGATTGTTAGTAAAATGGGTCCAAAGATGGAAATTAAACTATTTGTTTACACTTTATCCAAGACAACAACAAACTGCAGGATGGTAAGTAAGAACTCTGCAGCCTTCTTTTTACTGCCCATAATGAGTTGTGCTAGATGACAATGTCTGAATATTTTTCCTTTGCAGTGGTTGCCAAAGCAGTTCACTCAAGATTACCTCTCAAACCACATGATTGGTGGGCATGCAAAGGTTAAAGTATTTCTACCAGAACACGATGATTACCTAGATGTTTTCATGAAGACCGTGAAGGATGGGCGGTCAGCCATCACAAGGGGTTGGACTAGAGTCGTGCGTGCCTTCTACATGGAGGAGGGCACAATATGGGCATTCCGCTTCACCTTGTTCACCAACCAGAATATATTTGGCCTCTTTCTTTACCGTCTTTAATAGTACAAATATACAACTATGGTTCATCATTCTTTATTTGGTTCTTATGTAATTCTTGAACATATGTACCTATGAATCGAATAATGCATTGGTTGTTTGAACCTGATGGATATGAATAAAGTTGTAGCGTACATTCAAATTCAAATTCAAATATGGTACAATTTGGAAAATGAGCAATTAAATTATGGTGAATTTACGCTCTCCAGGTTGTTACGGCACACACGGTTGGTAAAACACAAACGTTTGCAATACGCACCATAATCCGAGATGGTTCACAGAGAGGAAACATGTGCAAGCATGCACACAATTGCCATTTGCAAAGCGTGTGCGATGTCTGACAATATCACAAACAGTGCGGGCAAACTAAACGTTTGTGTTAGTTGCCTTATCATACACGATTCGCAACCATGAACTATTTCCGATGAAGTATGCGTCATAAATGTTGCACCATAGAATAGCGTGTGCGATAGTTGTCGTGTACGACGATGTTACGACGGTTCGACGTTTCGTAATCATGTATGACACTCGTACGACGATTAGCTAATCTTCTTAACGGTGGACCATTTGTGATGGGCCGTGCATCATACACGTTCTATAATAGGGAACCGTTCATGATGGGCCGCGCATCGTAAACATTGCACCACAGAATGTCGACTGCGATGGCAATCCGAGCATAAACAAGTAGGAGTACTGTAGGGGCCCTATCCTCGATGTTTCTGGGTCGTGTGGGAAGGACCCCCTATTTCGCCCATACTCACTTGGCGACGGTTCCAAATTCCGTCGCGGAAAGGGGTTTAAAACCGTTTGTAGCCCAAAATTCAGCGATAGGCGCGTGATAGGGTGCGGTTATGCGCAATTCGGAATCAGAGACCGGGGTAAAGTCCGAGGTTCCGGTGAGACAGACCTCGCTCGTAGTCGGGTCCGTGTGCGGCTCCAACGTCGTAGAGTCCGTGGCCCCTGTGGTGGGGTTGAGCTTCCCATCCCCGGGGGACGCGATCTGTTCTGGATCTAGGGCCAGAAACCTTGCAGGCACTATTTCCTGATCCGATGACAGAGTTAGGTCATGATCATCGTGGAGACAGAGAGAGGTTGTTGTTGGCTCGAACCCGGCGAAGATCAAGTCTCCACGGATATCAGCGACGTAGTTCAAGCTTCCGAATCTGACATGATGGCGAGGGGTGTAACTCTCGATCTGCTCAAGGTGGCCTTCAGTGTTGGCGTGAAGCGCGGAGCCGCCGAACACAAAAAGTTGGCCGGGAGGGAAAATCCCCTCGACGTCGCCGTTGTAGTTGACGACATGATCCATCAATCCTTCCGTCAACGACATAGTGGAACTCTCAATGAAAGCACCAATGTCGGTGTCAAAACCGATAGATCTCGGGTAGGGGGTCCCGAACTATGCGTCTGAAGATCGATGGTAACACGAGGCTGGGGACATGATGTTTACCCAGGTTCAGGCCCTCTCGATCGAGGTAATACCCTACTTCCTACTATATTAATATGGATGAATATGGATACAAGAGTTGATCTACCTCGAGATCGTAAAGGCTAAACCCTAAGTCTAGCCTATGAGGGTTGTATGATTCTGATTCTAGCCTCTATGGACTAAAACCCTCCGGTTTATATACATACCGGAGGGGCCTAGGGTTTGTACATGTTGTCTTGCAGAGGAAGGAAAATCTACACCCGAGCCTAAAACTTGCCATTACAAGAATCCAGGAGTCCTATCCGGATACGAGAGACGATCTTCCATAACAGTCTTCACGGCCCACCAGTCCGGCCCACCAGTAGTTTGTCCGGTCACATGAGGACCCCCCCGATCCCGGACTCCCTCAGTAGTCCCCGAGACTACTGTTGAATGTTTGATTCGGCAGTAGTCTTAGAACTCTTTTTGACGTAATAATTCAAACTCTGCACCTTATCACTCGGAAGCGACTGTCTCTTACTCTTGTCGACTGACTTGTCTTATTTGTTGACTTCAGAAATCTTGTGAGTTCGGAGCTCAATTTGCTGAATTTGAGAGGAAGCAGATCTAACTCAACCTCGACTTGGAGCTGGCCAAGGAGAATTTGTAGAAGGCTAAGGATGAAGCATCTGGTATGAAAGGTACAAAACTTGTCCATTGTCTTTGCATAGTGAAAACCGACAACTCCAAGCTCGTCTGACGAGTGCTATTTCTTTTAGATCGAATGAGGCAAGCTCTGGAGCAGAAGGACCTCGACTTGGTGGCGACACAATAGAAGGCGCATGAGAAAATGGAGCTTGCCGACCAGATGCTGGCTTCAGTCGGCAAGTTAGAAGAAGAAAACGTTGAGCTGAAGACTGCCCTTGACGAAGCCAACAAAGAAGTGACGCGGCTGAAGAAGGACAAGCTGGCTCTGGATGACAAAGTTGGAGATCTCACCCAGAAGAGGGACGAGCTGGAGACTTATCTGGGAGGACTCGCCAAGAAGATGTTTCTTATGCTTGAACTTATTTTCCTTTGTCTGACTGATTTCATAACTGTCGACTCGCCATCCAACCGTCGACTCACTATATCTCTGTATGTGCAGAATTCTGTCAAAACTCTGAGGAAGAGACTGGATGGATTAAGAGGGGCCTGGATCCCATCAATTCCCCTGTTAAGGATGAGGTCGTGATGAACGTGATGCAACTGGAATATCGTCTCGCCAGCGTCATGGGATATCTTGCACGACTGAAGGTGGCGGCGTCGCGGATCGACACGGCGCTTTGGCGGGGAGTGGTACTCCAAAATGACCTCGAGCTTCTAATGACTCGACTTAATGAGATCCCTGATCGAGTGCATGAATGGAAGAAGTCATCTGCTCAGTGCGGCGCTGATGTGGTTCTGTCTCTAGTCCGTGTCCATTGCAAGGAGGCTAAGGAAGAGAAGTTGGCAGCTCTCATGGTCGCCAACACTAAGAAGCTTCAATTCCAGTCATTCATGGAGACCTTTATCGACGCTGCCACTTGCATTGCTGATGGAATCGACCTAGACGAATTTGTTGAGCCTGCAAGCCCTCCTCCCGCGGAGTGAACAAACTTTATGCCTTGATTCAATTTGCCTCGGAATGCCGAGTGATTTTGTAACTGTTAAACTCATTCGGGCCTGATGCTCGAGTACTTTTGCCCAAACCTTGTAGGATTTATCTGAACTTGGTTTCCCTTGGAATATGATTGCTTTGTTTTCACCACTTCCAGACTTTTTAATTCCGAGTGAACCTTAGTCCTTCACTCGGAATAGACGTTGTACTTGTGGCAGCTCGGAGTACAATCGTGCGTTGTACTTGTGGCGCAACTCGGAGTGCAGCCGTACGTTGTACTTGTACTTGTGGCATAGCTTGGAGTGCGACCATACGTTGTACTTGTGGCGCACCTCGGAGTGCAACCAAGTCGCCGAGTGAGAGGGTTGCTCTTCACTCGGAGTGTTTTTAGAAACTTAGGCGAGTACGGGGTTGCAGCTAAGCCCCCGAGTGAGAGGGTTGCTCTTCACTCGGAGTGTTTTTGAAACTTAGGCGAGTACGGGGTCGCAGCTAAGCCCCCGAGTGAGAGGGTTGCTCTTCACTCAGAGTGTTTTTGAAACTCAGGTGACTAAGGGGTCACAGCTAAGCCCCCGAGTGAGAGGGTTGCTCTTCACTCGGAGTGTTTTTGAAACTTAGGCGAGTACGGGGTCACAGGTAAGCCCCCGAGTGAGAGGGTTGCTCTT
>LR738714.1:576548012-576585991 GCA_902687465.1 Secale cereale
CCACCCCCCCCCCCCCCAACATCACAATCCCCTGCAATGAAGATAGGACCACATATGGAGCCAACTGGTAGTCTTCAAAATGAACTACAAGTTTTGGGAAATATTCATCTTGTTGAAACCAATATCATTATGACGATTAAATACATATCAATGTAAAGTATAAATTCCCATGTAGATTTGGGCCTTCGGCTTATATGAATCCCGACCAACCAGTTTTAGAACATATTATTCAACTCGTAGGTGGTGACAAATTAAAAGTTGCATGGCAAGAATGTGCAAAAGTTGACAAGTGGGTAGTGAAGGAAAGTAAGATGAATTTATTTCTTGTTGCCACAAAAATAACATTTTTTGCAACATAGCTGTTTGCGTGTTTCCAAATTTTCCTTGGTTAGGATGACTCTCCTATCCAAGCACCACGTGAAATTTTAATTTCAATGGGAGTTTTGGTTTCCAAATAAATGTGTGATGAAAACTTTGGCCATAAATGATGGGGGTCCAAATACATCGATTTAACAGAGTAAGCATATGAAGTGTGAATATTCTGGCGGAAGGTTTCCGGCGGTTGTGTGAGGTTGACCATCTTCATCTTGTTAACAAGGTGCAACCATCCCATCTACTTATCCGTAGTGAAACCCGCCAAAATCCAATATTGGACAAGCAACATTGAAGTAGTAGAAACATTTGTTCAAAACTGTCATGGAGTCACGGGTATTGCATGGCTAGGGAAGCATCGTCCAGCTAGTTGCCCTCCCAAATTCCCGTGGTTAGGTGATTTTCAGCCATGAAAGCACCTCTGCAAAAAAAAAATCATTTCAACTCTCATCAAAATTTAAAAAAAGCGAGTTCTTCTACATGGTTGTTACTTGGAACCAAGTTTTGGAGTTAAGATTCTGGTTTCTTAGCAAATCTTGCCCCACCTCGTCATTCCTGAGCAACTTAAAGAACAATTTTTGAGTAAGCATTTGATCTCAAGATCCTCCAATCCGAGGCTGCCTTAATCTTTTGGTCTAAAATCACATCCCACCTAGTTAAATGATATTTGGGTTTGTTTTCAAAAGATTGACACAAAAAATTGGATATGTGGTAGTGCATTATTTTCGTTACCCCTTTGAGTATTTCAAAGGGCATCATGGACATGGCTAGTGAGAAACATTGTAAAACACTATTGACCCCATTAGACAATAGTTTGCCCTTGTAACTAATGAACTTCCTAAAAAAATCTTCAATGCACTTCCATTCCTTATCCAAGACATCTCAAAAGTACATTGAGATGTTAAAGTAACGGTTCTCCTCTTATTTGGATTTCCCAAAGTAGAAGAACTCATGATTGTAGAAATATATTCGGAGAGCAGAAAATTGTTCGGACATATACACAGTTAATTTCATTAATATCCTTTGCCTTCCCCATGTCATAATACAGAAACAACACCATCCACAAGATGCAAAATGAACCCACCAATTCCTTGGTAACCTAAAACAACCTTGGCGCACTGGAGAGTGAGGTTTGAGACCTATGTCTGGAGTGATGTGGGGCAAGATGTCCCTGGGAAAACCAACACAGACGACCTTGGTAATGGCCTTGAATCCTTGATCGTCCCTGCCTCTACCTTGTCGCCTCTAGAAACATCACTATGAACGTTACGCTTCACAACACACAGAGCTAGAGTGATCCACCTGCTACTAATTCAACATTGTTCCAGAGTCTACCTTGTATATTTGGATACCATACTACGAAATCTCATATTTGTCGCTCCATGCGACAAGATGTCGCCCAATTGTATGAAGAGTGGACATCATGGGCTGACCCAATTAAGCGCACAGGGACACATTCTCCGAGCGGTTTCGTGAGCTATTATTTTGGGGTTTCTTTTTGTTCCTTCCTTTGGTTTTTCTATGATCTATCTTGTAGTTTTCCTTTTCCATTTCTATTTTTCCTTTTAAAATTTTCGAATTGACAAAAAATAACTTCATGAATATTTTAAAAAACATGTAATTTTCATATTTAGACCATTTTGAAAATGTATGAACATTTTTAAAATTACATAATATTTTTTAAAATACATGAATATTTCTAATAGTTGTGCATGTTTTTTAAAATTCTTGAATATTATCAAAAAATTGTTAAAATTTTAATAATAACATGTTGCATCTGTTTTTTTTTCACGGAAAACTGGCTACAAAATGGAAGGAAGCAACGTGGAGACGGTCAAGACGAAGATCATGCGCCAACGAGAGAGCTTCGTGGACCACAACGGATTATAATGTCGTCGGGTTTGTCCCATGAAATACCATCACAGAAGAGCCCATGCACACTCCATCTTCCCCGAGGCATACTACTACCGCTGCTCCTTGTTGTCCATTCCTTTCGACCGCCCAATCAGCATTGAGTTTGGCAGTGTGCGCCGATGGTGGTAGCCAAAGCCTCACCCCTTCTGAGGCATGAGTTGAGGCGGGCCTAGGGGGCCTCCCCCTTTGTGTTTTCTTGACATAATGACGCAACATGCGGCTCACCAGATGCGCCCCCTAAATGGGCTGACTCAGCATGCAAGCAGTGCTGGCTCTCTAGTGCATGTTTATCTTTCAAATTTTTTATTACTTCTATTTATATTTCTAAAATGAAAAAATATGTATATTTAAAAAATGTTCATTACACATTCGAAAAGTGTTTATACAGTGATAACATTAAAAAAATGTACTCGATATTTCAAAACGTTCATGCATTTCAAAACAAAGGTTCGTGAAGTTTTTAAAAGGATACTGACAAGTGTCACATGTTTGGTACGAGCACATGGCAACTCCTAATGTTTCAATGCCAAGTTTAGTTACGCGAGGGTGTCAACTTTAGTTGGCAAGCATGGCAACTATCGTGCTTCATTTTATTTTTGACAGAAACTTGCCGTGTGTCACTGAAATTTGCCATCCTTGTGTGAGTGGAATTGCCACCGAAAAGTGCCAGCGCCAGAGTGCCACGCACCTGACATGTGACACTTATCATTTGGGTTTTAAAATGTTTTCATACAATGGGAAAACAACACGGTTCATGTAATTGAAGAAAAGGTTTCATACTATTCCAGAAAATGTATGTGACATTTAAGAAAATTTTCAGGTTTTAAAAAATATTCATGACATTTTCAGAAATCTTTTTATATAGTTAAATAAAATCACGTGATTCAAGGGAAACCTTTTTACCAATAAAAAAATGTACACGGCACTCAAAAAAATGTTCATGTATTTCAAAAATATGTTCGTGACATTTTTAAAAATCTTATACAGTACAAACAAGTATTCACACTGTTTTCAAAAAATTGCGCTATTATAATATGTTCAATTCGTATTTGAAAAATATTTAACATGTGTTTAGAAAAATATATACAAAAACATGTATTCTTGAAGAAAAAAATTGTACTTGGGAAAATGTTCAATGTGTATCTAAAAATGTTACACATGTGTATTGAAAGAGTGGACTTGTTTTAAAAAATGCATGGGAAGGAAAAACAAAAAACAAAAAAAACAAAGGAAGAAGCAAACAAAACCAAATAAAAAAATAAAAAGACGAAAGTAAGAAACAAAGAAACCCAAAGAAAAAGGAAAAAAATGAAAGGAAAAGTAAAAAGTGAAAACCAAAGAAAACCAAGAAGAAAAAATACATAGAAAACAAAGAAGGAAAACCGAGCCAAAGGCAACTATAGTACTGGGTCGGCCCACTATCCTCGCAGCAAAGGTGAGCCTACCGTAGGTCTTGCATTAGTCGAGAAATAGCCCTGGTGTAGGAACCCCTACTACCTAAACTTCTCTACAATGTCTAAGAGGAGGTATGTTTAACAATTGTGTAGTACATAACAATGCATAGATGGGCTTAAAAAGGCTCATATAATGCCACATCTGGTGATGTGTTTATAGAGCAAAGACATGAGAAAATGAGACGTAGTTAATGCTCACATCTATGGCTATTTCTGATGAGTAAATCTCTCCCGGCGGATCAATTTATACTTATGATTGTCACATTATGGGCGATATGGAGCTTCAGACGGAAAGCAATACAACGAGGGCATTTTTGAAACACCTTTTGCCACGGACAGATTTGTTGCATCATACCTCGAGGACATACATTTTATGTAGAGCAAAACTCCCGGGGTGTAAACTACACTGATTCCTCGTCCATGGCACTGGCTGCCATCGTCGCGGGAACATGTCAAAATCAATGTTGGCACAACAGTCGCTAGGGATGGCACATATGGGGCAGTTAAGGCAATCTGCATGAGTGAAACACGGGAGTTTCAGGGTGCATCCATTGTTGTCTTCAGAACTATAAATGATCCGCATATTTTGGGATCACTGGCTATTAGAGAAGGTCAAGCTCTCGCAGATGGTGTATATGTCAACATAATTTCGGTTGCCTTGGATTGCAACATGGCTATGGACGCAATCAAAGACAACAACGATGCAAGTTTCGGCACCATTACACATGAAATAACAACCAGAGCTAGTACTTTCGAAATTGTATTTTTAACCATGAGTGCAGAACCTCCAATGTGGAGGCTCTTAATCTCGCAAAGCACGGTTTAGCGTTAGGGTTCGGCCGCCATGTCTGGCTAGACCAACCCAGTAATCTTATTTTCATCCATATAAACATCACAACTATGTAATTAAGCTTTGTGAGATGTCAACAACAATAAAAGTTGATGCTCACATCTGTTCTCGCCGCCGAGTCAAATGGCTGGCTGAGTTCAGCAACGCGCGCTGCGTTTGTTCGTTTTTTTTACTTCCTTCATTACTTCTGATTTATAGTATTTTCTTATTTCCGGTTTCTTTCGGCCTATTTTTGGTTTTTTCTAGTTTTTTAAAATTGGCTATTTGGCCTTTTTTTTTCTCTTCGGCTTTTCCTTTCATTAAAAAAACAAATAGGCCGTGTTTTAATGAAGTTTCATCTATATTATAAATGTTCAACATATTTGCACTACATTAAAAGAATGTAATGTTCCATGATTCACATCTGTTCCATCATCCCTTTATCCAGCCTTTCACGTATTATAATCACCAGTCATCTTAATTTAATTACCTTTTGAACCAATTGCACTTTAATATCCTTATCAAATTTCTCATCAAATCTCGACTACTTAAAAAGACGTAATGTTTCATGTTTTACTTTTCTTCCATCATCCTTTGGTCCAACCTTTCCTATATATGATAATCAATCACCTTAATTTACTTACCATCTGAATCAATTCTACTTTAATTTAGTCACCAAAATTCTCATCAAAATATAAAATAAATAATAGGTAGGATTTTATAAATGTTTAATATGGTCATATAAATCACATGCTAATATAATAGAATATTTATAACCCGTTGCAACACACCGGCAATGTCCTAGTATTAAAAAAAATTGTTGTAGTACATTTTAAAAAAGTTTATTATACATTTTAAAAAATTTGCTCTGTATAAAAAATGTTCCCTGTATATTAAAGAGAGATAATTGTACATTAAAGAAATCACTGTGCATATAGAAAAAATGTTCAGCATAAACTAAAAAATATTTCAACCTACATAAAATAGTTCAATTTGTATTAATAATGTTCAGAGTGTATAAAATATGTTCAGCATATTTATACTGAAGAAATCTTTATAGTATAGAAGCATATAAAAAGGACAAACAGCAAAACAATCCGTAGGAAAAACCGAACGAGAAGAAAAAAATCCAAAAAAACAGAAGAAAGACAAAATGCATAGGGGAAATGGAAACGGAGTAGATAAATCCTGAACGTTCGAATTTTAAACATGTGATCTCGAACGTTTTTGGATGACAACTTTAGTTGATGTGAGGTGGCAACTTTAATTGTGAACACATGGCAACTTTGTTCCAGTTTGATTTTTTTGTCAGAAAATTGCCATGTTTTATCATCATCGCCTTAATTAAAGTTGCCATGAAAAGAGATCGGATTAGCATGCCTAAATCCCGAACGTTCGGGACTTATCGAGGTTCAAAGGAAAATAAACAAATAAAAAACAAAAAAGTCGAAACACAAGACCCACAACAGATAAAACTAAAAGAAAAGGAGAGAATGACAGATTTTTTTTTTGAGACAAACTGCAAAGCTTTATTAAGGCGTCACCATGTTCACAGGGACGAAATCAAGTTCAGCGGGCTGGCCTAACCAAGCATGGCGGCCAACCCCAAGAGTTAAAGCGTACTTTGCAAGTTTGTGAGCCTCGATGTTCGAACTCCTAGACTCATAAATAATATTACATGTTTCAAACGCAGAACTATGCTGGGTTATTTCATGTACTATCGCTCCATAGCAACCTTTACTTTGCTGACGAATGTCATCCACCGCCACCTTGCAGTCCGAAGCCACATGGACCCTCCTGACGTAAAGATCCTCCGCTAGAGCCAGTGCCTCCCTGATAGCGAGTGTCTCCAAAGTGCCTGGGTCAGTTAGATTGGAGAAGACCACCGCCGATGCTCCTAGAAAAGCTCCATCCTGGTTCCTGCACACCGCTCCCACTGCACCGCGCGATCGTCCAACCGCAGCATCAACATTGAGTTTAACCAGCCCTGCCGGCGGTGCAATCCATCGATTCTGTCGGCGTTGTGCAGCCTCTCTGCGGACTTCTTCAGGCTTCTGGAGAGCATGTAGTTCACCTATATATGAGTTAACAAAGCCATGAATAGCGAAAGGGGTTTGAAAGATGTCCTCGTACATGGCCTTTCTGCGTGCACTCCATAGCGCCCATAAGGTGACAACAAAGACAAGGAAATCCTCTTGGCTCAGGGCTTCATGCATGACAAACAGCCATTTTTTTGTGTTTTCCTCTCTGCATGTGCTTAGCTTGTCCAGAATAGCTTCACTTGAGAGAGCCCACGTACTTCTAGAGGTCGAGCAATCCACCAAAGCATGACGCCATGTATCAACAGCACCGCATAGACAGCAAGATCTGGAAGTAGACATGTTTCTATGTTGAAGAAGTGCTGCAGTGGGAATAGAGTGTCTGGCCAACCTCCATAAGAAAAATTTCAGCTTTGAAGGTACCCTGATCCGCCACAACTCAGACCAACCTGGATCAGCGCCTAGGGATTCAGAAGAGGACCCCTGCTCGTCCCACCATGCCTCCCTGCTAAGCTTCGTCCGTTGTATCATTCTGTACGCTGAGCGCACCGAAAACAAACCCTTCCGTTCCTCGGACCAAGCCCAAAAATCATCGGTATGTCGTGTGCATAGAGGTATCTGTAGAATGACCTCCGCATCAATAGGAGTGAACACTGACCGAACTAGATCCTCCCTCCAAGATGATGACGTGTGGTCGATCAACTCGGCCACCCTTGTTGGGGGATCAGGTAACAGGGAGGTGATCGGCCTCTTCATGTTAGGTCGCGGCAGCCAATTGTCCTCCCATATGTTGGTTGTTTCTCCGTCTCCGATTCTGCGCACCAGTCCTTGCACCATGATGTCTCGACCATCTAATATAGCTCGCCATATCTGCGACGGGTGCGAACCCAGGGTTGCACCAAAGATGTCTGTATCAGGATGATATACTGCCTTCAAGATCCTCGCACTTAAAGACTCCGGATTCTGTAACAGTCGCCAAGATTGCCTTGCTAGGAGAGCCAGGTTAAACATCTCCATGTCCCGGAAGCCAAGGCCTCCAAGATGCTTTGGTAAGGTCATCACATCCCAAGCCACCCAGTTGGGTTTCCGTTTACCTTGCTTGCTGCCCCACCAGAATTGTCTGATAAGAGAAGTGATACTTTCACATAGTCCCCGCGGAAGACGGAAACAAGCCATCGAGTATACAGGAATTGCTTGAGCAACTGCCTTGATCAGGACCTCCTTTCCTGCGGCAGATAGGAGTTTTTCCATCCATCCTCTTACCTTCTCCCAGACTCGGTCCCTCAGATATTTGAATGTCTTGTTCTTCGAGTGTCCGACGTCAGTTGGCATTCCCAAGTACCTATCGCTGAGAGCTTCAGAATGTACATTCAAGACATTTTTCATAGAATCCCTCACCGCTTGTGGGCAACCTCTACTGAAAAAAATCGAAGACTTGTCATGATTTATCCGCTGTCCCGAAGCCGAGCAGTACGTGTCCAGTAGGTTTGATACCGCTAAAGCCCCCTCATTCCCTGTCTTAAAAAGCAGCAGGCTGTCATCTGCGAAAAGAAGGTGGTTCACGGCCGGGGCCGTCGGAGCCACTTTAAGCCCAACGATGTTAGATGACGATGAACTGGATTTCAGGAGGCACGAAAGGCCCTCTGCTGCAATTAAGAAGAGATAAGGGGATATCGGATCTCCCTGCCTTATGCCTCTGCTTGGCATAAACTGATCAAGCCTTTCACCATTAAAAAGGACTGAGAAAGTAACAGACCTCACCATTCCCATGACAGTAGTAATCCAAGGTGTTGCAAAGCCAAGTTTTACCATGATGGCTTCCAAATAGTCCCATTCCAGCCTATCATATGCCTTCATCATGTCTAGCTTCAGTGCACAATAACTATTGGCTTTTGCTTTGCTGCGTTTCATGAAGTGTAGACACTCATATGCACTAATAATATTGTCAGTTATGAGCCTTCCCGGAACAAAAGCTGATTGCTCCTCAGATATGATGTCTGGCAAGATTTGCTTGAGCCTATTTGCAATGACTTTGGATGCAATTTTGTATAGAACGTTGCAAAGGCTTATAGGCCTAAACTGTGACAAAATAGAGGGGTTTGTTACCTTGGGGATAAGAACGAGAATAGTATCGTTTATGCTCTCCGGGCTTTCCTCACCTCTGACAATCCGAAGCACTGCCTCTGTCACCTCGGCACCGCAGAGCTCCCAGTGTCGTTGATAAAAATGCGCCGGGAAACCGTCAGGGCCAGGCGCCTTGGTTGGGAACATCTGAAATAATGCAGCCTTAACCTCCTCGATAGTATAAGGGGCACACAACACCTCGTTCATGTCCACTGTCACTTTGGTTGGGACACAGTTTAAAACCGCCTCCAAGTTACTCACGCCCTCCGTGGTATAAAGAGTCTTATAGAAGTCATTTACCATGGCCTTCAACTCCTCTGGATCATCAGTGAGCACCCCCAAGGAATTTTGCAAAGCTTTGATCATATTTTTCTTGCGGCGGATGCTTGCCCGAAGGTGAAAAAATTTGGTGTTCCTGTCTCCCGAAGTGAGCCATTCCACCCTCGATCTCTGCCTCCACATGATCTCCTCCCTGTGGTATAACTCAACTAGTTTTTCATTGATCTTGAGTTCCACATGTGTAGGCGCTGTACGGTTGGCGTCCGACCTGAGCTTCTCTAGCTCCCCCTTCAGCTTTTTTATTTCCTTGCGAACACTCCCAAAAGTATCTCTATTCCATCGCCCGAGGTTCTGTGAGACGGCTGTAAGTTTAGCCCTAAGCTCTTCCACCCTAGTTGATGTTCCCTGGGATGCCCAAGCCTCGTTAATGTTGCTGCTCCAGGAGTCGTGACCTTCCCACATTACCTCATATCTGAACAGGTTCGGTCTCTGATTTTCCCTCAGCTCTCTATTCGTCTTTGCCAAGATGGGGCTGTGGTCTGAGGTGGCTGCCACAAGATGTGTAAGGTCGGCCAAAGGAAAAAGAGCATGCCACGCAGCCGAAACCAGAGCTCTGTCGAGACGGACCCTGGTGTAAGTTCCTCCCGCGACCTTTTTCTCAAAGGTCCATGGGATACCCGCATACCCGATATCTAGTAACATGCAAACATCAACAGCATCTCTGAAGGCTTGGATTTGCGCATTGCTTCGCTGTCCGACCCCTTCGTGCTCTTCTGGACGTAAGACTTCATTGAAATCACCAATACATAGCCACGGGAGACTGCTCAAAGTACTAATGTTTTTTAAGGTGTCCCACGTTTGATGTCTAAGGTGGGTTTGAGCTTCTCCGTAAACAACAGACAATCTCCATAGATCCACACCCGGTTCTAGGACCGAGCAGTCGAGGTGATAGTCAGAATAACCCAAGATCTCAACCTTTATTTCATTGTTCCAAAACAAACCGATCCCACCGCTTCTACCACGGCTACTAACTGCATAACCATTCTCATAACCAAGTGTTCCTGCTAGAGCTTCTACCCTCGAGCTTTCAAGCTAAGTTTCTACGATACATAAGAGGGTAGGGGCAAATTTCCTCGCGAAATCGCGAAGTTCACGGACTGTCGCGGCTTTGCCCACGCCACGACAGTTCCAGCAGAACACACTCATTGGGCACGGCGGTGCCCGTCAATCGGGCCCGCCAACAAAGGATCGATCTTGCTTAGCAAATTCTTCACCGCTGAACTCTTCTCCATCTCCACCCCTACCTTTGCTCTCTTTGGTTCCTGTACAGCACTTGGACTTAGGGACGCCATTGGGGGAGGCAGTGCAAGCACCCTCTCCTGCGTCCCAGCTGCAGCCTGGATGGGGATGATGGGTAGAGCAACTGGGTCGTGAGGTGCTGATTCTGTCCCCCGTTTCCTAACTCTCTCCGCATCCAACATCTCTAGATCTGATTCCGTGTGTTCCTCCTCATAGCCAGGTCGCTGGGAACTAGAGCCTCCACCTCTTCCAGTGCGTCCTCCTCTGCGTCCACCTCTGCGGCCACGTCCGCCCCCCGGGCCTCCACCGCTGCGCATAAACCAGGATGCCCTAAGCTCCTTGAAGACCAGGGCCGAGGGGGGGTGGATGCCTGTTCCATGTTCTTTGTAGAGGTGGCCAAGCATGCCACAAACAGCACACCAATCCGGAAGCTTCTCATATTTCACCTTGTAGATCTGCCGCTCGCCACCCCGGATCATAGATACTGCGTTCTTGAGGGGTTTGGTGACATTGATCCTGACCCATACGCGGTAAAAGTTCCCCGTAAAATCATGTGATTGGGGTTCGGTGAAAAGAACCTCCCCCACCTTAGCAGCAAGAGATGGGATCAGATGGGCATAGAGCACTGGGACATCATGAATCTGGATCCAAATCTCAATTGAGTCGAGCTTGACACTAGTTGGTTTTGCCACTCCGTCATATTCCTTTAGGATTACTGCATCTCCACGGAAGTGCCAAGGTCCCTCTTGCATGACCCTCTCCCAATCCCCTAGACAGGAAAATTGGATAGTATAGAGGTTATCCTCCAATGGCTTGAATTTGGCTTCTTGAGCAAGGTCCCATGCCGCTCTCATGTTCCGAAAGAACCAATATTGGCTGTAGGGTTTCTCAGAATTAACCCTAGCCAAAGCAAGCCACCGGATTGCCGCCGATGGCGCGTCCTCCTCGTCGAAGACCACGTCATCCAGATCTTCTTCTTTCAGTCCCAGCTCGTTCATCATCCTTTCTACGTCGCTGACCCCCTCTGCGGTCGAGGATCCATCCGACGCCATGTTGGAACCCTAACCCGAGTGCGAGATCGGGTTGTTTCAGAAACCCCAGAAACCCAATCCTCCAGAAAGGCAGCCTACAGCCCCGGCGGGAAGGCGTAGAGGCCTACCGCAGGCCAGGTCGAGGCGGCTGCGGAGAGATCAGGGGCGGGGAAGACCAGGGCTCGACGGCGGCGCAATCGCCCCTCGAGGAACATAAACCCTAACTAGAGGGAACTTTTCGTACTCTGAATTTCTTCTATCATTAGGAGAGAATGACAGATGCAAGCCGCGCGCGCGAAACTCACAAACTGGGCCGGCCTACTGTGCGTCGCTGCGGGGCATGCGGAGTCTATTTGCCGCTTGCAGGCGGCGAATAGGATCCACCGGAGAAACAGTGAACAAACCAGCAAGGGCATTTCCGATATGCACACTTGTGTAGGCCAAGATAGTCATGTTATACTCTATATCAGAGCGAATTTCTTTTTTTATTCAATATATTTAATTCAATACTTTCAAAAATTAAAGCATGATTCCTCATAGAGATATGTACATAAAGGGGATTTTTGGATAATAATGTTGTTTAGACCTAAAGTTTACCTATACATGGATTAAGCATAAAGCCATAATATTTTATTATGCCATTGAAGTGGGGTGGGGGGGGTGATATTTGGATAATAATACCGAATTTAAGATTAGTTCACTACTGCAATAAAAAAAGAACTCTAGTTAACGGTTTCTCTTTCATTTTATTATTTGAAGGGAGTGAGTGCCTCCATGACGCTTACGTGGTCTATTACCCAGCTCACTTCGCAATCTGGATAAGCGTGCTGGGATGGGCTTAAAAGGGGCTTGGACGAGTTCACTGACCAAATTGCAAACTCGAGCTCAGTGAGTTCACTGATCACACAACCTACCTTTTTAATTTTTTTGCACATTCACTTCTTTTATTCAAGAGCGTATTTTCGGGCCATTTGCCCGCTTAGTTGAACATAAAATCGCTTGCATCACGACACCCTCTCTATGATTCTATTGCATCTCCATCGATCTACAAAAGAATCTAAAAGTGTAGGACATATTTTTCCTCCCTCAATCAAACAGTGAACACTCACGACTAAATTAAGAGGTGACGGCAGATCGTGTCCGTGCGGTGCAATGCATCGGTCGTCGACGATCAAGAAGAAACCAGCTGCTTGAAGTTGATGGGCGCGGCGAAGCCGAGCTTCACGGGGGCGGCGAAGATGGCCTTGGCGCCCTTGTTGGCGGTGGCCTGGGTGCCGTGCACCTCGTCCCAGTAGACATGGTCGTTGCGGTTGTCGCAGTAGGTGGCGTTGGGCCCGCACCAGGTCTGCGCCCGGAGCCTCCCGCCGCCGCAGCACGCGCTGGCCACGTCCTTGAACCCGGCGGCCTCCGGGTGCGCCGTGAGGAACGTTAACAGGTTGTAGGAGCTCCCCACGGAGTACCTCATCCCGGGCAGCGCGGCGGCGAGCTTGGCCATCACCTTCCCCAGCGCGTCGTTGAACCCCCGGGCGAGGGCGTTGGCGGCTTCGACGCACTCGGTCTCGCCGGTCGGGGAGGTGACCCGCACCGCCGGCACGCAGCCGAGGGGTGGCACGTCGACGATCCCGAACCGCCGCGCCCCCAGCTGGTACAGCGTCTGGACGTGCTTGGTGTAGTTGGACAGCATGTCCGCGTAGAAGGACGGCGCGTCGCTGGCCGTCAGGTTCTGCCGGAGGAAGGCGAAGAAGTCGTTGCCGCCGTCGCTGATGAGGAAGAGCGACTTGGACAGCAGCGCGTCGATGCCAGCGCACTTCTCCGTCATCTTTGACTTGGTGGCCGCGAAGTACTCCACCTGCTTGGTCAACGTGAGGGCGTTCCCCTGATCCATCGATCGTTCGTTCGATGCCGACATGAAACAAAATCAGTAAAAAAAAAAATAACTCGGAAAAGATGAACAAACGCGAGTAATCTGTTTTTCAGAAAAAGACAGGTGAATATGTTGTTTTATGCCGGGCAAAAGACAGATGAATGTGAATATATAAAACTCATGTGAAAGTAACTCCAACTGATTAAAAATTTAAGATGTCTTCGGAACAAAAAAGAGGCGCATAATCCGAGGCAGCGGCACTCACGGTGGTGTCGAGAATGCCGGATCCGCCGGAGGCGTAGTTGACTCCACGGTAGCCTCTGACGATCTGACGGCTCGTCTCCGGCGTCAGCGACAAGTACGCCGGCGGGCTCCTCTTGAAACCCAGCAGCCTCGCTGCATTTTCAGTTTGCACCGTGCGTAAGCTTCATCTGATAAACAAAATGGAAATGAAGTGCATGCCGGCGGGGCGGACCACGTACAGATGGAGTCGGCGACGTTGAATCCGTTGCTGAACCTGCCGGTGGGCCTCGACTGCGGGAAGTCGATGCCGTAGGGGAGCTGCAGCGGGCCGTTCCCCGGCAGGTACTGGTTGTTGCCCACGTCCACCGTGGAGTCGCCGAACACGTACACCGCCGGCACGAGGTGCACCTCCTCGTGCCCGCTGGCCGCCGCCGGCGAGGCCACCAGGCCGCTGCCGGCGCAGATAAGGAACACCGCAGCCAGTACCACCGCAGCCTTTTCATTGCGCACCCTCACCCCCATCATGGCGCCCGCAGCTAGCTAGCTATAGCTATGTCCGGCTACGCCCTGTACCCGTATGCAACAGGATTCAGATCGGGGTTGCTCGGATATGGCTAGGCTAGCTGCTCCACTATTTTGGGTTTGCTGAACGGAGGATGAATTGCAGCGCAAGGTAGGCCGTTAGGTGGCGAGATGCCCACGGGAGGGAATATGTGCTTGGAATGGCAGCGGGGCAATCTACCTGTGAGTCCAAGCAAAGCCCCGGCCCTCCTGCGTATTTATACACTGTAGAAGTGTAGATACGATCCCACCATTGCACCAGCGCGTACGCAGGCACGAGATGTCAAACGGTTAGGCCCCGGCCGGGCCTCTCTGTGAGCCTTGACCGTGAAGCGATCGGTCTGTTGAATGAGTAAATGACAGCCAGACGATCTCATGAAGCTCCTTTTTTATATTCCAAAGATCGAGTGGATGGATGGATGGATATGTTGGTCACTTGCAATTTCGTGGCGTCCTGTGACCGATGCCACTTCCTCGGTGGCGCAACACATTGCATGAACCATGATCCATATGCAGGACCGTGACTGTGACTAGTCTCCTTTTCAACAGCTTATCCAACAACCCAACGGCTGCTTGCAGTTCTTAAAAAAAACGGCTGCTACCACTTCATAATAGTCAACTCTTTCGTCTGCAAAAAGAAGGAAATAAAACTTAGTTCTTCATACGAACCTCATGATGATTGCACAAGCACGCAAATTTTAGATTAATCTTGAAGGAATTTTATAGACAATGGTGCAACTTTCACAGGATTCCTACACATATGTGCTTCAAAGGGAGAACCAAAAGCACCGCTGGACCCTTTCTCTGCTTTTACTTCACCCCTCTTTTCATTCTCGCAAACACTCAAAAGGTCAATGTAAACATGTACCTAATGGTACCCATGTTGCTCTAATCAAGTTGCCTATGGTTTCCTTGGAAAAAGTTAGATGCATCACCTGGTCTTCTCCCGTATACACGTACGCGCGAATATGAATTGGTCCTTAGTCCAGGGCTCCAGGCATGCGTTTTACCTAGCCATACCATTGACTCTAAGGTAGTAAACTCATTTTGCTTGGTGTACAAATTGAACCATACTTAAGCAGATTTCTCGCAACTCTTATAGCCTTTTAATTATTCAGTGTCAACTCAATCATGGCCTTATAATATTGTAGAGTGCACTATATGCGTGCTATGAAAGTCTAAATGGAGTACGTACGTGGAGCCAAACGAATACAACCTAAGAGCTATAGGTTCACTATTAGATGCCTAGGTGACACCGGAACAATGATCTATAATATTTGGCGAATTCTTATAGTTAAGAACATAATGATTTTGAATGACAATGCCCCGGGGAATGATCTCTCCGGGAGGGGCTACATCACATGTCCTCGTTGGATAACCGGAGAATGATGCGCCTCGTTGGAGCCAGATAGCTTTTGTTCATTTCGATTGCCCTCTTTTTTCTTTTCTTTTTGAAACTAGGAACGCTGGTGTTCCTATAAGATCGCCCCTCATTAGCCATGTGAGAGTATCTACAACCGGACGCCTTAAACTATCTCTCATACTCCCATGGATGCGCCCAATCGCTGGCCGGACAGGAGAGAGAAGGAACAAAGTGGCACAATCGGACCTCTTACATCTCTCCTATATGTCCGAACTATCCGCGAACCATCATATCCATCTCAAATATGGTGAGGATATGAATGCTCACAGACACGCCAGGGCGCGTCCGGTCAATCTGCCACGTAGGACACGGCCCCACCCCGGACTATATTTTCTCTTTCTTTATTCTTTTCTCTTTTTCGCTCTTCATCTTCACCAATCATATGAGGGAAAAAAAAGATTGTGGCTGCGTCGATGAACAAATAGAAGCTCAAAACGGACGTGCACGGTCATTAACCGGGTGCGTTCGCGGGGTTTGAGGGTCAAAATAGAGGTACACGGCTGAAGATGCTTTGAGAGGGCAGAACTCCGTTCCGGAAGAAAACCAGGACAAAGACGAGGCGACGTTCATCCAAGAGTGCCGATCGAGTTCCCATCAAAGTTAAGAATTTTCTTTTCTCGCTTGGCTTGGCTTGTGATGATGGAGAGGTTGCCTCCAAAACGTGGCCACCCGGAAAAAAAAAGTCTCCCTTCACCCAATTTGGTTTCGCTAGTGAGAAGGACGGTACATGGGCAGGTGACCTACGTATGCAGAACGCTGTAGCGATCCAACAGAGAAGTTGGCATATCCAATACTCTATGATGTAACCTTAGAGCATCTCCAACGGGCGCTGAAAAAGGCGCGCGCGCGGTAAATCGGCGTTTTCGCGCGCGCGGGAAAAAAACCGCGCTCCAGCGGCGGCGGGAAAGACGCGCGCGCGGGAACCGCTTGCGCGCGCGCGCGAAACGGCGGCCTCCCGCGCGCCTTTTTTGCGGCGGCGCGCCCCGCGCGCGCTATAAAACGCCGCGCGCCCGATCGCCTCGCTGCACCTCTCCCTCTCCCTCTCTGCTCCTCTCTCTCTCGCCCGCCGATCCCTACCGCCGCACCGGCGCACCGCCGCCGCACCGGAGCACCGCCGCCGCACCGGAGCACCGCCGCCGCCCCCGACGCGCCACCATGCCGCCGCGCCGCCGTTCTTCCTCCGGCTACCGCGGCGTCCGCGAGCGCCCGAACGGCGGCGGTTTCTACGCCGAGATACGCTCCGGCGATCTCCGGCTCCCCCTCGGCACGTACGAGACGGCACACGAGGCCGCCCGGGCGTACGACGCGGCGGCGTGGCGCCTAGGCCGGCCGCGTCGTCAGATGAACTTCGACGACGCCCGCACCCTCGAGCAGGCGTTGGAGCTCGCCCCGCCGCCTCGTCTGCACACCACGCGAGATCGTGCGGAGCACACGGCGGCGCAGAACCGCCTCCTCGTCGCCCAGGAGGACGAGCGACGCATGGCGGAGTGGCGCCGCCTCCACCCGCAGGATGTCGTCGCCGAGCATCAGTTCTGGGAACGTCGCCGCGAGGACAGGCGTCGTCGGAGGGAGTTGGCGTGTCAGCAGGCCGCCATCCGCGATGCCGGCGGCCAATCCATCTTCACTGATGAAGATGACCGCTGGTTCGACATTTGGCTGTCGACCTCCTCCGACGACAACAACGAAGGCGATGATGATGACTGGAGCGATTAGTTTTTTTATGTTTTCGAACTATATATCTATCTATCTAGAACTATCTATCTATGTTTTATCTATGTTTTAGAACTATGTTTTTTATTTATGTTTGAACTATCTATCTTTGTATCTTTTTATTTTAATGCAATTTTAGTATGAAAAAAAAAATGTGCGCGTGCTGTATTTTTTGGGCACCGCTGGAGCAGCACGCGCGCGCTGCAAAATAGCGCTGCTGCTGGAGCCAGCACTGCGCGCCGCGGCAAAACAGGCGTTGCGCGCGCTATATGGTTTTTTTGGGCGCGCCGCTTAGCGCGCCTGTTGGAGATGCTCTTACGTGCATATTGCCCATCCTTCATGTAACCGACCGACAAGATGAACGGAGAAAATCAGAAAAGGGCAGGAGCTTCACGCCAAGTGATGGCATGACTCGTCTCTCGCTCGTAGATGTATGACCAGTCGAGAGATCACGATAGGTTAGTTGGCACGGGGAGAAACGGTTTCGCTTCGCCCATTCTGGAGTCTGGACCCATCCCGTCGTCGGTTATGCGGGAGTGCTGGCCGGGCGAGCCGGGACCAGCAGCCGAACGCCGCGGTGCGTGCTGGTGCGGCGGAGCGGCAGCCAAAGCGGAGCTTCGACCCCACGCGACCACGTCGTATGTAGCCCGAATGATCAAATGCCAAGCAACGCGCACGTTACTGGTTATACACATAATATGGGAGGTACCAGGTACACATAGTACTACTGTAGTATACAGTAGTAGTAGTAGAGCATTACATGGTTACTCCCTCCGTAAAGAAATATAAAAGTGTTAAGATGACTAGAGTAGTGATCTAAACATTCTCATATTTATTTAGAGAGTGCTACTTGCTAAACATGGAGGAGAGATTATCTTAGTGACTGAGGAACCTTCCTTCACATGAAGCCACGATCGTGCACAGTTGACAATGGAGTTCTGCATATGGAGCTGCACATATAGTCTCCATGTGCACAACTTTATGTTAGCTTCTACCCACGCGGATCTTCTCGATTCTAACAAGGTCTTTCGAGAACTCCCCATGATACGGAATGAAGAGTTGACTTAATCATGGAGCTCCTTGTCATCGAAGCGAAACATCTATATCTATATCTACCTATATACCTACTAATAAAGGGAGAAGCGCTTCGTACCACTATGTTTTTCGTCCGTCCACCTTACCATATTATATTTTTGATTTTTCGTACGTCGGTCGTTTGCTTTGGCATCCTTGGAATGCCAAAAGAAAAAATTGTGAAAAATTGGGTTCCCTCGGATTCAAACCAGGGTTGCTAGGTGGTATGCCTAGCTTGCCTTGAATGTTAATTGGAACAAACTTGACATGTTTGACCATTTATGCTCTCCAACACTAGGACCGAGCTGGGCCACTCCAAGGACGTATCCAATCAAATAGGCTTATTTGTTACCAGCTATTTAGTCCCACCTCACCCTTTTAAATTTAAGTCCACTGATTTATATAGGTCTATGACTTGTATGATAATCAACAAGGAGCCTCGAGGATTAACTATAGAAGAATCAATAAGGAAGGAGAAATGACTATTTCATCGGCTACGATACATGCATTCAGAGAAAGAAAATATATGATAATTGCACATAAAAGAAGGAAGGAGTCGCTCCTGAGAAAGGAAATATATGCTAATTGCATATAAAAGAAGGAAGGAGACGCTGCTCCTAATTGCATGAGAAATAAAGAATGAATGAGAAAGAGAGAGAAAGGAAAAAAAATACACTAATTGTTCACTCTGTGCGTTCGGTTTATTCGGTTTACATTGTTCGGTTTATACGGTTTTTCAGTTTGTACGATATTAATACTTCGGTAAATACGGTATGAAATGAAAATACGGTTCGGTTTCGGTATATACCAAATTATTTCGGTATGGTTTCGGTATATACCATAAAAACCAAAGTTGACGCGAATTTGAAAATGACGTAATAATAATTTACAAATTTATGACTCAAAACCAATCAAAACACATACTATTTTACATAAATAGTATATAACTATATATATAAGTATATATGCATGCATATATTCATCCCTTAATGATTATGGACGTGCTTAGCTTCTTTTAAAGAGAAAAATAACTATGTTACAAGAAAAATGTACATGCTTAGTAGTGAATTTGACTCATGTACAAGAAAAATGACAACTTGTATGGTTGTTTGTCTCAAGAAATATAAATTTATTTTTTACTTCGGTTTATTCGGTTAACCGTTCGGTTTTTCGGTATATATACCATAAAAACCAAAGTTCAAATCGGTATGAAAATCCCATACCATACCAAAACCATAAACCATAAAAACCATAAAATTGGTTCGGTTCGGTTTATTTTCGGTATGGTTTTTCGGTTCGGTTTCAAAATGCACAGCCCTACTTATTGTATGAGAATTAGTAAGGAAGGAGAAATGACTATTTCATCGGCTACGACACATACATTTAGAGAAAGGAAATATATGATAATTGCACATAAAAGGAGGAAGGATGAAATATATGATAATTGCACACAAAAGAAGGAAGGAGTCGCTTCCAAGAAAGAAAAGAAAGAGAAAGGAAATACATGCTAATTGCATATAAAAGAAGGAATGAGCCGCTGCTCCTAATTGCACGAGAAATAAAGAATGAAGGAGAAAGAGAGAGAGAGAGAGAAAGGGAAAAAATACACTAATTGTATGAGAATTAATGAGGAAGGAGAAATGACTTTCATTGGCTACGACACATCCATTCAGAGAAAGGAAATATATGATAATTGCACATAAAAAAAAAGGAAGGAGTCGCTCCTGAGAAAGGAAAGAAAGAGAAAGAAAATATATGCTAATTGCATATAAAAGAAGGAAGGAGTCATTGCTCCTAATTGCACGAGAAATAAAGAATGAATGAGAAAGAGAGATAAAGAAAAAAAATACACTAATTGTATGAGAATTATAAGGAAGGAGAAATGACTATTTCATCGGCTACGACACATACATTAATGGAAAGGAAATATATGATAATTGCACATAAAAGAAGGAAGGAGTCGCTCCTGAGAAAGGAAAGAAAGAGAAAGAAAATATATGCTAATTGCATATAAAAGAAGGAAGGAGTTGCTGCTCCTAATTGCACGAGAAATAAAGAATGAAGGAGTAAGAGTGAGAAAGGGAAAATTACACTAATTTGTATGAGAATTAATGAGGAAGGAGAAATGACTATTTCATCGGCTACGACACATACATTTAGAGAAAGGAAATATATGATTATTGCACATAAAAGAAGGAAGGAGTCGCTCCTGAGAAAGGTGTTAGATAATAACGAGAATAAACGAGACAGAGAGACACGGATTTTTACGTGGAAACCCTTGCGGGAGAAAACCACGGACGCACGAAGGCGCAATCACTATGAGGAGGAGTATTACAAGCACGAGACGACAGGCCGTCTTAGGTGCGACTACGTGGGGTATATAAGAGGGCAATACATGAGAGTCCTTGGAGGACAAGTAAACGAGTTGTACTCGTACACGTTGACGTCAACGGAAAAGCCCACACTTGTTGTACTACGTCTAGTCCAACATGGTATAATTTGGATCACAATTTAACAATCTCCACCTTGATCCAAATTCCCTCTAGTAGTCGAAGAGAGTGAATAACTCCATCCAAATCAGCATAAACACCTTGCGCGTCAAAGTCCATAGGACTAGTGAGAAATACCAACTAAGCCTGAGCAAAGCTCAAACTTATTGGTCGGAACTGGCTTTGTCATCATATCAGCAGGATTATCATGAGTACTTATCTTGCATACCTTCAAATCACCTTCAGCAACAACATCTCGAATATAGTGAAATCTGACATCAATGTGCTTCGTTCTCTCATGATACATTGGATTCTTTGTAAGATATATAGCACTTTGACTGTCACTAAATACGGTAGGGCAAGATGAATCTCCACAAAGCTCAGTATACAAACCTCTCAACCAGATAGCTTCTTTGCATGCCTCAGAAATAGCCATATACTCGGCATCAGTAGTGGAACAAGCCACAATAGACTGCAAAGTTGCTCTTCAACTTACAGCACAACCACCAATGGTGAAAACATAACCTGTGAGTGATCTTCTCTTATCCGAATCACCAGCAAAATCAGAATCAACAAAACCAACAAGTCCATCTCCAGTTTTCCCAAACTGTAAATAAGCATTAGAAGTACCTCGCAGGTATCTGAAAATCCACTGAACTGCTTTCCAATGCTCTTTTCCAGGATTAGCCATGTATCTACTGACAACACTCAATGCATATGATAAATCCGGACGGGAACAAACCATGGCATACATAAGTGAACCAACGGCACTCGAATAGGGAACTCTAGACATGTACTCAATGTCTGCATCTGACTTAGGACATAAAGCTGATGATAATTTGAAGTGTGCAGCTAACGGAGTACTCACCGGCTTGGCATTATGCATATTAAAACGATGAAGAACTTTATCAATATATCCCTTCTGACTTAGATATACCTTTCCAGACGGCCTATCTCTGGATATTTCCATGCCAAGAATTTTCTTTGCTGCACCCAAATCCTTCATCTCAAATTCATTACTCAATTGCTTCTTTAGTTCATTAATATCTGACATACTCTTTGCAGCAATTAGCATATCATCAACATAAAGGAGCAAATAAATAGTTGAACCTTTGACAGTTTTCAAATAAACACAACTATCATAATTAGACCTTTTGAAACCTTGAGAGAGCATAAAGGTGTCAAATCTCTTGTACCACTGTCTAGGGGATTGCTTCAATCCATAAAGAGATTTCTTTAACTTGCAGACAAGCTTTTCTTTTCCAGGAATAACAAAACCTTCAGGTTGTTCCATATAAATATCCTCTTCTAATTCTCCATGTAAAAATGCAGTTTTAACGTCCAATTGTTCAAGCTCAAAATCATGCATGGCAACAATACTGAGTAAAGTGCGAATAGAGCTATGCTTCACAACAGGAGAAAAGACCTCGTTATAGTCAATACCTGGAATCTGACTGTAACCTTTAGCAACTAACCTTGCTTTATATCTTGTCTCATCATTAGGAGAAACACCTTCTTTCCTCTTGAAAACCCACTTGCAACGAATAGGTTTCTTCTCTCTAGGTAATTTTACTAAATCCCAAGTGCCATTCTTTTCAAGTGATTCCATCTCATCATGCATAGCGGTCATCCACTTATTACTATCACCAGAAATAATAGCCTCGGAATATGAAGAAGGCTCAGCATTACCTTCAATTTCCTCTGCAACAGATAAAGCAAAAGAAACAATATTGCACTCTTCAATTAACCTTTTAGGTTTATCAATACCCCGCCTAACTCTGTCACGTGCAAGATTCCAACCGGGTGGAACAATAGGCTGATTTGGAGTGGGAGTGACATGTTCATCATGTGCATCAACATTTTCATTACTGGATGTATCACCTGAATCAATAACATGCTCCACCTGAACAGTAGGATGCTGAAGAGTAGCCTGCTGTTCACTCTCAACGGGAACATTAGTAGATGGAACATCATGTAACATAGCAGATTCATTAAAGATAACGTTTCTGCTAATAACAACCTTCTGGGTTTCAGGATTCCACAATTTAAAACCTTTAACACCAGACTTATAACCAAGTAAGATGCACTTAACAGCCCTAGGCTCCAATTTTCCATTATCAACATGAGCATAAGCAGTGCAACCAAAAACTCTCAACTATGAATAATCAGCAGGTGAACCAGACCATACCTCAATTGGAGTTTTCTTATTAAGAGCAATAGATGGTGAACGGTTAATGAGATAACAAGCAGTGGAAGCAGCCTCAGCCCAAAAACGTTTATGCAAACCTGCATTAGACAACATGCAACGGGCTCTGGAAATAATGGTTCTGTTCATACGCTCAGCAACACCGTTTTGTTGAGGAGTATAAGGAACGGTGTAGTGTCTGACAATGCCTTCAGACTTGCAATAATTCTTAAATTGCTTAGAACAGAATTCCATACCATTATCAGTGCGAAGTATTTTTACCTTCTTTTCAGTTTGTCTCTCAATCATAATCTTCCACTCCTTAAATGCTGAGAATGCTTGCCATTTATGCTTCAAGAAATAAGGCCAAACTTTTCTTGAATAATCATCAATTATGGTCAGCATGTAACTAGCACCACCTAATGACTTCTAGCTGAGGTTTGGTATACGAGATTGAGATTGGGAGGATTAGGGTTGCGTCTTACGCGGCCGCACGCGGTCGGCGATCCGTCGAATCCGGAGCCGAATCGATCTGCAAGAAGTCGAGACCAACAGACTACAAGTTAGCATGGCGCTTGTTCGTGTAGTAGGCGTCATTATCTTCCGTACATGCCGCAGCGGCCAGATCGATTTTGGCGTTCACGTACAGATTGTCAGCAGCTGTTCGTCTGCGAGTTGCCGCTGCTTCTTCAAGTCCCGAGGGAATCCATCATCGCTGCTGCAGTTTATAAGTCCGTTGTTCCCGACGGACGTCCCCAGAAGATTGGATCGTGTTGCTGTTGCTACTACTCACGAGATTTCAATCGAATCGTTACTGCGACTATTACTACTTCTCGTACGTGATCGACAGGAGTTCCATCACGGCCACGTATTCCCGTCTAGTCGATCCACATGAATCAAATCCGGAGGGAATCAACCACATTATTGCTGCTACTGTTTTGCCTGACGTGAAGACAAGCACAGGAGCACTATTTGGATTTGGTATTACTACCTCACGTAAGGCATATCTGATGCTAGTACTACTAGTGCTCAGATTTATTTCCTTTTACTTCGTCAACTGCTACGTCCACTTGAAGCAACCAGGTGCTACTGTTTCTAATTCCGTTTGATCTGCATATTAAATTCTGTCAAGAATTTTTCTACGTGCTTGTACTACTTTGTGAACACAGATTTAATCTACTCATGGCATCCATGAAGTACGATGTTCTGCTGCTGGATAATGACACAAAGTTTACCCTATGGCAAGTCGAGATGCGAGCATTGTTGGCGCAAGCCGATTATCACGATGCACTCAGTTTTTCTTCAAGGTGGAGTTTTGGGGATTATGGCCCGTCGGGGGTAATGGATGCAATATTGCTGCAGTTATTTGAACATAATTCAGTTATCAAGAAAAAAAGGGGGTATGGAGGAGGTAATTATTAAGCCTGTTGGTAGCCAGCATATACTCTATTCTCTCCATAGTTTTTTGCCGTTATGCATGTGAAGGTTTTGTTTTGATATTCATGTTCGTGATGAGAATCAGTTGAGGTGCAAGAAGGAGATTGATTTGTTTCTACTAGATACTACAACATTTAGCGCTGTTAAGTTTCAAGTGCAATTCAGTTGTCTTTGCTCTTTCAAGAGGGGTCTATTGCAGAGTTGAAACTCCGTTGCATGTTAAGATAGTTCCTTCATCCGACAGTTGTTCTACAAGGACAGTTTATGACCATGTCATGGATTTTTCATTAGCCACTACAAGTCGGCAATTTTCGGCAATTTTTGGGTGCACGCGATGCCATCCGTACCATATGCTCTTGCATGAGTATTGTTTGCCGAGGTTTGTGCTTTCTGTTTTGAAGCACGTTCAGATTCCGTGAGATGAGTTCTTCACAATGCGATGTGCACCAAGATGTTGCACTATGAGCTATGCGCTCGTTCAGGCACCACAGGAGTTATGCTGACTTATGTCATTTGATGATTGAGCAGTTTCAGTTTTTGAGGTCAGTGGCACAGACTCAGACTTTTATTGGAAGACCAAGTTTTGTTAGTCTGCTTTGTTGACAGTTGTGCTGTTTTCTGGACGACCTACTGATTGATTTGCTCAATATGACTTCATGAGAAGTTTATTAGTCCTATGGACGTTTCCAGGCACAAGGTTTACTTGTGATGACTTTAATTGAGGAGTTGATGCTATCTATGATTATTGTAAGGGATTTCGTCTCAAGGTGGAGTGTTATTTTATTGTGTTCCGAATCCCATACAAGTGTTGTACTACAGATGGAGTCCTGCTGGACTACGACATGCCAACCGTGCTAGACGTAGCATGACTACAACTCTGTTTCGTGTCCACCAAGAAAGAGAGTTGTTTGCCCTTTTATATAGTACCAGCTAGTCATAGAATAGATGAGAGAGAGAGCTCCACCAGATTAGCACGTAGAGGGTTTGTCCTCTCGTGTAATGTAATACTCCTCCTCAATTATAGTGATACGCCGCCGTGCGTTCGTGGTTTTCTCCCACAAGGATTTCCACGTAAAAATCCGTGTCTCTCTGTCTCGTTTATTCTCGTTATTATCTAACAAAAGGAAAGAAAGAGAAACAAAATATATGCTAATTGCATATAAAAGAAGGAAGGAGTCGCTGCTCCTAATTGCACGAGAAATAAAGAATGAAGGAGAAAGAGAGAGAAAGGAAAAAAATACCTTAATTGTATGAGAATTAATGAGGAAGGAGAAATGACTATTTCATCGGCTATGACATTCAGTCTATATCGCCCAACGTGTCAGTATGTGCCTATCACATGTCCTGATCTGATGCATCCGGGGTGCATCTTTTGCATCTCACTAGTAAGTGTGCACGTGCAACACACGTATCATAGAGTTACAAAATAGAGAGAAAGATGGATCACAGGAAGGGAAGCGGTGGCATAAGTGTCGCGGGAAGAGGATTGGTTGTTGCGGCGTCCATGCCTGCAAGTTTCCTAAGTATTTCACATCTACTTTTAGTGACTCATTTGATTATGTTGAACTATTGTAGAAAATATTATTGGAAACTTTTTTTGTGTACAATTAGTAAATCAATAATTGGAAAACATGTATGTGCTGGATGGAAGAGGCAAAAGAAATTTCGAAGGTGCAACCCGAAGCTTCCTTGAACTGAAAGTTGGTTATGCAAGCAATCGAAGTTAGGATCTAGCGTGTCAGTTATGCACTCTGAAGAATGTAAATCTTTGAACTTGTCTATCAAGTCAAGTATACATGATCCAACTATTGGCATACTTTATAAAATCTGTCATAACACTATCTATAATAAATATAGCGAAAGCATGCACATGTAAGCACAATGTCTGAAAGCAAGCATGTGTTGGATTCAGAACGTTAAACCAATTCACAAAGGAGCGGGAACACACATACACAAAGCTTCGCTCAAACAAGCAGAGAGGCGGGTTAATTGATATATTGTATACAGGGTCGGTACTGAGAATTCAGGGGGCCGGGTCCCTTCGAAGCTCTTAGTATAAATGTGTAATAGTAATTAACATACATAGATATAAAACTGTATCAAAGAAACAGTCAAGTCCACCCAAAATCAGTGTGCATATCAAATAAAATATTACATACATAGTTTTTGCCTAAGCCTGACATGACGATGCTTGAATTAAAAGGAATACTTAGCTCTTAAAATTAGCGCCGACAATGCAAATATGGGACGATTTCCTTCCTTGTTCGATCAATCGAGATTCGAGTTTTCAGGTTTAGAATAGAAATAAGAGGAATAACAAAACGGTACATGCGAAGGCATAGGGAGCTGGGCGCGACTGTACAAGGAGACGTGCTCGTACCTGTCGTGGTAGCGCTGCAGGCTCACGTCGTCGTTGTTCCTCAGGACAAAAAGATCAGGAGAGTCAAACCAAGAGTCGAGTCGTGAAAGACGATGAACACTCAAACATGTGAACGAAAATAAGGAAGTGATGAAATTAAGGAACGATCGGAATCAAGGTTAGGGTCTGATCGATCCTGTGATCCGAACAAACTGGGAAACAGACGATTTGGTTGCCACGTTTGTCTCTGCCTACATGCGAACATGCGCCAGGCCTTTTTCTTTTTTTCCATCTATATAAGCAGTACACAAGGCCGGGTTTCAATTTTTTTTTTTGATATTTGCTTCACACACGATGAACTGTAGACGATTTGTGCACGAATAAAGAATCCAGTGGCTGATGTATGGCTTTGGACAAGATTCCACCGCTCGATGTAGTCATCGTCTGCAAATCGTCCAAATATTTGTCGGCCACATAGCACTACTCAAAAAAATGTGATGGTGTAGATCATGGTAATTATTGCTAATTGATATTTTCCTTCTATGTACGGAGTACACAGGGTTGGGTTTCAAAAGGAAATTATGATGGCGTAGATCATGGTAATTATTGCTAATTGATATGATTAACATGGGCCCATGTTGGAGCGATATCATGGTAAGTATTGTGTAATTATGATGACGTAGATCATGGTAATTATTGCTAATTGATTATGGTAAATGATGTGATACAACATTGAGGCAATCCGGTCCACTGAAAGATGGCGGATGTATGGCTGAGATGTAATTTTTCTGCCACAACTCGATTGTTTAATAATAGTGGAGATTCTCCCAACTAATTAACCTAAAAAGGTAACAATTTTGATCAGTGTATTGTTGTTACCTTTGCATCCAGTCATCCATATATTTTACAATGCCTATGTGACTAAAGTTTGATAGTGCCCCAATGGCATCCATAACCTTTTGACAAGGTGATCTAAATGACTTAAATGGTGGTGCATTGACTACCGCTACAGTATGATCGCGGCGAGCTCAATATGGCCACCTTTTTGCTATATACTCTAGATCAATTAGGAGGATCTCACGATATAAGACACATGTCGCCTTACGCAAGACCGTTGCGCTAAACCCGCTCGCACCGGTCACCAACATACATGGAGGATGACTCATTCTTCACCGTTTACTCTATAGGGACACACCCATGTTGTGCCAAAGTATAATGAAAAGCACATCATCTGGGATTGATCATGTTCGTCATGAATAAATGAACAACTAGTACAATGCCCTTGCGTTGCCACGGGCCTTTAAATTTTTTTCATGTTGGTGTATAAAACTTGATGATATTTTTGCGCCATTCAATGACATCGCATGGGGACCCTTGTCGATGTTTTTAAACGTCGACATAATCCATCTTTATCTCTCTCATCCCCTACAATAATAAACATATATGTAGAAATGTACCTTTTGTGTCATCATGTGCAAAATATATTAAAAAATAACAATTATTTGTATGCACCTCTTCTGATTGTGTAAAACTCAACAAGGTCTCAGTTCAATCCATCAAAGCATCATCCGAAGCCATCAGTTTTAAACTCTGTCCCGAAAAATTAAAGATATATCCATCGGTTAGCTGCTAGATAACAACATGTGACATTTTTAGTCGAAGTGAGTGGCATCGTGCCTTCTATTAGAGTGGGTCACATCCAATTTCGATATGACTCACCTTTGAATCACTTGTTGGTAATTATTCCATTGAAATTACTTATTAGGATACGTGATATTATTCACTATATAAAAATGTGTGACATTTCTTTCAAAGCAAACAGTGGCTTTTCCCTTAAAAAAGCAATCAACATCTCCTTTCCTTCTTATCTAAAAAAGGCGATTCACTCTCTCAGCCCACAACACATTGCTCACACTCATATCTCATTCCCCCAACCTACTCACCCCGCGCCGTCGCCATCTCTCCCCACCATGGAAAATCATATCCAAATAAATGCCAGCTCTATCAAAAAAAATGAAAAAAAAAATCTAAAGATACTTTAACATTGTTATCTATCCTGGTACTGTTGCTCATCTCGCTTGAAAAGAATATTTACAAATGATAATACTTTTGCTCATATCTCTTCTAAGCAACCTGATGAACATTGTAATCAATGATACGTCCTTGGTGCTCAAATGGTGAAGCTTCTACTTCACTCCTTGCTTTCTTTAAGAATTGGCACATATTACAATCAAGGACTCCTAATCTCTTGGGCACATATCACATCAAACGACAGGGCATTCTACACAATTGTTTCCCTCCCACTGAACCTGAAGTTATTAGCCCTACACAATGGAGCTATTCATGTTGATCTTAACCTTGATGGTATACCTGGTGGATCTACCATTGAATATATCAGACTGCATATGAGGATATATGTGCCTGAATGTGATAGGGGCCTGCATCCTTGATCCTAGGCTTATTAATCTTGGTGGACTCGATGAGGTCAATGTTGGCAGTACTGCCATCACGAAGCCACATTTTATAATGGAAGCAACATGGTGAGACTCAAATATTGTATTAGGATTTGCGAGAAGCAGTCTCTTCAAAGCAGAAGTGCCGGAACTTGATCTTGTCTTCGCCGGTCTTTTACTGGACCAACATGCTACCACACTTGTCAGAACGACCCTCTATGGAAAAAAAATTAAGAGACATTGGAACAATGCTTTGACAGTACAGGGTTTGTTAGCATGCACTAATCCACTAATCTTTGAAATGAATAAATGTTAGTAATTATATCAAAACCAGAAGATGAACAACACTACTGCTCTCTCCACGACATAAACCGACGAATTCTAGACTCTAACAATCCTGAATATGTATGAATAAAACAACCAGGCTCAGCTATTTTGCATAAACCATGAAAATCTATAGAAACTTCAATGTGTTCAATTGAAAAAATAGCACATGACTATAGAAACAACAGCAGGCTTGATAATAACTAATCCATGAACAGAACTTGTTTAACACATGACTAATCCATGACTATAAAAAGTTCATTATACTCGGTCACTCGTCTATTGCGTGCCATGATTTTTTCGTCTTTATTGACCATCATTACTTTGATCCATCTAACTTGTTTAGCATATAGCATATATTCCCATATTGTATGGCTCAATCATTCAAACCTCTATATCGATCATTTACTTGCTTGTGTGGTCTGGGATGCCTTGTGTCCTGTCTATTTGTAATATGATTTTGCTGGCAGGATTTGCTTGTCTTTCTGGAAGGACTGGTTTATCGAGCGATTCTGATCAAGGTGGCCCTTGTCAGCTATTCACGTCCATAGCGATGAATGACTCAATCACTTGGCGCTCCTGTCTAGAAAAAAATCATTATAAAGGTGGCCCTAGGCGTTTCTAGTGATTATACAAGAAGAATCGATATACAGTCTTATAGTCTTCCTGTAGTTGTCATTCTCACGTTTGAAATTTTCAATCTTCTTCCGGACTTAGTCTGGTCCACTTAACCATGTACGCGAGGTTGTGCATCAGGGATGGACATTCCTTATGTGAAATCCAATATGGGATACACAGTAACATCAACATGTCAGGCAAAGAGTCACATCGAAGAAAAAACACAATAAAACTATGAACATGTTTGTTTCTGTTGAAGACAATCAACAATAGATCATCATTTTTCTGTTTATCTGTTTTTATTTTATTTAACAACAGATCATCATTTTTCCATAGGCTATTCACTTAATTGGTCTCATTGAAATCATTTTGACAACACCCTAAAGGTAAAACAGAACTTGCCATGGTTTTCCATTGAGCCGAAGAATAAAATAAACCACATGCCTGGGAAGTAGATTGATACTGTTGAGTCCAAGAAGATCCATCAGAAACAGCTGATTTAGTGGCCCAAGCTTCTATAGTATATGGTGCAGTATTCCTGATGAATATAGCAGAAATGCTTTCCTCCAATTTAGCCATTTTTAAATCAAAATCAACAATATTTTCACTGTATTTCACCATGTTCAGTTATATTAAAATTTCAGGAATACAAAGTAATAATTTGACAATGGTGCTAAATAAATAAATTATTTCACTCGTAGAGTGCTAGTTCAGGTATCCTAGCAAAGTAAGCTAAACCTTAGTAGTTGATGACATAGGAAGTCACTGCAATATGGTATTATGAAATTATTTTTCATGAAAAAATGATGATACACTTTCATCTAACCAACTTGAATACTCACTTTCCTCAAGAAAACAATCTGAATAGTCTTGTGCATGGCATGATCCAAATTCAGACGGCACAGTTTCTTATATGCTATCTATTAATAAACGAACGGGTACTTACATGTATATGAGGCCATCACCGGGCGTCGCGGAGGGTATCTGTCTTCCACATCATCAGCATGGAGGAGCTCCTCCTCGGCTGCTCACTGAAGGACGACAACGATGTATCCATTTCCCATCTCTATTGTGGAAATGCATTCTGGAAACAATAAAAGAAACAAAAAAATACAGAGAGTTATACTAAAGAAGAAAAATCCTTGCATGCCAATCGTATGAAATAGCTAATGCAATTATCTCATATATAAATGCATCCCTAACACCATCAACTGCTCCAGAATATATTCCACGTAAAAAAAGCACCGGTCATGATAAAAGTAATAGAGTCAAGTTAGACTACCCAAAACGATGCATGTGGTTCCACTTGTCACTTTTGACCTTAAGTGGTTTCCGTGGACATATAGTATGATGAATTTACTACATAGTGACCTTAAATAGTTTCAGTACACATATAGAAGGATAGAAATTCTACATGTACTGGGAACTACCACCAAAGCCAAGTTCTATTGGATCCAGCTTGAACAAAAAAAAATATTGATTCATCAATCATAGACATAAATTTTGGCTCAAAGAAGGAGGACTACATACAACTTCCAAAATTTTATGTGTGCCATCCTGTGGTTTCAGGCTAACATTCAGATAGACGATGCATCTTGGAAGTAATTCTAAATGACAGCCATTTTCCATATTATATCTGCAGGTGCATGCTAGTTCAAGGTAGTGCTACATCACGAAGTTGTTGTAAGGTACAGCGGGAAATAAATAAAAATTCAGTGCAAGCATGGTTGCAAATTATTTGGCAAGAGCGTAGCGTGCAGGCCACTTACCAGGTCCGGCACCCATACTCCCCTAGTAATTAGCAATGGTGATAAGTCTAAACCAATTGGATGGCACAATCAATAGAAGAAGAAAAAATCCTTGGGCGCCTCTCCACGATCCGTTGCCCGGTCCACCTCGGAGTTTGGCCTGCTCCCAGCCCCGTTTGTGTTCGGCAACGGGGGCGGCCCTGCAACTCCAATCATTTATCCTAGTCTCCACAGTAGAACAATGGATGATCACAACTTCAAATTCTAGTATATACTGAATTAGTAAGGACCAGCGGGATAGCAAAAATTCAGAAAATTTCAGTCCAAAATAGAAACCTCTAATTAATCAGACAATAAACTTGCTGGTTGATCTGATGATGAAAGACACAAATGAATGGTTGTCATGCATGCACATAAAAAATCCACACGAGAGTATGCAATCATCAATTCAATTTTTACAGCCTGGGAGTTAACACTGATAGGCCTTGCCTTGGATCAGGTCAAAACGAATGACCACAAGATTTTATTAGTACAGACTGCAGACCAAAAATTTCTCTTAAACACTTTTTACTGACTTCTGTATTGTTTTGTTCAGTACTTCAGTTCTTCAGTTTAGCATTCTAAACAAGCCAATGATGTTCAAAACAAGGTATGCTATTACATATAGTTTTAAGGCTTGGCAACCAATGAATTTAGTAGCACACAATTAAACAACATCAGGTGAAAAATTCAGCTTCCATGCTGATCTTAAATACCGCAACAAAATGTTTGACAGAATATGCAGGTTAGTTTGGCACTATAAGTTCCCAATCATTAGCTCGCCTCAGGGGTAAAACAAGCTACCATACAGTAAAGTACCAAATCACATGAGCAGTGTTGTAATCAGTCATGTAGATATTATAGAACATCACTGATTTTAACCAGTTCTGTAGTAGCTGTATAACTTTAGTGATTTTGGAAGCTTTGTAGACTAATTCCCAAATTCCATCTGGTAAAAATTAAAAAAATTCCATACAATGAAAATACTCGTATATATTTCCATCATGAACTCAATATACATGTGAATAAATCGATAAGTAAATCAATATGGTGCATACTCCAAAATCTCAGAGATCTTTGACGTCGTAGAAGTTATTAGTCTTCTACTCGTTTCGGAAATCCCTACAGAAAAAGGGAGTACATTTCAAACTCCAGAACATGATGGTGCAAACGGTGAACTGAATAAAGCTATAATGGGCCGTATACTACATGGAGCATAAATCTGCAACATGAATTTTGTAGTTATAGTATTATTACTTTCATCGAAAATGAAAATCTGTTTGCAACATGGGTGTGAAGCATGCATACCCATGCACAATCAAGGATTGAAGTCCAAAACTCAGCATGTTCCACGTCACCAGAACATCATCGTATTCCCAAGTAACCTAAAATATTGTTACTCCTGGTTACCGTGAAATTTCTGCAACAAAGAGGGGACAATTCAGTACAAAGAGAGATAACAGAGAGAAGGGAGACGTAGTGTTGTTGTCGTTGTGCTCCCTCACCTCCCGGCCCTGCAACTTGAAACCATCGGCGCCTCCGCACTGCAACCCCGTATGCACATCGTCCCTCTCCCTCGCCCGACACAAGACACACAAGCTAGCACCGGCCAAAAATCCATCAATCAATCAGTCAGTCAGGGGAATCTTGTTGATTGACATCCAAAAATTCAATGAGTTAGAGAGCAGAATGGACTCATTAACAGCACACATAAACAACCAACCATCCCCTGGTTCAAACTGGTACTAGTACAGATTTACAGATTCGATGGTTCGGTTTAGGCACCAGAAAGCAGAAAGCAGAGATGTAAGATGACAGATAACAGAGAACCAGAAAGCAGGACGACGACACAGAGAAAAACGTTTAGATTGTAATTCGTGTATACCAAGCTATGCTATGCATTTTGGCATAAGTTGTGGAATCACGCACATGTAGGAAAGCATTGGTACAGAATATATATTCTAATTCGTGATAAATAGAGATCTGAAACCATTGATCACATGCAAGAAAACAGGAGGAGGTGCACAACTACATGTAGGGCGTGCAGACGCCGCTGAACTCATGAGTCGTGGGCTCCTGTTGCTTCCGTCGATCTCGTCATCCCCAAAGTCAAGTATACCGCCATAACATCAATCATATATTTGTTGGCATTTTAGTGTACCTATTATGACAGGGATGGCCTTACTTTAAATAGAGCATGTTCAAAGTGTGAGAGTTCAATCAAACTCGACGAACTCATTGATGGTGTCCAATTTACCAGGAATTGGGTTCTCTCATCCAAAGCTGCCACAACTACTTAGTTTTACCTAAACAAGGAAGGCATGGTCAAACAATTTAATTCCACGCATTGCACATTCATAAATCGCATGACAGATGTACCACGCATTCATAATTGTACAAAGTAACTACCAAGTGTTCCCGAAAGAATAAATCCACATACGCAATCAGCTAAACATAAAAATTTACCTCAAAAAAATAGGATGTATGGTGAGTTAGTGCTTGCACGGGTTCATATTTTCCTTACTTCTGGTTCACTCTCCCCAATATACTTGTTCAATTGATCAGTCCCCTAAAGTTTCAGAAAAGGAGACATTGTATAGTTTATACAGAACACAAATTAGGTAGAAATAATATGGCAATCTCAAAATAAATTGTCGTTAGTGTTTTCCCACAACCTGGAGATCCAAGCAGAAAAAAACCAGCTCGCATGACTGGCACCAAAAAGGGAAGATGAAACCATAATTAGGTATTTAAAGCAGTAACATGAAACACTAAAACTTATAAAATGCAAATAAAAACCGCAGATCTTGGTGAACTACCTTCGATATGAATTCAGAGGTGGCTTATGGTTTTAATCTACCAATCACTATGATGACCAGATGACACATAGTTAACTGCAATACCACACGCCCTTCCCTGTTCATTGCTTAGGGCAGCAGTGTGGTCACTGGCTAAAGATTTAAAAAAAAATCAGACGCCTGGTTTGAACAATAACACACGCCCTCCCCTGTTCCCAAAAAATACCATCAACATGGCCACTGGCTAAAGTTTCAGGAGTACCCATTCTTGGAGTCGCCCACTCGAGTCCTAAATGTTTTAGCAAAGTATAAAGTACAAAGGTTAATCATATGTCGCTGCATGTTTCAGCAATTATATGGTAAGGAATCAAGCTATGAACTCAGGCATACCTTGATCTCTTGGCCTTCTAGTTCATCAAAGATCAGGTTCAGCCTTTCAGGTACCTAATAAGAAATAAGAACATATTTGTCAGGTGGCAACTTAGATACCAACGATGACCGTGTATGCATGAGACCAAGAAGCAGCTCATCGGGGAGGTGGGTTAAGACAAGAGACTCAGGCATGTTTCAGCAATTATATGGTAAGGAATCAAGCTATGAACTCAGGCATACCTTGTTCTCTTGGCCTTCTAGTTCATCAAAGATCAGGTTCAGCCTTTCAGGTACCTAATAAGAAATAAGAACATATTTGTCAGGTGGCAACTTAGATACCAACGATGATCGTGTATGCCTGAGACCAAGAAGCAGCTCAGCAGGGAGGTGGGTTAAGACAAGAAGTAGCTCATCACGGAGGTGGTGAATCTAAGGATGCCCATATGCACCGGAGAGCAGAACAAGATGTGGTGTGGTGAGACTGCAATAATAGGCTCATTGCCCATAACCATGTGGCAGACATACGAAATTCGGTTTTTTCCTGGCTACTCCCTCCGTTCCTAAATATAAGCCCGTTTAGATATTCTAATGTGGACTACATACAAAGCAAAATGAGTGAAACTACACTCTAAAATACATCTATATACATCCGAATGTAGTCCGTATTGAAATCTATAAAAAAGGTTTATATTTAGAAACAAAGGGAGTAGATTGTATGTCCTGTATATAAATGGACCCGAGAGATGAAATTTAGTCCTCTCCCCAACCAGACATACCAGCCCCAGCTTCTTCCCAGCGGTTGTCGGATCATGCTCCAGGACAAGTTTTTTTACGAGGATTGAAATGCAAACCCTTGTGTTGCTATGCTGCCACCCAAGATAGTATTCTTGGATGAAAGTTATCAAATACCAGAATGTAACAGAACTAAACATTACATTTGTGAGATTTGAAATCACTCGCCACAGAACAAGCCTATTGTTGCAAGAAAGTGCTAATGAAACACAAGTTTTATAGCAACCACGGTTTAATCATCATTTGGGACACGGTAAGGACCAACCACAAACCTAGTCACGGAAGCAGCTTCCCGGCCATGAAGCACGCGAACTTATTGCTCTGGGAGTACTCATACAGCACCCCAGCCATGGTGAGTAGCCGCTCCAGGATCTCCTTGGCCTGGTCGGGCTCCGCGGTCTCACACTCCAGCTCGTAGTTTGTGCCGAAATCGAAGTGTGTCTCGTCGAGCTCTAGCACGAGCCCCTGCCCCTCGCCCTCCTCGAGCTCATACACACCGCGAGTGTCCCGGAAGCCACCGAGGCAGACAAACGGCGCTTTGTCCCCGCCGACGCCGTACTCGTCGGAGATGAGCCGGACGATGGGGGAGTCGACCGCGCCGAGACGGGCGGGGTTGTCAACGCAAGTGAGGGCGAGGGCGGGTTCGAGGGGCTCCACGACCTCCTCAACGCGGCTGACGCCGGCGTCGATGCGCGGGCGACGCTTAAGCGTGAGGACGGCATGGGAGGGGTCGCAGTCGTCGGTGCCGTAGAGGCGGACCGCTGGGTGGCGGTGGCGGCGGCGAGGGGCCGCGCGGGGGCGTCGGTGATGGGCCTCTAAGCCCTCGTTGGTTACCCCAAGTGGAAGGTGTGAAATGCAGTGTTGTGGAAGTTTTTCCCTTAGCAAAGATGCCAAGGATCGAATCCCCAGAGACTCCTAGGTTCAACAAGTAGGTGTCAACTGCTAACGGCGCCAGATATTAGCAATCAACGTGGACCTGTACACAGATACAAATAACTTTGCTCCCAACGAGTACAGAGAGGTTGTCAATCCCTCCGGCCTTGTAGTTCACAAAGGATTAAAAGCAAATGATAGTAGTGATAGATAATGTTTGCAATAGTAAGTAAAAGCGAAAAGTAAATAGCGGATGTGATCAATGATGATAATATGGACTGGAGTCTCATGATGTTCACTAGTGATGTCTCTCTCCCAAAAGACGATAAAACAACTATGTGAGGTAAACGAATTACAGTTGGGCAATTGACAGGACCACGAACGCAAACCAATGCTGACTACATTGCAAGAAAGGTTGAGGTTCAAAGCATGGGCGGTACGCCAAAGTAAGTAGACCGAAATCCATCAATATCTACTACTAATCATCCACCTTGAGATATCTATCCAGAACATCTCGCTGGTATTAAGTTGCGAGTCCCACCCATAGTGTAAACTCAATGCAACAGACAACTGCATTAAAAGAACTTTGCGTAAAGTAAACAATCCTTGCACCCGCGGGCACAAGCACCGTTGTTTTCCCTCTTGTGGCAACAGCACATCCCCTAGACTCATGTTTCTGTCACTCAAGCTAGTCATCGAGGGGCATGAACCCACAATCGAGCATAACGTTCCCTCTTGGAGTCACTACGTATTACTTGGCCAAAGAAATAAATAACAACGGAGAACATGCAAGAATTACTTATGAACATAAATATAAAAGAGGTAGATCAAATATATTACTCAATCACAATCTGAACATAATCTCATAATCCATCGGATCCTAGCAAACTCATCATAGCAACAGCATAAGGATTATATATGTGCCTCGATCATGTAGGGCAGCTCACGAGGACTAATTAGTGAAGCACAAGAACGGGAGGAGAACATCACATAGCTACTGGTCATGGACTCATGGTCCAAGGGAGACTACTCACAACTCATCCGGGAGGCGTCCATGGTGGTGGAGAGGCTCCCGATGGTGATCCTCCCCTCCGGCAGGGTGCCGGGAAGAGTTCTCCTGGTGCTCCCGATCTTGGAAGCGGCGGCGGCGGCGCAACAGAGATGAGATCGCGAAAAAGAGTTCCCGTCCCGAGGGTTTCGAAGGACGCTCTAAATATATGCCAAAGGGGGGCACCAGACGGGGCTCGGGGGGCCCAGGCGCCCCCCCCCCCCCCCC
>LR738714.1:576586063-576658564 GCA_902687465.1 Secale cereale
GGCCCAGGTGGGGGGGCGCGCCGCCAGGGCGCCTGGGGCCCTGGTGGCCCCCCGGCTGTACTTCGGGCGCAAGGTAGGTTATGGAACGCTGATTTTTTATATAATTTTTCTGGATTTTTCCTAGCAGTTCTCGTAATGTGAAAACCTAAAATACAAAAACAGCCGAAAACAGAAACTGGCACTGGGGTGCACTGGATTAGTAGGTTAGTCCAAATATGATCAAAAGTGTATGGAAGTGTATAAATATCATAGCAATATCACCCAAAAGTGGAATGGAGCAAGCATAAATTATAGATACGTTTCGGACGTATCAGTCGGTGCGGAGCAGACGGGGCGCGAGGAAGGAGGAGAGGCACCGCTGTGCGGCCACATCGGGGAGCCGGAGTTTGATCTCGACCTCCATGGGGTTGGGGTTGCGGCTAGGGCTGGGGGGGCGGGGGCTAGAAGGCGGGCGGCGGCGTCTACTCTTGGAGTTCTAGCGATCGAGAGGAGCGGAGAAAAAAACCTACGAAAAAAGACCAGTGGAAGGTGGGACGAAAAAAAACCAGTGGAAGGTGGGACGAAAATAAACCCGGAACGGAGACTACCAACTCAGACATTAGGAGTAGAGATAACAGCCCCATTAGTGACGGCGCTGAAAAGGAGAAAGGGCAACAAAATTGAATTGGTAGCTAGGAGCGTGCAAGGATTTTGTTACTCCCGTTGCAATGCACAGGCACATTTCCTAGTAAGCTCCAAACGAATCACCGGTATGTCTTCTGATTCTTCCTCGGACAGGGTCGGAATAGTGTATACCATATTAAGAAAAGTTTGTTTTCTGTTCACTCAACTTACCAAAATAGTGTTGTTTTGATAACTTAACATTAAAATGAGATGCGAAGCAACCTATGATTTGAATGGTTAAAGGGACAGTGGTATCTCTAGCCCACCAGGATTCAAGTCCTCATGCTTGCATTATTTCTGAATTTATTTCAGGATTCCCAGTGATGTGCTTTCAGTGGGAGGAGATGTTCCCGTCGACGACGAGATGCCTACGGTGACTTCGTAAATCTCAAGATGATATGCCGACTCAGTATCTCGAAGGTGCTTATAGGGGTAAGGTGTGCATGTGTGCGTTCATAGAGTGAGTGTATGCGTGTATATATATGATCGCTTGCGTCTATACTGTGTTCAAAACAAAAACATTAAAATGAGATAAGTTGCATATAATTTTCGAAATTGGTTGTATTTAGTCCAAATCTGGACTCGAAGTGGTTTCATCGATGATGTGGCGTGGTTTCCAAGCAGAATTGACATGTGGTTACCAGAGATTAAGCTTGAAGAGCCTTATCTGTTGTCAAGGTTGTTTTGTTTGCCCACTCTGTAGGTGAGATAGCTAATACGTCCAATATTGGCATAAAAATGTCTAAGGGAATAGATTGGAGTTGCATTATTGCTCTGCCTCGGCTTAGCCATCTTTCGCAAAATGATAAATTGAGATGAAAGAGATAAATTTTCCATCAAGTCTAGGAAGGGACTCTCATGCGGGACTGTGATGGAAGGGAATGGATAAGATGCTCGTGGGAGTGACATGATAGTGTACGGTTGGCTATACTATTGGTGGCAAGCTCCTTGCAACTAATGTGAATAATATGAAGCGCATGAAACAAGTTATCGTTGGAATGAAAGACAATTAGAAATCCGCTTTATCTATGCATAAGAAGTTAAGTAATGCAACTATGAATCTCATTGTCATATAGTACGCTTCTTATCTCATCATTCAAAATCATGGTGATTAAGTTACCGCGCAAGGAACTTAACAATAAACTTGGTTGTGCAATATGTCTAGTGAGCTAAGGGAGCATTTTGTAAATCAATAAATATATGTCTCTTTTCCAACCTGAGAACTAGTGTGGGAGTTCAGTTTGTTTATGTTCTGTGATAGTTCTAGGGTAGGGATAGAAGTGAGGCCATTTGATCTATTAATCCATTCAAATTCGAGTGTTAAAATTGTAGATTTGGAGTCTTCCCTACTTCTTGGGTTTTACCTTGTACCTGATTCATCTTTATAGTGAAAGCATTCACCCTGCTAGTGTTTTTTCTCGGCAAGGGGTTTGCATGTAAATTATTGTGCCCCCTAGATTTGGTGTTATTCTCATGGTATTTTTTTGCTGATCAAATTCTTACTTGTTATTAATATATATTGCTCAAGTTTGGTATTGTTTTGATTGTTTTGACATTTCAGACATGACATACATCTATTTTGTGATATGTTGATAACTATATTAGGCCATTCATGTTTTAACAACATGTTCTTGCAAGTATCCTGTGATGGTGAACATTGGATAGCTTGGTGCATGTGAATTTCATCATACGCTTCGGTTTTCCTGCTGAAATGCTCGTAAAAAACTAGCTCACTGATCAGTGGCAGATCCAGTGGGGGTGCCTTGGCACCCCTTCCAAAATTGAAAAACATTTTTTATCTAGCAATAGTTAGTCTAATCCTATGTGTATTACTGAGTTATAGCGATAAACTGACTAAATTTTATGGTTATACAAGTCATTTTTATTGTGGCTGATAAAGTTGGCACCCCCTCTGATCAAGCTCTAGGTCCGCCACTATCACTGATGAGTTGCTTTGGTTGCTCTTTGTACTCAAACACAGAGAATTCAATCTTGCCTTGGAATAAATGCCGATGGTATGCTTAACACTTGAACACTGTTGATGCATATACAAGGTCATAACTATGTGCACTCGATGTCCTTTTCAACAATTTAGCTAACTATCTAACGTCTGCTAGCATGTTAAAATACTCGACTCTTTCGTCTATGAAAAATAGAAGGACCCCTGCAAACAAAACTGGCGGATTTTTTTTTAGTTCCCTCATAAAATACCATGATTGAACAAGCACAAAAATTTCACATTACAAGCATTTTGCGGAAATAATTCAACTTTCACAGGATTCCTAAACGCCCGTCAAGTGGAGACCAGATGGCCATGGACCTTTTTTTCTTTCTATTTTAGTTCATTCATTTATTCATTTTCGCAAACATGTGTAATAGTTCCCTGAAAAGTATCTAATGCTACACCTTGTTACTCTAATTAAGTTATATCTGTTTTCCTTGGTAAAAAGTTTTTTGGCTTGGAGTCAGAGAAAAAGGTTGGATGCGTCAGTTGAACATGAATTGGTCACTAGTCCTGACATGCATTAGTCGTGACCATATAGCACATGCAACCCCCTATGTGCTATACCAAGCCATACCATTGAATGTAACAATCCCAAATCAACCATATTTTTGAAAATGGAAGATTACCTTCGGCTTCTGTATCAAAATAATCCATGCTGTCATTTTTCTATTTTTATCAAGTTATTCAACAAAGTCTGACAAAATAAACACAAAGATCAATCCAAAGCCACCTCCGAGGCGAACAAAGTCGCTACACCTACCAGTCAACCATATATAAGCGTATTTTGTCTTGATTCTTGCCACCTTTGAACATTATATACTGGCTTAAATGCTCTCTTGTTTTACGGAAAATGACTTATCTATACTCGATCATGACCCCATGCATCTATTGAATTCATGCTCCAGCCAACTCATCCAAAAGTCCGAACTGATGGAGGGAGGCGGGCAATATATTTCAACACTCCCCCTCACGTCTAGTCTATTTTAGTCCTTAGACGTGGGATCGATGTAGGCCGCAGAATCGTTTTATTTAATACTGCGTTGGCAGGGTCTTGAACTCAAGACCTCTTGGCTCGGATATCATATTGAATTCATGCTCCAGCCAACTCATCCAAAAGTCCGAACTGATGGAGGGAGGCGGGCAATATATTTCAACAGCATCCACTATAGTACTGCTACATATGCGTACTTTGAAAGTCTCTTAATCGAGTACGTACGTGGAGCCAAATGAATAGAACCAAGCTAGAGCTATAGGCATATTATTAGATTATAGATGCCTAGATATCACCGGAGGGATGATGTATAACTATATACTTGGCGGAATCTATATGGAAGAATCGCAGCTGAATGATTTTTGCAAGCCAAAGCCCCAGTGCACGGAATGGTCTCCCGCACGCGGCGGGTTTACATTCATCCATTCTCGTCAGATCACGGCAGAATGATGCGCCTCGCGCCCATTAATTAGCCATGCGCGCTAGAGGGCAGGACAAAGACGATGGCGACATATACTCATCCGAACCTCTCGAGTCCCTGTCAAGGTTTGGGTTCTATATTTTCTTCTTTCTTTTGGCTTTGCTTGTGCTGATGCCAGGTCGCCTCCAGAGGAGATCCCTTGGAGGAAACGATCGACCAGCATCCGCAGGTGAGAGACGGACAAAACTCGATCGACCAGCATCCGCACCCTGCAGTGAACACGATGGATGATCAAGTAACACGATGGATGATCTTACGGAGCGAGCGACCGAGCGTACACCTACAGATGACGAGGGCCAAGTTACTGGTGAGACGTAGGCATATCCTACCAGCTGCAAGGCTATATATCTAACCATATCGCCGCATTGCCCATGCATGGAAAAATGAACACCGAGAAAGGGCGAAAGCTTTTCGGCAAGTGGTAACGTGACGACTCATCGCTCAGCGGACATATGTCCGGTCGAGATACCACGACGATAAGGTGGTTGGCGATGACGCGCCGCCGCACGGAAGTTAGGGACCGGCCGGCCGGCCCGGCCGTTGCACCTGGCGAGCACTAGCTAGGAAGGGATTAATAGCGTGCGTGCGCCACTGTGCCTGCCGTAAGCTCGGTCTTGGTTAGTTCGGCCGTCTTCCCGGCTAGCGCTAGCGGCCGCGGTTCAATCACGAAGCAAAATTCAGTTTCGCTATCTGCAGGTGTACGTAGTAGTAGGTCGTGTTGAAATATATCCCATGTGGCCCTAGGCGCACATATAATGTTAGTTGGAGTTCTGGTTGTATTAGAGATAGATTAGTATCTACTTAAACTACTTCCTCTCTATCTCCTTATCCCTTGTACTCCAAGACATGTATGCAATCATGGGATATGCCCCATCTCTATCAATAAATACCACGCGGCCCTCTCTCGAGAGGGTAGAACGCTTCCCATCGTTTTCTACATGGTATTCAGAGCGACCTCTTCCCCTTCGTTCTGAGACAAACCGATCTACACCAAAACAAATCCATGGCGTCCTCCTCCTCCTCCACACCTACCCTCTCCAGCCTTGGTTCTCAGGTTCCGGAGAAGTTAACTCGGGAGAATTATCTCCTATGGAAGGCTCAGATCCTTCCCCACTTCCTTGGCGCTGGCCTGTATGGCTATCTTGACGGCTCCATCCCTGCACCGGAGAAGCTGATCACCACCAAGGACAAGGATGGCAAGGAGCAGGACATCTCCAACCCGGCATATGAAGCATGGGTTAGGCAGGACCAGCAGGTCCTCGGGCACATCCTCAGCAACCTGACGAGAGACGTGCTCGTTTCTGTCGTCTCCATCAAGACGGCGCACGCAATGTGGACTTCCCTGGGTAACATGTTTGCCTCGCAATCTCGTTCTCGCATAAATAATATCCGCATAGCCTTAGCCAATGCACAGAAGGGAACACAATCTGCTTCGGTTTACTTCGGCCGGATGCGATCGCTGGCGGACGAACTCGCCGCCGCTGGGAGGCCACTGGAAGAGGACGAACTCCTCTCCTTCATCATTGCGGGGCTAGACCTTGACTACAACTCTGTAGTCTCGGCTCTGGACGCCCGCACCGAGCCAGTCACCGTCGACTTCCTCTATGCGGCGGTCTGCAACTTCGACCAGCGCGTCGAGCTCTTCACAGGCGGGGCTGGAGGCACCAGTGGCTTCAAATCCTCTGCCAACCTCGCTGCTCGTCGTGGTGGCCCTCCTCCGCCACAGAAGCAAAATGGTGGTGGGTACAAGAAGCAGAACAGCGGCGGCGGCTACAAAAAGCGGCAAGGCAATGGGCGCCCTTTCTACTCCAACAACAAGGGTTCCCGCCCCGGCCAAGGAGGCCCAGGAGGTCCCGGAGGTCCTGGCGGCCCTGCATCGGGCAACAACGCCAGAAACAATGACCCAATCCAATGCCAGATATGTGGTAAGTTTGGGCACAGTGCCAAGGACTGTTGGTATCGTTTCGATGATGATGCACTAGAAGAAAAGGTTGCAGCTGCTGCTCAATATGGTGTCGACACAAATTGGTATGTCGACAGTGGGGCAACTGATCATCTCACCGGCGACTTGGAGAAGCTCACGGTGCGGGAGAAGTTCCGTGGGCAGGAACAAATTCATGGTGCGAATGGTTCAGGTATGAGGATAGATCACACTGGTTATTCAGAATTCAAAACCCCTAGTCGTTCTATTCACCTACGCAAGATCCTTTACTCTCCTCATGCACACAAAAATCTTCTTTCTGTACATCGTATTGCCCTAGACAATCATGTCTTTCTTGAGTTTCACCCTTTTTTCTTTTTGATAAAGGATCAGGCAACGAGGAGGGTGCTCTACAGAGGTAGATGCGTTGGTGGTCTCTATCCGTTGATTCCCCGTTTTAGGTGGTCAAATAAACAAGTTCTTGGTGTCACAAAGCTATCTTCGGCAAGGTGGCACGATCGATTAGGTCATCCGTCTTTTCCTATTGTTCAACGAGTGCTTAGGAAATATAAACTCCCTTTTGTTGGTGAGCATAGCTTAGAAAAAGTGTGTGATTCTTGTCAGCGAGCAAAAAGTCATCAATTGCCTTACCCCGTGTCAACAAGTGTTTCTTCTCAACCATTAGAACTCATTTTCTCTGATGTATGGGGGCAAGCACCCATCTCTGTTGGTAGACACAAATACTATGTAAGCTTTATTGATGATTATAGCAAGTTTACTTGGATCTATCTTATCAAAAACAAATCCGATGTGTTTCAAGTTTTCCAAAACTTTCAAGCACTCGTTGAACGCAAATTTGACCGAAAGATTATTTCAGTTCAATCGGACTGGGGTGGTGAGTATGAGAAACTCAACTCATTTTTCCAAAAATTGGGAATTTCCCATCATGTCTCTTGCCCGCATGCACACCAACAAAACGGTTCTGCTGAACGCAAGCACCGGCACATTGTTGAGGTTGGTCTCTCACTTCTCGCAAATGCGTCTATGCCACTCAAGTTTTGGGATGAAGCATTCCTCACAGCCACCTATCTCATTAATCTTCTGCCGAGTCGTGTCATCAACTACCAAACTCCTACTGAAAAACTATTGCACGTCAAACCTAACTATGCCTCCTTACGAGTGTTTGGCTGTGCATGTTGGCCTAATCTTAGACCATACAATGCTCGCAAACTCTCCTTTCGCTCCAAGCAATGTGTGTTCATTGGTTACAGTCCCCAACACAAGGGTGTAAAGTGCCTTGATGTGTCCACAGGTCGGGTCTATATCTCTCGCGACGTCGTGTTCGATGAGACCGTTTTTCCCTTCAAAGATCTGCACCCTAATGCCGGAGCTCTATTGCGAAAGGAAATCCTTCTTCTACCTAGTCACCTTTCTGGCTTAGATCAAGGGGGCAATACAAACAATTCTGATAATCATGTGACTAACCCTCATAACCATATTCAGTTCTATGATGATGGTGCAGATGAAACAGGAGTTTATTCTGAAGAAAATGGTGTTGAAATTCTCCAAAACGGACCTTTATTTCATGTGGCAGAAGATGCCAGCAGCACAGACCACGAGGCTGATTCACCTGCGCCTGCAGCCTCGGGATCAGCAGGCGGCGGATCCCATGCAGATTCGCTGCAGCAGCGGCAGTCCGAGGTGGGCTCGCCCTCGGGATCCTACGCCACGCCAGCCACGCCAGCCACATGCGGCTCGGGCCGCGGGACAGCCCAGCAGGTGGCCGACCACACGCCTGATGGGGGCCCGCTGTTGGTCACGCGCCGGCTGTCTCCTGCAAGGGACGCGGGGCCCGCGACAGCTGCTGCTGCACCTTCGCCTGTCTCTTCGAGCAGCTCAGGTGGATCCACCCAATTGCTGCGGGAGGAAGAGGCGGCTGGTGCACCTGATCCTGTGGCGGGATCTTCTGTGGATCAAATAACTACTCCATCAGATGTGCCACCTCGTTCCACACGTACACGGTTACAAACAGGAAAATTGCAGCCTGTGAATTACAAAAGAATTTTGAAGTTTGGATTAGCTTGTTCTACAGGAGAACCACACTCTGTTGAAGAGGCTTTGGGGGATGCTAAGTGGCACAAGGCCATGGAGGAGGAATACATGGCTTTGAAGAAAAACAAGACTTGGCATCTCGTTCCACGTGGTCAAGGTAAAAATTTGATAGATTGCAAATGGGTTTATAAAATAAAAAAGAAGGCAGATGGAACTATTGACCGCTATAAGGCTAGGTTAGTGGCAAAGGGTTTTAAACAGAGGTATGGTATTGACTATGAGGATACTTTTAGTCCAGTTGTTAAAGCTGCTACTATCAGATTGGTTTTGTCTATTGCTGTTTCTAGGAGATGGAGCCTAAGGCAGTTGGACGTACAGAATGCGTTTTTACACGGTGTTCTGGAAGAGGAGGTTTACATGAAACAACCACCTGGGTTTGAAAACAAGGATGCACCTTTCCATGTGTGCAAACTTGATAAGGCTCTGTATGGCCTGAAGCAGGCCCCAAGAGCCTGGTATTCTCGTCTGAGCATGAAATTGCAAAAGATTGGTTTTGTTCCTTGCAAGTCCGACACTTCATTGTTTATTTTCAATAAATCTAGTATAACAATGTACATGCTCATATATGTTGATGATATCATTGTCACTAGTTCATCTGATGAAGCAGTGACAGCACTCCTAAAGGACCTTGGCTCAGAATTTGCTCTAAAGGACTTAGGAGACCTGAATTTCTTCTTGGGCATTGAAGTTACGAAAAACAAAGATGGTATAGTCTTATCTCAAGAAAAATATGCAACTGATCTTCTGAAAAGAGTTGGAATGCAAGACTGCAAGCCTTCACCAACTCCGTTATCAAGCTCAGAAAAGTTATCTCTGCATGAAGGTGAGCCTCTAAGCTTGGAGGATAGTACCCAGTACAGAAGTATGATTGGGGCACTCCAATATCTCACCCTTACTAGACCAGATTTATGCTTTGCTGTGAACAAAGTGTGTCAGTTTCTACATGCACCAACCACCTTGCATTGGACTGCTGCTAAACGTATTCTGAGATATGTAAAATATACAGTTAATGTTGGACTAACATTCAGCAGGTCTCAGTCCACCCTTGTCAGTGCATTCACTGATGCTGACTGGGCTGGAAGTATAGATGACAGAAGGTCCACAGGTGGCTTTGCTATATTCTTTGGTCCCAACTTGGTATCATGGTGTGCTAAGAAACAAGCAACTGTTTCTAGGTCTAGTACAGAGGCTGAGTACAAGGCTCTGGCAAATGCTACTGCAGAAATTATCTGGCTTCAGTCCATGCTGAAGGAACTTGGGGTAACACAAGTGCAAGCTCCTTGTTTATGGTGTGATAATCTTGGTGCTACTTATCTCTCTGCAAATCCAGTTTTTCATGCCAGAACAAAGCATATTGAGATAGACTTCCACTTTGTAAGAGAACGTGTTGCTAATAAACAGTTGGATGTCCGTTTTATTCATTCTGGAGATCAGATTGCAGATGGCTTCACCAAGGCATTGCCCACACAAAGCTTTGAGAAATTCAGGCGTAATCTCAACTTGGTCAAGTTGTGATTAAGGGAGGGTGTTGAAATATATCCCATGTGGCCCTAGGCGCACATATAATGTTAGTTGGAGTTCTGGTTGTATTAGAGATAGATTAGTATCTACTTAAACTACTTCCTCTCTATCTCCTTATCCCTTGTACTCCAAGACATGTATGCAATCATGGGATATGCCCCATCTCTATCAATAAATACCACGCGGCCCTCTCTCGAGAGGGTAGAACGCTTCCCATCGTTTTCTACAGGTCGATCCACCCCGGACGTGTGTGGGCGAGGCGGGACCGGCAGCCGAATGCCGCCCGCGCGTCGGTACGTGCACCACGCGCAGCGACGTGTGGTACGTGGAGCCAGCGGCGGTGCACGCGCACCACGGTGGCCGGTGCCCGGTGGGCAGCTTAGAGGTGCGCTCAAGTCCCAGTCCCACGAAAGAAACCACGTTCTATCTATGTACGTACATAAGGTATAAGGTTTTATCATGTTTTCTTTTAAACGAAGGCGTAAGATTTGCCTTATCATCAATTAATTAAAGAGAATATAGTTTATTCGTTATAACCATCTCACGCAACATAGTGATTACTCTTGCACTATAAGGACATGTACAATGGAGGCTATACCATAGTGCTGCCCCATGATCCACGTACTTAGAATTGTAGGAAGCAATCACTAAAAATTTCAGCGTGCCTCACTAGGCCCACACTTTTGCTTAACCCAATTTTTCTCCAATCTGCTGCACACACCCATCTCTTTGCTTTCCCCTACCTTTTGTGCTTTAGCTAGGGAAGAACCCGGCTCCTCTGCAAGATCCCACTTTGCTTTTGGAGCACCAGGTTGAGCTGATTTGGCACATCAAAGCTGACGTAGAGGGTTGTGACAGCCGTCCAGGGTGGCCATGCCCTAATAGCTCCTACTTTCTTTGTTTTACTAATGCGACACATGGAGTCAGGGGATGTTTAAAATAAGTTGCCATCCCTTTCCGTCGATTGCAAACATCCAGCTTAGGTTAGCCGAATATATATTGTTTCGTGGCCGAGTTACTCATCGGCTTTGCCACGAAAAAATAAACAACGTCAACACAATTTTGATTGGCCGGCAAGGATATAGTCCAGCAAGTCACAACATAACAAAAGACAGTCGCAAAGAGGATCAATCAGTGCAATTGAACATTCAAAGTATGGCAGTTATGAAATGAGGAAAGGCCGAAGCATAGCCCATTCACCTGCACAAGCAAACGACTCGTGTGTCGCCAGATAAAGCAATGAACAATGATCATCATTAGGGCAAATACAAACGCAGTACGAGCATAATCATATGTAGACATCTCGGAATAAAGACTACTTATACAGTTTACTTGCCTTCCGGGCTGTAGCTCGTTCAAATTGATTCTATTTTAAAATATTACTAGCAACAAGGTTTATCTCATGTCCTCATAAAAGTAAGGGAGTACTTACGCCAAAGAAAGACACGAGCAACAAATTTGATAAAAAAAACACATGGCCAATGATCAGCCCATCAGTACTGAATGCAATATGAATGTATCCACTTGCAGATAATTAATGAAAAACATTCTTCAATTTTGTTCATAGGTTGCTCTGAGATTTTTTTGCTCATATATTAGCTTCGATTAATTTGTTCATTCACATCTGATTCATTTATATCATTCACATATGTCTTCTTATTCATGCAAATCGCCTCTGGGGAATGATTTATATAATGAATATTTGTTATACATGCTGCCCATAGCGTTGCTTAGCTTCTTGGTTGTCGCCAGATAAAGCAATGAACAATGATCATCGTTTGGGCAAATACAAATGCACTACGAGCATAATCATATGTAGACTACTCAGAATAAAAACTACTCAAATAGTTTGCTTGCCTTCCGGGTTGTAGTTGGTTCAAATTGATTCTATTTCAAAAGATTACTAGCACCAAGGTTTATCTCATGTCTTCAGAAAAGTAAGGGAGTACTTACGCCAAAGAAAGACACGAGCAATGATTTTGATAAAAAAAACACATGGGCAATGATCAGCCCATCACTAGTGAATGCAATATGAATGTATTCACTTGTAGATAATTAACGAAAAAGATTCTTCAAATTTGTTCATAGGTTGCTCTGAGCAATTTTTTTGCTCATATATTAGCTTCGATTTGTTCATTCACATCTGATTCATTTATACCGTTTACATATGTCTTCTTATTCATGCAAATGGCCTTTGGGGAATGATTTATATAACGAATATTTGTTAGAGATGCTGCCTATAGCGTTGCTTAGCTTCTTGATTGTCGCCAGATAAAGCAATGAACAATGATCATCGTTTGGGAAAATACAAACGCACTACAAGCATAATCATATGTAGACTACTCAGAATAAAAACTACTCAAATATATAGTTTACTTGCCTTCCGGGCTGTAGCTAGTTCAAATTGATTCTATTTCAAAAGATTACTAGCACCAAGGTTTATCTCATATCCTCATAAAAGTAAGGGATTACTTACGCCAAAGAAAGACATGAGCAACGATTTTGACAAAAAAAAATACATGGGCAATGATCAGCTCATCACTAGTGAATGCAATATGAATGTATTCACTTGCAGATAATTAACAAACAACATTCTCAAATTTGTTCATAGGTTCCTCTGAGCAATTTTTTTGCCCATATATTAGTTCGACTTGTTCATTCACATCTGATTCATTTATACCGTTCACATATGTCTTCTTATTCATGCAAATGGTATTTGGGGAATGATTTATATAACAAATATTTGTTAGAGATGCTGCCTATAGCGTTGCTTAGCTTCTTGGTTGTCGCCAGATAAAGCAATGAACAATGATCATCGTTTGGGCAAATACAAAGGCACTACGAGCATGATCATATGTAGACTGCTCAGAATAAAAACTACTCAAATATACAGTTTACTTGCCTTCCAGACTGTAGCTGGTTCAAATTGATTCTATTTCAAAAGATTACTAGCACCAAGGTTTATCTCATATCCTCAAAAAAGTAAGGGATTGCTTACGCCAAAGAAAGACACGAGCAACAATTTTGATAAAAAAAACATGGGCAATGATCAGCACATCACCAGTGAATGCAATATGAATGTATTCACTTGCAGATAATTAACGAAAAACATTCTCAAATTTGTTCATAGGTTGCTCTGAGCAATTTTTTGCTCATATATTAGCTTTGATTTGTTCATTCACATCTGATTCATTTATACCGGTCACATATGTCTTCTTAGTCATGAAAATGACCTTTGGGGAATGATTTATATAACGAATATTTGTTAGACATCCTGCCTATAGTGTTGCTTAGCTTCTTGGTTGTCGCTAGATAAAGCAATGAACAATGATCATCGTTTGGGCAAATACAAACGCACTATGAGCATAATCATATGTAGACTATTCAGAATAAAAACTACTCAAATAGTTTGCTTGCCTTCTGGGCTGTAGCTGGTTCAAATTGATTCTATTTTAAAAGATCACTAGCACCAAGGTTTATCTCATGTCCTCAGAAAATTAAGGGAGTACTATCGCCAAAGAAAGACACGAGCAACGATTTTGAAAAAAACACACGGGCAATGATTAGCCTATCACTAGTGAATGCAATACGAATGTATTCACTTGCTGATAATTAACGAAAAAGATTCTTCAAATTTGTTCATAGATTGCTCTGAGCAATTTTTTTGCTCATATATTAGCTTCGATTTGTGCATTCACATCTGGTTCATTTATACCGTTCACATAATGTCTTCTTATTCAGGCAAATGATCTTTGGGGAATGATTTATATAACGAATATTTGTTAGACATGCTTCCTATAGCGTTGCGTAGCTTCTTGGTTGTCGCCAGATAAAGCAATGAACAATGATCATCGTTAGGGCAAATACAAACACTTAGGGCAAATACAAACACAGTACAAGCACAATCATATGTAGACTACTCAGAATAAAAACTACTCAAATAGTTTACATGCCTTCCGGGTTGTAGCTGGTTCAAATTGATTGATTTCAGAAGATTACTAGCACCAAGGTTTATCTCATGTCCTCAGAAAAGTAAGGGAGTATTTACACCAAAGAAAGACACGAGCAACAATTTTGATAGAAAAACACATGGGCAATGATCAGCCCATCGCTAGTGAATGCAATATGAATGTATTCACTTGCAGATAGTTGACGAAAAATATTCTTCAAATTTGTTCATAGGTTGCTCTGAGCAATTTGTTTTACTCATATATCAGCTTCGATTTGTTCATTTACATCTGATTCATTTATATCATTCATATATGTCTTCTTATTCATGCAAATGGCCTTTGGGGATGATTTATATAACAAATATTTGTTAGAGATGTTGCTCATAGCGTTGCTTAGCTTCTTGGTTGCAGTTTCAATTACTTTGCTTGACTTCCGGGCTGCGGTCTCAATGCATCAAAAATAAAACGTGAAATAAAGTTATGGGCAATTATCATTGCTGAGGCAAATATAAATGTAGTATGAACATAATCATTTGCAAACAATTGATGATTTTTTGTTCAAAAGATTGCTTAACTTCTGCGCTGCAGTTGGTTTCCGTGCCAATTGGCGCAATGAGTCATCTAGTAGGAGTAATTGTTGGGGAACGTAGTATTTTATAATTTTCCTACGATCACGCAAGATCTATCTACCAGATGCATAGCAACGAGAGGGAAGAGTGTGTCTACGTACCCTCGTAGACCGGGAGCGGAAGCGTCAAGCGACGCGGTTGATGTTGTCGAACTTCTTCGCGATCCAACCGATCAAGCACCGAACGTACGGCACCTCCGCGTTCAGCACACGTTCAGCTTGATGACGTCCCACGAGCTCTTGATCCAGTTGAGCTTCACGGGAAAGTTTCGTCAGCACGACGGCGTGGTGACGGATATGATGTGTTCACCGGCGCAGGGCTTCGCCTAAGCTCCGCGACGGTATGACCGAGGTGTGATTCTGTGGAGGGGGGCACCGCACACGGCTAAAACAATTCAACTTGTGTGTCTTTGGGTGCCCCCTGCCCCCGTATATAAAGGAGCAAGGGAGGGAGGCCGGCCGGCCCTTCCTGGTGCGGCTAGGGAGTGGACTCCTACTAGGAATAGGATTGCAATCCTATTCCTAGTAGGATTCACCAAAAGAAGGAAGAGGGAAAGGAATAGGAAAGGTCGCGCCCCCCCCCCCAATCCTAGTCCAACTAGGAACCCTAGGTGGGGGCGCCGGCCAGCCCTATGGGCTGCCTCTCTCTTTCCCTTTAGGCCCACTATGGACCATCCCCTCTCGTAGGGGGTTCCGGTAACCCCCTCCGGCATTCCCGATAAATCCGAAACTTTTCCGGAATACTTCCGGTGTCCGAATATAGTCGTCCAATATATCAATCTTTATGTCTCGGACATTCCGAGACTCCTCGTCATGTCCGTGATCTCATCCGGCACTCCGAACTTCCTTCGGTACATCAATACTCATAAACTCATAATACCGATCGTCATCAAACGTTAAGCGTGCGGACCCTACGGGTTCGAGAACTATGTAGACATGACCGAGACTCATCTCCGGTCAATAACCAATAGCGGAACCTGGATGTTCATATTGGCTCCTACATATTCTACGAAGATCTTTTATCGGTCAGAACCGCATAACAACATACGTTGTTCCTTTTGTCAAACGGTATGTTACTTGCCCGAGATTCGATCGTCGGTATCTCTATACCTAGTTCAATCTCGTTACCGGTAAGTCTCTTTACTCGTTACGTAACACATCATCTCGTGACTAACTCATTAGTCTTTTGCTTGCAAGGCTTATTGTGATGTGTGTTACCGAGAGGGCCCAGAGATACCTCTCCGACACTCGGAGTGACAAATCCTAATCTTGATCTATGCCAACACCACGAATACTTTCGGAAACACCTGTAGAGCATCTTTATGATCACCCAGTTACGTTGTGACGTTTGATAGCACACAAGGTGTTCCTACGGTATTCGGGAGTTGCATAATCTCATAGTCATAGGAACATGTATAAGTCATGAAGAAAGCAATAGCAGTAAAACTAAACGATCATAGTGCTATGCTAACGGATGGGTCTTGTCCATCACATCATTCTCCTAATGATGTGATCCCGTTGATCAAATGACAACTCATGTCTATGGCTAGGAAACATAACCATCTTTGATCAATGAGCTAGTCTAGTAGAGGCATACTAGGGACATACTGTTTTGTCTATGTATTCACACATGTACTAAGTTTCCGGTTAATACAATTCTAGCATGAATAAAAGACATTTATCATGATATGAGGAAATATAAATAATATCTTTATTATTGCCTCTAGGGCATATTTCCTTCAGTCTCCCACTTGCACTAAAGTCAATAATCTAGCTCACATCGCCATGTGATTTAATACCGATAGTTCACATCGTTATGTGAATAACACCCATAGTTCACATCGCCATGTGACCAACACCCAAAGGGTTTACTAGAGTCAATAATCTAGTTCACATCGCTATGTGATTAATACCCAAGAGTAATAAGGTGTGATCATGTTTTGCTTGTGAGAGAAGTTTAGTCAACTGGTCTGTCACATTCAGATCCGTATGTATTTTGCAAATTTCTATGTCTACAATGCTCTGCATAGAGCTACTCTAGCTAATTGCTCCCACTTTCAATATGCATCCAGATTGATACTTAGAGTCATCTGGATTTAGTGTCAAAGCTTGCATCGGTGTAACCCTTTAAGACGAACTCTTTATCACCTCCATAATCAAGAAATATTTCCTTAGTCATCCAATTACTAAGGATAATTTTGACCGCTGTACAGTGATCCACTCCCGGATTACTTTGGTACCTCCTTGCTAGACTTATAGCAAGGCACACATCAGGTCTGGTACACAGCATTGCATACATGATAGATCCTATGGCTGAGGCATAGGGAATGACTTTCATTTTCTCTCTATCTTCTGCAGTGGTCGGGCATTGAGTCTTACTCAACTTCATACCTTGTAAAACAGGCAAAAACCCTTTCTTTGACTGATCCATTTTGAACTTCTTCAAAATCTTATCAAGGTATGTGCTTTGTGAAAGTCCAATTAAGCGTCTTGATCTATCTCTATAGATTTTGATGCTTAATATGTAAGCAGCTTTACCAAGGTCTTTCTTTGAAAAATTCCTTTCAAATACTCCTTTATGCTTTCCAGAAAATTCTACATCATTTCCGATCGACAATATGTCATTCACATATACTTATCAGAAAGGTTGTAGTGCTCCCACTCACTTATTGTAAATACAGGCTTCACCGCAAGTCTGTATAAATCTATATGCTTTGATCAACTTATCAAAGCGTATATTCCAACTCCGAGATGATTGCACCACTCCATAGATGGATCGCTGGAGCTTGCACAATTTGCTAGCACCTTTAGGATTGACAAAACCTTCTGGTTGCATCATATACAACTCTTCTTTAATAATTCCGTTAAAGAACGCAGTTTCGTTATCTATTTGCCAGATTTCATAAAATGTGGCAATTGCTAACATGATTCGGACAGACTTAAGCATCGCTACAGGTGAGAAAGTCTCATCGTAGTCAACTCCTTGAACTTGTCGAAAACCTTTCGCAACAAGTCGAGCTTTGTAAACAGTAATATTACCGTCTGCGTCGGTCTTCCTCTTGAAGATCCATTTATTTTCGATGGCTTGCCGATCATCGGGCAAGTCAACCAAAGTCCACACTTTGTTCTCATACATGGATCCCATCTCAGATTTCATGGCTTCAAGCCATTTTGCGGAATCTGGGCTCATCATCGCTTCCTCATAGTTCGTAGGTTCATCATGGTCTAGTAACATGATTTCCAGAACTGGGTTGCCGTACCACTCCGGTGCGGAACATACTCTGGTTGATCTACGACGTTCAGCAGAAACTTGATCCGAAGTTTCATGATCATTATCATTAACTTCCTCACTAATTGGTGTAGGAATCACTGGAACAATTTCCTGTGATGTACTACTTGTTGGAAATATGCCCTAGAGGCAATAATAAATTGGTTATTATTATATTTCCTTGTTCACGATAATCGTTTATTATCCATGCTAGAATTGTATTGATAGGAAACTCAGATACATGTGTGGATACATAGACAAACACCATGTCCCTAGTAAGCCTCTAGATGACTAGCTCGTTGATCAATAGATGGTTACGGTTTCCTGACCATGGACATTGGATGTCATTGATAACGGGATCACATCATTAGGAGAATGATGTGATGGACAAGACCCAATCCTAAGCCTAGCACAGATCGTGTAGTTCGTATGCTAAAGCTTTTCTATATGTCAAGTATCTTTTCCTTAGACCATGAGATTGTGCAACTCCCGGATACCGTAGGAATGCTTTGGATGTACCAAACGTCACAACGTAACTGGGTGGCTATAAAGGTGCACTACAGGTATCTCCGAAAGTGTCTGTTGGGTTGGCACGAATCGAGACTGGAATTTGTCACTCCGTATGACGGAGAGGTATCTCTGGGCCCACTCGGTAGGACATCATCATAATGTGCACAATATGTGATCAAGGAGTTGATCACGGGATGATGTGTTACGGAACGAGTAAAGAGACTTGCCGGTAACGAGATTGAGCAAGGTATCGGTATACCGACGATCGAATCTCGGGCAAGTGCTATACCGATAGACAAAGGGAATCGTATACGGGATTGATTGAATCCTTGACATCGTGGTTCATCCGATGAGATCATCGTGGAACATGTGGGAGCCAACATGGGTATCCAGATCCCGCTGTTGGTTATTGGTCGGAGAGTTGTCTCGGTCATGTCTACATGGTTCCCGAGCCCGTAGGGTCTACACACTTAAGGTTCGATGACGCTAGGGTTATAGGGAAAGTATGTACGTGGTTACCAAATGTTGTTCGGAGTCCCGGATGAGATCCCGGACGTCACGAGGAGTTCCGGAATAGTCCGGAGGTAAAGATTCATATATGGGAAGTCCTGTTTTGGTCACCGGAAAGGTTTCGGGCGATATCGGTAATGTACCGGGACCACCGGGAGGGTCCCGGGGGTCCACCAGGTGGGGCCACCAGCCCCTGAAGGCTGCGTGGGCTAAGTGTGGGAGGGGACCAGCCCCAAGGGGGCTGGTGCGCCCCCCCACCAAGTCCCTAGGCGCATGGAGAGTGGAGGGGGGCAAACCCTAGGTCCAGATGGGCCTTAAGGCCCACCCTAGGGCGCCCCCTCTCTCTCCCCCCCCTTGGCCGCACCCTAGATGGGTTTTCTAGGGCTGGCCGCACCCCTAGGGGTGGGAAACCCTAAAGGGGGCGCAGCCCTCCCTTCCCCCTATATATATGTGAGGTTTTGGGGCTGCTAGACACACGAGAACGTCTCCCTCTTGGCGCAGCCCTACCCCTCTCCCTCCTCGTCTCTTGCAGCGCTTGGCGAAGCCCTGCTGGAGTCCCGTGCTCCTCCACCACCACCACGCCGTCGTGCTGCTGTTGGATGGAGTCTTCCCCAACCTCTCCCTCTCTCCTTGCTGGATCAAGGCGTGGGAGACGTCACCGGGCTGCACGTGTGTTGAACGCGGAGGCGCCGTTGTTCGGCGCTTAGATCGGAATCAACCGCGATCTGAATCGCAGCGAGTACGACTCCTTCATCCGCGTTCTTGCAACGCTTCCGCATCACGATCTACAAGGGTATGTGGATCCGACTCTTCCCTCGTAGATGCATCTCCTAGATTGATCTTGGTGAGCGTAGGAAAATTTTTGTTTCCCATGCAACGTTCCCCAACAGTGGCATCATGAGCTAGGATCTTGCGTATATGTTTTCACGAGTAGAACACAAAGGGGTTTGTGGGCGTTGATGTTTAGATTGCTTCCCTCTTTGGTCTTTCTTGATTCAGCGGCATTATGGGATGAAGCGGCCCGGACCAACTTTACATGTCCACGTACATGAGACTGGTTCCATCGACAGACATGCGACTTTTGTTGCATAAGATGGCTGGCGGGTGTCTGTCTCTCCTATCTTAGTTGAATCGGATTCGACGAAGGCAGTCCTTGTAGAAGGTTAAATAGCAACTTAAATATCACCGTTGTGGCTTTGCGTAGGTAAGAAGCGTTCTTGCTAGATACCCATAGCAGCCACGTAAAACATGCAACAACAAATTAGAGGACGTCTAACTTGTTTTTGCAGGGTATGTATGTGATATGATATGGCCAAAGACATGATGAGATATATTTGATGTATGAGATGATCATGTTGTAATAGTTAATATCGACTTGCATGTCGATGTATACGGCAACCGGCAGGAGCCATAGGGTTGTCTTTAATTTTTGTATGACCTGCGTGTCAATCATTAAGCGCTATGTAATGCTTTACTTTATCGCTAAACGGTAGCAATAGTAGTAAGAGCATGGTGGGCGCGCGACAACCCCGATGGCGACACGATGATGGAGATCATGATGATGGGGATCATGGTGTTACGCCGGTGACGATGGAGATCATGCCGGTGCTTTGGAGATGGAGATCAAAAGCACGAGTTGATGGCCATATCATGTCACTTATGATTTGCATGTGATGTTAATCCTTTTATGCATGTTATTTTGCTTAGGACGACGGTAGCATTATAAGATGATCCCTCACTAAAATTTCAATATAAAATTGTGTTCCCCCCGAGTGTGCGCCGTTGCGAAGGTTCGTCGTTTCGAAGCACCACGTGATGATCGGGTGTGATAGACTCTATGTTCGCATACAACGGGTGCAAGCCAGTTTTGCACATGCAGAACACTCGGGTTAGACTTGACGGGCCTAGCATGTACAGACATGGCCTCGGAACACGAAAGACCGAAAGGTCGAGCATGAGTCATATAGTAGATATGATCAACATGAAGATGTTCACCATTGACACCACCTCATCTCACGTGATGATCGGACTTGGGTTGGTGGATTTGGATCATGTCACGCTCGGATGACCAGAGGGATGTCAATTTGAGTGGGAGTTATAAGTAATTTGATTAGTTAAAACTCACTTGTCATGAACAATAGTCTAAGTTGTCTTTGCAAATTATGTAGTAGACCAATAACTGCGTTGTAGCTCCCTGTTTAATACGATCCTAGAGAAAGACTAAGTTGAAAGATAATGTAAGCGATAATGCGGACTGGGTCCGTAGTCCGAGGAGTGTCCTCACTGCTGCACAGAAAGCTTACGTCTTTGATGCACCGCTCGATGTGCAAACCCCTACAACGTTGTCTGTGGATGTTGTGAACACCTGAGAGACACGTCCTGATGACTACTTGATAGTTTAGTGCACCATACTTTACGGCTTAGAATCGGGATTCCAATGACGTTATGAACGCCATGGAACATATGAGATGTTCTAAGAGCTGAAATTGGGATTTCAGGCTCATGCCCGTGTTGAGAGGTATGAGACCTCTGACAAGTTCATTTGCCAAAAAGATGGAGGAGAATAGCTCAACTAGTGAGCATGTGCTCAGAATGTCTGGGTGCTAAAATCACTTGAACCAAGTGGGAGTTAATCTTCCAGGTGAGATAGTGGTTGACAGAATTCTCTAGACACTATCACCAAGCTACTAGAACTTCGTGATGAACTATGACATGCAAAGGATAGAGATGATCCCGGAGCTATTAGCGGTTCTTAGTACCGCAAAAGTAGAAATCAAGAAGGAGCATCAAGTGTTGATGGTTTAGCTGTTGGAAATATGCCCTAGAGGCAATAATAAAAGAGTTATTATTATATTTCCTTGTTCATGATAATCGTTTATTATCCATGCTATAATTGTATTGATTGGAAACTCAAATACATGTGTGGATGAATAGACAGACTTTGTGTCCCTAGTGAGCCTCTACAGGACTAGCTCGTTGATCAAAGATGACCGCGGTTTCCAGGTCATAGACATGAGTTGTCATTTGATAACGGGATCACACCATTAGGAGAATGATGTGATGGACGAGACCCAAACGTTAAACATAGCTTTTGATCGTGTCAGTTATCGCTATAGTTTTCTGCATGTCAAGTATAAGTTCCTATGACCATGAGATCATGTAACTCACTGACACCGTAGGAGTGCTTTGTGTGTGCCAAACGTCACAACGTAACTGGGTGACTATAAAGGTACTCTACAGGTATCTCCGAGGGTGTCTGTTGAGTTGACATGGATCGAGACTGGGATTTGTCACTCCGTGTGACGGAGAGGTATCTCCGGGCCCACTCGGTAATACGTCATCTCAATGAGCTCAAAGTGACTAAGTAGTTGGTCACGGGATTATGTATTACGGTAACGAGTAAAGAGACTTGCCGGTAACGAGATTGAACTAGGTATAGAGATACCGACGATCGAATCTCGGGCAAGTAACATACCGACGAGACAAAGGGAACTGTATACGGGATTGCCTGAATCCTTGACATCGTGGTTCATCCGATGAGATCATCGAGAAACATGTAGGAGCCAATATGGGTATCCAGATCCTGCTATTGGTTATTGACCTGGGAGTGTCTCGGTCATGTCTACATGGTTTCCGAACCCGCAGGGTCTACACACTTAACGTTCGGTGACGCTAGGGTTGTTAGTGAGAAGAGTGCATGGTTACCGAAGGTTGTTCGGAGTCCCGGATGAGATCCCGGACATGACGAGGGTCTCCGGAATGGTCCGGAGACGAAGATTGATATATAGGATGAAAGGTTTCGGAGTACCGGAAGTGTTCCGGGGAGCATCGGGAAATCGGCGGAGTACCGGGAAGGTTTTCGGGGGGTCCGGAAGGTGTTCTGGGCCTATTGGGCCACAAGGGGGGACACCACAGCCCTCAGGGGGCTGTGCGCCCCCCCTGGGCCCTCTCCCCATGCGGCTAAGGGGGTGGGACCCCCTAGGGCTGGCCGCACCCCTTGGGACTTGGGGGGCAAGGCACCTAGGGGGGAAACCCTAGGGCCTGGGCGCCTCCCCTTGCCCTGGCCGCCGGCCCCTAGGGGGAAACCCTAGGGCGCCCTAACCTCTCCACCCCCCCTATATATAGTGGGGCAAAGGGAGGGCAGCCAACACAGTTCGTGCCTCGGTGCTGCCCTCCCTCTCCCGTCATATCTTCTTCTCCCGCGGTGCTTAGGCGAAGCCCTGCTGGAGTTCTTCTCCACCATCACCACCACGCCGTCGTGCTGCCGGTTCTCCATCAACCTCTCCTCCACCCCTTGCTGGATCAAGAAGGAGGAGACGTCCCCGAGCCGTACGTGTGAAGAACGCGGAGGCACCGTTGCTTCGGTGCTAGGTCTTCGGCGATCTGAATCGCGACGAGTACGACTCCATCATCCGCGTTCATAACGCTTCCGCTTAGCGATCTACAAGGGTACGTAGATCACACTCCTTCCTCGTAGTTGCATCTACTAGATTGATCTTGGTGAACGGTAGGAAAAATTTTTGTTTCCCATGCAACGTTCCCCAACAGAACTGTTGGAAATATGCCCTAGAGGCAATAATAAAAGAGTTATTATTATATTTCCTTGTTCATGATAATCGTTTATTATCCATGCTATAACTGTATTGATTGGAAACTCAGATACACGTGTGGATGAATAGACAGACTTTGTGTCCCTAGTGTGCCTCTACAGGACTAGCTCGTTAATCAAAGATGACCGCGGTTTCCAGGTCATAAGACATGAGTTGTCATTTGATAACGGGATCACATCATTAGGAGAATGATGTGATGGACGAGACCCAAACGTTAACATAGCTTTTGATCGTGTCAGTTATCGCTATAGTTTTCTGCATGTCAAGTATAAGTTCCTATGACCATGAGATCATGTAACTCACTGACACCGTAGGAGTGCTTTGTGTGTGCCAAACGTCGCAACGTAACTGGGTGACTATAAAGGTACTCTACAGGTATCTCCGAGGGTGTCTGTTGAGTTGACATGGATCGAGACTGGGATTTGTCACTCCGTGTGACGGAGAGGTATCTCCGGGCCCACTCGGTAATACGTCATCTCAATGAGCTCAAAGTGACTAAGTAGTTGGTCACGGGATTATGTATTACGGTAACGAGTAAAGAGACTTGACGGTAACGAGATTGAACTAGGTATAGAGATACCGACGATCGAATCTCGGGCAAGTAACATACCGACGAGACAAAGGGAACTGTATACGGGATTGCCTGAATCCTTGACATCGTGGTTCATCCGATGAGATCATCGAGAAACATGTGGGAACCAATATGGGTATCCAGATCCCGCTATTGGTTATTGACCTGGGAGTGTCTCGGTCATGTCTACATGGTTTCCGAACCCGCAGGGTCTACACACTTAAGGTTCGGTGACGCTAGGGTTGTTAGTGAGAACAGTGCATGGTTACCGAAGGTTGTTCGGAGTCCCGGATGAGATCCCGGACATGACGAGGGTCTCCGGAATGGTCCGGAGACGAAGATTGATATATAGGATGAAAGGTTTCGGAGTCCGGAAGTGTTCCGGGGAGCATCGGGAAATCGGCGGATTACCGGAAAGGGTTTCGGGGGTCCCGAAAGTGTTTCTGGGCCTAATGGGCCACAAGGGGGGACACCACAGCCCTCATAGGGCTATGCGCCCCCCCTGGGCCCTCTCCTCATGCGGCTAAGGGGGGCTGGGCCCCCTAGGGCAGCCGCACCCCTTGGAGTGGGGGGCAAGGCACCTAGGGGGGAAACCCTAGGGCCAGGCGCAGCCCTTGGCCGCCGCCCCCCCTCTGCCCTGGCCGCCGGCCCCCCTAGGGGAAACCCTAGGGCGCCCCCCTCTCCTCCTTCCCCCTATATATAGAGAGGTAGAGGGAGGGCAGCCAACACACGTTTGTGCCTCGGTGCTGCCCTCCCTCTCCCATAACATCTTCTTCTCCCGCGGTGCTTAGGCGAAGCCCTGCTGGAATTCTCCTCCACCATCACCACCACGCCGTCGTGATGCCGGTCTCTCCATCAACCTCTCCTCCACCCCTTGCTGGATCAAGAAGGAGGAGACGTCCCCGAGCCGTACGTGTGAAGAACGCGGAGGCACCGTTGCTTCGGTGCTAGGATCTTCGGCGATCTGAATCGCGGCGAGTACGACTCCATCAACCGCGTTCTTAACGCTTCCGCTTAGCGATCTACAAGGGTATGTGGATCCTACTCTCCCCTCGTAGTTGCATCTACTAGATTGATCTTGGTGAACGTAGAGAAAAATTTTTGTTTTCCATGCAACGTTCCCCAACATTAGCAAGACCACTGGTTTCAAAAGGGGTAAGGGCTAGAAGGGAAACTTCATGAATGGCAAACCTGTTGTCGCTCTGATGAAGGAACCCATGGTTGAACCCAAACCTGGAGACTAAGTGCTTCGATTGTAAGGGGAACGGTCACATGGTAGCGGAACCACCCCAAATACATGGTAGATATGATAGCTGGCAACTTCAACAAAGTATATTTGATATACGTGTTATTGATGTGTACCTTAGTAGTACTCCTTGTAGCACCTGGGTATTGGATACCGGTTCAGTTGCTATTATTAGTGACTTGAAGCAAAAGCTACGGACTGAACGGAGACTAGCTAAGGGCGAGGTGACGATGTGTGTTGGAAGTGTTTCCAAGGTTGATAAGATCACCATCGCACACTCCCTCTATTTTCGAGATTAGTGTTGAACCTAGATAAATGTTATCGGGTGTCTACGTTGAGCATGAATATGATTAGATCATGTTCATTGCAATACGGTTATTCATTTAAGTCAAAGAATAATGGTTATTCTGTTTACATGAATAATACCTTTATGGTCATGCACCCAATGGTTTGTTGAATCTCGATCATAGTAATACACATAATGATAATATTAATGCCAAAAGATGTAGAGTTAATGATGATAAAACCACTTTCTTGTGGCACTGCCGCTTAGGTCATTTTGGCATAGAATGCATGAAGAAACTCCATGCTGATGGATGTTTTGAGTCACTTGATTTTGAATCGCTTGACACATGCGAGCCATGCCTCATGGGCAGGATGACTGAGATCCCGTTTTCAGGTACAATGAAACGGGCAAGTGACTTGTTGGAAATCATACATGCTGATGTATGTGATCCAATGAGAATTAAGGCGTGTGGTGGATATCGTTATTTTCTCATCTTCACTGACGATTTGAGTAGATATGGTATATTTGCTTAATGAAGCAAAAGTCTGAAACGTTTGAAGGGTTCAAAAATTTCAGAGTGAAGATTAAGAATCATCATAACAAGAAGATCATGTTCCTACGATCTGATCAAGGGGATATTATCTGAATTATGAGTTTGGCAATCACTTTAAGACATTGTGGAATTGTTTCGCAGTTGAAGCCCCTGGAACACCACAACGTAATGGTGTGTCCGGACATCGTAATCGAACCTTATGAGATATGGTGCGACCTATGATCTACCGTTATTATTTTGAGGTTATGCGTTAGAGACACCTGCATTCACTTTAGATAGGGCACCATCTAAGTCCGTTGAGACGACGTCGTATGGTTTGGCAAGAAACCGTAGTTGTCGTTTCTCAATGTTTGGGGCTGCGATGCTTATGGCTTCAGCCGGGAAAAGCTCGAACCCAAAGCGGACAAATACATCTTCATAGGATACCCAAAGGTAACAGTTGGGTATACCTCCTATCTCAGATCCAAGGGCAAAAATGTTTGTCCCTAAGAACGGGTCCTTTCTCGAGAAGGAGTTTCTCTCGAAAGAATTGAGTGGGAGGAAGATAGAACTTGATGAGGTCGTTGAACCCTCACTTCAACCGGAGAGTAGTGCAACACAGAAAGATGTTTCTGTGGAACCTACGACATTGAAGAGGAAACTAATGATAGTGATCATGAAGCTCCAGATCAAGTTGCTATCGAACCTCGTAGGTCGACAAGGATATGTACTACTCCTGAGTGGTACGGTGATCCTGTCTTAGAGGTCATGTTGTTGGACAACGATGAACCTACGAACTATGGAGAAGCGATGGTGGGCCCATATTCCGACAAATGGCTAGAAGCCGAGAAATCCGAGATAGGATCCATGTATCGAAACAAAGTATGGACTTTGGTGGACTTGCCCTATGATCGGCAAGCCATTGAGACAAATGGATCTTTAAGACTAAGACGGACGTGGACGGTAATGTCACCGTCTATGAAGCTCGACTTGTGGCGAAGAGTTTTCCACAAGTTCAAGGAGTTGACTACGATGAGATTTTCTCACCCGTAGCGATGCTTAAGTCCGTCGGAATCATGTTAGCATTAGCTGCATTTATGAAATCTGGCAGATGGATGACAAAACAAGATTCCTTACCAGTTTTCGTAAGGAAAGGTTGTATGTGATACAATCAGAAAGGTTTTGTCAATCCTAAGGATGCTAAAAGGTATGCTAGCTCCAGCGATCCTTCCATGGACTGGAGCAAGCATCTCGGTGTCGGAATATATGCTTTGATGGAGTAATCAAAGTTTTTGGGTTTATACTAAGTTTGTTAGAAACTTGTATTTACAATAAAGTGAGTGGGAGCATCACAACATTTCTGATAAGTATATGTGAATGACATATTGTTGATCCGAAATGATGTAGAATTTCTGGAAAGCATAAAGGGTTGTTTGAAAGGAGTTTTTCAAAGGAAGACCTGGATAAAGCTGCTTACATATTGGGCATCAAGATCTATACAGATAGATCAAGACGCCTGATGATACTTTCAAAAGAACACACACCTTTGACATGATTTTGAAGGAGTTCAAAATAGATCAGTCAAAGAAGGAGTTCTTACCTGAGTTGTAAGGTGTGAAGTTGAGTAAGACTCAAAACTTAACCACGGCAGAAGGAAGAGGAAGGACGAAGGTCGTCCCCTATGCTTTTGTCATAGGCTCTATACGATATGCCATGCTAAGTACCGCACCTGATGTGTGCCTTGCCACATGTCTGGCAAGAGGGTACAAAGGTGATCCAGGAGAGGATTACTAGATAGTGGTCAAAATTATCCTTAGAGGAATAAGGAAATGTTTCTCGGTTATGGAGGTGATAAAGAGTTCGACGTAAAGAGTTACGTCGATGCAAGCTTAACACCTATCCGGATAACTCTAAGTGGAGATACCGGATACGTATAATGGAGCAACAGTTTGGAATAGCTCCAAGTGGAACGTGGTAGCAGGATCTACGATATGACATAAAGTTTTGCGAAGTACATAGGGATCTGAATGTTGCAGACCCGTTGACTACAACCTCTCTCACAAGCATAACATGATCAAACACAGAACTCATTGAGTGTTAATCACATATTGATGTGAACTAGATTACTGACTCTAGTAAACTCTTTGGATGTTGGTCACATGGCGATGTGACCTGTGAGTGTTAATCACATGGCGATGTGAACTAGATTATTGACTCTAGTGCAAGTGGGAGACTGTTGGAAATATGCCCTAGAGGCAATAATAAATTGGTTATTATTATATTTCCTTGTTCACGATAATCGTTTATTATCCATGCTAGAATTGTATTGATAGGAAACTCAGATACATGTGTGGATACATAGACAAACACCATGTCCCTAGTAAGCCTCTAGATGACTAGCTCGTTGATCAATAGATGGTTACGGTTTCCTGACCATGGACATTGGATGTCATTGATAACGGGATCACATCATTAGGAGAATGATGTGATGGACAAGACCCAATCCTAAGCCTAGCACAGATCGTGTAGTTCGTATGCTAAAGCTTTTCTATATGTCAAGTATCTTTTCCTTAGACCATGAGATTGTGCAACTCCCGGATACCGTAGGAATGCTTTGGATGTACCAAACGTCACAAAGTAACTGGGTGGCTATAAAGGTGCACTACAGGTATCTCCGAAAGTGTCTGTTGGGTTGGCACGAATCGAGACTGGAATTTGTCACTCCGTATGACGGAGAGGTATCTCTGGGCCCACTCGGTAGGACATCATCATAATGTGCACAATATGTGATCAAGGAGTTGATCACGGGATGATGTGTTACGGAATGAGTAAAGAGACTTGCCGGTAACGAGATTGAGCAAGGTATCGGTATACCGACGATCGAATCTCGGGCAAGTGCTATACCGATAGACAAAGGGAATCGTATACGGGATTGATTGAATCCTTGACATCGTGGTTCATCCGATGAGATCATCGTGGAACATGTGGGAGCCAACATGGGTATCCAGATCCCGCTGTTGGTTATTGGTCGGAGAGTTGTCTCGGTCATGTCTACATGGTTCCCGAGCCCGTAGGGTCTACACACTTAAGGTTCGATGACGCTAGGGTTATAGGGAAAGTATGTACGCGGTTACCGAATGTTGTTCGGAGTCCCGGATGAGATCCCGAACGTCACGAGGAGTTCCGGAATAGTCCGGAGGTAAAGATTCATATATGGGAAGTCCTGTTTTGGTCACCGGAAAGGTTTCGGGCGATATCGGTAATGTACCGGGACCATCGGGAGGGTCCCGGGGGTCCACCAGGTGGGGCCACCAGCCCCTGAAGGCTGCGTGGGCTAAGTGTGGGAGGGGACCAGCCCCAAGGGGGCTGGTGCGCCCCCCCACCAAGTCCCTAGGCGCATGGAGAGTGGAGGGGGGCAAACCCTAGGTAGGGATGTAAACGGATCGGATCGGATCGGATAATGCTTTTACCATATCCTTTACCATATTTTTTCGTCGGATTCGGAGCGGAGCGGATAATGACCGGATGCGGATTCGAATGCGGATTGTATCGGACTACGGATTCGGAGCGGATTCGGACCGGAAATGGCCAAAAAATATCGGATGATACGTGCAAAGAGACATGACTTGCCAATATCCTTTTCAGGCGATCTACAGAAAGAACAACAATATATAGGTAACTAGTAACCTTGATCAAAGGAATTAATATCTTAGACGCTGTAGCAAGTAAGACAGTAAACATCATAGATTTATACAGTTTTGTAGTTTACTAAGATGAAGCCTACTCTACTCGACTACAAATTAACTTGGTATTTATAATTGTACGTGACTGCATGCAAGGAAGAAGGAACCACTACCAATGTTCATACTTGTTCATACTCAGTATTCCTAAGTGTGTATGTACGCAGACCACCGTTCAGATGCGTATATGTATGCAGTCGCAGACCTCCGTCGAATGCGCCGGCGCCGGCATATATATATATGTACGCAGAGCATTATCTCGACGCCGTCGACGTATATGTACGCAGTACACAGAGCATCGTCTCAACGCCACCAGCGTATATGTGAATTACCCCTCGTCATGTATGGGTGTAGTGTAGATCATGGCCACGATCAGCACCAATATCGCTCACGATGATCTACCAGACTACTACCATGACCCGCTGTGCATGCAGAGAAGAGAAGCTGCTCCTACATGGCGTGGAGCCGTGGATGCATTCATGGATACAACATACCTACCTTTGTCCTTCGACGCCCTAAACTTGCATGATTCACTGCATCTAAAAAACATGTAATGTTAGAGTGCTTGCTCACCTCCGTTGCTTGGATCAACGCCGACATATTTGCTCATTGTGTCGGACAGGCGACTTGCCGGAGAGATGCGGCCGCCGTTGGCGGCGTAAGAAAAGACGACGCTAAGAGTTGCGTGTGAATTGTGATTCTGGTCTCGTACTAGACTTAGCTTAAATTCTATTTATATGTGGTGATTTTTATTAGTGGTCCGCGTGGGCATTTGGGCTTTTTAATTGGGCTAAATTCATCGGATAATCCTATTTGGCAACCACGGGTAATCCGCAAAAAATATCGGATAATCCATATCCGCCGGATATTACCAATACCGTATCCTCTACCGTATCCGCCGGATATCCGGTTGACCAATATCCGTATCCGCATCCATATCCGCCGGATTTGTGTAAATGCATACCATATCCTTAAAAACGGATGCGGTAGCGGATTCGGAACGGAAATTATCCGTACCATTTACATCCCTAACCCTAGGTCCAGATGGGCCTTAAGGCCCACCCTAGGGCGCCCCCTCTCTCTCTCCCCCCCCTTGGCCGCACCCTAGATGGGTTTTTGGGGGCTGCCGCACCCATAGGGGTGGGAAACCCTAAAGGGGGCGCAGCCCCCCTTCCCCCTATATATATGTGAGGTCTTGGGGCTGCTAGACACACGAGAACGTCTCCCTCTTGGCGCAGCCCTACCCCTCTCCCTCCTCGTCTCTCGCAGCGCTTGGCGAAGCCCTGCTGGAGTCCCGCGCTCCTCCACCACCACCACGCCGTCGTGCTTCTGTTGGATGGAGTCTTCCCCAACCTCTCCCTCTCTCCTTGCTGGATCAAGGCGTGGGAGACGTCACCGGGCTGCACGTGTGTTGAACGCGGAGGCGCCGTTGTTCGGCGCTTAGATCGGAATCAACCGCGATCTGAATCGCAGCGAGTACGACTCCTTCATCCGCGTTCTTGCAACGCTTCCGCATCACGATCTACAAGGGTATGTGGATCCGACTCTTCCCTCGTAGATGCATCTCCTAGATTGATCTTGGTGAGCGTAGGAAAATTTTTGTTTCCCATGCAACGTTCCCCAACACTACTCTCCAATCCGGGAGAAGTTACAATTACCTCATCAAGTTCTACTTTCCTCCCACTCACTTCTTTCGAGAGAAACTCTTTCTCTAGAAAGGATCCACTCTTAGCAACAAAGACCTTGTCTTCGAATCTGTGATAGAAGGTGTACCCAACAGTTTCTTTTGGGTATCCTATGAAGATTTACTTCTCTGATTTGGGTTCGAGCTTATCATGTTGAAACTTTTTCACATAAGCATCGCAGTCCCAAACTTAAAGAAACGACAACTTTGGTTTCTTGCCAAACCATAGTTCATAAGGTGTCGTATCAACGGATTTAGATGGTGCCCTATTTAACGTGAATGCAGCTGTCTCTAATGCATAACCCCAAAAGCGATAGTGGTAAATCGGTAAGAGACATCATAGATCGTACCATATCCAATAAAGTACGGTTACGACGTTCAGACACACCATTACGCTGTGGTGTTCCGGGTGGCGTGAGTAGTGAAACTATTTCACATTGTTTTTACTGAAGGCCAAACTCGCTAACTCAAATATTTTACCTCTACGATCATATCGTAGAAACTCTTATTTTCTTGTTACGATGATTCTCCACTTCACTCTGAAATTCTTTGAACTTTTCAAATGTTTCAGACTTGTGCTTCATTAAGTAGATATACCCATATCTGCTCAAATCATTAGTGAAGGTCAGAAAATAACGATACCCGCCGCGAGCTTCAACACTTATTGGTCCACATACATCTGTATGTATGATCTCCAACAAATCTGTTGCTCGCTCCATAGTTCCGGAGAACGGAGTTTTAGTCATCTTGCCCATGAGGCATGGTTCACAAGCACCAAATGATTCATAATCAAATGATTCCAAAAGTCCATCATTATGGAGTTTCTTCATGCGTTTTACACCAATATGACCTAAACGGCAGTGCCACAAATAAGTTGCACTATCATTATTAACCTTGCATCTTTTGGCTTCAATATTATGAATATGTGTATCACACGATCGAGATCCAACAAACCATTTTCATTGGGTGTATGACCATAGAAGGTTTTATTCATGTAGACAGAACAACAATTATTCTCTAACTTACATGAATAACCGTATTGCAATAAACATGATCAAATCATATTCATGCTCAACACAAACACTAAATAACATTTATTTAGGTTCAACACTAATCCCGAAAGTATAGGGAGTGTGCGATGATGATCATATCAATCTTGGAACTGCTTCCAATACACATCATCACTTCATCCTTTAACTAGTTTATGTTCATTATGCAACTCCCACTTCGAGTTACTACTCTTTAGCAACTGAACCAATATCAAATACCGAGGGGTTGCTATGAACACTAGTAAAATACTCATCAATAATCTGTATATCAAATATACCTTTGTTCACTTTGCCATCCTTCTTATCCGCCAAATATCTAGGGCAGTTCCACTTCTAGTGACCATTTCCTTTGCAGTAGAAGCGCTTGTTTCAGGCTTGAGTTTAGCTTTGGGTTTCTTCACGGGTGTGACAGCTTGCTTGTCATTCCTTTTGAAGTTCCCCTTCTATCCCTTTGCCCTTTACTTGAAACAAGTGGTCTTATTAACCATCAACACTTGATGCTCTTTCTTGATTTTTACCTTCGCCGATTTCAAGATCGTGAAGAGCTCGGGAATTACCTTCGTCATCCCTTGCATATTATAGTTCATCACGAAGTTCTACTAACTTGGTGATAGTGACTAGAGAACTTTGTCAATTACTATTTTATCTGGAAGAATAACTCCCACTTGATTCAAGTAATTGTAGTACCCAGACAATCTGAGCACATGCTCACTGGTTGAGCTATTCTCCTCCATCTTGTAGGCAAAGTACTGTCAGAGGTCTTATACCTCTCGACACGGGCATGAGTATGAAATACTAATTTCAACTCTTGGAACATCTTATATGCTCCGTGGCGTTCAAAACGTTTTTGAAGTCCCGGTTCTAAGCCGTAAAGCATGGTGCACTTAAACTATCAAGTAGTCATCATATCGAGCTTTTGTCAAAACGTTCATAACGTCTACATCTCCTCCTGCAATAGTGTTGGAGATATACCCTAGAGGCAATAATAAAAGCATTATTATTATATCTCTTTGTTCATGATAATTGTCTGTTATTCATGCTTGAATTGTATTGTACGGAAACAGCGATACATGTGTGAATACATAGACCAAAATGAGTCCCTGGTAGGCCTCTAGTAACCAGCTCGTTGATCAACAGATGGTCACGGTTTCCTGACCATGGACATGAGATGTCAGTGATAACAGGATCACATCATTAGGAGAATGATGTGATGGACAGGACCCAAATTTGAGCATAACACGAGATCGTATAGTTCGTAATGCATAAGCTTTTCGGTGTCAAGTATTTATTCCTTAGACCATGAGGTTGTACAACTCCCGGATACCGTAGGAGTGCTTTGGGTGTGCCAACCGTCACAACGTAACTAGGTGGCTATAAAGGTACGCATCGGGTATCTCCGAAAGTGTCTGTTGAGTTGGTACGAACCGAGACTGGGATGTTGTCACTCCGTATGACAGAGAGGTACCTCTGGGCCCACTCGGTAAGTCATCATCATAATGAGCTCAATGTGACTAAGTAGTTAGTCGCGGGATGATGAATTACGGATCGAGTAAAGAGACTTGCCATAACGAGATTGAACAAGGTATCGGGAATACCGACGATCGAATCTCGGGCAAGTACCGTACCGATGGACAAAGGGAATAACTTACGGGATTGAGTGAATCCTTGACACGGTGGTTCATCCGATGAAGATCATCTAGGAACACGTGGGAACCAACATGGGTATCCAGATCCCGCTGTTGGTTATTGACCAGAGAGTGGTCTCGGTCATGTCTACGTGTCTCCCGAACCCGTAGGGTCTACACACTTAAGGTTCGGTAACGCTAGGGTCGTAGAGATTAATGCACGTGGAAACCCGAAAGTTGTTCGGAGTCCCGGATGAGATCCCGGACGTCACGAGGAGTTCCGGAATGGTCCGGAGGTAAAGATTGATATATGGGAAGTCCAGTTTCGGCCAACGGGTGATCTCCGGGGGTCACCGGGAGTGTCCCGGGACCACCGGAGGGGCCCCGGGGGTCCACCGGGTGGGGCCACCCATCCCGGTGGGGCCCCTAGGCCACAAGGGGATGTGTCCAACCCTCAGGGCTGGCGCACCACCAAGGGAGGCCCACCTCCCCTGCGCCTAGGGATAAACCCTAAGGGGAGGGGGGGCCACCACTTGCCTTGGGGGAGGGGGACTCCTCCCTGGACGCCGCCCCCCCTTGCAGATTGGATCTGCAAGGGGCTGGCGCCCCCCTGGCCCCATATATATATGTGGGGGGGGGGGAGAGGGCAGCCGCACCTCAGCCCTGGCGCCTCTCCCCCTCCCGTCACACCTCCCAACTCCTTTGCAGGGCAGCCCGGCGAAGCCCTGCTGCGATCTCCACTGCATCCGTCATCACGCCGTCGTGCTGCCGGATCTCTGACGACTTCTCCTCCCCCCTTGCTGGATCAAGAAGGAGGTGACGTTGCTGCACCGTACGTGTGTTGAACGCGGAGGTGCCGTCCGTTCGACGCTAGATCATCGGTGACGAAGAACGTGAAGAGTACGACTACTTCATCCTTGCTTCGTTGAAAGCTTCCGCACGCAATCTTCATAACGGTATGTAGATGCACTCTTAGTTGCTCGTTGCTAGATGTCTCCATAGTTGGATCTTGGTGAAGACGTAGAAATTTTTTGATTTATGCTACGTTCCCCAACAGTGGCATCTGAGCCTAGGTTTTATGCGTAGCATCTTGGCACGAGTAGAACACAAAGCAGTTGTGGGCGTATGATCTTGTTCAACTTTCTTACCGTTACTAGTCAATCTTGATTCGGCAGTATTGTGGGATGAAGCGGCCCGGACCGACCTTACACGTACGCTTACGTGAGACTGGTTCCACCGACAGACATGCACTAGATGCATAAGGTGGCTGGCGGGTGTCTGTCTCTCCTACTTTAGTCGGATCGGATTCGATGAAAAGGGTCCTTATGAAGGGTAAATAGAAGTTGACAAATCACGTTGTGGTTTTGGCGTAGGTAAGAAACGTTCTTACTAGAAATCCTATAGAAGCCACGTAAAACTTGCAACAACAATTAGAGGACGTCTAACTTGTTTTTGCAGCATGTGTTTTGTGACGTGGTATGGCCAAGAACGAAGATGTGATGAATGATATATGTGATGTATGAGATTGATCATGTTTTTGTAATAGGGAATCACGACTTGCATGTCGATGAACTTGACAACCGGCAGGAGCCATAGGAGTTGTCTTAATTATTGTATGACCTGCGTGTCACTGAATAATGCCATGTAATTACTTTACTTCGTTGCTAAACGTTAGCTATAGTAGTAGAAGTAATAGTTGGCGTGACGACTTCTTCAAGACACGATGATGGAGATCATGATGATGAAGATCATGGTGTCGAGCCGGTGACAAGATGATCATGGTGCCCCGAAGATGGAGATCCAAGGAGCAAGATGATATTGGCCATATCATGTCACTATAATTGATTGCATGTGATGTTTATCATGTTTTTGCATCTTGTTTACTTAGAACGACGGTAGTAAATAAGATGATCTCTCACTAAATTTCAAGTAATGTGTTTCCCCTAACTGTGCACCGTTGCTAAAGCTCGTTGTTCCGAAGCACCACGTGATGATCGGGTGTGATAGGTTCTAACGTTCACATACAACGGGTGTAAGACAGATTTACACACGCGATACACTTAGGGTTCACTTGACGAGCCTAGCATGTACAGACATGGCCTCGGAACACGGAAGACCGAAAGGTCGAACACGAGTCGTATAGAAGATACGATCAACATGAAGATGTTCACCGTTTTTGACTAGTCCGTCTCACGTGATGATCGGACACGGACTACTCGATTCGGATCGTGTATCACTTAGATGACTAGAGAGATGTCATTCTGAGTGGGAGTTCATTAAAATTTGATTAAGATGAACTTAATTATCATGAACTTAGTCTAAATTCTTTACAATATCTCTTGTAGATCAAATGGCCCACGCTCCAGTTTCCCTCAACTTCAACGCGTTCCTAGAGAAAACCAAGCTGAAAGACGATGGTAGCAACTATACGGATTGGGTCCGTAACCTGAGGATTATCCTCATAGCTGCCAAGAGAACTTATGTCCTAGAAGCACCGCTAGGTGATGCACCCGCTCTCCCGGCGACCCAAGATGTTATGAACGCCTGGCAGTCGCGTAGTGATGATTACTCCCTGGTTCAGTGCGGCATGCTTTACAGTTTATAATCGGGGCTCCAAAAGCGTTTTGAGCACCATGGAGCATATGAGATGTTCGAAGAGCTGAAAATGGTTTTCCAAGCTCATGCCCGAGTCGAGAGATATGATGTCTCCGACGCATTCTACAGCTGTAAGATGGAGGAGAACAGTTCTGTCAGTGAGCACATCCTCAAGATTTCAGGATTGCACAACCGCTTGTCTCAGCTGGGAATGAATCTCCCAGATGAAGCGGTCGTTGACAGAATCCTCCAGTCGCTCCCACCAAGCTTCAAGAGCTTCGTGCTGAACTTCAATATGCAGGGGATGGAGAAGTCCATTCCCGAGGTGTATTCAATGCTGAAATCAGCGGAGGTAGACATCAAGAAAGAACATCAAGTGTTGATGGTCAATAAAACTACTAAGTTCAAGAAAGGCTAGGGAAAGAAGAACTTTAAGAAGGACGGCAAGCAAGTTGCCGCGCCTGGCAAACCTGTTGCCGGGAAGAAGCCAAAGTATGGACCCAAGCCTGAGACAGAGTGATTTTATTGCAAGGGAACGGATCACTGGAAGCGGAACTGCCCCAAATACTTAGCAGACAAGAAGGCCGGCAACGTCAAAGGTATATATGATATACATGTTATTGATGTGTACCTTACCAGCACTCGTAGTAGCTCCTGGGTATTCGATACCGGTGCAGTTGCTCACACTTGTAACTCAAAACAGGAGCTGCGGAATAAACGGAGACTGGCGAAGGATGAGGTGACGATGCGCGTCGGGAATGGTTCCAAGGTCGATGTGATCGTCGTCGGCACGCTACCTCTACATCTACCCTCGGGATTAGTTTTGAACCTGAATAATTGTTATTCAGTACCAGCTTTGAGCATGAACATTGTTTCTGGATCTCGTCTTATGCGAGATGGATATTCTTTCAAATCGGAGAATAATGGTTGTTCTATTTATTTGAGAGATATGTTTTATGGTCATGCCCCGCTGGTCAATGGTTTATTTTTGATGAATCTCGAACGTAGTGATACACATATTCATAGTGTAGATGCCAAAAGATGTAAAGTTGATAATGATAGTCCCACATACTTGTGGCATTGCCGCCTTGGTCATATTGGTGTCAAACGTATGAAGAAGCTCCATTCGGATGGACTTCTAGAGTCTCTTGATTATGAATCATTTGACATGTGCGAACCATGCCTCTTGGGCAAGATGACCAAGACTCCGTTCTCCGGAACAATGGAGCGAGCAACTAACTTGTTGGAAATCATACATACTGATGTGTGCGGTCCAATGAGTGTTGAGGCTCGCGGAGGCTACCGTTATGTTCTCACCCTCACGGATGACTTGAGTAGATATGGGTATATCTATTTGATGAAACACAAGTCTGAGACCTTTGAAAAGTTCAAGGAATTTCAGAATGAGGTTGAGAATCAACGTGACAGAAAAATAAAGTTCTTGCGATCGGATCGTGGGGGTGAATATTTAAGTCATGAATTTGGCACACACCTTAGAAGCTGTGGAATTGTTTCACAATTGACACCGCCCGGAACACCTCAACGTAACGGTGTGTCCGAACGTCGAAATCGTACTCTGTTGGACATGGTGCGATCTATGATGTCCCTCACCGATTTACCGCTATCTTTTTGGGGTTATGCTTTAGAGACTGCCGCATTCACTTTAAATAGGGCTCCGTCAAAATCCGTTGAGACGACTCCATATAAACTTTGGTTTGGCAAGAAACCGAAGCTGTCGTTTCTGAAAGTTTGGGGTTGCGATGCTTATGTCAAGAAACTTCAACCTGAAAAGCTCGAACCCAAATCGGAGAAATGCGTCTTCATAGGATACCCAAAGGAAACTATTGGGTACACCTTCTACCACAGATCCGAAGGCAAAGTCTTTGTTGCCAAGAATGGATGCTTTCTGGAGAAAGAGTTTCTCTCGAAAGAAGTGAGTGGGAGGAAAGTAGAACTTGATGAGGTGATAGTCACCACTCCTGTACCGGAAAGTAGCGCAACGCAGGAAACTGTTCCTGAGGTGCCTGCACCGACAAGGGAGGAAGTTGATGATAATGATCATGAAGAAACAGATCAAGTTGCTACTGAACTTTGAAGGTCCACAAGGGCACGTTCCGCACCAGAGTGGTACGGCAACCCTATCCTGGAAATCATGTTGTTAGACAACGGTGAACCTTCGAACTATGAAGAAGCGATGGCGGGCCCAGATTCCAATAAATGGCTTGGAGCCATGAAATCCGAGATAGAATCCATGTATGAAAACAAAGTATGGACTTTGGTGGACTTGCCTGATGACAGGCACGCCATAGAAAACAAATGGATATTTAAGAAGAAGACAGACGCGGATGGTAATGTGACCATCTATAAGGCTCGGCTTGTCGCTAAGGGTTATCGACAAGCTCAAGGGATTGACTACGACGAGACTTTCTCTCCCGTAGCGATGCTGAAGTCAGTCAGAATCATGTTAGCTATTGCCGCATTCTATGATTATGAGATATGGCAAATGGACGTCAAAACAGCATTCCTTAATGGCTTCCTCAAGGAAGAGTTGTATATGATGCAACCGGAAGGTTTTGTCGATCCAGAGAACGCTAACAAGGTATGCAAGCTCCAGCGCTCGATTTACGGGCTGGTGCAAGCATCTCGGAGTTGGAATATTCGCTTTGATGAGGTGATCAAAGCGTTTGGCTTTATACAGACTTATGGAGAAGCCTGTATTTACAAGAAAGTGAGTGGGAGCTCTGGAGCATTTCTCATATTATATGTGGATGACATATTGCTGATGGGAAATGATATAGAATTCTTGGAAAATGTAAAGGCCTACTTGAATAAAAGTTTTTCAATGAAGGACCTTGGAGAAGCTGCTTACATATTAGGCATCAAAATCTATAGAGATAGATCGAGACGCCTCATTGGTCTTTCACAAAGTACATACCTTGACAAAATATTGAAGAAGTTCAATATGGATCAGTCAAAGAAAGGATTCTTGCCTGTTTTGCAAGGTATGAGATTGAGTAAGACTCAGTCGCCGACCACGGCAGAAGATAGAGAAAAGATGAGTGTCATTCCCTATGCCTCGGCAATAGGTTCTATCATGTATGCCATGCTGTGTACCAGACCTGATGTGAACCTTGCCATAAGTTTGGTAGGGAGGTACCAAAGTGATCCCGGTAAGGAACACTGGACAGCGGTCAAGAACATCCTGAAGTACCTGAAAAGGACTAAGGATATGTTTCTCGTTTATGGAGGTGACGAAGAGCTCGTCGTAAAGGGTTACATCGATGTTAGCTTCGACACAGATCTGGATGACTCTAAGTCACAAACCGGATACGTGTATATTTTGAATGGAGGGGCAGTCAGCTGGTGCAGTTGCAAGCAAAGCGTGGTGGCAGCATCTACATGTGAAGCGGAGTACATAGCTGCTTCTGAAGCAGCGCGGGAAGGAGTCTGGATGAAGGAGTTCATCACCGACCTAGGAGTCATTCCAAGCGCGTCGAGCCCGATGACTCTCTTCTGTGACAACACTGGTGCTATTGCTATTACCAAGGAGCCGAGGTTTCACAAGAAGACCAAGCACATCAAGCGCCGTTTCAACTCCATCCGGAATTATGTTCAGGATGGAGACATAGATATTTGTAAAGTGCATACGGATCTGAATGTAGCAGACCCGTTGACTAAACCTCTTTCACGAGCAAAACATGATCAACACCAGAACTCTATGGGTGTTCGATTCATCACAATGTAACTAGATTATTGACTCTAGTGCAAGTGGCAGACTGTTGGAGATATACCCTAGAGGCAATAATAAAAACATTATTATTATATCTCTTTGTTCATGATAATTGTCTGTTATTCATGCTTGAATTGTATTGTACGGAAACAGCGATACATGTGTGAATACATAGACCAAAATGAGTCCCTGGTAGGCCTCTAGTAACCAGCTCGTTGATCAACAGATGGTCACGGTTTCCTGACCATGGACATGAGATGTCAGTGATAACGGGATCACATCATTAGGAGAATGATGTGATGGACAGGACCCAAATTTGAGCATAACACGAGATCGTATAGTTCGTAATGCATAAGCTTTTCGGTGTCAAGTATTTATTCCTTAGACTATGAGGTTGTACAACTCCCGGATACCGTACGAGTGCTTTGGGTGTGCCAACCGTCACAACGTAACTGGGTGGCTATAAAGGTACGCATCGGGTATCTCCGAAAGTGTCTGTTGAGTTGGTACGAACCGAGACTGGGATGTTGTCACTCCGTATGACGGAGAGGTACCTCTGGGCCCACTCGGTAAGTCATCATCATAATGAGCTCAATGTGACTAAGTAGTTAGTCGCGGGATGATGAATTACGGATCGAGTAAATAGACTTGCCATAACGAGATTGAACAAGGTATCGGGAATACCGACGATCGAATCTCGGGCAAGTACCGTACCGATGGACAAAGGGAATAACATACGGGATTGAGTGAATCCTTGACACGGTGGTTCATCCGATGAAGATCATCGAGGAACACGTGGGAACCAACATGGGTATCCAGATCCCGCTGTTGGTTATTGACCGGAGAGTGGTCTCGGTCATGTCTACGTGTCTCCCGAACCCGTAGGGTCTACACACTTAAGGTTCGGTAATGCTAGGGTCGTAGAGATTAATGCATGTGGAAACCCGAAAGTTGTTCGGAGTCCCGGATGAGATCCCGGACGTCACGAGGAGTTCCGGAATGGTCCGGAGGTAAAGATTGATATATGGGAAGTCCAGTTTCGGCCAACGGGTGATCTCCGGGGGTCACCGGGAGTGTCCCGGGACCACCGGAGGGGCCCCGGGGGTCCACCGGGTGGGGCCACCCATCCCGGTGGGGCCCCTAGGCCACAAGGGGATGTGTCCAACCCTCAGGGCTGGCGCACCACCAAGGGAGGCCCACCTCCCCTGCGCCTAGGGATAAACCCTAAGGGGAGGGGGGGCCACCACTTGCCTTGGGGGAGGGGGACTCCTCCCTGGCCGCCGCCCCCCCTTGTAGATTGGATCTGCAAGGGGTTGGCGCCCCCCTGGCCCCCTATATATATGTGGGGGGGGAGAGGGCAGCCGCACCTCAGCCCTGGCGCCTCTCCCCCTCCCGTCACACCTCCCAACTCCTTTGCAGGGCAGCCCGGCGAAGCCCTGCTGCGATCTCCACTGCATCCGTCATCACGCCGTCATGCTGCCGGATCTCTGACGACTTCTCCTCCCACCTTGCTGGATCAAGAAGGAGGTGACGTTGCTGCACCGTACGTGTGTTGAACGCGGAGGTGCCGTCCGTTCGGCGCTAGATCATCGGTGACGAAGAACGTGAAGAGTACGACTACTTCATCCTTGCTTCGTTGAAAGCTTCCGCACGCAATCTTCATAACGGTATGTAGATGCACTCTTAGTTGCTCGTTGCTAGATGTCTCCATAGTTGGATCTTGGTGAAGACGTTGAAATTTTTTGATTTATGCTACGTTCCCCAACAAATAGGTCTGTCACCTAGCGGTGCATCAAGGACATATTTCTTCTGTGCAGCAATGAGGATAATCCTCAGATCACGGAACAATTCCGCATCATTGCTACTAACATCTTTCAACTTGGTTTTTCTCTAGGAACATATGAAAAATAAACGGGGAGCAACATCGCGAGCTATTGATCTACAACATAGATATGCTAATACTACGAGGACTAAGTTCATGATAAATTAAAGTTCAATTTAATCATATTACTTAAGAACTCCCACTTAGATAGACATCCCTCCGGTCATCTAAATGATCACGTGATCCAAATCAACTAAACCATGTCCGATCATCACGTGAGATGGAGTAGTTTCAATGGTGAACATCTTATGTTGATCATATCTACTATATGATTCACGCTCGACCTTTCGGTCTCCAGTGTTCCGAGGCCATATCTGCATATGCTAGGCTCGTCAAGTTTAACCCGAGTATTCTGCGTGTGCAAAACTGGCTTACACCCGTTGTATTTGAACGTAGAGCTTATCACACCCGATCATCACGTGGTGTCTCGGCACGACGAACTTTCGCAACGGTGCATACTCAGGGAGAACACTTATATCTTGAAATTTAGTAAGGGATCATCTTAAAATGCTACCGTCGTTCTAAGCAAAATAAGAAGCATAATAAGATAAACATCACATGCAATCAAAATATGTGACATGATATGGCCATCATCATCTTGTGCTTTTGATCTCCATCTCCAAAGCACCGTCATGATCACCCTCATAAAACATGATCATCTCATACAAAAACCGTATAACTCATCATGTCTTGACCATATCACATCACAACATGCCCTGCAAAAACAAGTTAGACGTCCTCTACTTTGTTGTTGCAAGTTTTACGTGGCTGCTACGGGCTTTAGCAAGAACCGTTCTTACCTACGCATACAAAACCACAACGATGTTTCGTCAAGTATGTGCTGTTTTAACCTTCACAAGGACCGGGCGTAGCCACACTTGATTCAGCTAAAGTGAGAGAGACAGACACCCGCCAGTCACCTTTAAGCAACGAGTGCTTGTAACGGTGAAACCAGTCTCGCGTAAGCGTACGCGTAATGTCGGTCCGGGCCGCTTCATCTCACAATACCGCCGAAGCAAAGTATGACATGCTGGTAAGCAGTATGACTAGTATCGCCCACAACTCATTGTGTTCTACTCGTGCATATCATCTACGCATAGACCTGGCTCTGATGCCACTGTTGGGGAACGTAGTATTTTATAATTTTCCTACGATCACGCAAGATCTATCTACCAGATGCATAGCAACGAGAGGGAAGAGTGTGTCTACGTACCCTCGTAGACCGGGAGCGGAAGCGTCAAGCGACGCGGTTGATGTTGTCGAACTTCTTCGCGATCCAACCGATCAAGCTCCGAACATACGGCACCTCCGCGTTCAGCACACGTTCAGCTTGATGACATCCCACGAGCTCTTGATCCAGTTGAGCTTCACGGGAGAGTTTCGTCAGCACGACGGCGTGGTGACGGATATGATGTGTTCACCGGCGCAGGGCTTCGCCTAAGCTCCGCGACGGTATGACCGAGGTGTGATTCTGTGGAGGGGGGCACCGCACACGGCTAAAACAATTCAACTTGTGTGTCTTTGGGTGCCCCCCTGCCCCCGTATATAAAGGAGCAAGGGAGGGAGGCCGGCCGGCCCTTCCTGGTGCGGCTAGGGAGTGGACTCCTACTAGGAATAGGATTGCAATCCTATTCCTAGTAGGATTCACCAAAAGAAGGAAGAGGGAAAGGAATAGGAGAGGTGGCGCCCCCCCCCCAATCCTAGTCCAACTAGGAACCCTAGGTGGGGGCGCCGGCCAGCCCTATGGGCTGCCTCTCTCTTTCCCTTTAGGCCCACTATGGACCATCCCCTCTCGTAGGGGGTTCCGGTAACCCCCTCCGGCATTCCCGATAAATCCGAAACTTTTCCGGAATACTTCCGGTGTCCGAATATAGTCGTCCAATATATCAATATTTATGTCTCGGACATTCCGAGACTCCTCGTCATGTCCGTGATCTCATCCGGGACTCCGAACTTCCTTCGGTACATCAATACTCATAAACTCATAATACCGATCGTCATCAAACGTTAAGCGTGCGGACCCTACGGGTTCGAGAACTATGTAGACATGACCGAGACTCATCTCCGGTCAATAACCAATAGCGGAACCTGGATGTTCATATTGGCTCCTACATATTCTATGAAGATCTTTTATCGGTCAGAACCGCATAACAACATACGTTGTTCCTTTTGTCAAACGGTATGTTACTTGCCCGAGATTCGATCGTCGGTATCTCTATACCTAGTTCAATCTCGTTACCGGTAAGTCTCTTTACTCGTTACGTAACACATCATCTCGTGACTAACTCATTAGTCTTTTGCTTGCAAGGCTTATTGTGATGTGTGTTACCGAGAGGGCCCAGAGATACCTCTCCGACACTCGGAGTGACAAATCCTAATCTTGATCTATGCCAACACCACGAATACTTTCGGAAACACCTGTAGAGCATCTTTATGATCACCCAGTTACGTTGTGACGTTTGATAGCACACAAGGTGTTCGTACGGTATTCGGGAGTTGCATAATCTCATAGTCATAGGAACATGTATAAGTCATGAAGAAAGCAATAGCAGTAAAACTAAACGATCATAGTGCTATGCTAACGGATGGGTCTTGTCCATCACATCATTCTCCTAATGATGTGATCTCGTTGATCAAATGACAACTCATGTCTATGGCTAGGAAACATAACCATCTTTGATCAATGAGCTAGTCTAGTAGAGGCATACTAGGGACATACTGTTTTGTCTATGTATTCACACATGTACTAAGTTTCCGGTTAATACAATTCTAGCATGAATAAAAGACATTTATCATGATATGAGGAAATATAAATAACATCTTTATTATTGCCTCTAGGGCATATTTCCTTCAGTAATACCCCGGGGGCATGGCATGGTCAATTATGAAAGTGAATGCTTAATGATATATTTAACATTTCCTATATAGATGATGAATATTTTTTTATAATACACAATGACATTGTTTAAAGTGTGTGATTTTTTGAAATAGAATGAATATTTTATAAAATACGTTGAACGTCTTTTAAAACACGCGCTAAACATTTTTCTAAAATATGACATACCTTTTTGAAACATAATATGTACTACCTCCGTCCCATAATGTAAGACGCTTTTTGACACTAGTGTAGTGTCAAAAAACGTCTTACATTATGAGACGGAGGGAGTACATTTTAGAAATACGATGAACAGAATGTGAGTGAAAAGAAAGCAGAAAATTTCATTATCATCTACTCACTTATCTTTTGTAGCATTGCTCTTGGTTTTATTTGAGTTCTATTTATGGGGTTTTCCCTACTGCAATTGGTCCATTTTTTTTAGAAAAGGATCATGTACTTAAAATGAGAAAAATAAGTAGAAATTAATAAATTGTTCATATAAGTAAAAACGTATTTTACGGATTTTACAAAAATGTTTTGTATTTTTAAGAAACTATGTAATTTAAAATCGAATAAATACATGAAAATACTAAAAAAATTAAGGAAAAAAAGAAAAAAAACGAGAAATATAAAACGAAAAGGAGTGAATAAAACCGGCCACAAAACCAGCTGGGAACCTCGCTACTCGACCGGTCCATTTCGCGTCGGTGCGAAAAGTTTATGTTGCGGCGAGAACAGACAACAAAGGCCCACGGGAGGTTCTCAGCAAAATCAGGCCGCTGCCGGGCCGCATATTCCCCCCTTCAAGTCAGCCTGAGGTTCCGGAAAACCCTAGCTCACTCCGTCTCCTACCACCGCGAACCCCTGGCTGCCCTCGGGTGACTACCTTCCACCGCCTCCCAGTTCAGCCCCTCATCCGGAGATCTGGTTCGACTTACTGGGATATTCAATCTTCATCACATTCGGCATAATCATGTCGGAATTCGACTGTGGTAATGCATCAATTATTGATTTTTCTCTGCACTGGTTCTTTTTTGTTTCGTTTCCTATAGGAGTCTGTATATTGTTGCGTCTCGCTTTCTTGGAAAGGATCTGTGAATCAGGGCACCTATTTCTATGGTGAGCAGCTATCTGTTGCTACTTTAAAGTCGGGGTCAATAGCTGTTAGTCACAGCTCTCAGATCTGGAGGTGTTCCTCATGTCAAAATCTCAAATTTTTATTGAAACCGAGCTTAATTTGTTGCGCCCCGTTTTATTCTCGCAGTCTTTTTCTTGACTGTTTCATTTGAAATATAAGGTCCCATTTTCCCTTCATGGTCTTGGGTTCACTATTTAACCATTGCTTGTTCTACAGCGTACTACCTACAGTGTAAATTTCTAATCTTTTATGGCGTGTGAATTTGAGATGAAACATCCTTGTTTCAGAGGAAGAAACGATGGAGGTGAAATTTAGGGCCAGTTTAAAGGACCCATCTGTTAAAATTCCTGTTAAATTTGATTTCAAGAAGATTCAGGAGGTATGGTAACTATCCATCTCTATGATGGTCCTTGCCCTTCCATTTTCTTTCTTTATCGCTGGCTTTGACATTATCTCTTTCAGGTTATTTTTCAACAGTATGCTTTGTTCGCCAGGTCCATACCAAATGATATAATCTGTCGTTGACATTATCTCTTTCAGGATATTTTTCAAGAGTATGCTTTGATTGCCCGGTCCATGCAAAATGATATAATCACCCAAGATCCTACTCCTAAGGTTTTTCCCGCTTTATACAAAATTCAGTTTTGCCGTATTGTTTAATTGTTTAGTGTCTATCCTTTAGTATTATTATGCTACTCAAGTTATCTACTGAAAAACATGTTTTTTGTTGTCAAAATACACGTCAACAGGATTTTGCTTATTCTTTTGTGTTTTGTTAATGGGATAACTGACATTTTTTCACCTTTTGTCAACTGTGGATGATTTAGTCGCTACACGCGCTCTTCTATGAACTATCTCCCCAATTGTGTCCCATCTTAGAGAAGGATAACGTCCGGTGCTTACTCAAATTTTTGGTGAGCAAGCGGGGTATGACATGGGAACATACCATCACCTCACAAACCTTAACTTACACGATCAGTTATGATGCCCTACGATGTGCAAAAGTTATATTGGAGGGCAAGGCACCAAGGCTCAATGGACACCATGCCAATCCCAACTGCATTAACCCATATGGATATTTCCCGCTCCATGAAGCTGCCCAAAGGTTTTCTGTTGACATGATCAAGTTACTCTTTCGTCATGGTGCATCAGCCAATGTACGCACAGTCGGGGATAACATCATTGAGAACCTACTCCCACTCCATGTTGCGGTCGAAAATACTTGCCTGCATAAGTATTTGGAGGATAATTTATTTCCATACCAGAACCATCAGGATTATATCTACAAGATTATCCATCTGCTATGCATGCCTGAAATGGTTTGTTTCACTTCCCTCTCTAGACAATGTGGTTTTGCAGCACTATAAATAAAAGGAAGCTTCGGTATTGTCAATTTGTTATAGATCATGAATTGCTGTTAATAAGTTCATAATGATACCAAAGGGCTAGAATATTACATCTCCAGTTGCCAGATACTGAATTGTTCTTACATTTTGTATGTATCCATCTGTTGTCGAATATTCTTCTTTAGACTTTGGTAGGAGGAATTGAGGTGATAAATAGGAAATTGTTCTTTACCACTTACTCCCTCCGTCCCAAAATAAGTGTCTCAAGCTTAATACAACTTTGTACTAGAGCTAGTACAAAGTTGAGACAGTTATTTTGGGACAGAGGGAGTATTTGCATACATATGCTTAAAGGCATTAAGATTATTTTTATGTGGTGATTCCTTTACAGAAAATCTTTTTGGATACGGTTAGACTGCTAGCAGAAAGAACAGATAATCTAGTTGATGAGATATGGAATTACGCGAAGGATGGAAAACTAGTCCAGTCTGCAGTTTTACTTCTGTCAGCTCAAGCGCAAATCCGTGGGGGCTGTTCCTCCGGAAGTAACGGCAATAATAAGCGAGATGGGTTTGATATTATCATGTGCAATATAGTGAGACATTTGGTTACCATAAGAATGGAGAAGAAAAATGCAAATACACGTAAGCTGCGCGAGGAAGAGAGAATGTTTATGGAGTTTACGGGCCTGCTTGTTGATATTGTATCCCAAGCTGGTGAAGCCCTTTCTGCGTACATTCAGTCACATTCAGAGGTACCACCTTTCTGGTCTATTGTAGTTGCAGTTCTTAATTCTTAATATCATTATAGGAAGATGTCTTTGAAAGATCATGAACTGCCTTACACCCCAGCCATTTTCCCCAGCAAATCAGTTAAACTGTTTTCAAATCCTAGCATGTAAATAAAGCCAATAACTACATCATCAGAAATTACATGAATCTACATCTTGACACTACAGGCAATGCATTAACCAGAGGTGCACAACTGCACAGACATACATGTCATGATTTCGGCACATCACAATAACTCTGCACCTACTACCAAATTGAACAGGTATTCATGCCAAACTGGTATGCTGCTTTTTTGAAAACTTTCTGAGAAAACACATGGTTCCTACGTGCTTATGCACGTACCACTTACTAGTACAAGTAAGATGCAGTTCATAACTTTCTAGTATAAGTGTCTAGGAGCATGATTGGTTTGCTGCGAATATTTGGCTAGCCAAATGTTGGAATTGCCAAATATACCAAGATTTGCCAACTATTGGCAACTTTATGTGAGATAGGCAAGACAACTCAGTAATCAACCAAGTAGTAGCCAATATTTGGCACAATGCCAAACATTGGCATGCCAATTTTTGGCACCAAACAAATTATGCTCTAGATTGTGAGATTACAATACATGTGGAAGCTAATAAATTTTGCTGAAGGAATTCATGATGAGTCAATGAAGTAAATTTGCATATGTCGTTATGTACTCCCAATGTCCCAAAATAAGTTGAGACACTTATTTTGTGATGGAGGGAGTACTTTATTAGACCAAGTCATATATGCTTATAACGGTGTTGGTATACTGTTCTATTGCCTTCCAGCTCATATGGTATAGTTGCAAGTTTATCTTCCAAACCACTGTTTCCATCATCTCGCTGCTACAATTGGTCACATGATTGCCACATTATATGTGCTACCTATGCGTTGTCTTTACCTTTTTCTTCCTATTATATCTTGTAACAGCAGCTTGTATGTCATGCAGGCGCCCCACGTGGAGGTTCTGGAGCGGGTTTCTTCTATCCTCAAGGAGTATGGGTTTTGCCCGACAGGAGAAATCGTTGATGTTAAGAACCTGTACTACTCTTGTGTTGCTTCCTATAACAATTTTCTATGCAAATACTTTGTTTAGCTTGTTGATTATCTAATTATTTCTTCCACTTGTTCTTGAAGCTGCCCTTACAACTGTGTAATGTCTGATGAAGAGTTATACCACAAAGGTGTGTTGGGCTTAAGTGATTATTTTCAGATTTAATAACATGGACTGTAACTATTGTTTCATGGAAAACAGGGCTTATGAATTCAACCAAGGGAGTTACAGGAACGGATAATCCGTGTGCTATACATGTACTGGGGCATTCTATCTTCACTTGTTCTTTTGGCAAATGCCTTGTGAGCATCGGTTGTTATTTTTAATCTCTATAAGTTGGATAAAATCACTCAACTATTGGTACAGGATGTTACATAGAAGCCAAAATATTATCTCTTGATTAGAAAGGCAAAACTGGTCTCATCTCTAATCTCTGTCCCCCAGTTGGATCAAACAGGATGTTACATAGAAGCCAAAATATTATCTCTTGGCTAGAAAGGAAAAACTGGTCTCATCTCTAATCTCTGTCCCTCGGTTGGATCAAATCACTCTTTAGTTAACTATATGTACATGATGTTACATAGAAGCCAATATATTATCTCTTGCTTAGAAAGGCAAAACTGGTCTCACCTCTAATCTCTGTCTTTGCCCAAGGAATTCATCACCACCTGTCCCCACAGCGGTGTTTACACTGCAGTTATGGTCATGCCTCAATTTCTGTATGTTTCATGTTTTAGTTTATCCTTTGAATGGGGCAATGCATACTTTGTATAGCAGCCCTACAATTCAATGCCCTGTGAATGGGGTAGTTAGAGGGATGGATGTCGTTTTTTTAAAGGAGTTGATTCCTCTTGTGTTTATTCTTCCTGGTCCTTTTACCTTCTCTTTTGTGTTTGTGGTATTGTGGTGACCTGTTGAAATTGTCTTGCTTGATTTTGGTCATGAATTTTGTGGAAGCGGTCAGAATCATAATATTCAGTATGAGTTCATATTGTGGCAAAGAAAGAAATCTTTAGGATTTTTCTCTGTTTGGAGACATGTGTTTTTCACAATTTTTAACTGAGGAATATTCACTGAAATTTACTATTCCAACTGCTTTGAATTGCCTCTATGTGAAAATGGCCTATTTGTGATCCCATGGCATTTGAACTATGATTATACCGTGAACCTTTTGACGTAGGAAGAAGAGGAATGTAATGATAGACACTCCATGAAGTATATCTTGACAGTGCATTTTTCTGTATGCTTGATCAAAGAGACAAGTTTGACTAAGGACAAAGATAAAACAACTTGGAATTTGAAATGGAGTAATCTTTCGAGACAACAGCAAAGCATGTTTCACTTGCTATATCTGTCCCATGCATCAAGCTGGCTCAACAGCTTTTCATGTTCCTTAAGCTTTGCTACAAACATAATTCGTAGCAACAAAATGATACTGTATAGCTTAAGAATGAAATTGTTCAATAATAATGCAAATAACATATACCCTATCAAATAGTGAGTGTTGTTGGCTGATGATGCTGAATATGGATGATTTTTTGGTTTTCTGATGCTTGTGCTCTATGTCATTGTGGGACAGGCTTCGGAGAAGGATCTGCCTAAGGGTTGGGATAACACATTCACAAGGAGGAAGTTCTTCCCATATTGGAGATCGGTGCTACAGGCCCGGGCTTTTCTGCGGGTGTATCCATCCTATGCAACAGCAGACGCCAGTCGACCTACTGTGCCTACTCCAGTTCCAGGCCATAAGCTTCCCTCGTTGGGAAAAGCTCCACAGCTGTTAAGCAATCGTCAATCCAGAAGACTCTTTGGTACTGGTGCGTCCGCAGCTAGGTCTGCGCTTGGTTATGAAGAGCTCCGTCGCACCCCGGGTAGCTCAATGGACAGCACTGCAGGTCAAAATCACAACCTTTCACTGCTGGGAGGAGTTGCACAAGTAACAAATCATCATCGTCAATCTAGAAGACTGTTTGGTACTGCTGCGTCCATCCTCCTGAAGGTGGCAAGGAAAGCGTGAGCAGTTGGCCACAAAGGCCGAGGTGAGTTCTGCCTTTCCATTTGAAGGTTTTGAACGTGTCCAACAGAAGCTCATGCAAGCAAATAAGCGAGTTGCTTGATAGGCCAACTTTGTGTTGCTATGTCTTATTTTTCTTGTGTTTTAGTCTGTATGGCCTCTTGCTTTCACCTGTCACTTCTTTTTATATTGTGGAGAAATCTTCATGTAAATCTGCAGATTTTAAACTGAATCTCGCCATCTTGTTTTTGTTTGTGCAGGTTGCTGGTGGCACATTTGTAGGTGCACGCGAGCTGTCATTCAGTGCATTTTTCTCCTAGATGGGAAGACGAGGCTGCTGATTCACCGGCTGTGCGCGTGCATTTTTTGCAGCTTGTAACTTGTAAGAGCATGGGAAGATGAGGTTGACGGGCTGTCCAGGGAGAGCTTACACGGCAACCAGAAATAGGTACGGCAGGGGGGCAAACGGATGGTTGGACAGAGAGCCCGGTCATGCGCCTCTTGGACGCGACTCGAGGCCAACGTAGACGACTAGGAAAATGTTAGTTCTTCTTTTTTTTTTTGAGGGAAAGCCGTCACGGCGGTTTATATTTCATGCGCAAAAAGTGATACATCGTTTGTTAATACATCTACTAGAAACCCCGGAGGCTCCGATTTCCAAACAATTGTATGAGAGAACTTCGAGTTTCTAGCCCATAAATCTGCCGCCGCATTGGCCTCCCTAGGGCAGTGGGAAAACATAATAGAAATAAAATTTCTAGCAAGAAAAGAACATTCTTCATAAATTGCGGCTGCCGGGCCTAGCGAACTACCACCCCCTTGCATGACTTCGACGACCTCCATGCAGTCTGATTCGACGCAAATTTTATTGCACCCAACTTCATTTGCGAGTAAGAGCCCATCTCGCATACCTCCTGCTTCTGCCGTAGCCGCGTCTTCCACAAAAGGGATATCACTGCATGAAGCCGCGACGAAGAAACCAGCTTCATCTCGTAAGATTGCACCCGTACCTCCTGTTCCCCTATCAGGATCAAAAGTGGCATCGACATTAAGTTTGAGAACTCCCTCCGATGGCTTACTCCATCCACATCTTCTCAGTTTTGCTTGCTTCGACTTTGCCTTGAAAAAATTCTTAGCAAGAGCTAATATTGCTTGCGCTGACCTGCTTGGTTCATACACATATTCATCATGAGTGTAGCAGCGTCTTTCCCACCAAACGTACCACACTGTAGTGGCCACAAGGTCATTGCGTTGAACATCAGTTGTATGAGCCATGGTATTGTTCGTTGATAGAAGAAGATCAGCCAGCACCGATCCGCCATCCCTCTCCAACGCACACACCTCCTGAACCACGTCTTGCAGTCCCAAAATCCTCCAGATTTCTTGAACTCTAGGGCACAAGAACATGGCATGTCTAATACTCTCACAATCTGAAGTGCAAAGAGGACATTGAGAGCTTGTGATTATATGTCTGTTAGTTCTTCTTAGTTTGCATATAAGATTTGACCACAGTCAAACTTAATAAAGTTTGACTAGCTTTGTAGGAAAATATATCGACATTCAGACTATGAAATCAATATTAGATCACGATGAAATTAACTTCCATAACATATAAGTTTAGTAGTGCATAGGTTCATATTTTTTTCTATAAAGTTAGTCAAACTTTACAAAGTTTGAATTTTTTTCAAATATTATATACAGACTAAAAAGAAACGGAGGGAGTATGATAGGCCAGTGTAGGGTTGTTGATCTTTATTATAGATAGAAGAGAGTTCTCTACTAAGAGCATCTCTAGATCCCGTATAACCTCATCGGGGCGCGTTTTTCGGCGGCTGTATAGGACGGCCAAAAAATATGGCTAGAGCAGGTCCGGTAAAAATGGCTCGGCCCGTAAAATATTTGCTGGAGTGAGTGCCAAGATCAACAACGTGCCAATTAGGAGCACTCCTTTGCCTAGAAAAAAAATAGGAGCACCCCTATGGGTTCATACTACATACCAAAGTTCATGTGAAACATAAATTAAACATAGCATATGAATGTACGTACTACCGGGTGCATAGACTATTCCTCAGCGATGTCGTCGTCCTCGCGGGCGGGTTGCCACGAAGGTGGTGGTACATGAGGGTGCTGGAGAGGAGCCCCGCTAGCCGGGACGCCTCGAAGAGCGTCAAGATCGACAACCGGCGCCGACCCCTAGCTTATAGCTAGACAGAAGGAGCTCTCGGCAGAACGGTCCACAGTAACACTAAAAGAAATAGAGAAGAAAAAGGGAGCACCCTGCGACTGATCCCAGGTCTCCTAGATGATGCATAGTACTGCAAGCCACTGGGTCACCGTCGGGTTCGTGTTAAAATAGTAGGGCGCGAACAACTTGAGAGAAAAGAGTCGTTTTTCATTGTTTTTTGGTTTCTTTCTTTGTTTTTTTTCCTTCTCTTCCCTTTTTTATTGTTTTCCTCTAGTTTTCTTTGTTCCTTTCTCGGTTTTCACTGGCATATTCTTTTCATTCTTTTTTCGTTGGTTTTGTTTGTTCTTTCTTTGTTTCTCGCGGGTTTCACTGTTTCTGTATACACGTTTTTTATATATATCTAACAAAGTTTCCTAATATATGTTTACCATTTTTAAATACAACATTAACAATTTTTTAATACATGATCAATATTTTTTCTATGCACATTTAACATTTTCTAAATGCTTGACAAACATCTTTCAAATACAAGATTAGCATTTTTCTAATACATGGTCAACATTTCTTCTATGCACATTTAACATTGTTCAAATGCTTGATTAACATTTTTTGAATACAAGATTAATAATTTTCAAATGCTTGATTAAAATTTTAGGATACTTTTTTAAACATTTTTTCAAATGCTTGGATGAACATTTTTTAGATACATGTTCCAATTGTTTCACACACATTATATATTTTTTGTATACATTTTCCTTATACATGAGAAATATTTTCTCTAGACACATTTAACATTTTTTAAATGCTTGTTTAACATTTTCTAAAATATTTTATGTGAAGTATTTTTTGTAATATATATTTTTAGAACATTTGGAAGTATAAATGAAAGTAAAAAAATCAAAGACAGATAAGCAAAAAGGTGAAGAAAAGAACAAAAAACGAAGTTGTGGCCTCCCGCGCGCCTCGCCCGGCCCATCTAGCGCTCGACTTGATACGAAGCTTCCCTATGTATGACATAGGGGCATATGTCTCGTTATAAGCGAGACATAGGGGCACCCTGCACGCGTTTGGCGAGATGCGTGAGGAGCCTCGTACAATCTTACTGAAACGGTTTTTGTTTTGGTAATACGATTTAATACTGAGCCGAACATATTGAATTTGGTTATTAAATGTGAAAAAAAGAATTTAAATGCACCAGTAGTAAAAATTGAAAATTTGATTATTATTTTCGATTTCATTTTTGGGTTGGTATTCGGCTGGTCGGTTTTTCTCATGTCCACCCTGAACTCAAACTTTAACTATCCAGAACCTGCCGTTGTGGGTATGTCCCTACTGACCCCGACGAGGATCTGCATGTGGGTGGTGGCGGCGCGGGCTGAATCTGGCACTACAGCCCGGGTCAACGGCTTGCTGTGGGGAGCATCGCGCGGTATGGTGCCCGCGTCTTCGAGGTGGCTCCCCCGCAGTGGGTTCCATATATGCGTTTGTTGCAAGGTTGTCCACCATGGGTGGTGTAACAGTCGTTGCTTGCGGTGTCGGCGACTCCTGGTCGTTCTGGTTGTGGAAGGTGAGATGGAGTTGTTGTCCCCGACCGTGCGGGAGGTGAAAGCTGTACTGCGTGTCCTCAGCATGCATGGTGTTGGTGTTTAGTGCAATATGATCATGATGACGAGGTGTTGTTGTGGCGGCGGTGTTATCCAGCACAGACGATGTGGCGTCAATACTTCGCGAGGGTGGGAGGTGTCCGACGTTATGGATGAAAATTCTACCTGTCATCGGTCAGTGTTGGCAGCGACGACGCTTGTGGGTGTCATTCCCCTCCTTTGAGGCGTCCCTTAGGTGTGTCGACATATCTGCTTCTTTCTTGGGTTATTGTCTCCGGGCGAAAGCCTAGGTCTTGGACTGGCGATGGTGACGTCCTGCGTCGTTACTCTGGCTTGTTCGAATAGAGGTTCTTGGGCGCAATGTACGCCGACGCCGGTGAGTCCAAGACAACAGCTTTCTCGGGACCAATTGAGGCCCTCTCCCCACCGCTATCTCCTTTCGGCAATCATGGATGGTTGGTGTATCAGCAAGGGAAGTCCGGTTAAAGTTGCTACTCTTTGAGGTAATATGTGGTTTGTTGCTTTGATCAAGACAAGTTGGTTTGTGTTGTGTTTGTAATGTCTGCGGAGGCTTTTCTTGAGATTAATTCGGGTGTGGTATGTCTTTGGTCTCTGAAAAAAAACAATCCTCACCACAATCCTCCCGGCCGTCAATTCCGAACCACAGCGCCGCGAAATTCCTGGCCATGGTTCTCAAGCGCCGCCGGAGCGAGCGTGCCCACGGCGATCTCCCCTACAGATGCGACAGATCGAAGCGCATCTCCCGCAACAAATCGGCGGCGCTGGAGACGATCAACGGGTTCTACGCGGCGGCGCTGGACAGGCTGCCGGTGGACGAGATGCCGGCGCTGGTCCCGCGCCTCCTCAAGGCCGGTCTCTGCGTCGGCTTCGCCGACCCCGTCTCCAACATCATCGTCAACACCGTCTCCTCCTACGGCCGCCGCAAGCCCGCGGTCGCGGTGACGTCCACGTCCGACGACGGCAAGAAGGGGAAGAAGAAGGCGAGGGGGCGGCGACGGAAGGCGCTCTCCCGGGCACGGGCAGTCTCCGGCACCGGGAAGGACAAGTACTGGCCGCCGCCCCGCCGCCTCCTCCGCGACATACCCATCGCCGAGCGGTCGCTCATGGCGCTCGTCGCGTTCCTCACCTTATACTTCCCCCGCCTCCCCGCCTGCGAGGCGCTCGAGTATCTCTGCCTGGCCAACGCCGACCTTCTCTCCGCCGTGCGGCTCGTGGAGGAGGACCGCCACTCCAGCGGCGGCTTCAGCCTCGCGTCCCGGACCACCAAGACGGCCCTCAAGTGCGCCGCCTTGGCTGCCTGCCACCCCACGCCCAGGGCCCTCGTCAACAGGTCCTACTCGCTCGCTTCTCGGATGGAGCAGTTGCCCCAGCTCCTGGCGACCGAAGGCGGCTGCCTCTCCCGCACCGCCATCGAGAACATCCACGCATTGCTGATCAAGCCCCGGCGGAAGCTTGGAGGCCTCGCCGGAGTAACGCCGCCACAGTTCCATCTGGAGCTGAGCAGGCCGCCGCCGTTCGTTCCTACAAAATCTCTGCGAAGCACCCTGCTCCACAAGATCTACGGGTTCTACCTCAAGGCACTCGCGTTGCTGCCGACGGACGACCTGCGCATGTACCACCACCGGGGCCTCCTCAAGGCCGGCCACTGCTACGGGCCATTGACGAACCCCGTCTCCAACATTGTGCTCAACACCCTCTGGTACAACGCGGCGTTCCCGCCGGAAGGAGGGCACTCTGCGGCCACCATGATCTGCTCACGCAGCCTTGTTCTCGTCGCATACCGCTCCCTTCGTGGCCTTGTGGCTTACATCCGCGCTTACTTCAGCATGATGTCTGAACACCAAGCCATGCATTGTCTGCTCTTCTCAGAGGTCAATCTCTGGGGAGCAATGGAGATGGCAAGGCAACAAGGGCACACCGAGAGCTCTATGTTGAGGCAGTACAGCGCCTACAAGGCTGCGGCCACCGCAGCACAGCACCCAGATCCTGATGCCGTTGCAGAATTTTTCATGTCAACCTTTCCCATGATGCCTCTACCCATGGAGGAGAGCGAGACACTCGTGTTGGATAATATGGAGCGCATCCAGCAGTTGCTGTCTGAGTACTGTTCCGCCGCCGAGGATTCAGTCCGAAGTACAGCCCCTGTGCTTTCTGACGGGGGATCCAAGTTCCTGTCGTGCATTCTCAGAGATTTCCACGAAGAGGAACGTTTTGTCCGTAGGAAGGTCAGTGCCATGCTGAAGACATACACGCAGAGAACTGGGGTATGTTTGTTTGGTGCTTTTTTCAGTTTTTCAGTATTGTAAATATGAATAGTAGTAACCTGTCTGTCTGATTCTTTCTTCACCATGATATGCACAGGGACCTGAATATGAGCTTCATGTTATCTGTGGCTTGAACTCAAACGTAGGCAAAGCTTCTGTTTGGGGCCTCCATTATGGCCCCTTGCTTCCTTGGCGCCCAAAGAAAACTCAGCATTCTCACATCAACTTTTTGGCAAGGCCGAGAGATTTGCATTCTTCTGACACGGTTCCTATACTGTTCTTTGCTGAGTGCTCCAATGATGAAGATGCCGTCGATGAATCGTCATGTTGGCCGGTCACGGGACATCCTGGTATATATGCTTTCTCTACATTTGAATAGTCTACGCCATATGTTCATATGCTATTAGCTTGCTACATATGTTCCTTAATCCTTTGACAACGTCTTCTGTAACCAAATCCAAATGTGACCTTTTACTAAAAATATAAGATAATCGGATGGGAGGCCCTTTTTATGATAAAAAGAAGAAGGAAAAAAGGGATATAATAGGGCATCTGACCTGGATAGAAACTTCTGTTGAGTCTTTATACAGCTATGCAAATGGTTGTCACAGCAATAATGTGAGAAAAGACTCCTCACCATAAAAATACTACTGATCTAGTAATAAGTAATAACATTCTGCAACTAACACCACCAGGAGTCCAAACAACCCTGTCAGTGCTTCTTCACTCAAGTTCGTAGAAGTCATCACCTATACAAACTCATCCAAATTGCCACTGTCCTTGAATTTATCGGCACGTGTAACATGGCACAGATAACTGATGGTATCTGAGAACAACATATGAATAAATTAGTCCTTTAGGGCATGTACAATGGTTCTAGCTTAAGGATGCCACGTAAGATAAATGATGAGGTGGAGGAGAGAGAAATCATAAGAGAAGGCTTGTCTTAGCTTATTTAAGCAAAGACAAGAGATGATAGCTTAGCACAATTTGTCTCACCATGTTTTTAGAAATAACTAATTATTGAAGATAAGGCTAAGAGATGACCCATTGTAGACTTGTTGTTTTGTCATCTCTAATTTACATGCAAAACTTAAGATAAGACTATCTTAGCAACCATTGTACATGCCCTTAGAGCTTCGTCTTTGCAAGAAACATTCTGAGCATGCTCCGAATTGCTAGGCATGAACACATTTTATACATGCCACTGACCAGTGTTCTTTTGTACATGTGGTTGTCTGCACTTTAGCTACATATATGGTGTTGTTAAGGATTTACCTCTTCTTATCTTAGTGTAGGCTATGAAGTGATGATAATCTTTTCTTCACACAGATATTTCCTTATTGCTTGAACTGATGATTGCTTTTCTTCTTTTTGTGGAAAAAGGCCGTTGTTATTACTGTGAGAAAGAAGGTGCAAAGATTGTACATCCAGATCTAGAGAAGTATATTGGGCGGGACACCGACTTTGAGCGTATGGCTTGCAATGACCGCCGTAGCACGACGACTGAAGATTATATCAGTGATGGCGAGTTTATAATTGATTCTTCTGCAGACGTATGTGAGGAGGATTGCATCTATTTCGACGCCGATAGGGACGCCAAGTGTGCGGAGTTCTTGAATTCCCGTGGCAGGACTATGCAGGGTCCCAGACTCGTTTAGATAACTTTCAGCTTCAGGTCTACTTTGTTGTTACCATCGCTTGAACTCTGCCCGGGAATGTTGCACAGATCTTAGGTTCATCAAGGATGCTCACATTATCTATGCGAGGATATACATCGATCATCCGTTCAGTACTGTTGCCGATGCTGGCAAGGTAAATGATTTCCTGTGTCTGTAGACCTCCGTAGTTTTTTTTTTTTTTTGGAAAAGCATTGCTTTTATTACTTAACGGTGTCGGGGTATATCCCCCCGCAACACTGGCAGCCACATTGGCTGGTACATCGGACTCATACTCCACACACTGGTTTACTGGATACAAACGGCCGATTTTGGTCAACTCATGTGCAACTGAGTTTGCACTACGCCGACAAACCTCTACTACATAAAAAGAGAACCACATTTTCAATTGGAATTTCGTATCCTCGATGACAGCTGCATACGGCGATGAATCTACCTTCCGAAGGTCTAATGCTTCCGCCGGAAGCTGTGAATCAGTCTCGAAGACATGTCGAACAACTCCGAGGTCCGCTGCAAGGGCAACCGCATGGGACATGGCAATAACCTCTGCGCCAAATGGATCACTGATGGTGGCCTCCACTTGTCAACATTCGTTTTCTTTGGCCCCGGGGTATAAACTTGCTCATATTCGAGTGTTAGGCTGCGGGTCCTGCGGGCCACCTCAGCTGGTGTAAGTGGTGATTCCCCTTTCTTAACTTGTTCCTGCTACTCCACCACAACCACCAGAAAGTGAGAATCTTCATGCGCTTCTTTTCATCACAGCCCCAAAGATAATCCAACATTGCATGCATGTCCGTGATGTCCTCCAGATCCATTCTCTCTTTCTCCAAACCTAGTTCCCTCCATATCTCCTTAGACTTGGAGCATTTGACGAACAGGTGAGCCTCGTCTTTGTCAGTTCTACCTCAAAAATAGCATTTCGTGCTCTGTGGTGTCATGCCCCTCCTTTGCATGTTAATCAACATCGACAGTGACTCGTGCTTGATCCTCCAAGCGAACATCTGAATGTTCCTGGGACACGGTAGCTTCCAGATCCGCTTCCATGAGTCATCGGTACAGCTGTTCAGATTGCCCACGGCATGAGAGCTCGTCCCCACTCCACCATTTGCGTCCACCTTCAACAGCTCGACATGTAGTTTGTACGCGCTCTTAACCGAGTGTAGCCCCTTGGGATCAAACTGCCATGCGATGAAGTCGCTAACGCCGTCCCGTAGTGGCATTCGTAGTATGTGATGCACATCATCCGGCCAGAATGTTTCTCTGCGAGTCTCTCATCCCACTGCCCGATAACCGGATCTATGAGATCATTAACATACTCGAGGATATTGTTCCCCCTCGGGATATTGTTCCCACATAATTAGTCATCTCCGGGCCCTCCTTCACCTCCGAGCCATCCTCCCTCCTTAACATCTTCACTTTGTTATGTTTCTTCCTTGCCGCCACAACTGCCATGAAATAACGAGTGTTCCTGTTACCCTTCTTCAGCCAGGTGATATGTGATCTCTGTTTAGCTTTGGTGTTCCTCTTCTGTTCTAGATCACGCACCTCGCACCTCAGCTGTGCCTCCTGTCGCACTTTGTTTTCGGAAATTGGGGTCCGCATACATCTTTCCAGCTTCGTTCTTGCTGTTTTCAACCTCCCTTCCAACTCTCACACCACTTCTTTATGCCACGTTTTCATTCTGCCCGCTACCCTCTTCATAGCTTGTGCCACTCCTCCTCCCCCTCTCATCCAGCTCTCCTCCCAGGCCCCTTGGATCACAACACTACAACCCTCCTCCTGTAACCACCATGCTTCAAACCGAAAACCCCCATCCCCTCTTCTCCCTCCTACTCTTTCACCTGACGTAGTGACGATGATCGGCCTGTGGTCGGAGTGTCGAGGGTTTCCATTAATCACCTCAAAGTCCGGGAACTCCTCACACCACTGAGCATTTGCAGTCGCACGGTCGAGCCGTTCACAGATATAAGATTGCACCTCTTGACTATGATTTCTCCAAGTAATTTTCCCCCCACAAAGCCAATATCACACAGCCCGCACCGCTCCAAGCTCTCTCGAAAGGAATCCATGCATGATTGGGACCGCGGTACCCCTCCACTCTTCTCATCACTAGTGAGGATTTCATTGAAGTCTCCGAGGCATATCCAAGGTCTCCCATCCTGGTGTTGTTGCCCTAACAGTTTGATTGTTCTCCAAGTCTCCTTTTTCCTTTCTGCTTCTGATTCTCCGTACACCCCCGTCAACCTCCAGATCTTCCCATTTTCTTCTGTCACATCAACGTCAATATGCCTCCTACCATAGGATCGCAGAGAAAGGTTCTGCTCCCTTCTCCAAAACAGTGCAATCCCCCTACTCCGTCCAGTCGGGTCCCACGCAAGCATCTGGGTTAGACCTAGAGACCATCTAAACTTGTCCAGTTCCTTTTCCGTCAACCGAGTTTCCGATATAAAGAGTACATCGGGGTCCTCCACTCTCCCCATTTCGAGGAGACTTTGAACCACCGGGCCGTTCCCCAACTCCCGGCAGTTCCAGCTTACTAATTTCATTGTTCCCGGCGGGGTTCCTCCTGCAACCCGGCCGATATAGATTCAGAGTTGGTCTGCTTGTCCTTCGGTTCACCCCGATCTATTGCATGAGCTGGTTCGAGCCCCTCCATACCCTCATTCCGTCCCTTTTTAGCTGCAGTCTCGTCACCACTGTTACTGATGCTTCGCTTCTGCCCTAGGAGCTGCTCCCCTTGTGTGTTGGGGCAAGGGGACTGGTCAGCCCTCTCCCTCCTCTTAAACTTTCTGCCATTAGGGTTTTTGTTGCCGTTAGTGTTCCTGGAGCCCTTGGTTGTCATCTACGCTTCCGTCGCTGCACGGGTTGTCTCCAGACCCATCTCAGCACCTTTGTCCGTACCCTGCATCTCCTTTTTTCCTCCCTCCACGGACAGGGCCTGCTCCCCCTCTCCCTTTGATGCCTTACCACCCCCTCCTCTCCTCCGAGCCCTCCTCTAGCAGCAGCTTCTTAGGGACTCCCGAAAGTGCCATTGAATGTTTATTCTTGGCCGGGCTGGTGACCTCCTCTCCCTTTTCTGATTTGCCAGACCCATCGCCACTTCCCCTCGCGCCCTCCTTCCGCCATGAAAGGCTATCACTCCCACTTCCTGTCCTGCCGCTTGAACGGCTGAAACCGAAACTCCTGTTATTTCCTAGCTCCCTACCTCCTCTTCTCCAGCTTCCTTCTTCGCCCAACCCCCTCCTATGCCCCATGTCTGCCTTCAGCCGTCTCCCATACCGCGGTGTCTCCCCTTTCTTCAGTTTGATCTCATAGTCCTTTTTGCTATGCCCGAGTCGACCACATGTATAACAGAAGTCTGGAAGAAATTCATACTCGAATACGCACCATCCACTATCATCTTCATCATCTCTCATCCTCCTCTCTTTCTGCTTCTTTTGTTCATCCTCCTCCTCCAGGGTAAACCCCCTCATGATGGGCTTGTCTATCCTCATTCTTACTTTGACCCTAATGAACTTCCCTATTGCACTTCCATCCGCACCTGCGTCTGCTTCTATGAACTGGCCGATAATGTTGCCAATGTCCTCTGCTGATTCCGCGTTCATCATGCCCAAGGGGAGGTTGTAGACTTGCACCCAAATTGGTGTGTTGTTGAATTCATACTCGTCCAGTCTCTTGTATGGGTCAAACTCCTCTACCACCAACAGGTCATTATCAAACATCCATGGCCCATCCTCCACAGCCCTCCTTCTTCCCGATTCTTGCAAGAACGTGAACACAAACCGATCTCCCCTACATCCTTATAGTCTATCCCTTTGATAGGGCACCAAACTTTGCCAAGAGACAAGGAGATCGCATCCGGGTGCGCCAGCTTCTCGGAGAAGAGTTTGCCCACCGCCTGCGCTCCAGCACTTTTACCCTTCTCCTTCACCATACTCCGGATCTTGATCCCCTTCTTCTCCTCATCTGAGAGTTTCAGCCCCCTCATCATCCCCGCTACTCCCTCCATCGCCGCCCCCTACCCTCCACTCCCCGCCTAGGGTTTATGGGTGTATTACGACCGTGCGCCCCAGGATCACACAGAAGGCTTATGGTGGGAGGGATGGGCGCGGAAAAGAGGAACGATCTACGCCGACGACCTGGAGCCCGCCGCCGGGAAGGATGCGGACAGATCGTTGGTCAGCCGAGGAAGGAACGAGGGCTCACTCCGTGATCGCCTCCGCAATCGCCGCACCAGAACGCAAACCGTCACCTAACGGGACGGACCTAGCAACACCATAGACCTCCGTAGTTCTTTAGTGTTAACATTGCTAATAGTGAGGCATTTTCATATTGTGAGTTTGATAATAGTAGCATCAGGGCCGGTCCTGATATTTCAGGGGCCCAGGGCGAAATTACAACCCACGACCCCTACTATAAAGATCAAAGTCTAGATTGAAGTAAGAAATAGAGCAACGGGCACACGAAATCAAAATTTTGTACTGCGTCATATGCGAGACCGTCTAAGATCTGACTGCTGCTGCACCATATGAACGTGGCCAACTAGAAAGAGGAGGTTAGGGATGACCTTATAAGTGAGGTGGCTTCGTCTTGCACATGAGAGGCATCTCACGAATGGGGCATAACACAGCGGGACCGGGGACCTGGAGGAAGACCAGCCGGCCGCATGGCGGAGAGCGATCTACATCGGCGTTGCGACTCTCGATCGGGGCCCTGGGGGGAATAGGATCGCCACGAAGCGGCGAACTCGCGATGGAAAGAAGGAAGACATGGATTTCTCCGTGTGTCTAGGTCACTGCCTCCTTATGTTCTGGGCCATGGGCTCCTTGCAAACCCCCTGGAGGGCCCCCCTAGATTTCAGGGGCCTTGGGCGGCCGCCCCCGCCACCCCCTCAGGGCCGGCCCTGAGTAGCATGTCATTGTGGGCGAAGGACATCTGTGTGTGTCAACTAAAAAGTGACGTCTCTGCTTCCAGTCGCCTTGTTGAATGCATCCTTTGTGGCTTTGTCAAGACAAGAATGTGTATTTTCCGGGTGAGTGCTCTGTTTAACTGAAGCAACTTAACTAATTAGTCATGTTTGCAATGTAGGGGCAAGAAAGATTAAATCATATCAGATATAGTTAGGTCATGTACGATGGTTGATAAGACAGTCTTATATTAATCATGTCAGATATAGTTAGGTCATGTACGATGGTTGATAAGACAGTCTTATATTAATCTTGCCACGTAATTTAGAAATGACAAAAAATTATGGTGTTTCTTTTCTCTAGCAATTTGTTGAGAAGGCAACACTTCTTTTTCTTGTTTCTTTTTTCTCCACCTCAATATCTATTCTACATGGCACTGATAAGATAGCATCATTGTAGATGCCCTTACTAACTAAAATAAATTCAGATTAAAAAGAACAAATCATATCATGAGTAGAGGTGATGCATGAGATGTTACCGGAGTGTGCCCTTTGCTTCCACTTCTCGTGCTTCATCAACCCACTGCTCACAGACAAAAAATAACATGTCACATTACGAATAGTTATGAATCAGAATCGGATTTTGAATTGTCCTATCAATGTTGTCATATATAATTTTGCTATTTTTGAGTTCCGTTTAGACTTCACTGTAGATAAATGTTATGTTTACGTCGTACAACCTCCTTTGAACATACTAGATAATTGCACGTGTGTTAGAGCGGGGCAATAAATATTCTAGTAGGTTCGCCTGTGATTTACCTACTCATATTGGTGTGGATTCAAAAGAAGGATTTTATTTGGTAAGCTCTTATTTGATAAGCATTTATTGTCTTAGTGAAGGAAACCATTTTTTTTGGTAAATCAATAAGAGATAGGACAGTTAACGCGATTTTGAGAGAAACCCGATGAAAATAATCAGATATGGGAGGAAAAGTTTTTAAAAAGGAGGGGGGCATACATAAGATTGGATGAGCTAATGATATAACGTAAAATTCTTTTTAAGTAGCAGATACATGATGTAATTTTATTGTCTTTTTTCTTGGATGCCAATATCTGGTAACTGTTCCTAGGGAGGGCTCCCACATCGAACAACTCGTTCCCTCGGATAGGGGCAGCGAGTGAATGAATTAGTTGGGGATTCCTATTAACGAGGGACCTCAAGGATCGAGCTACGCGGCAGTAACCACCATGCCAGCATTCCCGGTCTGATATATAAGGGCATGTACAATGGTTGATAAGATAGTCTTATCTTAAGTTTTGCATGTAAATTAGAGATGACAAAAAAACAAGTCTACAATGGGTCATCTCTTAGCCTTATCTTCAATAATTAGTTATTCCTAAAAACATGGTGAGACAAATTGTGCTAAGCTATCATCTCTTGTCTTTTCTTAAATAAGATAAGACAAGCCTTCTCTTATGATTTCTCTCTCCTCCACCTCATCATTTATCTTACGTGGCATCCTTAAGCTAGAACCATTGTACATGCCCTAATGTCTTCTTCCATCATTTCTTATTTCTTCTTTCTTTTTTTTTGTTTTTTCATTTTCCTTTTTTTTCTAACAACTTTTTTTTTCTTCATGCTTTAATGATCGATGAACTTTTCTTAAAATCGATGAACTTTTTTCTCAAAATTGATGATTTTTTATTCAATTCAGTTCAATGAACTTTTGTTCAAATTTGATGAACTTATTTCAAATTTGTGTATTTTTTTGAAAATTCATGAACCTTTTCCAATTTCAATTTTTTTTCTAAATTTGATGTCCTTTAAAAAAATGGATGAACTTTTTTCAAAATCAGTGAATTTTCTTCTTCAAATTTGATGGTTTTTCTAAAAGCATCAATGAACTGTTTTTTTTAATTCATAAGCTTTTTAAAAAATTTGATGAGCTCTTTTCCTAAAAAAAATCAATATTTTCCATATTGTTTTCAGATATATAAAAAATCTAGCGGAATGCAAAGGTTCATCTGTTTTAGTGGAATGGCGCGAGTTTGAATGGCGGGAGTAGTAAATAGCGCAGATACAAAGGTTCTTAAATTATTTGTGTTCCTATCAATCACTAGCACTAAGTAGCTCTATTGGTTAGCAAAACACTTCATCTGTTTTAGTGGAATGGCGCGAGTTTGAATCCAGGTACATGCATTTAACGCGCCGAATAGGGGTGAATCCTATTCGGCGCTGCAGGCACCGGTTACTACTGTTTCTGCAAACCGACGCTGCTGGCGCGAGTTTGAATCCTGCTCTTAAATAATAAAATTGGATGTCTTTTTGCCATACTGTGTATTTTCTTTGTCAAAACAATTAACCCAGAGGGTGATGAAGTTCCTGATCGTCCTCCTTCCCCTCCTCCTCCGTCTGAGGCCTGGAGAGCAATTGTGCAAGCGACGAACCAGAACACCCAGATGCTTATGCAAATGATGTAGAACATTCAAGCAAACCAAGCAAATCAAGGTGGTCATGGGAACCAAGGCCAAGGCAATTTGTTCAAACAACCTCACTTTGCTACACTCAACCAGTTCCTGGCAAACCAACCAAAGGCATTCAGTTACTGTGTGGATCCGCTAGATGCTGAAGTCTGGATTACAGACATCAAGAAGCACTTTGAATGCAGTAATGTGAGACCTGAGGATTATGTCAAGTTTGCCGCCTTCCAACTCAAGGACCAAGCCGCTGATTGGTGGCAGCAGTACAAAGATTCCAGAGAGGGACGTGAAATCTCGTGGACTGACTTCTGCAAGGATTTTCGCTCTTACCACATTCCAACTAGTGTCATCGAGGGTATGCGTGAGCAATTCTGCAACCTGAAGCAAGGCACCATGTCCGTTTATCAATACAATGTCAAGTTCCAGAACCTTGCCCGCTATGCCAAGCAAGACATCCCAGATTCCAAGAGCAAGATTTATCAGTTCCGTGGTGGTATGAAGGATGAACTCCAGCTAGCTCTCACCTTGTTTGAGCCGGATGAATTTGATCAATTCTATAACATGGCACTTAAGCAAGAGGCAGCCCAGCTCAAGGTTGAAGCTTCCAAAAAGAGGATCAGAGATGCTGTCAACTCCTCTTCTTCCCAAGTGGTCGCAAAGCAGCAGAAGTTTTGGCTTCCACCTCCTCCAGTGCTCCGCCCTCCCAACAACAACAACAACAACAACAAGCATTCTGGTGGCCGTGGTTTCTCCCACCCACCCAACCCAAGCAAACAGTCCAAGAATCACTTTCAAGCTTCAAAGTCAAGTGCTCCTTATCACCGTCCTCTCTCAGAAGTGGTTTGCAACAAGTGCACTCAGAAGGGTCATTATGCTAACAAGTGTCCCAACCCAAGGCGCCTTCCGCCTCCTCCACCTGTCAGCACTGCTATTGTCAAGCACAATCCCAAGTGAGCAAGAGTGAATCTGATGAATGCAGCTCAAGCAGAGAATTCTTCAGATGTGATACTTGGTAATCTTCCAGTCAACCTTAAACCTGCTAAAGTCTTGTTTGATTCGGGTGCATCATGCTCTTTCATGTCTCAGCCTTTTGCTTCGAAACACAATGTTGACATCAAAAGTTTGCCAAGGGAATTATCAATTGTTTCCGGAAAACTAATGCATTCTAGCTTGTTTGCTCCGGATATATCTATTTATATGGGTGATTACCGCTTTCTGGTTTCTCCGGTTATTCTCGGCAACTCCGACATTGATCTTATTCTTGGGATGGATTGGCTTTCCTAGCATGATGCTCACATTGATTGTGCAAATAAGGAAGTCAAGCTTACTCATCCTGACGAAGACGTGATTATCTTCGCCTCTCGAGATAACACAATCAGGCTATTCTCTCTCAATGACAAGGGCGAGATTAATGCCATCTCTCAAATTCCGGTGGTCAATGAGTATGAAGATGTTTTCCTTGAAGAGCTTCCAGGCATGCCTCCGCATCGTCAAGTTGAATTCGTCATTGAACTCGAGCCCGGCACCGAGCCAGCATGTCGGCGTCCGTACAAGCTTTCCCCTGAAGAGTTGAAGGAGCTGAAGAGACAACTCGATGAGCAAGGGCGTATGGGTCTAATCAGGCCTAGCACTTCTCCTTGGGGCTGTGGTGTTCTATTTGTCAAGAAGAAGGATGGCATGGAGCGCCTTTGCGTTGATTACCGGCCATTGAACAAGAAGACAATAAAGAACAAGTATCCGCTCCCCAATACCAATGAGTTGTTCGAGCAGCTCAAAGGAGCAAAGGTGTTCTCAAAGCTTGATCTCCGGATGGGTTACCACCAGATCCGTATCCGTGAAGAAGATATTCACAAGACCACATTCAGAACAAGCTACGGCTCCTATGAATACACGGTCATGTCTTTTGGCCTCGCAAATGCTCCACCCACCTTCTCGAGGATGATGCACTTCATTTCAACCCCTACACCAATGAATTTGTTCTCGTCTATCTGGATGACATCTTGGTATTCTCCAAGAATGAAGAAGACCATGCCAAGCACCTCCGTTTGGTCCTGGACAGACTCCGTGAACACAAGTTCTATGCGAAGTTCTCCAAGTGTGAATTCTGGCTGGATAAGGTCTTATATCTTGGCCATATCATCTCTGCTGAGGGTATTTCTGTCAACCCCGAGAAAGTTGAAGCGATTGTCAACTCGGAACCCCCGCAGAACGTCAAGCAACTCCGAAGTTTCCTTGGTCTCGCTAGCTATTGCAGAAGGTTCGTTGAGAACTTCTCCAAGATTGCCAAGCCTCTTTCCAACTTGCTGTAGAAGAATGTCAAGTACAACTAGTCTCCCGATTGTGATGTGGCATTCAAAACACTCAAACAAAAGCTCATCTCTGCTCCGGTTCTGACTCCTCCGGATGAGTCCAAGCCCTATGAAGTATTCTGTGATGCTTCTCTACAAGGACTTGGTGGTGTTCTCATGCAAGACAAGAAGATTGTGGCATACACTTCTCGGCAATTGAAGCCAAATGAGAAGAACTACCCCACACATGATCTCGAGCTAGCAGCAGTGGTACATGCCTTGATCACGTGGAGACACCTTCTGTTGAGCAGAAAAGTGGACATCTTCACCGATCACAAGAGCTTGAACTACATCTTCACACAGCCGAACCTGAATCTTCGCCAGACTCGTTGGGTTGAGATGATCCAAGAGTATGATCCAAGCATCGAATACACACCTGGCAAGGCCAATGTCATTGCAGATGCCTTGAGCAGAAAGGCATATTGCAAAAGTCTCCTTCTCAAGCCGTTTCAGCCTGAGCTTTGTGAATCATTCAGGAAGCTCAACCTCCAAGTCGTTCCGCAAGGCTTTCTTGCAAATCTTCAAGTTTCTCCTACCTTGGAAGATCAGATCCGTGAGGCCCAGCTCAGGGATGCTATGGTGCAGAAAGTGAAACATGTTATTGCTAAGGGCACTCCCAAATACAAGTGCTATCGCGTTGATGAGAAAGACACCTTGTTCTTTGAGGACAGAATTGTGGTTCCCAAGGGTGATCTCAGGAAGCTCATAATGAACGAAGCACATGATTCCCTCCTGTCGATTCATCCTGTAAGTTCCAAGATGTACCAAGACCTCAAGAAATCTTACTAGTGGACTCACATGAAAAGGAGATTGCCCAATTCGTGAATGAATGTGATGTCTGCAGAAGAGTGAAGGCAGAGCATCAACGTCCAGCCGGTCTCCTCCAACCTCTTCCTATTCCCGAGTGGAAATTCGACCACATTGAAATGGATTTTTTCACTTGGTTTCCTAAGTCCAAGAAGTGGAATGATGCTATCTGTGTTGTGATTGACAAGCTAACCAAAGTAGCTCACTTCCTTCCAGTAAAAGAATCCATCAATGCAACTCAGTTGGCAGAGTTGTACACTTCCAGAATTGTGTCGTTGCATGGCATTCCTCAAGTTATCTCCTCAGACCGTGGAAGTTTGTTCACTTCCAAGTTCTGGGACTCCTTCAGTCAGCCATGGGCACTAAGATCCGTTTCAGCACTGCATTTTACCCTCAGACTAGTGGTCAAGTCGAAAGAGTGAACCAGATCCTCAAAGACATGCTCAGAGCTTGTGTCATCTCTTTTGGCATGAAGTGGGAAGATTGTCTTCCATTTGCCGAGTTCTCTTACAAGAACAGTTTCCAAGCAAGTGCCGGCAAAGCTCCTTTTGAAATCCTCTATGGCAGAAAGTGCCGTACCCCTCTCAACTGGTCCGAAACTGGTGAACGTCAACTTCTTGGCAATGACTTGATCTCAGAAGCTGAAGAAATGTGCAAAGTCATACGCGAGAATCTCAAGGCCGCTCTGTAATGACCAAACCTCGAAGGATTTGAGTCTCTGTGCTTACCGTGCTAGTCCCTGGATCGAACTCGCTAGCACACACAGTATAGATGAATACCAGAATACAAGTGCATCATTTATTACAACGTATGATCCAGAGTATATAAAATAAAACAATCTGCATAGCTCATGGCTAGCTATTATTCAACCACACAACGGAAAGTAGCAGAAAATAACGATGAGTCCCATCATAGCCCAACTGGCGATGCTGAGTGCAGACTCGTGACCCTAACGGTACCTTACTCCTCGTCTGAAAATCCTGCAACATGAGACGTTGCAGCCGTATAGGTCAATATATTGAATGTATTGGCAAGTTACACAGGAGAAGTAATAAAGCAGACCTACATGTATATGCATAGAACAACAAAGGAAGGCTTGGGGGTTTATTTTGCAGAAAGCTGATTTTGTCCTCATAACTACCTAATAGTCAATTTTTCCTTTAGTTATTTTATTACTACCATTGAATGCACAAGGTTGAGTTGGCAAAATCAACTCCAACCTACCCATTTATTAAATTGCCCACAAATATTATTAAGTGTCACATCTGTCAAGATCATCCAACAACTGTAATGGCATAGTGGCTCAAAATATCCATAACCGGGGACACGACTAATCATGATTAGTTTTATTACTCTGCAGAGTTTTGCACACTTTACCCACTAGACTCAACCCGAAGATTGAGACAAAGCCTTTTAGAAGTAGTCACCTCCACCCCCGGCAGCCGGTACACCTATCCATATCTACATCTGCTAGCATACCTGGGCGAGGATCCCACAACCTACTCAACTAAGCCAGAGCCCATATAGCTAGTGGTCGCGCATGGAAGCTACTAGTCATTAAGTCCGTCTGATCTTTTTGAGCCTGGGCGGCCGTCCACTTACATTCAGAGGGTATAAACCATGATGTTCTTAAGACCACCCATCAATACCACTTCCGCCCAGAGGTGAGTTAAGTCCTGAATTACTACTCAGTTTGTTAAATATTAATAATCCTCACATAAGCTCAATGTATACAGGAACCAACCCTATCTACAAGCATAGCAAAACTATACCTACCACGATTTGCAAAAGACGGGAGATAGTTCAACAATATAGCTCAAATTATAACAATCCTATAATGCATAAATTTATAGTGTGGCATAACCTACAATGCATAGGAAAACAATATGTAAAGGATGATCAACATGTAACTTGCCTTGGATCTCGTTCAAAAAGTCACACTCCTGACAATAGCTCGCGTCGCACTCCGGACAATCTACACGTTTCACACAATAAAACAAATCAATCACCGAAACTCTAATAAAGCCAAAAATAAAGCCAAAGCAAGAAAATCATTTTAAAACTCAAAAACAGCAGCAATATAACATGCACAGATGATCTATATTGCACTACGGTCACAATGCAAAAAGAATCGCTTGATTCCGATAAACGGTTTAAAAGATACGGCCTCCGGAAGGTATAATTCAAATTCAAACGAATTCAAATTTGAATTGTGCAAACATGTGAAAAATTGGTACTGTGATGAAGAGGAGAATTTTGTGAGTGCACAGGAAAAAGAATCACCTAATTTGGATTTACAGAATAAAAGATATAGCTAATTGAAGAAATGAGGAAAACTAAGAAAAAAGACAAAAGGAAACAGAAAACATCTGGACAATGCGCAGAACTCCTGTTGAGACTCCTGTAGCAAACTGCCACATGGCAGCAGCCCATTGGCTGGGCGCGCGTGCTCACCAGAATAGGGGAAAAACGGCGGCGGCGGCTCGGGCGTCGACGGCGGCGGCTCTCAGGTGGGTCTCCGGTGAGGGTGAAGTGACGGGTGGGTGCGTCGTCGAGTGGCGGATGCTGTGGTGGTGTCGGACGGCGGCGGGGAGGTCTGTAGCGGCGGCGGTGACGAGATGAACGGCGGCAGTGCTCCGGCGGCGGCGGACTTGCTTGTTGCTCTCGCTCCGGCGGTTCTCTGTCCACTAGGAGATGTCAGGAGAAAGAGGTGTGGAGAGGGGAATCGGTAGGATCAATAGGGAAAGCTCAGGATGCTCTTACGGCGCCGACATCGTCCGGTGAACGGCGGCGGACACGGAGCTCTGGGGCGAGATCCAAAACGCTGGTGCAGCGCGTGCGAAGAAAGAAACGCGAAGGGGGG
>LR738714.1:576658634-576685939 GCA_902687465.1 Secale cereale
GGGGCTTAATTCGAGTGCCCTAGGGCTTGGGCTCGCGCGTGGTGTTTCAGACGCGTCCTGTATGGACCAGGGGCGTGGGGCGGATCGGCTTGGCCTCGGCGTGCGCGCTCGGTGCGGTCGAGTCCGGCACGGGGAAGGAGACGGACAGGGGCGGGTGCGGGGCCACAGTCAGCGAAAGGGGGAAAGCGGGTCGGGTGTGGGTCGGGTACGTGATGCGGTGCGGCTTACCGCTTCGGGCGGAGTTAGCTGGCTCGGGCTGGGCCGCGGTGCTGGTGCGGCTCGGCCGGCTGGCTGGCTGCGCTGCGCTGCGCTGCTGGCTCGCTTCTTTTTTTTAACAACCAGCAGCAAACCAAAATAAAATAAAATAAAATAGACAATATAAATTCTAAATAAAAATACTTAGGCACACAGTAAAAACAACTCTAAAATATAAACTACAGGAACACTAGTTCCAAAGCTAATGCAATTTTGTAAAATGATTTTGATGCATTTGGCCACTCAAACAGCAAATAAAACTCAAAAATAAATACTTTTGAGCAAATGAAAAATTCCAGAACATAATAGATGGACTGGTAACAATATTCTGCACATTATGAACATTTTTAAAACAGGGGAGAAGTCATGTTATCTCCACTCGAATAAATTGCCTTTAGTTGCATAATGAAAAGAATATTGCAGAAAGACAAATAATGCAATAAAAATATGATATGCAAGTGAATGATGTATTAACATCCAAATTAGGAAAATTGGGATGTTACAAACCTACCCCCCTTAAGATGAATCTCGCCCTCGAGATTCGGGCTGGCTAGGAAATAGGTGTGGGTGCTCCTGCGTGAGATCTTCCTCTCGTTCCCAGGTAGCTTCTTCCTCTGTATGATGATCCCATTGAACCTTGCATAACTTAATTATCTTGGTGCGAGTAACTCTCTCTGCTGTCTCCAGAATCTTAACAGGCTTCTCCTCATATGTCAAATCACTCTCCAACTGAATTGCATCAAGTGGCACTGTGTCCCTCAATGGAACATCCATCATCTCTGCGTGGCACTTCTTCAACTGAGATACATGAAACACATTATGAACTCCAGACAAAGATTCTGGCAACTCCAGCTGATAAGCTACCTCTCCTCTACGCTCCAAGATCCTATAAGGCCCCACGAAACGTGGTGCTAACTTACCCTTAATGCCAAACCTCTTAATTCCACGAAGTGGTGAAACTGGAAGATATGCACGGTCTCCTACCTCATATGTCACCTCTTTGCGCTTTGCATGTGCATAACTCTTCTGTCTGGATTGTGTTATCTTCAACCTGTCACGAATCAGCTTGACCTTCTCCTCAGCATCTCTGATCAAGTCTGGTCTAAAGAACTGTCGCTCTCCAACCTCATCCCACATCAACGGTGTCCTGCACTTCCTGCCATACAATACCTCAAACGGTGCCATCTTCAGACTAGCCTGATAACTGTTATTATATGAGAACTCTGCATAAGGTAAATTATCATCCCAACTGGACCCATAGTCCAAAACACAAGCTCTCAACATATCCTCCAAAATCTGATTTACCCTCTCTGTCTGCCCATCAGTCTGTGGATGGAAAGCTGTACTGAACTCCAGCCTAGTGCCCAAGGATTCATGCAACTGACGCCAAAATTTAGATGTGAACTGAGTACCTCTATCAGACACTACCTTCCTTGGAACTCCATGCAGACAAACAATTTTAGACATATAAACTTTAGCTAGCTGAGCACTGGTATATGTAGTCTTTACCAGAATGAAGTGAGCAACTTTAGTCAAGCGATCAACAATTACCCAAATAGAATCATAACCTGACCGAGTCCTGGGTAAACCTGTAATGAAATCCATACCAATCTGATCCCATTTCCACTCAGGTATAGGCAATGGTTGTAACAAACCTGCTGGCCGATGTTCTGCTTTAACTCTCTGGCACACATCACATGTTGCAATATATCCAGCAATTTCCCTCTTCAGGCTAGGCCACCAAAATCTTTCCCTCAAGTCCAAATACATCTTAGTATTACCTGGGTGAATAGAATAAGGTGAATCATGTGCCTCCTGAAGAATCAACTTCCTGATGTCTGCATCTTGTGGTACACAAACACGCTTCTCAAACCATATGGTCCCATGTTCATCCTCATGGAAACCTTCTGCCTTACCTTTAGTCATATTCTCTTTTATTGCAGCAATCTCTTTATCATCCTTTTGAGCTTCCCTGATCCTGTCAAGCAAAGTAGGCTTTACCTCAAGTGTTGCCAAATATCCCTTAGGAACCATCTCCAACCTGAGATCCCTGAACTGATCACAAAACTCTTGTGGCATATCACTAATATCAACTGCATTAACATGGCTCCTACGACTCAATGCATCCGCAACAACATTAGCCTTACCAGGATGATACTGCACATTCAAATCATAATCCTTAATAAGCTCCAACCATCTCCTCTGCCCGAGGTTCAAATCTTTCTGAGTAAAAATATACTTCAAGCTCTTATGATCAGTAAATATATCACAATGATTACCAATAAGATACTGCCTCTAAGTTTTCAATGCATGCACAACTGAGGCTAACTCCAAATCATGTGTAGGATAATTATGCTCATGATTCTTAAGCTGACGTGAAGCATATGAAACAACTTTACCTTCCTGCATCAGAACACTCCCAAGTCCCTGACGAGAAGCATCACAATATACCTGGAAGTCCTTATGTATATTAGGCAGAATTAAGACTGGTGCTGTAACCAAACGCTGCTTCAATTCCTGAAAGCTGGCTTCACATTCATCAGTCCAAGCAAACTTCTTCTCCTTCTTCAACAATTCAGTCATAGGCTTTGCAATTTTAGAAAAGTTCTCAATAAACCTCCTATAATAACCTGGAAGGCCCAAAAAGCTGCGAATCTCCCCAACTGTTGTGGGTGCCTCCCACTCTGTAACTGCAACAACCTTAGATGGATCAACTGCAACTCCATTACCTGACACAACATGTCCAAGGAATGCTACCTCATCCAGCCAAAATTCACATTTGCTGAACTTGGCATACAATTGATGTTCCCTCAGCTTCTCCATCACCAAACGCAGATGTACCTCATGCTCTTGCTTATTCTTGGAGAACACCAATATATCATCAATGAAAACAACCACGAATTTATCCAAGTACTCCATAAACACCTTGTTCATCATATTCATGAAGTATGCAGGAGCGTTAGTCAATCCAAATGACATAACAGTATATTCATACAACCCATACCTCGTAGTAAAAGCAGTCTTTGGAATATCTTGCTCAGGAATCTTTAATTGATGATAACCAGAATGAAGATCAATCTTAGAAAACACAGTAGCTCCCTCCAACTGGTCAAACAAATCATTTATCATAGGCAAGGGATACTTATTCTTAATGGTTACCTCATTTAGAGAACGATAATCAACACACATCCTCAAGGTACCATCTTTCTTCTCCACAAACAAAACTGGAGCTCCCCAAGGTGATGAACTTGGGCGAATAAATCCTTGTTCCTGCAATTCCCTTATCTGCTTCTTCAATTCCTCCAACTCCTGAGGAGGCATTCTATACAGTCTCTTTGCAATAGGTCCGGTGCCTGGTATTAAATCAATAAGAAACTCAATATCTCTGTCTGGTGGCATACCTGGCAACTCCTCTGGAAACACATCTGGGTAGTCCCTCACAACTGGCACATCTTCCAGACTACCCCCCTTAAGAGAGTTCACTTGCACCTGATTATGCTTATACTTACATACATATCTGATCCTCTTATTTCCTGGTGCACTGAGAGTAATAGATCGACTGGCACAATCAATAAGACCTTTATATTTAGTCAACCAGTCCATACCCAAAATAATATCAATACCCTGTGACTTCAATATAACCAAATCTGTGGGAAAAACATGCTTCCCAATGGACAAAGGCATTTGAAAACATCCCAAACTTGCTGCCATCTCAGCCCCCGGAGAACTTACTAGAATAGGTGACTTAAGTGCTACGGTAGGCAACTTATGTTTATCCACAAATACCCGTGAGATGAATGAATGCGATGCACCAGAATAAAAAAGAACAAGTGCAGGTACCGAATTAATCAAGAACTTACCAATCACGGCATCAGGTTCATCATAAACCTCCTCCACATTAACATGGTTAACATGACCCTTTTGGAAGGGGTTTGGCTTGCTGACTCCAGAATTTCCATTACCGTTCTTGCTCTCTGGGCAAGCGTTGGAGTAGTGGCCCATCTGCCTACACTTATAGCACTGAACCTGGCTAATGTCCCTCTGCACATGCACACTCTGGTGGCTCTGGTTATTACTCCCTCCATTACCATTACCATTACCATTACCATTACCTTTGACATTGCCATTGTTACTCTTGTGCCCATTGTGATTATGATGGCCATTATGGTTGTGGCCATTCCCTCCATGATGATTATGTCCATTACCTCCATGATGATGATGATGCCCATTACCTCCATTACCCTGATATGAAGTGCGTGGCTTCTGTTGTGGTCTTGAATTATACCTGTTATTGTTGTTGTACTTCCTCTTGCGATTCTCTATGGCCTGATGCTTCCCCTCTAGCATAATATCCTTATCAATCAGCTGCTGACAATTATCAAAAGTGGCCACTGTCAACTGAAGGCTCAACTCATCATTTAGGCCCTCCAATAATTTCTCCTGCCTAGCTGCATCAGTGTTAACATCATTAGGAGCATATCGTGCAAGATTATTAAATTCATCCACATACGCATTAGCTGTGCGTCCTCCCTGACGCAAACTGCGAAACTCCTTCTTTTTCAGACTCATAGCACCCGCAAACACATGTGCAGCACGAAAAGCAGTCTGAAACTGAGTCCAAGTGATACCAACAATGGGATAAGAGACCAAGTAGTTGTCCCACCAAGCTGCGGCATGACCCTCCAACAAATGTGCGGCAAACCTCACCCTCTCTGCATCTGTGCATCCAACTGTCTCCAAGTTCTTATTGACTCCACAGAGCCAATCATCAGCCACAATAGGTTCAGGGGAACTAGAGAACCTCTGAGGATTCAACCTCAGGAACCTAGTAAGCATATCCACGGGTGACGGGTTGTTGTTGTTGTTGTTGTTCTGGTTGTTCTGGTTCTGCACAAGCAACTGGATCAACTACGTCTGCCCCTGAAGAAACTGCTGCATGTATGGCGGTATGTCATTGCCATTGTTCTCTCCTCCTGCAGCATTGCGCCTATTCTCAAGCCTCGGCGGCATCTGGTGGGCAAGCATAGAAGAGTTATAGGTATAATAGGGCCAAAGCTATAAATATAAATATATTCTACCCATATGCTTATATGATCAAGGCAATAAAACACAACAACGAATAACACAAACAAACAAACAGACAAACAATCACAATAATATAGTAGTATATATTTATGCATATATAGTCAAATAATTTTGACGAGATAAAATTTAACAAGCAAGCTACCAATCAAGCAAACAATCTAGTATCTTCATACCACGAAAGTGGACATAATCAGATACGCTAACACGATAAAGTTGCAAAATAAAACAAGCACATATGGTGGTCTCAGCACTAGTTCCTACTTAACTGTTCAAGATACTTGAGGGGATGAACTAATAAACAATAAGAAGTATAACTAGTTTATAAAATAATTTTCACTCCTATGGCTTTTCTAATCCATTTTCTAGGGTCACGTCCTACAGTCAACACACTGCTCTGATACCATCTGTAACGACCAAACCTCGAAGGATTTGAGTTTCTGTGCTTACCGTGCTAGTCCCTGGATCGAACTCGCTAGCACACATAGTATAGATGAATACCAGAATACAAGTGCATCATTTATTACAACATATGATCCAGAGTATATAAAATAAAACAATCTGCATAGCTCATGGCTAGCTATTATTCAATCACACAGCGGAAAGTAGCAGAAAATAACGATGAGTCCCATCATAGCCCAACTGGCGATGCTGAGTGCAGACTCGCGACCCTAACGGTACCTTACTCCTCGTCTGAAAATCCTGCAACATGAGACGTTGCAGCCGTATAGGTCAATACATTGAATGTATTGGCAAGTTACACAGGAGAAGTAATAAAGCAGACCTACATGTATATGCATAGAACAACAAAGGAAGGCTTGGGGGTTTATTTTGCAGAAAGCTGATTTTGTCCTCATAACTACCTAATAGTCAATTTTTCATTTAGTTATTTTATTACTACCATTGAATGCACAAGGTTGAGTTGGCAAAATCAACTCCAACCTACCCATTTATTAAATTGCCCACAAATATTATTAAGTGTCACATCTGTCAAGATCATCCAACAACTGTAATGGCATAGTGGCTCAAAATATCCATAACCGGGGACACGGCTAATCATGATTAGTTTTATTACTCTGCAGAGTTTTGCACACTTTACCCACTAGACTCAACCCGAAGATTGAGACGAAGCCTTTCAGAAGTAGTCACCTCCACCCATGACAGCCGATACACCTATCCATATCTACATCTGCTAGCATACCTGGGCGAGGATCCCACAACCTACTCAACTAAGCCAGAGCCCATATAGCTAGTGGTCGCGCATGGAAGCTACTAGTCATTAAGTCTGTCTGATCTTTTTGAGCCTGGGCGGCCGTCCACTTACATTCAGAGGGTATAAACCATGATGTTCTTAAGACCACCCATCAATACCACTTCCGCCCAGAGGTGAGTTAAGTCCTGAATTACTACTCAGTTTGTTAAATATTAATAATCCTCACATAAGCTCAATGTATACAGGAACCAACCCCGTCTACAAGCATAGCAAAACTATACCTACCACGATTTGCAAAAGACGGGAGATAGTTCCACAATATAGCTCAAATTATAACAATCCTATAATGCATAAATTTATAGTGTGGCATAACCTACAATGCATAGGAAAACAATAGGTAAAGGATGATCAACATGTAACTTGCCTTGGTTCTGGTTCAAAAAGTCACACTCCTGACAATAGCTCGCGTCGCACTCCGGACAATCTACACGTTTCACACAATAAAACAAATCAATCACCGAAACTCTAATAAAGCCAAAAATAAAGCCAACAGCAAGAAAATCATTTTAAAACTCAAAAACAGCAGCAAAACAACATGCACAGATCATCTATATTGCACTACGGTCACAATGCAAAAAGAATCGCTTGATTCCGATAAACGGTTTAAAAGATACGGCCTCCGGAAGGTATAATTCAAATTCAAACGAATTCAAATTTGAATTGTGCAAACATGTGAAAAATTGGTACTGTGATGAAGAGGTGAATTTTGTGAGTGCACAGGAAAAAGAATCACCTAATTTGGATTTACAGAATAAAAGATATAGCTAATTGAAGAAATGAGGAAAACTAAGAAAAGACAAAAGGAAACAGAAAACATCTGGACACTGCGCAGAACTCCTGTTGCGACTCCTGTAGCGAACTGCCACGTGGCAACAGCCCATTGGCTGGGCGCGCGTGCTCACCAGAACAGGGGAAAAATGGCGGCGGCGGCTCTCCGGTGGGTCTCCGGTGAGGGTGAAGTGACGGGCGGGTGCGTCGTCGAGTGGCGGATGCTGTGGTGGTGTCGGACGGCGGCGGGGAGGTCTGTAGCGGCGGCGGTGACGAGATGAACGGCGGCGGCGGATTTGCTTGTTGCTCTCGCTCCGGCGGTTCTCTGTCCACTAGGAGATGTCAGGAGAAAGAGGTGTGGAGAGGGGAAACGGATGGATCAATAGGGAAAGCTCGGGGTGCTCTTACGGCGCCGACAGCGTCCGGTGAACGGCGGTGGACACGGAGCTCTGGGGCGAGATCCAAAACGCTGGTGCGGCGTGTGCGAAGAAAGAAACGCGAAGGGGGGGGGCTTAATTCGAGTGCCCTAGGGCTTGGGCTCGCGCATGGTGTTTCGGACGCGTCCTGTATGGACCAGGGGCGCGGGGCGGATCGGCTTGGCCTCGGCGTGCGCGCTCGGCGCGGTCGAGTCCGGCACGGGGAAGGAGACGGACATGGGCGGGTGCGGGGCCACAGTCAGCGAAAGGGGGAAAGCGGGTCGGGTGTGGGTCGGGTGCGTGATGCGGTGCGGCTTACCGCTTCGGGCGGAGTTAGCTGGCTCGGGCTGGGCCGCGGTGCTGGTGCGGCTGGGCCGGCTGGCTGGCTGCGCTGCGCTGCGCTGATGGCTCGCTTTTTTTAACAACCAGCAGCAAACCAAAATAAATAAAATAAAATAGACAATATGAATTCTAAATAAAAATACTTAGGCACACAGTAAAAACAGCTCTAAAATATAAACTACATGAACACTAGTTCCAAAGCTAATGCAATTTTGTAAAATGATTTTGATGCATTTGGCCACTCAAACAGCAAATAAAACTCAAAAATAAATACTTTTGAGCAAATGAAAAATGCCAGAACATAATAGATGGACTGGTAACAATATTCTGCACATTATGAACATTTTTAAAACAAGGGAGAAGTCATGTTATCTCCACTCCAATAAATTGCCTTTAGTTGCATAATGAAAAGAATATTGCAGAAAGACAAATAATGCAATAAAAATATGATATGCAAGTGAATGATCTATTAACATCCAAATTAGGAAAATTGGGATGTTACACGCTCAGTCGCGTCAAAAGAGTTACTATAACGGCAAGCATCGTGATTTGGCTTTCGACATTGGGGATCATGTCTATCTCCGTGTTTCTCCTATGATAGGAACCCAAAGATTCGGTATCAAAGGAAAGCTTGCTCCTAGATACGTGGGCCCTTTCAAGATTCTTGGCAAAAGAGGCGATCTAGCCTATCAACTTGAGCTCCCCTCCAACTTTGCAAATGTTCATGATGTGTTTCACGTGTCTCAACTCCGCAAGTGCTTCAAGACACCTGAACGCACCATTCCGTTCGAGGAGATTGATCTTCAACAAGACTTGTCTTACCGTGAGCACCCTGTTGCTATTCTTGAAGAAACTGAGCGCAAAACCCGCAACAAGTCAATCAAGTCCTTGAAAGTTAAGTGGTCACACCATACCGACCGAGAAGCTACGTGGGAACGAGAAGATCACCTTCGTTCCGAGTATCCTTCCTTCTTCCAGTCCTAGATCTCGGGACGAGATATTTTCGTAGTAGAGGAGAGTTTGTAATGCCCCAGATGTAACACTTTCCAATTATGGCAATATATGAAACTTTGACTTCATCAATTCCATTCTGGGCTCTTCTTTCATTTCGGGTTTCTTCGTTTTGTCGTGTGCGTGTGTGCATTTCATTCATGTCATGTTGTTATGTGCATTGCATTGCATTCATGTTGTCACTTGCACCCGGTTCCACTCGCCTCTTCCCGTTGTCCGTTTCGAGTTCCGACACTCACACACGTGCCCGTGGTACCCCCGAGTCCTTCTTTCGTGTGTGTCCGTGTAACGTTCTCAGAATGACGTGAGACTTGTCGTGCGTTGTTGTTTTGGTACGTGTAGGCCGCCTGTCAAGTTTCGTCGCGTTTGGAGTTCGTTTGGTACTCCAACGGTTAAACTAGTGGGCTAAAAGTACCTCTTCTTTAAGGCCCAAGACCCCCTCCACAACAGCCCACTAACCCAGCACAACCTCTCCCATCATCTCGGTCGTTGGATCGTGATTGCGTGGCCGAAAACCGCTCCTCATTTGGACATTCCTAGCTCCCTATGCTTATAAAAATGTCCCCCCCCTCCATTTTTCGGGTAAAAACCCTAGTCGTGCAGCTCCTCCGCGCGCCGGACACGTCCGCCGCCGCCGGACGCGTCCGATCGCACCTCCCCGCCAACCGCGCGGCACCACGTGGCAGTTCCACCCTCCCGCGCGGCCCGTCTCCGGCCCTCCGCCACCGCTTCCCGGCCCGAGGCACCCGCGCGCCCCCGCCGCCGGCTGCCGCTCGCCGCCACCTGGCCGCACGCCTCCCCGCCGGCGCGGATCCTCGCCTCCGCCGCCGCGCCCCGGCCGGCCCCTCCGTCGTTCCTACCCCGCCGCCACCGCCTCCTAGCACCGCCGCCGGCCAGATCCGGTCCTCCCCGACTGGATCTGGGCCTCTGCCGCCCCGCTCGTCGCCGGTGGCCGGCAACCGCCGCCGCACCGCCGGCCCTCTGGCTCCACCGCCTTGCCCGATCCAGGCGGGATTGGGAGGGACGAACGGTCGATCGGTCAGCCACCTGGGCCGGCCACTTGCTCTGCGGGCCCAGCCGCCGGCCCGTCTCCCCGGGGCCCTCCTCGCCATTTTGGGCCGAAGCCCAGGGTGAGCTTCCCCTATCCCTCGCCCGCGCGCTGTTTGGCTACGTGACGCTCATGTGTTTTTTTTGGAGTTAGAATTTCTGCTAAGTCCCTGGAAGTTGTTAATTTGTGTGCATGTTCATGTGTCTGTAACTTTTAGTGTGCTTGTCCAAATTGTGCTTTTGATATATCAAAATGATCGTGGTGATGTGCTCTACATTTTTTTTCCATTGTGGCATGCTTGTTTGAGATCATCTTGATGACCAAATCATCATGACAAGAGTGCTACTTGTTATAAACTGCTGTTACTTGTTATTTTGTTGCTATGTTTGAGATGTGATAACTTGGTGCATGTTTATCCAAATGGAGCATATGATATGTCAAAATGTTCATTGTGAAGTGCTCTACATGATGGTTGCTGTAGCATTCATGTTAGGTGTCATATTGCCATGTTAATCTCTATTGCAAAAGTGCATGTGGCTGTTAAGTGCTGAAACTTGTTGTGAGATGCTATTTTGACATGCTCATTGCTATTGATGTGTTTGTCTTCATGCCACATGTCAATATGCTTTAGAAGCACCATCTTATGGTCTTTGCTGTGGTGCAAACCACTTTCCATGATATGCCTTGAGGTGACTTAAACAAGATTGTAAACATGCCATGCCAATGTTACTGTTTTATACTTAGTGAAAAAACTGCTAAGTCTGAAATCTGTTTTAACCTGATGCTATGTTTGCTTGATGCCCCACTCAAATCCATGCTTGTTTTGGAGTGGAAAATGACCATTCCTTGTTGTCCATGTTTTTGTCCATCCATTCATGCCCTCACTTGCACATATGGCTTGCTGTAGCTTATTTATTTCTTGCTCTCATGTTGCTATAAATTATGCCTGTCAGGTTTTTATCAGCATGATCAATTTGGTGTAGCTTGTTGCTATTGATCCATGCCTCCTATGGAGTTGCTCCAATGGAGTTGTTTGCCATAGAACATGTCTACTTCATGTCCATGCTTCTTGTAAGCATGTTTGGGTGCTGTAGCGTATATATCTCTTGCTCCAAAGTTGCTATGTGGCTGTTAACTTCAGCTTTGCATTGTATCTTGTTTCGTGTGTATGTGATGAACCGTTGCTCCGTTTTGAGCGTGCCCTATATGAAACTTGTGTGATTTTGCATGTAGAATCATAATATCATGTTGTTTACATGTTTGGAGTGTGTTTGCTTGATGTTTGGGTGCTTGCACCGTTGCCATGCTTGTCTTGTTTTGCTCATATCTTCTAGACCGTAGCTCTAAATGAAGCAGACTTTATATGAAACTTGACTAGAATTTTGTGTAGATCATCATGGTGCATGTTAACTTGCTGTTTAACAACTTTAACTTAAGGTTTGTTCTGATCTGGACCAATTTCAAATTATACATATGAGGACTTACTGGATTTGATATATGCTTATTCCGGCCTCATTTAAACTTGTTGTTTTGTGTTGTTCTTGTGTGCTTCATCCCTTGCCATGCATACGCATCATCATACTTGCATCATTTTGATTGTGCATTGCACCTTGTTTGATGTTGTGCCATGTTGTGTTCTTGTGTTGAGTAGAGCCGGGAGCCGAGACCGAGAACGAGGTTCCTATCGAGGTTGAGTATGAGGAGCCATCTTGCGATCCCATCGACGACTCAACAGGCAAGATGACCTGTCCCAGATATCATTACTATCTTTGCCTATTGCTAGATGTCTCGCTCTTTAGCTTATTGCCTCGATGCCCATGTTTGTTTGTCAGCCTCCTATTGTAGCCATGAATCTCTCTAACCACCCAACCTAGCAAACCTTTGTTTGGCTACGTAAGCTTCGCTCAGCCCCTCTTATAGCATTGTTAGTTGCAGGTGAAGATTTGAAGATTCTTGCTTCATGTTGAAGTTATTGTTGGGATATCACACTATATAATCTGTTAAACTAAACCATCTATATACTTGGCAATGGGTGGAATGAAGGAAATATGCCCTAGAGGCAATAATAAAGTTGTTATTTATATTTCCTTATATCATGATAAATGTTTATTATTCATGCTAGAATTGTATTAACCGGAAACTTAGTAAATGTGTGAATACATAGATAAAACAGAGTGTCCCTAGTATGCCTCTACTAGAGTAGCTCATTGATCAAAGATGGTTATGTTTCCTAACCATAGACATGAGTTGTCATTTGATCAATGGGATCACATCATTAGGAGAATGATGTGATGGACAAGACCCATCCGTTAGCTTAGCACTATGATCATTTAGTTTTACTGCTATTCCTTTCTTCATGACTTATACATGTTCCTATGACTATGAGATTATGCAACTCCCGAATACCGTAGGAACACCTTGTGTGCTATCAAACGTTACAACGTAACTGGGTGATCATAAAGATGTTCCACAGGTGTCTCCGAAAGTGTTCGTGGTGTTGGCATAGATCAAGACTAGGATTTGTCACTCCGAGTGTCGGAGAGGTATCTCTGGGCCCTCTCGGTAATGAACATCATAATAAGCCTTGCAAGCAAAAGACTAATGAGTTAGTCACGAGATGATGTATTACGGAACGAGTAAAGAGACTTGCCGGTAACGAGATTGAACTAGGTATAGAGATACCAACGATCGAATCTCGGGCAAGTAACATACCAATGACAAAAGGAACAACATATGTTGTTATGCGGTTTGACCGATAAAGATCTTCGTAGAATATGTAGGAGCCAATATGAGCATCCAGGTTCCGCTATTGGTTATTGACCGAAGATGAGTCTCGGTCATGTCTACATAGTTCTCGAACCCGTAGGGTCCGCACGCTTAACGTTTGATGACGATCGGTATTATGAGTTTATGAGTTTTGATGTACCGAAGGAAGTTCGGAGTCCCGGATGAGATCACGGACATGAAGAGGAGTCTCGGAATGTCCGAGACATAAAGATTGATATATTGGACGACTATATTCGGACACTGGAAGTGTTCCGGAAAAGTTTCGGATTTAACCGGATTGCCGGAGGGGGTTACCGGAACCCCCCACGAGGGGGTATGGTCCATAGTGGGCTTTGAGGAAAGAAGAGAGGCAGCCCATAGAGGCTGGCCGGCGCCCCACCAGGGAATCCTAGTTGGACTAGGATTGAGGGGCGCCACCTCTCCCTCTCCTTCCTTCCCCCCTTTTCCTTCTTGGTGGACTCCTACTAGGAATTCCTAGTAGGATTGCCTCCCTGGCGCGCCATAGAAGGGCTGGCTGGCCCCTCCCCTTGCTCCTTTATATACGGGGGCAGGGGGGCACCCTAGAACACACAAGTTGATCAGTTGATCTCTCCCAACCGTGTGCGGTGCCCCCCTCCACAGAAACACACCTCGGTTATACCGTTGCAGTGCTTAGGCGAAGCCCTGCGCCGGTAACTTCATCATATCCGTCACCACGCCGTCGTGCTGACGAAACTCTCCCGTGAAGCTCAACTGGATCAAGAGCTCGTGGGACGTCATCAAGCTGAACGTGTGCTGAACGCGGAGGTGCCGTACGTTCGGTACTTGATCGGTTGGATCGCGAAGAAGTTCGACTACATCAACCGCGTCACTAGACGCTTCCGCTCCCGGCCTACGAGGGTACGTAGACACACTCTCCCCTCGTTGATATGCATCTAGTAGATAGATCTTGCGTGATCGTAGGAAAATTTTGAAAATACTACGTTCCCCAACAGTGGCATCATGAGCCAGGTCTATGCGTAGATGATATGCACGAGTTGAACACAATGAGTTGTGGGCGATACTAGTCATACTGCTTACCAGCATGTCATACTTTGCTTCGGCGGTATTGTGAGATGAAGCGGCCCGGACCGACATTACGCGTACGCTTACGCGAGACTGGTTTCACCGTTATGAGCACTCGTTGCTTAAAGGTGACTGGCGGGTGTCTGTCTCTCTCACTTTAGCTGAATCAAGTGTGGCTACGCCCGGTCCTTGTGAAGGTTAAAACAACACATACTTGACGAAACATCGTTGTGGTTTTGTATGCGTAGGTAAGAACGGTTCTTGCTAAGCTTGTAGCAGCCTGTAGGATCGAAAGTAAGTCTAGAGGGGGGGTGATTAGACTACTTGACAATATAAAAAATCTGCCTTTAGATCATGCAATGTTTTTGGCAGTTTCACAATTAAGATCAAAACAAGTATCACCCTACACATGCAATTCTAGAGTATATGCAGCGGAAAGTAAATTGCACATGTAAAAGAGAGGTGGAGAAGATCAAACGCAGTTTGGTGACACGAAGATTTTTGGCGTGGTTCCGATAGGTGGTGCTATCGTACATCCACGTTGATGGAGACTTCAACCCACGGAGGGTAACGGCTGCGCGAGTCCACGGAGGGCTCCACCCACGAAGGGTCCACGAAGAAGCAACCTTGTCTATTCCATCACGGCCTACGCCCACGGAGGACTAGCCTTACTCGGGGTAGATCTTCACGAAGTAGGCGATCTCCTTGCCCTTACAAACTTCTTGGTTCAACTCCACATCTCAAAGACGGAGGCTCCCAAGCGACACCTAACCAATCTAGGAGGCACCACCCCCCAAAAGGTAATAGACGGTGTTGATGATGATGAACTCCTTGCTCTTGTGCTTCAAATGATAATCTCCCCAACACTCAACTCTCCTCACTGATATGGCTGTGGTGGAAGAAAGGTTTGAGTGGAAGGCAACTTGGGAAGGCTAGAGATCAAGTTTCATATGGTAGGAATGGAATGGCTTGATCTCAACACAAGGGTAGGTGGTTCACTTCTCAGAAAGTGTATGGTAGAAGTGGTGGTACTTTCTGATGGCTCTCCTCACGAATGAAGAGGGGGTGGAGGGGTATATATAGCCTCCACACAAAATCCAACCGTTACACACACATTTGACCAATCTCGGTGAGACCGAAGTGAAAACTCGGTCAGACCGAAAGTTCAAATATAGTGAACGTTGGGATTTTCGGTGGGACCGAAAATACCATCTCAGTGTGTCCGAAGTGAGTCAAAGGTTAGGGTTTGCCATCTCGGTGTGACCGAAAACAACAACTCGGATATTCCGAAATGCTGTCAATTGGTTACAGAAGGTTGGCAGTCCATTTTCGGTGAGACCGAAACTCAGAATCGGATGGACCGAGAAATTAGGGTTTGGGGAAATAACTGAAGTGGTTCATCTCGGTGGGACTGAGTTTGCAGAATCGGTTTGTCCGAGATTACTTATGAGTGTGTTGAATAGTGAAGAGTGCTAATAGTTGAGGGAGCTAGATCACCAAGCACTTGAGCAACAAGAACATTAACACAACCTCATCCCCTTTTAATAGTATTGGCTTTTCTTATGGACTCAATGTGATCTTTGATCACTAAACCAAATATAGAGTCTTGAGCTTTTGCCAATGCTTGTCTTAGCATTTTGAGGGGTCCACTTCTTCAGACATTTCCATACCCATATCATCGAACTTTTCTGAAATGATACTCAAGTAAATATTAGTTCAATGATATATATGTTGTTATTAATTACCAAAACCACCCGGGGATTAGTTGCACTTTCAATCTCCCCCTTTTTGGTAATTGATGACAACATATAGATCAAAGCTTCGACAAAGGATATAATCAAAGAATAATATCGTCGCTTTGAGAAGTATGTGAAAAACAAGAGCTCCCCCTAAATTTGTGCATTATTTGAAATTTGCGTTTGAATGCAAATGCACAATCGATTAGGATTATGGGTCACTCTTCCATGTCACATACATCTTGGTGGAGCGCACAAAATGATAAGAATGAGTAGCATGCACTCAATCACCAAGACAAGAGTAAATAGCCATACAATAAGGAATAGCATATGATAAGCAATAAGCACACATTAAGGCATAGTATGACTAAGCACTCATTAAGGTAGCATCAAACGTAGTAGCAAGCACACATAAAGTATCAGGAACCAAAAGAAATCACTGTATCTCAAAGAAAAACCGGCAAAAGAACGAAAGACGAAAGAGCACTCTCTCTCTCGAAGCCCTATGATCTATAACAATTTCTCCCCCTTTGGCAACAAGTTACCAAAAAGTTTGAAAAGGTATAGAGCTAAGCGTCACTGCGGGCTCTGCTGGCGGCTCCCGTCTGTGTAGATGTCGGTGTAGAGATAGCTGCATCGGCGAAGACTTCTGCTGAAGTCTGCTGTGGAGGAGTGGATGCTGGAGCTGGAGGAACTGCTGGAGCTGTAGCTGGTGCTGAAGTGGTAGCCCTGGAGTCTGTCACTGGGATAGCTGCAGATCTGGATCCTCTGGGAACCTGAGCAGTCTGGCGATGAGAGTCCTGGACTAGATCATCCTGCATAAGCTCTGCTCTCTCCTGCCTTGTCTCCTCCATGTCTGCCTCAAGCTTGTTGACAGACACCTGAATCTCAGTCAGCTTCACGTCCAGAGCGTGGATCTTGTCCTCGACAATCCTCTCAAGGCTCTCCTGAGATTGCTCAATGCTGGCCAGGCGTTGTTCAATCCTCTGGGTAGCTTCAAGAATTTGTTCTCCAAAGCTCTTTGGCTTAGCTGCTGCTGCTGCTGCCTCTTTGTCAGCTTTAGCCTTCTTTGCAGCTTCGATTTTGGCTTGTCCTTCAACTGAGGTAGGATCCTCTTCATCCATCACAACCACGTTGTCCTCATGCTCTGGCTGCAGTGGCAAGTGCTTCCTATCCAACATGAATTTGCCCGTGCCAAACTTGGCGTTGATGAGCATCTGTATCTGCGGTGCAAACCCACACGACCTCTTCTGGTCAGCTGCAGTCCTCTTAATGGTCTCTACCATCAAGTCCATCACCTTAAAAGGTGCCTTCTCATCGAGAATGTGCAGCATGTTGATAGAATAGCCTCGTATCATCCGATGGTCTCCAGACTTAGGCATCAATGTATGCCTCAGAATAGTGTTAGTGGTGGTCAGACCTGCCTGGAGATAGTACACTGAGCCAAGCTTCCATCCTTCCAAATCAGCAGCTGGGATCTCCTTGTACATATTCTTCATGGAATCATGACTCTTCTTAGGAATCCCATAGACATCAATGTCGTCCTCTCTCTATACTGGAGCGTTCAGAAGATCTGCCCATTCTTCAACAGTCGAAGAAAACCTTTGACCTTCAGTCATCCAGGTGATCTTGCCATCAGGATAGAAATGGGCTGTGGCATAGAACTGCATGATCATCTCGTCATTCCATGCTGTCAGCTCTTGACCCACAAAATCAGCAACTCCACATGCAGTAAAGCTCTCATGCACATGGGGAAAGAAGTCCCGGTGCTCTTCACTGTCAATATACTTCCAGTCAACATACCTGGTGTCAGCAACAATGGGCTTCTTATCCATTAGCACGGTCTCATAGAAATCCTGCTGCTCTCTGGTGTGGAATCTGGGGTCCACAGCAGTCCTTCTCCTTACAACATATGGATCAGACTGTCTCCATAGCCTGAGACCTTTGTCCTTCCTTGCCTTCATGTCCTCAGCTTGAGGATGAGCATCATTGTGGATGGCAATTTGGGACGGAGCTTAAGCAACACATGCTCTTCATCTGATTCAGACGGTGGCATCTCACCTTTGTTCTTCTCAGAAGCTGGAATGCTTCTGGTTGTTCTCTTGGGCTTGGCTGGAGCTGCCTTGACTGGAGCAGGCTTCTTGGGCTTAGAAGAGGCTTGAGCCCGAATAGCATCACCCATGAACTTAGCTTTCTGAGGAGGAGGCTGGGGTGCTTCTTCTTCTTCTTCTGCATCATCCTGAGGTTCAGCATATACTACCCTCTTCCTTTTGGAAGTCTTCTTCACTTTGCTTGGAGCAGGCTCTTCCAAGTTGAGCTTCTTAGCAACTGCTGACTGCTTCACTTTGCTTGTGCCTTTCCTTGGCTGCTGCCCTTGGTGCTCTTTGGCAACCACAATCCTCTTTGGCTTGGAGGTAACTTCCTCAGCAACAAAGTCAGAGTCCTCATCATCAGAAGTTCTCTTCTTCCTGGTTCTGGTGGCTGCAGGAGGCAAACCACTAGGGGTGCTCCTCTCACCATCATCACTAGAGCTGCTCGCAGGACTTGTATCTGCCTCTGGAATTTCAGCAAACGGTGATTCAGACCTGTTCTGGCTGTCACTGACATCTGACATGGCTGAAAAACCTGTGAAAAGATAAGGTATAGGCAGAGTAGAAGAGTTATCACAACTGCAGAAGTTTTTGCAAAAAAAATGAGTTCAAAACTTAGTTTTGAGTTTTCACAGAATGTATTTCGGTCAAACCGATTTCAGGTTTCGGTGCAACCGAAGTGCTCAACAGAAACCTACACACCACTTTCGGTCAGACCGAAATGGGTTTCGGTCCTATCGAAAACTTAGGGTTTCACTGAAACTACTTTTCGGTCGTTCCGATTGGCACAACTCGGTTAAACCGAATTATGCAGTGCAATGGCCAGAGGCCAAATCGGTCATTCCGAGTTTCAAAATCGGCTTCACCGAGATGCATTCCGTGGAAACCTAAACCTAAGAATTTTCCTCGAAACTAGAAGATCTGAACTATTGTACTGGGAACATATCAAACATGGATTGAATCATGGCAAGCCTATCGTGCAAGAATCAGAAGTGGAGCACGAAAAGGGATCGGGACACACCCTAACTTGGTGGTGTCCCTCTACGGCGGCAACGGTGGAGGTGATTACCGTTGACGGCGGCGGAGACCTGCGGCGAGGGCGCACAGGCGACGAAGGCGACGATCCGTAGACCAGGGCGGCGGCAGCAGGGGTCTTGGGGGCGAATGGTTTGAAGAAAGAAATCGCGCGCAGCCCCTCAGGTATATATAACCCCTTGCTGTCGGTGGGACCGAGTTGAAAAACTCGGTGTCACCGAGATGTATAACTGCTGTGCGGTTACACATATCGGTCAGACCGAGAGTTTGAACTCGGTTTCACCGAGATGAAACCTAGATCAGTCTAAGCGTTTCGGTTGGACCGAGATTGAGAAACCGGTCAGACCAAAATGGACTTAGAAGGTTTTGGAAGTCAGCCTTAGACGAATCGGTGGTTCCGAGTGCTCCTCACTCGGACTGTCCGAAAAAGACTTGTTCAAAGTTGTGATATGAGCATGAATAGAATTTGAGACAAGAAAGCATAGATAGCTAGGGAAGGTGCTTAGGCATTCTTGTCCATCCATTTGGCCAGAAAAATCAAAACAATCAAAACAACAAATGGATGTCCTTGAATGGATAAAATCATGCATTCAACATGCTCACACAATAAGATAGCAACTGAAATATGTGTCAAACATGCACAACCAACACTCTAGCTACTAGCACACAATTTGTCGATGACTAGGTCATCTATATATGAGTATATTGACTTAGGAGCCAAATGAGAACATTTGATCATAGGTCATACTCATCGTTTAAGCACAAGTGGGGTTGCCACTTTTACATAAAGCATTTATGTGTTCACATCACTTGGAGATGCTTTAGCTCAATTTTTAGAGCAAAGCTCCCCCTAGATGTGAGGACCCCTTTTAAAGGGTCAAACTAACCTTGGGTTGTCGTAGAAGACTTCATGTAGATGTTGAAGATGTGGATGCTCAACGTTGATGTAGATCATCAAGAGTTGGGAGCAATCCTTTGGATTAGGGCACTTTCAATACCTACATGGGTTAGTCCCACAAGGAACAAACAAGAATATCCATAGACATAGAGTGAAGTTCACAAAAGATGATGTCCATGAAAGCAATGATTACCTTGTCCCTTGACTTACCAACAAGAGGGTTTGTGACTCCATGAACTAGTGCATGATGTGGAAGTTGATTGCACAAGTTCTTGCCAAAATGAATATGAGTGAAGTTTGTTGGCGGAGTCACCCTCAAGAACCTACTAGTTCTTCTTCTTTGGGATCCACATCATCTTGATGGGAATCCTTGGTGTTGTAGTTGAGCTTGACGAAGTAGAACTTGATGTGTCCTTGGGAACCCACTTGACCATGGCTTGAGGTGCTTCAATGAATGCATCAATCTCCTCTTGAAGCTTGTCCTTGGCCTTTAGCTTGTGGTCTTGTGGTGGAAGATCATCTTGAGCTTGTTCCACATTGGAAGAAGTAGGATCATACTTCTCCTTTTGTGAAACAAACTGTGGAGTAGGGTATTGACCTTCTTCCCACTCAACACCTTCGGCGTTGAACTTTCGCTCAAAACTAATCCCTTAATTCTTCCGGTGTCTTCCTTGTTTGCGAACAATCTCCTCAAAGTTCTTGCTTCCGGCAAGACTCTTGTAGACACCTTTCTCTATGATTTCCTTCAATAAGCTATTTTCTTGCTCAAGTGTAACTTGGCTTGAAACATTGTTAGTGGAATCAAGAGAACTACTAGAAGTAACAACATTTGATTTAACATTGTCATTGTTACTACTAGAGGAAGAAATTTTCTTATGTTTGTCATGCTTAGTCTTAATAGGTGGCAAGAAATTAGACAAGAGAAGTCGTTTGGCAAGATATGAAGAACTCTTCTTTCGAAGATCGTCATTGATCGCTTTTAGAAACTCATGTTCTTGCTCTAGAGTGAGCTTCTCAAAGCGTAGCTTCTCATGAGATCTTAGGAGCTCTCTATGATCTTCTTGAGTTGTTTCATGAGCTAACTTAAGAGTGTTTAGTTCTTTAGTTAGACGCTCAATCTCCTTCATAGCATTGTCATTCGACTCTTCTCGACTATAAAGACTACTAGCATTTTCATCATTACTAAGCTCACTAGATTTATCATGCAAGAGCTCATCTTCACCAAGCAAGTCATCCTCATCACTATCAAAGTCAATGAATTCAGGGTGTGTTACCTTGGGGCCTTTAGCCATGAAGCATCTTCCAATTCCCTCATTTGGTGAATCAAATAAGTCGTAGGAGTTGGAGTTGGAGGATACGAGTGCAAGTCCGGCAACACCTTCATCTTGACTGTAGTCGGAGTGATAGCTTCCATCGGATTGATTGTCGGAGTCGGAGCCGGAGACCCATTCACCTACATGAGCTTGATGTCTTCTTCTTGTGTAGCTCCTTGATGACTTGTCTTTCCTCTCCGAATCCTTGCTTCTCCGAGAGGGTCTTCGTTCATAACGATCATCTCTACTCCTTCTCTCTCTCCGAGGTGACTCATCTCTTGCTCTTCTTCTTGGAGATTCTTCTCTTCTCTTGTGGGGAGCCGTACACTCATTTGAGAAGTGTCCGGGTCTTCCACAATTGTAGCAGTTTCGATCACGACTAGAAGATCTCTTTTCATCATATGATCTAGACTTTGAGCTTCTTTCTTTGCCACTATTCTTGTAGAACTTGTTGAAGTTCTTGACCATTAGGCTTATCTCTTCATTGGAAATTAGCTTGTCACTTGAGGTAGTGGGAGCATCACTTGTAGCTTTGTAAGCACCACTTGACTTGTTGTGAAGCTCTTCCTTATCCTTAAGTGTCATCTCATGAGCAACAATTCTTCCAATGACTTCAGTTGGCTTGAGAGTCTTGTAGTTTGGCATCATTTGGATCAAAGTGCACACGGTGTCATACTTTCCATCCAAAGCTCTGAGAATCTTCTTAATGATGAATCGGTCGGTCATTTCTTCGCTTCCTAAGCCGGCAATCTCATTTGTGATGAGAGCAAGCCTAGAGTACATTTCAGCGACTCCTTCACCATCCTTCATCTTGAACTTGTCAAGTTGACCTTGAAGAATATCTAGCTTTGATTCCTTCACAGATTCAGTACCTTCGTGCATTTCAACCAAAGTATCCCAAATCTCCTTAGCATTCTCAAGACGACTGATTTTGTTGAACTCTTCGGGACACAAAGCATTGAAGAGAATGTCACAAGCTTGAGCATTGTTTTGCAACATCCACAACTCTTCGGGTGTAGCTTCGCGATCCGGAACTTTTCCTTCTTCAAAGAAATCACCTTGCATGCCAACACAAATAATGCCCCATGCGGCTGGGTTATGACCAAGAATATGCATTTTCATTTTATGCTTCCAACTAGCAAAATTTGTACCATCAAAGTAAGGACCTCTACGATAATTACCCTCACTAGACGCCATACTCTCCTAGGTTGTGAAACCAAGCTTATGGAGTCCAATGCAATGGAAACCAAGGCAATGGAGACCAAAGCTCTGATACCACTTGTAGGATCGAAAGTAAGTCTAGAGGGGGGGTGATTAGACTACTTGACAATATAAAAAATCTGCCTTTAGATCATGCAATGTTTTTGGCAGTTTCACAATTAAGATCAAAACAAGTATCACCCTACACATGCAATTCTAGAGTATATGCAGCGGAAAGTAAATTGCACATGTAAAAGAGAGGTGGAGAAGATCAAACGCAGTTTGGTGACATGAAGATTTTTGGCGTGGTTCCGATAGGTGGTGCTATCGTACATCCACGTTGATGGAGACTTCAACCCACGGAGGGTAACGGCTGCGCGAGTCCACGGAGGGCTCCACCCACGAAGGGTCCACGAAGAAGCAACCTTGTCTATTCCATCACGGCCTACGCCCACGGAGGACTAGCCTTACTCGGGGTAGATCTTCACGAAGTAGGCGATCTCCTTGCCCTTACAAACTTCTTGGTTCAACTCCACATCTCAAAGACGGAGGCTCTCAAGCGACACCTAACCAATCTAGGAGGCACCACCCCCCAAAAGGTAATAGACGGTGTTGATGATGATGAACTCCTTGCTCTTGTGCTTCAAATGATAATCTCCCCAACACTCAACTCTCCTCACTGATATGGCTGTGGTGGAAGAAAGATTTGAGTGGAAAGCAACTTGGGAAGGCTAGAGATCAAGTTTCATATGGTAGGAATGGAATGGCTTGATCTCAACACAAGGGTAGGTGGTTCACTTCTCAGAAAGTGTATGGTAGAAGTGGTGGTACTTTCTGATGGCTCTCCTCACGAATGAAGAGGGGGTGGAGGGGTATATATAGCCTCCACACAAAATCCAACCGTTACACACACATTTGACCAATCTCGGTGAGACCAAAGTGAAAACTCGGTCAGACCGAAAGTTCAAATATAGTGAACGTTGGGATTTTCGGTGGGACCGAAAATACCATCTCGGTGTGTCCGAAGTGAGTCAAAGGTTAGGGTTTGCCATCTCGGTGTGACCGAAAACAACAACTCGGATATTCCGAAATGCTGTCAATTGGTTACAGAAGGTTGGCAGTCCATTTTCGGTGAGACCGAAACTCAGAATCGGATGGACCGAGAAATTAGGGTTTGGGGAAATAACTGAAGTGGTTCATCTCGGTGGGACTGAGTTTGCAGAATCGGTTTGTCCGAGATTACTTATGAGTGTGTTGAATAGTGAAGAGTGCTGATAGTTGAGGGAGCTAGATCACCAAGCACTTGAGCAACAAGAACATTAACACAACCTCATCCCCTTTTAATAGTATTGGCTTTTCTTATGGACTCAATGTGATCTTTGATCACTAAACCAAAAATAGAGTCTTGAGCTTTTGCCAATGCTTGTCTTAGCATTTTGAGGGGTCCACTTCTTCAGACATTTCCATACCCATATCATCGAACTTTTCTGAAATGATTCTCAAGTAAATATTAGTTCAATGATATATATGTTGTTATTAATTACCAAAACCACCTGGGGATTAGTTGCACTTTCACAGCCACGTAAAAACTTGCAACAACAAAGTAGAGGACGTCTAACTTGTTTTTGCAGGGCATGTTGTGATGTAATATGGTCAAGACATGATGAGATATATGGTTTTGTATGAGATGATCATGTTTTGTAAAGTTATCGGCAACTGGCAGGAGCCATATGGTTGTCGCTTTATTGTATGAAATGCAATCGCCATGTAATTGCTTTACTTTATCACTAAGCGGTAGCGATAGTCGTAGAAGCAATAGTTGGCGAGACGACAACAATGCTACGATGGAGATCAAGGTGTCGCGCTGGTGACGAAGGTGATCATGATGGTGCTTTGGAGATGGAGATCAAAAGCACAAGATGATGATGGCCATATCATGTCACATATTTTGATTTGCATGTGATGTTTATCTTATTATGCTTCTTATTTTGCTTAGAACGATGGTAGCATTATAAGATGATCCCTTACAAACTTTCAAGGTACAAGTGTTCTCCCTGAGTATGCACCGTTGCGAAAGTTCTTCGTGCTGAGACACCACGTGATGATCGGGTGTGATAAGCTCTACGTTCAAATACAACGGGTGTAAGCCAGTTTTGCACACGCAGAATACTCGGGTTAAACTTGACGAGCCTAGAATATGCAGATATGGCCTCGGAACACTGGAGACCGAAAGGTCGAGCGTGAATCATATAGTAGATATGATCAACATAAGATGTTCACCATTGAAACTACTCCATCACACGTGATGATCGGACATGGTTTAGTTGATTTGGATCACGTGATCATTTAGATGACTAGAGGGATGTCTATCTAAGTGGGAGTTCTTATGTAATATGATTAAATTGAACTTTAATTTATCATGAACTTAGTCCTGGTAGTATTAGCATATCTATGTTGTAGACCAATAGCTCGCGATGTTGCTCCACGTTTATTTTTTATATGTTCCTAGAGAAAACTAAGTTGAAAGATGTTAGTAGCAATGATGCGAAATTGTTCCGTGATCTGAGGATTATCCTCATTACTGCACAGAAGAATTATGTCCTTGATGCACCGCTAGGTGACAGACCTATTGCAGGAGCAGATGCAGACGTTATGAACGTTTTGACAAAAGCTCGGTATGATGATTACTTGATAGTTTAAGTGCACCATGCTTTACGGCTTAGAACCAGGACTTCAAAAACGTTTTGAACGCCACGGAGCATATAAGATGTTCCAAGAGTTGAAATTAGTATTTCATACTCATGCCCATGTCGAGAGGTATAACACCTCTGACAGTACTTTGCCTACAAGATGGAGGAGAATAGCTCAACCAGTGAGCATGTGCTCAGATTGTCTGGGTACTACAATTACTTGAATCAAGTGGGAGTTAATCTTCCAGATAAGATAGTAATTGACAAAGTTCTCTAGTCACTATCACCAAGTTAGTAGAACTTCGTGATGAACTATAATATGTAAGGGATGACGAAGGTAATTCCCGAGCTCTTCGCGATGCTAAAATCGGCGAAGGTAGAAATAAAGAAAGAGCATCAAGTGTTGATGGTTAATAAGACCACTTGTTTCAAGTAAAGGGCAAAGGGATAAAAGGGGAACTTCAAAAAGAATGACAAGCAAGTTGTCACTCCCATGAAGAAACCCAAAGCTAAACTCAAGCCTGAAACTAAGTGCTTCTACTGCAAATGAAATGGTCACTGGAAGTGGAACTGCCCTGGATATTTGGCGGATAAGAAGGATGGCAAAGTGAACAAAGGTATATTTTGATATACAGATTATTGATGTGTACTTTACTAGTGTTCATAGCAACCCCTGGGTATTTGATACCGGTTCAGTTGCTAAAATTAGTAACTCGAAACGAGAATTGCAGAATGAACAGAGACTAGTTAAAAGGTGAAGTGACGATGTGTGTTGGAAGTGGTTCCAAGATTGATATGATCATCATCGCACACTCCCTATACTTTCGGGATTAGTGTAAAACTTAAATAAATGTTATTTGGCATTTGCGTTGAGCATGAATATGATTTGATCATATTTGTTGCAATACGGTTATTCATTTAAAGTCATAGAATAATTGTTATTCTGTTTACATGAATAAAACCTTTGATGGTCATACACCCAATGAAAATAGTTTGTTGGATCTCGATCGTGGTGATACACATATTCATAATATTGAAGCCAAAAGACACAAGGTTAATAATGATAGTGCAACTTATTTGTGGCACTGCCGTTTAGGTCATAATGGTGTAAAGCGCATGAAGAAACTCCATAGTGATGGACTTTTGGAATCACTTGATTATGAATCACTTGGTGCTTGCGAACCATGCCTCATGGGCAAGATGACTAAAACTTTGTTCTCCGGAACAATGGAGCGAGCAACAGATTTGTTGGAGATCATACATATAGATGTATGTGGACCAATGAGTGTTGAAGCTCGCGGCGGGTATCGTTATTTTCCGACCTTCACCGATGATTTGAGCAGATATGGGTATATCTACTTAATGAAGCACAATTCTGAAACATTTGAAAAGTTCAAAGAATTTCAGAGTGAAGTGGAGAATCATCGCGACAAGAAAATAAGAGTTTCTACGATATGATCATAGAGGTAAAATATTTGAGTTAGCGAGTTTGGCCTTCAGTAAAAACAATGTGAAATAGTTTCACTACTCATGCCACCTGGAGCATCACATTGTAATGGTGTGTCAGAACGTCATAACCATACTTTATTAGATATGGTGCGATCGATGATGTCTCTTACCGATCTACCACTATCGCTTTTGGGGTTATGCATTAGAGACAGCTACATTCACGTTAAATACGACACCATCTAAATCTGTGGAGATGACACCGTATGAACTGTGGTTTGACGAGAAACCTAAGCTGTCATTTCTTTAAGTTTGGGACTGCGATGCTTTTGTGAAAAAGTTTCAACATAATAAGCTCGAACCCAAATCAGAGAAGTAAATGTTCATAGGATACCCAAAGGAAACTGTTGGGTACACCTTCTATCACAGATCCGAAGGCAAGGTCTTTGTTGCTAAGAGTGGATCCTTTCTAGAGAAGGAGTTTCTCTCGAAAGAAGTGAGTGGGAGGAAAGTAGAACTTGATGAGGTAATTGTACCTTCTCCCGAATTGGAAAGTGGAACATCACAGAAACTAGTTCCAGTGATTCCTACACCAATTAGTGAGGAAGCTAATGATGATGATCATGAAACTTCAGATCAAGTTTCTGCTGAACTTCGTAGATCAACCAGAGTTCGTTCCGCATCAGAGTGGTACGGCAACCCGGTTCTGGAAGTCATGTTACTGGACCATGATGAACCTACGAACTATGAGGAAGCGATGATGAGCCCAGATTCCGCAAAATGGCTTGAGGCCATGAAATCTGAGATGGGATCCATGTATGAGAACAAAGTGTGGACTTTGGTTGACTTGCCCGATGATCGGCAAGCCATC
>LR738714.1:576685949-576813090 GCA_902687465.1 Secale cereale
CAGAAGGTTTTGTCAATCCTAAAGGTGCTAACAAAATGTGCAAGCTCCAGCGATCCATCTATGGACTGGTGCAAGCATCTCGGAGTTGGAATATACGCTTTGATAAGTTGATCAAAGTATATAGATTTATACAGACTTGCGGTGAAGCCTGTATTTACAAGAAGTGAGTGGGAGCACTACAACCTTTCTGATAAGTATATGTGAATGACATATTGTCGATCGGAAATGATGTAGAATTTTCTGGAAAGCATAAAGGAGTGTTTGAAAGGAGTTTTTCAAAGAAAGACCTTGGTGAAGCTGCTTACATATTGGGCATCAAGATCTATAGAGATAGATCAAGACGCTTGATAAGACTTTCGATGAGTACATACCTTGATAAGATTTTGAAGTAGTTCAAAATGGATCAGTCAAAGAAGGAGTTCTTGCCTGACTTGTAAGGTGTGAAGTTGAGTAAGACTCAAAGCCAGACCACGGCATAAAATTATAGAGAGAATGAAAGTCATTCCCTATGCCTCAGCCATAGGTTCTATAAAGTATGCCATGCTGTGTACCAAACATGTTGTGTACCTTACCATGAGTTTGTCAAGGGGGTACAATAGTGATCCAGGAGTAGATCACTGTACAGCGGTCAAAATTATCCTTAGTAACTGGATGACTAAGGAAATGTTTCTCGATTATGGAGGTGATAAAGAGTTCGTCGTAATGGGTTACGCCGATGCAAGCTTTGACACTAAATCCAGATGACTCTAAGTATCAATCTGGATGTGTATTGAAAGTGGGAGCAATTAGCTAGAGTATCTCCATGCAGAGCATTGTAGACATAGAAATTTGCGAAATACATATGGATCTGAATGTGACAGACCCATTGACTAAACTTATCTCACAAGCAAAACATGATCACACCTTATTACTCTTGGGTATTGATGGCTTCTCGCCCCTCGTTGGTTACCTCAAGTGGAAGGTTTGAGATGTAGTGTAACGGCAAGTTTCCCTTGGCAAAGATACCAAGGATCGAATCCCGTGAGACTCCGAGGGTCGACAAGTAGGTGTCAACGGCTAACGGCGCCAGAAACTTAGCGGTTGACAGGACCTCCACACAGATACAAATAACTTTGCTCCCAACGAGTACAGAGAGGTTGTCAATCCCTCCGGCCTTGTTGTTTACAAAGGATCAAACACAAGAGGTAATAATGATAGCTATGACTGCAACTAGGAAATAGAAACATGAAGTAAATATAAGGTGTGATCAGTGGTGGTAATATGGACCGGGGTCCCATGATGTTCACTAGTGATGTCTCTCTCCCAAAAGACGATAAAACAGCTAAGCGAGGTAACAAATTACAGCTGGGCAATTGACATGATTATGTGCGCAAACCAATGCTAACTATGCTGCAAAGAAAGGTAGAGGCTCAAAAGCATGGGCGGTACGCCAAGGCAAGTAGACCGAAATCCATCTGCATCTACTACTAATCATCCACCTTGAGATATCTATCCAGAACATCTCGCTGGTATTAAGTTGCGAATCCCACCCAAAGTGTAAACTCAAAGCAACAGACAACTGCATTAAAAGAACTTTGCGTAAAGTAAACAATCCTTGCACCCGCAAGCACAAGCACAGTTGTTTTCCCCCTTGTGGCAACAGCACATCCCCTAGACTCATGTTTCTGTCACTCAAGCTAGTCATCAGGGGGCATGAACCCACAATCAAGCATAACGCTCCCTCTTGGAGTTACTACTTACTACTCGGCCAAAGCAATAAACAGCAACGGGGAACATGCAAGAATTACTCAAGAAGTAAAATATAAAAGAGGTGAATCAAATATATTACTCACACACAATCTGAACATAATCTCATAATCCATCGGATCCCAGCAAACTCAGCAGAGCAACATCATAAAGATTACATATGTGCCTCGATCATGTAGGGCAGCTCACGAGGTCTAATCCATGAAGAACAAAGAGGGGAGGAGAACATCACATAGCTACTGGTCATGGACCCATGGTCCAAGGGGGACTACTCACAACTCATCCGGGAAGCGTCCATGGTGGTGGAGAAGCTCTCGGTGGTGGTTCTCCCCTCCGGCAGGGTGCCGGGAAGAGTTCTCCTGATGCTCCCGATCTTGGAAGCGCTGCGGCGGCGGAACAGAGGCGAGATCGCGAAAAAGGGTTCCGTCCTCGAGGGTTTGGAGACGCGAGGAATATATATGCAAAGGGGGGTCACCAGAGGCGGAGAGGGGGCCCCAGGCGCCCCCCTGGCGCGGCAAGGGGTGGGGCCGCGCCGGGTGGCCGCCTGGGCCACCCCCAGCTCCCCTCTGGCCCCACTTTGGTTTTTCTCGAAGCTTCATGTACGTTGATTTTTTCTGTATTTTTCCCGGAATTTTTGGAGCACTTTTAATATGGGGGAAATCTGAAATAGAAAAACAGCAGAAAACAGGAACTGGCATTGTGGTGCACTGAGTTAATAGGTTAGTCCAAATATGATCAAAAGTGTATGGAAGTGCATAAATATCATAGCAATACCACACAAAAGAAGCATGGAGCAAGCAGAAATTATAGATACGTTTTGGACGTATCAACATCCCCAAGCTTAATTCCTGCTCGTCCTCGAGTAGGTAAATGATAACAAGCATAATTTCTGTGGTGACATGCTACCAACCATATAAGAACTTTTTAAGTAAAGCAATCAAGGCATGTAATTCAATTCAAGTCATAACAAGCAAGAGTCTATATTAGCATTGTAACAAGTAACATAAGAACATAAAGGTGAAAGAGCTCTCGCTGTCCGTGACTCGAATGTCTCCAAATGGTGTTTGCGTGCAAGAAAGGGGATAGGGATATACGAGAGAGTAAAACATAGTTTTTGTATTGTTGAGAACTTAATCTACTAAAGTTTCACACTTGGTCTTCTTTGGAATCTTATCTTGACTCATCCCCAGACCAACAGCCAGGTACAAGTCAAAATGATCCACTCCCTTTCGATATTTTGAGCACTCATGCAATGGATGAGCGTAAGCAAGAAAGTCGACACTTAGGATGGCAAAAAGAGAAAAATGATGAAGGGGGAAGAAAAAAAGGTGTGAAAGGCTCACATCAATGAGGACAATCATCGGCGAGAGAAAGCCAAATGATAGATATGATGTGAGGAGTAGGGATTGCCATGCAACGGATGCACATATGAGCTAAGGTAAGCTCTCCAATGGAACTAGTGGGGGTGCATCCAACTTGCTTGCTCAAGAAGACCTAGAGCTCTTTTGAGGAGGCTCATCATTGAAATATACAAGCCAAGTTCTATAGTGTAAAGGTCCCCACATAGCTATATGCATGAAAGATAATCTCTATGCAGTACAAGGTATAAGATGGAGTACGAGTGTGGATCTCTCAAACGAAATAGTAGTGTGCCCCCTTCTCTCTTTTTATTTCTTTTTCTCTTTTTCCTATTTTTTTTATTTTTTTTGTGGCCTCAATGGCTCTTTCTATTTAACTCTCATTTGTCCTCTTTGGGATCTTTTGATTTTGTCCTCTTTGGGATCTTTCCCTCACTTTAGTGGCAACACTCTATGTATTACAAGAAGTATAGAAGATCTTTCACACTTTACAAAAGTACTCAACATAAAGAAAATGAAACTATCATGATGTATGCAAATGTATGCCTCTGCCAGTGTAGCAGGAAATGCAATGATACTAGCGCTTCATGTAGCAATGATTAGGGCAAGGCCCAACTAGCATGCGGCTCATCGATCAAGCAAAAAGCATGTATGACATGAAGATCAAGTCATGAGAAGATGGATGTTGCATGGCAATGTATCTCGGAAAGGCTATGGAAATGCCTTGATAGGTAGGTATGGTGGCTGTTTAGAGGAAGGATATAATGAGGCTTATGATGACAGAGCGTATCGTGCCAAGGATTTGGATGCACCGGCGAAGTATGCGCCAACTCTCGAGGTGAGAAAGGGCAATGCACGGCACCGAAGAGGCTAGAAAAATATGGATAGGTGGAAGTGTCAACTTTCGAATACTCACATTAGTCCAAAGAACTCATGCACTTATTATTGTTAACTCTCAATCTAATTAGGAGGTTCACAAAGAGACAAGTACCCCGAGGAGGAGTGTATGGGGGTTTGGTTATCCTTGCGCATCCTCGGCTCATGGTACGTGAGTGTACTCTAATATTCGATCCCTCCAAAGATTAGTGATCCATTTAGTAGCTAAAGTTCTCAACTATTTTGTAGGTTTTCGAAAATAAACACGGATTGCCCAAAATATGACATCTATCACTAATAGGCTAAAGCTCTTGACACCAAAAGTTCAGACATTACTCATGGCAATACCTCAAAACTATTGCAAGTTACTACTAAAATTAAATAGCAACCTCAATTACCTACTTTAAGTTAAGACACACAACTCAGTGCAACATGCAAACTCTCTTAACAAGATAAACATGAAACTCAAGAGAGTTCAACAACCAACTAAACAAAAGCTCTTTAAAAAGAAAAGCATGAAAACTAAGAGCTAAACATGACAGCAGCTATGGAAAGACAAAGAACACACACAGCAAAGATAAGGATGAAAATCCTATGTTGTGTTCTAGGTTGAAGTGGAGCGTGTTTCTCTCCCACACAAAGAAAGCTGGGTTCTAACTTTTTATGAACAGCAAGTAAAGCTAAAGAAAACTAAAAAGGAAACTAAGAGCAAGACGCTCCAAGCATAGCACATAACGCATGAAGTGATTAAAATATAGTGGAACGAAAGACGAACTGATAATTGTTGATGGAGAAGGGGATGCACGGGGGCATCCCCAAGCTTAGACGCTTGAATCTTCTTGAATATTTCTTGGGGGTGCACGGGGGCATCCCCAAGCTTGAGCGTTTGACCCTCCCGAATCTTCTTTTATCATCTTCCCTCGCACACTTGAAAACTCCCTTCATACATAACTCATCATAATCTGATTAGCGAGGTTAGTACCCATAATAAAATAATTTTTTCCCTACTGGAAATAAGGATAATCTTGAAGAGCTACTGTTTCTCAAGATTGCCAAAAGGTATTTGCAAAGAAAAAGCAAGCTCAAGGTTTGCAAAACGAAGAAAAGGCAAAACAGGACAGAATCTGTGAAAAACAGACCAGCAGGTAGTAAATAATTTTTTCGGGGCACTTCTGCAACTCAAATCAAAAAACTCAGAACAGACGCTCGAAAGCCAATTGTATAGAGCACGCTGTCAAAACAATTCAGATCAAAAAGATGATCTGGTGATTTTATACGAATTTTTCTGTCCAAGGACAGAATCTGTTTTCTGGACAGCACGTCACAACTTTTGAACTTTCTTGCAATCGGAGGCTAAACTTTGCTCAAAGCTGAAAAGAAAAGATACAATGATGATGCTACTGTAGTAACAAACATCAAGACACAACAAAAGCAAAATAAAACCTAATTCGTTGTTGGCTGCCTCCCAAAAGCGCTTTCTTTTATGCCTTTAAGCTAGGCATAATGCAAAGAGAGAAGATCAAGTTTTATCAAGAGTAAGAGAATAGCTAGCCCGTGTAACGGACTCAAAAGGTAACTTAATATTCTTCCTAGGGAAGTTTTCCATCCCTTTCTTGAGAGGGAATTGAAATTTTATATTCCCCTCTTTCATGTCAATGATAGCACCAACGGTGCGAAGAAAAGGACGTCCCAAAATAATTGGACAAGAAGGTTCACATTCAATATCCATAATAGTAAAATCAACGGGAACATAATTGTCATTGACAATGATAAGAACATCGTCGATCTTCCCCAAAGGTTTCTTTACGGAAGAATCAACAAGACGAACACCAAAAGAACAAGGATCAAAAGATTTCAATTTAAACATATCATACGTTCTTTTGGGCATAACGGAGGTACTAGCTCCAACATCACATAAAGCATAGCAAGAGAAGTTATTCAACTTAATTTTAATCATAGGATCCCAACCATCTTCTAGCTTTCTAGGTATGGAGGCTTCTACCCTAAGCTTCTCCTCCCTAGCTTTGATGAGAGCATTAGTGATATGCTCCGTGAAGACAAGGTTAAGTGTGCTAGTGTGGGGGTCTCTAGACATCTTGTGAAGAAAACCAATAATTTCAGAAAGGGTGCAATTATCAAAATCAAGGTCACTAATATCAAGTAAAGTGGTAGTGGTGTCCTTTAGGCTCACTTGTTTGGTAGCTTCTATGGTCATAGGAGTTTCTTCTACGGTTGAGGTCATAGCATCACCATTAATAGGTCCAATGGGTCTAGGAGTGCATTGGGTGCTAAGAGTTTGGATATCCTCAACAACTTGGATAGTAGCAACAGTGTGGTGGGTAGGAAGGCTCTTAATTCTATCTTCTTCCTCCTTTTCTCTAGCCCATCTCTCTTTAAGTTTAGCCATCATCCTAATGTTTTCATTAATTTGCACTTGAATAGCATTCATAGGAGTGGTCTTCCTCTCCTCAAGAGGAGAAGTTCTAATTTTAAGCAACTCTACCTCATGGGCTAAATTGTCTACCTTCGAAGAGAGATTATCTAGTTTGTCTAGTTTTTCTTCTACACTCTTATTGAAGGCCTTTTGGGTACTGATGAAATCTTTAAGCATAATCTCTAGTTCAGAAGTGGAGTTCTTGGTGCTAGGATAAGTATTGTTGTTCCCATAGGAATTAGAGGGGAACGGTCTAGGGTTGCTACCAAAATTACTCCTATAAGCATTGTTATTGAAATTGTTTCTAGAGATAAAGTTCACATCTACTTGATCTTGAGCAATCAAAGAATTTAAAGGAACATCATGAGGATCAATAGGAGATTACTTGGAAAGTAGAGACATGATCAAGTTAACTTTTTCATTTAGGGAGGAAATCTCCTCGGCAGAGTTTACCTTCCTACCTGTTGGAGCGCGTTCGGTGTGCCATTGGGAATAATTGGTCATCATCTCGTCGAGAAGCTTCGTGGCAGCACCAAGTGTAGTTGACATAAAGGTTCCTCCCGCGACCGAATCTAACAAGTTCCGCGAGGTAAAGTTCAAGCCTGCATAAAAAGTTTGGATAACCATCCAAGTAATCAAACCATGAGTAGGGCAGTTCTTGACAAGAGATTTCATGCGTTCCCAAGCTTGGGCAACGTGTTCATTATCCAATTGTTTAAAATTCATTATGTTACTCCTTAATTGGATAATTTTAGCAGGGGGATAGTACTTCCCAATAAAGGCATCCTTGCACTTGTCCCAAAAATCTATACTATTCCTAGGCAAGGATTGAAACCAGATTTTAGCTCCTCCTCTCAAGGAGAAAGGAAAAAGCTTAAGCTTAACAATATCACTATCTACTTCTTTGTACTTTTGCATATCACAGAGCTCAACAAAATTATTTAAGTGCAAAGCAGCATCATCTCCAACACCGGAGAAATGATCTTTCATAACTAGGTTCAGTAAAGCAGGTTTAATCTCATAAGAAGGTGCTGAAGTGGCAGGTGTAGCAATAGGCATGCAGATAAAGTCATTGTTGTTATGACTAGTGAAGTCACAAAACTTGGTGTTCTCGGTGGAACCCATAGCAGCAGCAAGCAAGATAACTATTTTTGTGATTTTTGATAGAGGAAACTAAAGAAAAAACTGAAAGGTAAACTAACAAGACTAAAAAGCAAAGATAAAAGATAGCGTGCAACTCCCCTATCTTGAAGAGTGGAGTCCCCGGCAACGGCGCCAGAAACTTTGATTGATGGCTTCTCGCCCCTCGTTGGTTACCCCAAGTGGAAGGTTTGAGATGTAGCGTAACGACAAGTTTCCCTTGGCAAAGATAACAAGGATCGAATCCCGTGCGACTCCGAGGGTCGACAAGTAGGTGTCAACGGCTAACGGCGCCAGAAACTTAGCGGTTGACAGGACCTGCACACAATACAAATAACTTTGCTCCCAACGAGTACAGAGAGGTTGTCAATCCCTCCGGCCTTGTTGTTTACAAAGGATCAAACACAAGAGGTAATAATGATAGCTATGACTGCAACTAGGAAATAGAAACAGGAAGTAAATATAAGGTGTGATCAGTGGTGGTAATATGGACCAGGGTCCCATGATGTTCACTAGTGATGTCTCTCTCCCAAAAGACGATAAAACAGCTAAGCGAGGTAAACAAATTACAGCTGGGCAATTGATAGGATTATGTGCGCAAACCAATGCTAACTATGCTGCAAAGAAAGGTAGAGGCTCAAAAGCATGGGCGGTACGCCAAGGCAAGTAGACCGAAATCCATCTGCATCTACTACTAATCATCCACCTTGAGATATCTATCCAGAACATCTCGCTGGTATTAAGTTGCGAATCCCACCCAAAGTTTAAACTCAAAGCAACAGACAACTGCATTAAAAGAACTTTGCGTAAAGTAAACAATCCTTGCACCTGCAAGCACAAGCACCGTTGTTTTACCCCTTATGGCAACAACACATCCCCTAGACTCATGTTTCTGTCACTCAAGCTAGTCATCAGGGGGCATGAACCCACAATCAAGCATAACGCTCCCTCTTGGAGTTACTACTTACTACTCGGCCAAAGCAATAAACAGCAACGGGGAACATGCAAGAATTACTCAAGAACTAAAATATAAAAGAGGTGAATCAAATATATTACTCACACACAATCTGAAGATAATCTCATAATCCATCGGATCCCAGCAAACTAAGCAGAGCAACAGCATAAAGATTACATATGTGCCTCGATCATGTAGGGCAGCTCACGAGGTCTAATCCATGAAGAACAAAGAGGGGAGGAGAACATCACATAGCTACTGGTCATGGACCCATGGTCCAAGGGGGACTACTCACAACTCATCCGGGAAGCGTCCATGGTTGTGGAGAAGCTCCTGATGGTGGTTCTCCCCTCCGGCAGGGTGCCGGGAAGAGTTCTCCTGATGCTCCCGATCTTGGAAGCGTTGCGGCGGCAGAACAGAGGCGAGATCGCGAAAAAGGGTTCCGTCCTCGAGGGTTTCGGGACGCGAGGAATATATATGCAAAGGGGGGTCACCAGAGGAGGATAGGGGGCCCCAGGCGCCCCCCTGGCGTGGCCTGGGGTGGGGCCGCGCCGGGTGGCCGCCTGGGCCACCCCCGGCTCCCCTCTGGCCCCACTTTGGTTTTTCTCGAAGCTTCCTGTACGCTGATTTTTTCTGTATTTTTCCCGGAATTTTTGGAGCACTTTTAATATGGGGGAAATCTGAAATAGAAAAACAGCAGAAAACAGGAACTGGCACTGTGGTGCACTGAGTTAATAGGTTAGTCCAAATATGATCAAAAGTGTATGGAAGTGCATAAATATCATATCAATATCACACAAAAGAAGCATGGAGCAAGCAGGAATTATAGATACGTTTTGGACGTATCAGGTATTAATCACATAGCGATGTGAACTAGATTATTGACTCTAGTAAACCCTTTGGGTGTTGGTCACATGGCGATGTGAACTATGGGTGTTATTCACATAACGATGTGAACTATCGGTATTAAATCACATGGCGATGTGAGCTAGATTATTTACTCTACTGCAAGTGGGAGACTGAAGGAAATATGCCCTAGAGGCAATAATAAAGTTGTTATTTATATTTCCTTATATCATGATATATGTTTATTATTCATGCTAGAATTGTATTAACCGGAAACTTAGTACATGTGTGAATACATAGACAAAACAGAGTGTCCCTAGTATGCCTCTACTAGACTAGCTCATTAATCAAAGATGGTTATGTTTCCTAACCATAGACATGAGTTGTCATTTGATCAACGGGATCACATCATTAGGAGAATGATCTGATGGACAAGACCCATCCGTTAGCTTAGCACTATGATCGTTTAGTTTTACTGCTATTACTTTCTTCATGACTTATACATGTTCCTATGACTATGAGATTATGCAACTCCCGAATACCGTAGGAACACCTTGTGTGCTATCAAACGTCACAACGTAACTGGGTGATCATAAAGATGCTCTACAGGTGTCTCCGAAAGTGTTCGTGGTGTTGGCATAGATCAAGACTAGGATTTGTCACTCCGAGTGTCGGAGAGGTATCTCTGGGCCCTCTCGGTAATGCACATCATAATAAGCCTTGCAAGCAAAAGACTAATGAGTTAGTCACGAGATGATGTATTACGGAACGAGTAAAGAGACTTGCCGGTAACGAGATTGAACTAGGTATAGAGATACCGACGATCGAATCTCGGGCAAGTAACATACCAATGAAAAAAGGAACAACGTATGTTGTTATGCGGTTTGACCGATAAAGATCTTTGTAGAATATGTAGGAGCCAATATGAGCATCCAGGTTCCGCTATTGGTTATTGACTGGAGATGAGTCTCGGTCATGTCTACATAGTTCTCGAACCCGTAGGGTCCGCACGCTTAACGTTTGATGACGATCGGTATTATGAGTTTTGATGTACCGAAGGAAGTTCGGAGTCTCGGATGAGATCACGGACATGACGAGGAGTCTCGGAATGTCCGAGACATAAAGATTGATATATTGGACGACTATATTCGGACACTGGAAGTGTTCCGGAAAAGTTTCGGATTTAACCGGATTGCCGGAGGGGGTTACCGGAACCCCCCACGAGGGGGTATGGTCCATAGTGGGCTTTGAGGAAAGAAGAGAGGCAGCCCATAGAGGCTGGCCGGCGCCCCACCAGGGAATCCTAGTTGGACTAGGATTGAGGGGCGCCACCTCTCCCTCTCCTTCCTTCCCCCCTTTTCCTTCTTGGTGGACTCCTACTAGGAATAGGATTGCAATCCTATTCCTAGTAGGATTGCCTCCCTGGCGCGCCATATAAGGACTGGCCGGCCCCTCCCCTTGCTCCTTTATATACGGGGGCAGGGGGGCACCCTAGAACACACAAGTTGATCAGTTGATCTCTCCCAACCGTGTGCGGTGCCCCCCTCCACAGAAACACACCTCGGTTATACCGTTGCAGTGCTTAGGCGAAGCCCTGCGCCGGTAACTTCATCATATCCGTCACCACGCCGTCGTGCTGACGAAACTCTTCCGTGAAGCTCAACTGGATCAATAGCTCCTGGGATGTCATCAAGCTGAACGTGTGCTGAACGCGGAGGTGTCGTACGTTCGGTACTTGATCGGTTGGATCGCGAAGAAGTTCGACTACATCAACCGCGTCACTAGACACTTCCGCTCCCGGTCTACGAGGGTACGTAGACACACTCTCCCCTCGTTGCTATGCATCTAGCAGATAGATCTTGCATGATCGTAGGAAAAATTTGAAAATACTACGTTCCCCAACATGGCAGGCTAAGCCTCTTGCTTGGTGTTTTGGTCCACTCATGCCTCCCTAGGAACCATTTAAACCGGTGTTATGTTCCTTGATTTTGTGTCCCTAACACGGTTGGGGTTTATGGCCCCCCCTCGATAAACCGCTGATACGTCCAAAACGTATCTATAATTTCTGCTTGCTGCATGCCACTTTTGGCTGATATTGCTATGATATTCATACACTTCCATACACTTTTGATCATATTTGGACTAACTTACTAATCCAGTGCACCCCAGTGCCAGTTTTTGTTTTTGGCTATTTTTGTATTTCAGGTTTTCACGTTTGGAGAACTGCCCAGAAAAATCCAGAAAAATTATATAAAAAAATCAGCGATACGAAAACAACACTGCGTCCGAAGGGCAACCTAGGGGGGGGGCACAGGGGCTCCAGGCGCCCTGTGGGCGTGCCCCCCCTGGGCCGCGCCGGGGGGGGGGGGGGGGGCGCCTGGGCCCCCCGAGGCTCCCCCGGTGCCCTACTTTGGCATATATTTAAGGGACTCTCCGAAACCCTCAGAACAGGACTTCTTTTCGCGATCCCATCTCTGTTCCGCCGCCGCCGCCGCTTCCAAGATCGGGAGCACCAGGAGAACTCTTCCCGGCACCCTGTCGGAGGGGAGGATCACCACCGGGAGCTTCTCCACCACCATGGACGCCTCCCGGATGACTCGTGAGTAGTCTCCCTTGGACCATGAGTCCATGACCAGTAGCTATGTGATGTTCTCCTCCCGTTCTTGTGCTTCACTAATTAGTCCTCGTGAGCTGCCCTACATGATCGAGGCACCTATGTAATCCTTATGCTGTTGCTATGTTGAGTTTGCTGGGATCCGATGGATTATGAGATTATGTTCAGATTGATCTTGAGTTATATATTTGATTCACCTCTTTTATATTTTAGTTCATAAGTAATTCTGGCATGTTCTCCGTTGTTATTTATTGCTTTGGCCGAGTAATAGGTAGTGACTCCAAGAGGGAACGTTATGCTTGATTGTGGGTTCATGCCCCTCGATGACTAGCTTGAGTGACAGAAACATGAGTCTAGGGGATGTGCTGTTGCCACAAGGGGGAAAACAACGGTGCTTGTGCCCGCGGGTGCAAGGATTGTTTACTTTACGCAAAGTTCTTTTAATGCAGTTGTCTGTTGCATTGAGTTTACACTATGGGTGGGACTCGCAACTTAATACCAGCGAGATGTTCTGGATAGATATCTCAAGGTGGATGATTAGTAGTAGATATTGATGGATTTCGGTCTACTTACTTTGGCGTACCACCCATGCTTTGAACCTCAACCTTTCTTGCAATGTAGTCAGCATTGGTTTGCGTTCGTGGTCCTGTCAATTGCCCAGCTGTAATTTGTTTACCTCACATAGCTGTTTTATCGTCTTTTGGGAGAGAGACATCACTAGTGAACATCATGAGACCCTGGTCCATATTACCATCATTGATCACATCCACTATTTACTTTTCGCTATTTACTTACTATTGCAAAAACTATCTATCACTACTATCATTGCTTTTAACCCTTTGTGAACTACAAGGCCGGAGAGATTGACAACCTCTCTGTACTCGTTGGGAGCAAAGTTATTTGTATCTGTGTGCAGGTCCACGTTGGTTGCTACTAATCTGGCGCCGTAGCAATTGACACCTACCTGTTGAACCTAGGAGTCTCTGGGGAATCGATCCTTGGCATCTTTGCTAGGGGAAAACACTTCTACTTACTGCATCTTACACCTTCCACTTGGGGTAACCAACGAGGGGTTCGAGGCCCATCAAGGAGTATTTTCTGGCGCCGTTGCCGGGGACTCCACTCTTCAGGATAGGGGAGTTGCATGCTATCTTTTACCTTTGCTTTTAGTCTTGTTAGTTTACCTTTCATTTTTGCTTTAGTTCCTTTTATCGAAAATCACAAAAATAGTTATCTTGCTTGCTTGCTACTATGGGTTCCACCGAGAACACCAAGTTGTGTGACTTCACTAGTCACAACAACGATGACTTTATCAGCACACCTATCACTACACCTGCCACTTCAGCACCTTCATATGAAATTAAACCTGCTTTACTGAACTTAGTCATGAGAGAACAATTCTCCGGTGCTGGAGATGATGCTGCTTTACACTTGAACAACTTTGTTGAACTTTGTGATATGCAAAAGTACCAAGAAATAGATGGTAATATTGTTAAGCTTAAGCTTTTTCCTTTCTCCTTGAGAGGAGGAGCTAAAATTTGGTTTCAGTCTTTGCCTAGAAATAACATAGATTCATGGGACAAGTGCAAAGATGCTTTTATCGGAAAATACTATCCACCTGCTAAAATTATCCAACTTAGAACTAACATCATGAATTTTAAACAATTGGATAATGAACATGTTGCCCAAGCTTGGGAACGTATGAAGTCTCTTATCAAGAACTACCCTACTCACGGTTTGACTACTTGGATGGTTATCCAAACTTTTTATGCAGGCTTGAAGTTTACCTCGCGGAACTTGTTAGATTCGGCCGCGGGAGGAACTTTTATGTCAACTACACTTGGTGCTGCCACAAAGCTTCTCGATGAGATGATGACCAACTATTCCCAATGGCACACCGAACGCGCTCCAACAGGTAGGAAGGTAAACTCTGTCGAGGAGATTTCCTCCCTTAATGAAAAAGTTGACTTGATCATGTCTCTACTTTCGAAGCAATCTACTGTTGATCCTCGTGATGTTCCTTTAAATTCTTTGATTGCTCAAGAACAAGTAGATGTGAATTTTATCTCTAGAAACAATTTTAACAACAATGCTTATAGGAGTAACTTTGGTAACAATTCTAGACCGTTCCCCTCTAACTCTTATGGGAACAACAATGCTTATCCTAGTACCAAGAACTCCAATACTGAACTAGAGACTATGCTTAGAGATTTCATCACTACCCAAAAAGCCTTTAATAAGAATGTAGAAGAGAAACTACATAAACTAGATGATCTTTCTTTTAAGGTAGACCACTTAGCCAATGAGTTAAAATTGCTAAAAATTGAAACTTCTCCTCTTAAGGAGAGGGAAGTCATCCCTATTAATGCTACTCACGTACAAATTAATGAAAACATTAGGATGATGGCTAAGCTTAAAGAAAGATGGGCTAGAGAAAGGGAGGAAGAGGAAAGAATTAAGAGCCTTCCTACCCACCACACTGTTGCTACTATCCAAGTTATTGAGAATGTTCACACTCTTAGCACCCAATGTACTCCTGGTCCCAATGGACCTATTAATGGTGATGCTATAGAAACTACCAAACAAGTGAACCTTAAGGACACTACTACCACTTTACTTGATGCTCATGACCTTGATTTTGATAATTGCACTCTTACCGAGGTTATTGATTTCCTTCACAAAATGTCTAGAGATCCCCGCACTAGCACGCTAAACCTTGCCTTCACAGAGCATATCACTAATGCTCTCATCAAAGCTAGGGAGGAGAAACTTAGAGTAGAAGCCTCCATACCTAGAAAGCTAGAAGATGGTTGGGATCCTATGATAAAAATCAATTTGAATGACTTCTCATGTTATGCATTATGTGATGTTGGTGCTAGTACCTCTGTTATGCCCAAAAGGATATATGATATGCTTAAATTGAAACCTTATGATTCTTGTTCTTTTGGTGTTCGTCTCGTTGATTCTTCCATAAAGAAACCTTTGGGGAGGATCGACGATGTTCTTATTGTTGTCAATGATAATTATGTGCCCGTTGATTTCACTATTATGGATATTGAATGTGATCCTTCTTGTCCAATTATTTTGGGACGTCCCTTTTAGCGCACCGTTGGTGCTGTCATTGACATGAAAGAGGGTAATATAAAATTTCAGTTTCCTCTAAAGAAAGGGATGGAACACTTCCCTCGTAAGAAGGTCAAGTTACCTTTTGAGTCCGTTGTACGGGCTAGCTATTCTTTTACTCTTGATAAAACTTGACCTATGCATTATGCCTAGTTTAAAGGCATAAAAGAAAGCGCTTTTGGGAGGCAGCCCACATGAATAAATTTTTTGCTTTTGTTGTGTCTTGATGTTGTTTACTGCTGTAGCATCATCATTGTATCTTTGCTTTTCATATTTGTGCCAAGTATAGCCTCTGATTGGTAGAAAGTTCAAATGTTGTGAGGTGCTGTCCAGGAAACAGATTCTGTCCTTGGATAGAAAAATTCGTATAAAATCACCAGTTCATCTTTTTGGTCTGAATTTTTTCGACAGCGTTCTATATATAATTGTATTTCGTGCGTCAGTTCTGAGTTTTTTGATTTGAGTTGCAGAAGTATTCCGAACAGGTAAATTACTGCCTGCTGTTCTGTTTTTCACAGATTCTGTCCTGTTTTGCCTTACCTTCACTTTGCAAATTGAGAACTTGCTTTTTCTTTGCAAAAACCTTTTGGCAATCTTGAGAAATAGTAGAACTTCAAGAATATCCTTATTTCCAGCAAGGTATAATTATTTTATTAAGGGTACTAACCTCGCTAATCAGATTATGATGAGTTATGTATGAAGGGAGTTTTCAAGTGTGCGAGGGAAGATGATAAAAAGATTCAGGAGTGTCAAGCGCTCAAGCTTGGGGATGCCCCCGTGCACCCCCAAGAAATATTCAAGGAGACTCAAGCGTCTAAGCTTGGGGATGCCCCCGTGCATCCCCTTCTCCATCAACATTATCAGTTCGTCTTTCGTTTCGCTATATTTTTATCACTTCATGTGTTATGTGCTATGCTTGGAGCGTCTTGCTTTTAGTCTTCTTTTTAGTTTTTCATAACGAGTCGGAACCCAGCATTCCTTTATGTGGGAGAGAAACACGCTCCACTTCTACCTAGAACATTACATAGAATTTTCATGTCTGTCTATGTTGTGTGTGTTCTTTGTCTTTTAAATAGCTACTATCATACTCTGCTCTTAGTATTCATGCTTATCTTTTCAAGAGCTTTTATTTAGTTGGTTGCTTGAACTCTCTTTAATTACCATGCTCACCTTATTAAAAGAGTTTGCTTCCGTTGCATGGGTTAATGTGTCTATGATAAAGATGCTACTTTCATGATGGTGCTTAGTAGTTCAGGTTTTCTTTTGGTTAATCTCAGATAGCTGGGGGGTTCCCAATGTGTTATTGGAGTACCAACTTGGTTTGTTTGCCTATGATGTGGTATGGTTTAGTAATATCTTCCTTCGAGAATTTATTTTGATTGACTTGGCGTATCCTCACGCATATTTAAGACTGTAAAGAAAGTCTGTCAAGCCTTGATGATCTTTTGTTTCTAAGTAGCGATATAACTACCATGCCTGATTCAATATTGCTTTGTCGCTCTGCATGATTATGACCGTCATTGCTCTCTTAGTTGGTCGCTCCCAGTCTTTTGCTAACCTCCACCTGCACTAAGCAAACTAACCATGCAATACATAGCTCATGGGAAAATAGCCTTAAAACTATTGTGGTAAAGAATATGTTGCCTATGTATCTTATTTCTTATGAGTTGCTTGCTGAGCGGTAACCATGTTTCTGGGGACGCCATCAACTGTCACACTTTTGTTGAATATCATGTGAGTTGCTATGTATGTTCGTCTTGTTTGAAGTAAGGGTGATTTACCGTGGGTTGAATTAATATGCATATTGTTAGAGAAGAACATTGGGCCGCCAACCAAAGCCATGCATCATGGTGGAAGTTTTAGCTTGGACCTTAATCCTCAATCTCTCATGAGAATATGCTTATGCATTAAAGAGGAGTCCATCATCTATTTTCTATGTTGTCCCGGTATGGATGTCCTCAAGTTGAGATCTATCAAAAACGAGAAATCAAATGCGGTTTATCTCCTTGGACCTTTGTACAGGTGGCATAGAGGTACCCCTTTGTGACACTTGGTTAAAACATATGCAATGCAATGATAACCCATGGAGATCCGAGCTAATTAGGACAAGGAGCGAGCACTATTGGTATTCGATGCATGAGGCTTGCAACTTATAGGATGTTTTATACATGACGCATATGAAGTACTACTACCGTTGACACAATTGCTTCCATGTTTCAAAATAAAAAGCTCTAGCACTTAACCATCTCTTTTACCTTTATGATTGAAGCACCAACTACTGAGAGCATGATTGTCATTCTGAGTGTAATGTGCATTGTCCCAAAGTAGCATTGTCTTTTGCATGATTGTGATATCGTTTATTCTGAAATGATTGTATCTAGTCATCACTTAAACCTTGAAGGTGCCCTTGCATTTATGTTTTGCATCACTAAAGGGGGCAAGCTAGATATCACTTGATCATATTTGCACATCATGTTCATTGCAAATCTTTTTGATGTTTCAGTTTCATGTTGTAAAACTTTCAGTCATTTGTGATTTTCTCTTGAGACAACTTAATTACTTTAGAATCATTGTCTCAGTAAGCTTTTGTCATATGACTATGAGAAAGTCCTATATGTTTAATAGCATGTCACCACAGAAATTATTCTTGTTATCATTTACCTACTCGAGGACGAGCATGAATTAAGCTTGGGGATGTTGATACGTCCAAAACGTATCTATAATTTCTGCTTGCTCCATGCCACTTTTGGGTGATATTGCTATGATATTCATACACTTCCATACACTTTTGATCATATTTGGACTAACTTACTAATCCAGTGCACCCCAGTGCCAGTTTCTGTTTTCGGCTGTTTTTGTATTTCAGGTTTTCACGTTTCGAGGACTGCCCAGAAAAATCCAGAAAAATTATATAAAAAAATCAGCGATACGGAAACAACACTACGTCCGAAGGGCAACCTGGGGGGGGCACAGGGGCTCCAGGCGCCCTGTGGGCGCCCCCCCTGTGCCGCGCCGGGGGGGGGGGGGCGCCTGGGCCCCCCGAGGCTCCCCCGGTGCCCTACTTTGGCATATATTTAAGGGACTCTCCGAAACCCTCAGAACATGACTTCTTTTTGTGATCCCATCTCTGTTCCGTCGCCGCCGCCGCTTCCAAGATCGGGAGCACCAGGAGAACTCTTCCCGGCACCCTGCCGGAGGGGAGGATCACCACCGGGAGCTTCTCCACCACCATGGACACCTCCCGGATGACTCGTGAGTAGTCTCCCTTGGACCATGAGTCCATGACCAGTAGCTATGTGATGTTCTCCTCCCGTTCTTGTGCTTCACTAATTAGTCCTCGTGAGCTGCCCTACATGATAGAGGCACCTATGTAATCCTTATGCTGTTGCTATGTTGAGTTTGCTGGGATCCGATGGACTATGAGATTATGTTCAGATTGATCTTGAGTAATATATTTGATTCACCTCTTTTATATTTTAGTTCATAAGTAATTCTTGCATGTTCTCCGTTGTTATTTATTGCTTTGGCCGAGTAATAGGTAGTGACTCCAAGAGGGAACGTTATGCTCAATTGTGGGTTCATGCCCCTCGATGACTAGCTTGAGTGACAGAAACATGAGTCTAGGGGATGTACTGTTGCCACAAGGGGGAAAACAACGGTGCTTGTGCCCACGGGTGCAAGGATTGTTTACTTTACGCAAAGTTCTTTTAATGCAGTTGTCTGTTGCATTGAGTTTACACTATGGGTGGGACTCGCAACTTAATACCAGCGAGATGTTCTGGATAGATATCTCAAGGTGGATGATTAGTAGTAGATATTGATGGATTTTGGTCTACTTACTTTGGCGTACCGCCCATGCTTTAAACCTCAACCTTTCTTGCAATGTAGTCAGCATTGGTTTGCGTTCGTGGTCCTGTCAATTGCCCAGCTGTAATTTTTTTTACCTCACATAGCTGTTTTATCGTCTTTTGGGAGAGAGACATCACTAGTGAACATCATGAGACTCCGGTCCATATTACCATCATTGATCACATCCACTATTTACTTTTCGCTATTTACTTACTATTGCAAAAACTATCTATCACTACTATCATTGCTTTTAACCCTTTGTGAACTACAAGGCCGGAGAGATTGGCAACCTCTCTGTACTCGTTGGGAGCAAAGTTATTTGTATCTGTGTGCAGGTCCACGTTGGTTGCTACTAATCTGGCGCCGTAGCAATTGACACCTACCTGTTGAACCTAGGAGTCTCTGGGGAATCGATCCTTGCCATCTTCGCTAGGGGAAAACACTTGTACTTACTGCATCTTACACCTTCCACTTGGGGTAACCAACGAGGGGTTCGAGGCCCATCAACCGCTTAGCGCTAAAGCTTTTCCAGCAAGTCCCAACATTGGTTCTACATTTGCCTAACAACTAAAACTTGCATAGGGAGTTATAAACCCTTTTCTTAATCAACAACCCGGGCCAGTGCTCCACATGAGTGTTGGTCCAAACTGGGGGTTATGCGGGGCCACCTTGGGGGAATCCGAGGGCTGGTAAAAACCTGTAGGATCACCCATCCGGTCGTGGCCTGAGACAAGATATGCGCGGCTACTATCAGGGTGTCGGCACGCCGGGAGGATTTGTTGGCTTAGTTTTACCTTAGTCAAAATATCTTGAGCACGGGATTCCGAGAATACTCGGGTCTTCCCACCTTGGAGTTGCGACTCCGTAGACCGTGAGCTTGTGATGGGCTAAGTTGGGACACCCCTGCAGGGTTTGATCTTTCGAAAGCCGTGCCCGCGGTTATGTGGCAGATGGGAATTTGTTAATATCCGGTTGTAGAAAACTTGACACCATGTTCAGAATACACACCAGCGTGAGTAACTGTGACAGTCATTTTCCGAAGGGGTTCGGAAAGTGAACACGGTGGGGTTATGTTTGACGTGCTTAGATAGGATCACTTCGTGATTACTTTGACGCTCGTGGCACTTCTCTTCTCGCTCTAAACACGTAAGCTGGTGCTGGTGCAGCTGCAACCTTTGTTCTTCAGCCTTGTTCCACACCCAAGGCTTAAATAGTTTTGCTACCCGGGAACGGGATTGCTGAGTCCTCCGTGGCTCACAGATTTCTACACAACACCAGATGCATGTACCATGGTGAACTACACAGGTAATGGCACAGAGCTGTACTGGGAGTTCGATGAAGAACGTGGACGATACTACGTGTCTTACCCAGAGGATCAGTAGTGGCTTCTACTAGGGGTGATTCAGACCTTGTGGCTTTATTTATTTGGTATCTTTCATTTGGATCTTGTCCATAGTCAGACTGTGATGTTATTTGAATGATGATTGTTTATGTAATGTATTGTGTGACGTGGCGAGTGTAAGCCAACTACTCTTTTGCAATTTCATCCCTCTTTTACATGAGTCGTGCAAAGATACCATACTTGAGATCATTCTAGTATGAGCTTATACCTTTAAGTCGTGCCTCGACACGTAGGAGGTATAATCTCATACTGGGCATTACAAGGGGAAAATGATCTCCTAGATAATATTGCTACGGTGGTGGATGAGGGGATGAACGAGAGGCTAACTGTTGCAATCACAGATGATGAGATTCAGATGGCCCCTTTTCAGATGGGGCCGACTAAAGCCTTGGGCCTCGATGGCTTTCCGGCCCTCTTCTATTAGCGCCACTGGGCTCTGGTGAAATATGATGTGTGTCGGGCGGTCAAGGATTTCCTGGCAGGGGCTTCCACGCCAGAATCTTTTAACGACACCGTTATTGCTATGATTCCTAAGATTAGCTCAACGGAGATTCTCTCCCAGTTTAGACCTATAAGCCTTTGTAATGTGCTATACAAGATTGCCACCAAGGTCTTGGCAAATAGGCTCAAGAATATTCTGCCTCTTTTAATCTCAGAAGAACATAGTGCTTTCGTGCCGGGCCGGCTTATTACTGATAATGTTCTTGTGGCCTATGAATGTGTGCATGCGATTTGTACTAGGAAGCGGAAGAAACCTCACTGTGCAGTCAAGTTAGATATGATGAAGGCGTATGACAGGGTTGAGTGGAGTTTCTTGGAGCACATGTTGCACAAGGTTGGCTTTGCTGATCAGTGGGTTCAGATGATTATGAGGTGTGTAAAATCTGCCAAATTTTGTGTCAAGATCAACGGAGGCTTTTCCAGAGTTTTCTTTCCTTCTCGAGGACTTCGGCAGGGTGACCCTCTCTCTCCCTACCTGTTTCTATTTTGTGTGGAGGGCTTTTCTGCAATGCTTTGGAGAGCCCAAGGAGAGGGGATGATTAAAGGGGTTTCTTTTGGGAGCATTGGCCCCCATGTTACACATTTGGTCTTCACTGATGATAGTATTGTTTTTTGGAAGGGTCGAGGGAGAATATGCACACCTTGAAAGAGATCCTGCTGAAATATGGAAGGGCGTCGGGCCAAAAGGTGAATCTTCAGAAATCGTCCATCTATTTTGGAAATGGCTATGGGAATGAGATGAAGGATGAGCTTAAAGGTGAGATTGGTATTTCCTCCGAAGCTCTGAGTGAGAGATATCTTGGGCTGCCTACTCAAGTGGGAAGATCTAAAGAAGGTACTTTCAAATATGTCACTGAGAGTTCAAAAGGCAAGGTTACGGGTTGGATGGGACAAGGCATGTCGAAGAAAGCCAGAGAAGTTCTAGTCAAATCAGGGCTCCAAGCCACCCCTACTTTCACCATGAGTTGTTTCCACCTCACAAAGAAAACGTGCCAGAATATGACCTCTATTTCTTCTAAATTCTGGTGGGGTGCGATGAATGGTGAAAGAAAGGTGCATTGGGTCTCATGGGAGAAGATGTGTGAATCGAAGAGTGTGGGAGGAATGGGTTTTCGTGACCGTGAAGTTTTCAACCAAGCCCTCTTGGCGAAACAAGCATGGTGTATCTTGACTGCTCCTCACAGTTTGGTTGCATGGGTTCTAAAGGATAGGTATTTTAAGGAATGTTCCATCATGTCTGCTACATGCCCCTCTAATGCGTCCTTCACCTTTAGGAGTATCCTGCATGGACGAAACCTCTTGAAAGAAGGATTGATATGGCGAGTCGGGGATGGTAGTGGCATCAACATCCATCATGACAACTGGATCCCGAGGCAGGGCTCCTTACGACCACTGGGTCAGTTGTATCTGCCAGGTATAACCAAGGTGGCCGACTTGCTGGACGAGGAGGGCTCGGGCTGGGATATGCACAAGGTTGAGGCCATGTTTACTCCTTTGGATACCAATGACATCAAGCAGATTGCTGTGGGGGCTTTTGGAATGGAAGACTATTTGGCGTGGAACGGCACAAAGAATGGGATGTTCAGTGTGAGACCGGCATATCATTTGGCGGTATCTCTTAAGCGCGTGAAGACTGGACAGCCGGCCTCATCAACTTCGGTTTAGGACCATAGGGGGTATCTTGGCTTGTGGAGCACGAATGCACCGGGGAAGGCCAAAATTCATGAATGAAGAATGATCCGGAATGGCTTGGCTGTGGGTCATGAGCATCATCGACGCCGGATCAAACAGGGTGTATTCTATGCAGCCTGTGGAAGGGAGGAAATGGTTCATCACAGATTTTGGGCTTGCCCACACTCCTCCCAGTTTTGGCAGATTCTGTCTTCGGAGAAGTGTTGGGGAACGTAGTATTTCAAAAAATTCCTACGATCACGCAAGATCTATCTACTAGATGCATAGCAACGAGAGGGGAGAGTGTTTCTACGTACCCTCGTAGACCGAAAGCGGAAGCGCCTAGTGATGCGGTTGATGTAGTCGAACTTTCTTCGCGATCCAACCGATCAAGCACCGAACATACGGAGCCTCCGCGTTCAGCACACGTTTAGCTTGATGACGTCCCACGAGCTCTTGATCCAGTAGAACTTAGCTAGAGAGTTTCGTCAGCACGACGGCGTGGTGACGGAGATGATGAAGCTACCGACGCAGGGCTTCGCCTAAGCACTGCAACGATATGACCGAGGTGTGTTTCTGTGGAGGGGGGCACCGCACACGGTTGGGAGAGATCAACTTGATCAACTTGTGTGTCTAGAGGTGCCCCCTACCCCCGTATATAAAGGAGCAAGGGGGCAGGCCGGTCGGCCCCTATGGCGCGCCTTAGGAGGGCCACTCCTACTAGGAATAGGATTCCAATCCTATTCCTAGTAGGAGTCCACCAAGAGGGAGAGGGGGAAGGAAGGAGAGGGAGAGGGAGAAGGAAAGGGGCGCCGCCCCCTCCTTTCCTTGTCCAATTCGGACCAAGGGGGAGGGGCGCGTGGCCCAGCCCTGGCCGGCCCTCTCTCTCACCACTAAGGGCCCAAGTGGCCCATTAGTTGCCCCGGGGGGTACCGATACCCCTCCGGCACTCCGGTTTAATCCGAAACTTTTTCGGAACACTTCCGGTGTCCGAATATAGTCGTCCAATATATCAATCTTTACGTCTCGGATATTCCGAGACTCCTCGTCATGTCCGTGATCTCATCCGGGACTCCGAACTACCTTCGGTATATCAAAACTCATGAGCGCATAATACCGATCATCATCAAACGTTAAGCGTGCGGACCCTACGGGTTCGAGAACTATGTAGACATGACCGAGACTCATCTCCGGTCAATAACCAATAGCGGAACCTGGATGCTCATATTGGCTCCTACATATTCTACGAAGATCTTTGTCGGTCAAACCGCATAACAACATACATTGTTCCCTTTGTCATCGGTATGTTACTTGCCCGAGATTCGATCGTTGGTATCTCAATACCTAGTTCAATCTCGTTACCCGCAAGTCTCTTTACTCGTTTCGTAATGCATCATCCTATGACTAACTCATTAGTCATTTGCTTGCAAGGAATATTATGATGTGCATTATCGAGAGGGCCCAGAGATACCTCTTCGACACTCGGAGTGACAAATCCTACTCTTGATCTATGCCAACACCACGAACACTTTCGGAGACACCTGTAGAGCATCTTTATAATCACCCAGTTATATTCTGACATTTGATAGCACACAAGGTGTTCCTCTGGTATTCGGGAGTTGCATAATCTCATAGTCATAGGAACATGTATAAGTCATGAAGAAAGCAATAGCAGTAAAACTAAACGATCATAGTGCTAAGCTAACGGATGGGTCTTGTCCATCACATCATTCTCCTAATGATGTGATCTCATTGATCAAATGACAAATCATGTCTATGGTTAGGAAACATAACCATCTTTGATCAATGAGCTAGTCTAGTAGAGGCATACTAGGGACATACTGTTTTGTCTATGTATTCACACATGTACTAAGTTTCCATTTAATACAATTCTAGCATGAATAAAAGACATTTATCATGATATAAGGAAATACAAATAACATCTTTATTATTGCCTCTAGGGCATATTTCCTTCAGTCACCCACTTGAACTAGAGTCAATAATCTAGATTACAAAGTAATGATTCTAACACCCATGGAGTCTTGGTGTTGATCATGTTTTTCCCGTGGAAGAGGCTTAGTCAATGGGTCTGCGACATTTAGATAGGTATGTATGTTGCAAATTTCTATGTCTCCCTTCTTGACTTGATCGCGGATGGAATTGAAGCGTCTTTTGATGTGCTTTGTTCTCTTGTGAAACCTGGATTCCTTCGCCAAGGCTATTTCTCCAGTGTTGTCACAAAAGATTTTCATTGGACCCGATGCAGGTATCACACCTAGATCGGATACGAACTCCTTCATCCATACTCCTTCATTTGCTGCTTCCGAAGCAGCTATGTATTCCGCTTCACACGTAGATCCCGCCACGATTCTTTGCTTGGAACTGCACCAACTGACAGCTCCACCGTTTAATAAAAGTATATATGCGGTTTGTGACTTAGAGTCATCCGGATCAGTGTCAAAGCTTGAATCGACGTAACCGTTTACGACGAGCTCTTTGTTACCTCCATATACGAGAAACATATCCTTTGTCCTTTTCAGGTACTTCAGGATGTTCTTGACCGCTGTCCAGTGATCCATTCCTGGATTACTTTGGTACCTCCCTGCTAAACTTATAGCAAGGCACACATCAGGTCTGGTACACAACATTGCATACATGATAGATCCTATGGCTGAGGCATAGGGAATGACTTTCATTTTCTCTCTATCTTCTGCAGTGGTCGGGCATTGAGTCTTACTCAACTTCACACCTTGTAAAATAGGCAAGAACCCTTTCTTTGACTGATCCATTTTGAACTTCTTCAAAACTTTATCAAGGTATGTGCTTTGTGAAAGTCCCATTAAGCGTCTTGATCTATCTCTATAGATCTTAATGCCTAATATGTAAGCAGCTTCACCGAGTCTATCATTGAAAAATTCTTATTCAAGTATCCTTTTATGCTATCCAGAAATTCTATATCATTTCCAATCAACAATATGTCATCTGCATATAATAACAGAAATGCTACATAGCTCCCACTCACTTTCTTGTAAATACAGGCTTCTCCAAAAGTCTGTATAAAACCATATGGTTTGATCACCTCATCAAAGCGTATATTCCAACTCCGAGATGCTTGCACCAGTCCATAGATGGATCGCTGGAGCTTGCACAATTTGTTAGCACTTTTACAATCGACAAAACTTTCTTGTTGCATCATATACAACTCTTCTTTGAGATATCCATTCAGGAATGCTGTTTTGATATCCATTTGCCAGATTTCATAATCAAAAAATGCGGCAATTTCTAACATGATTCGGACAGACTTAAGCATTGCTACGGGTGAGAAAGTCTCATCGTAGTCAACTCCTTGAACTTGTCGAAAATCTTTCGCAACAAGTCGAGCTTTGTAAATAGTAACATTACCATCAGCGTCGGTCTTCCTCTTGAAGATCCATTTATTTTCGATGGCTTGCCGATCATCGGGCAAGTCAACAAAAGTCCACACTTTGTTCTCATACATGGATCCCATCTCAGATTTCATGGCCTCAAGCCATTTTGCGGAATCTGGGCTCATCATCGCTTCCTCATAGTTCGTAGGTTCATCATGGTCTAGTAACATGACTTCCAGGACTGGGTTGCCGTACCACTCTGGCGCGGAACACATTCTGGTTGATCTACGAAGTTCAGCAGAAACTTGATTTGAAGTTTCATGATCATCATCATTAGCTTCCTCACTAATTGGTGTAGGAATCATTGGAACCAGTTTCTGTGATGTACTACTTTCCAATTCGGGAGAAGGTACAATTACCTCATCAAGTTCCACTTTCCTCCCACTCACTTCTTTTTCGAGAGAAACTCCTTCTCTAGAAAGGATCCATTCTTAGCAACAAATATCTTGCCTTCAGATTTGTGATAGAAGGTGTACCCAACAGTTTCCTTTGGGTATCCTATGAAGACACATTTCTCCGACTTGGGTTCGAGCTTATTAGGTTGAAGCTTTTTCACATAAGCATCGCAACCCCAAACTTTAAGAAACGACAACTTTGGTTTCTTGCCAAACCACAGTTCATAAGGTGTCGTCTCAACAGATTTAGATGGTGCCCTATTTAACGTGAATGCAGCTGTCTCTAAAGCATAACCCCAAAATATTAGTGGTAAATCGGTAAGAGACATCATAGACCTCACCTTATCTAATAAAGTACGGTTACGACGTTTGGACACACCATTACGCTGTGGTGTTCCGGGTGGCGTGAGTTGTGAAACTATTCCACATTGTTTCAAATGAAGATCAAACTCGCAACTCAAATATTCACCTCCACGATCAGATTGTAGAAACTTGATTTTCTTGTTACGATGATTCTCTACTTCACTCTGAATTTCTTTGAACTTTTCAAATGTTTCAGACTTGTGCTTCATCAAGTAGATATACCCATATCTGCTCAAATCATCAGTGAAGGTCAGAAAATAACGATACCCGCCGCGAGCTTCAACACTCATCGGTCCACATACATCAGTATGTATGATTTCCAACAAATCTGTTGCTCGCTCCATTGTTCCGGAGAACGGAGTTTTAGTCATCTTGCCCATGAGGCATGGTTCCCAAGCACCAAGTGATTCATAATCAAGTGATTCCAAAAGTCCATCACTATGAAGTTTCTTCATGCGTTTTACACCAATATGACCTAAACGGCAGTGCCACAAATAAGTTGCACTATCATTATTGACCTTACATCTTTTAGCTTTAATATTATGAATAGGTCTATCACTACGATCGAGATCCAACAAAAATAGACCACTCTTCAAGGGTGCATGACCATAAAAGATATTACTCATATAAATAGAACAACCATTATTCTCTGATTTAAATGAATAACCGTCTCGCAATAAACAAGATCCAGATATAATGTTCATGCTTAACGCTGGCACCAAATAACAATTATTCAGGTCTAAAACTAATTCCGAAGGTAGATGTAGAGGTAGCGTGCCGACGGCGATCACATCGACTCTGGAACCATTTACCACTCGCATCGTCACCTCGTCCTTAGCCAATCTTCGTTTAATCCGTAGTCCCTGTTTTGAGTTACAAATATTAGCAACCGAACCGGTATCAAATACCCAGGTACTACTACGAGCATTAGTAAGGTACACATCAATAACATGTATATCACATATACCTTTGTTCACCTTGCCATCCTTCTTATCCGCTAAATACTTGGGGCAGTTCCGCTTCCAGTGTCCAGCCCCTTTGCAGTAGAAGCACTCAGTTCCAGGCTTGGCTCCAGACTTGGGTTTCTTCGTGGGAGTAGCAACTGTCTTGCTATTCTTCTTGAAGTTCCCCTTCCTTCCCTTGCCCTTTTTCTTGAAACTAGTGGTCTTGTTAACCATCAACACTTGATGCTCCTTTTTGATTTCTACCTCCGCAGCTTTGAGCATAGTGAAGAGCTCAGAAATTGTCTTCTGCATCCCTTGCATGTTATAGTTCATCACGAAGCCTTTATAGCTTGATGGCAGTGATTGAATAACTCTATCGATAACACTATCTTCGTCAACTTTGCATCCAAGTTGAGTCATATGATTGTAGTACCCAGACATACTGAGCAAGTGTTCACTGATAGAACTATTCTCCTCCATCTTGCAACTGTAGAACTTATTAGAAATCTCATATTTCTCAATCCGGGCATTTGCTTGAAATATTAACTTCAACTCCTGGAACATCTCATATGCTCCATGACGTTCAAAACGTCGTTGAAGTCCCGGTTCTAAGCCGTAAAGCATGGCATACTGAACTATCGTGTAGTCATCAGACCGCATCTGCCAGACGTTCAAAGCGTCTACATTAGCGGGAGGGGGCTTGTCACCTAGCGGTGCTTCAAGGACATAATTCTTCTGATCAGCAATGAGGACAATCCTCAAGTTACGGACCCAGTCCATGTAATTGCTACCATCATCTTTCAACTTAGCTTTCTCTAGGAAGGCATTAAAATAGGAACGATAGCACGGGCCATTGATCTACAACAACATAGATATTCAAAAAAAATCAGGACTAAGTTTATGATAAATTATAGTTCAATTAATCATATTACTTAAAGAACTCCCACTTAGATTGACATCCCTCTAGTCATCTAAATGATCACGTGATCCAAATCAACTAAACCATGTCCGATCATCACGTGAGATGGAGTAGTTTTCAATGGTGAACATCTTATGTTGATCATATCTACTATATGATTCACGCTCGACCTTTCGGTCTCCAGTGTTCCGAGGCCATGTCTGTACATGCTAGGCTCGTCGAGTTTAACCTGAGTATTCTGCGCGTGCAAAACTGGCTTGCACCCGTTGTATGTGAACGTAGAGCTTATCGCACCCGATCATCACGTGGTGTCTCGGCATGACGAACTTTCGCAACGGTGCATACTCAGGGAGAACACTTGTACCTTGAAATTTTGTAAGGGGTCATCTTATAATGCTACCGTCGTTCTAAGCAAAATAAGAAGCATAATAAGATAAACATCAGATGCAATCAAAATATGTGACATGATATTGAAGGAAATATGCCCTAGAGGCAATAATAAAGATGTTATTTGTATTTCCTTATATCATGATAAATGTCTTTTATTCATGCTAGAATTGTATTAACCGGAAACTTGGTACATGTGTGAATACATAGACAAAACAGTATGTCCCTAGTATGCCTCTACTAGACTAGCTCATTGATCAAAGATGGTTATGTTTCCTAGCCATAGACATGAGTTGTCATTTGATCAACGGGATCACATCATTAGGAGAATGATGTGATGGACAAGACCCATCCGTTAGCTTAGCACTATGATCGTTTAGTTTTACTGCTATTGCTTTCTTCATGACTTATACATGTTCCTATGACTATGAGATTATGCAACTCCCGAATACCGGAGGAACACCTTGTGTGCTATCAAACATCACAACGTAACTGGGTGATCATAAAGATGCTCTATAGGTGTCTACGAAAGTGTTCGTGGTGTTGGCATAGATCAAGAATAGGATTTGTGATGGCTTCTCGCCCCTCGTTGCTTACCCCAAGTGGAAGGTTGAGATGTAGCGTAGCGGCAAATTTCCCTTGACAAAGATACCAAGGATCGAATCCCGTGAGACTCCGAGGGTCGACAAGTAGGTGTCAACGGTGCCAGAAACTTAGCGGTTGACGGGACCTGCACACAGATACATATAACTTTGCTCCCAACGAGTACAAAGAGGTTGTCAATCCCTCCGGCCTTGTTGATTACAAAGGATCAAACACAAGAGATAATAATGATAGCTATGACTGCAACTAGGAAATAAAAACATGAACTAAATAGAAGGTGTGATCAGCGGTGGTAATATGGACCGGGGTCCCATGATGTTCACTAGTGATGTCTCTCTCCCAAAAGACGATAAAACAGCAAAGCGAGGTAAACAAATTATAGCTGGGCAATTGACAGGATTATGTGCGCAAACCAATGCTAACTATGCTGCAAAGAAAGGTAGAGGCTCAAAAGCATGGGCGGTACGCCAAGGCAAGTAGACCGAAATCCATCTGCATCTACTACTAATCATCCACCTTGAGATATCTATCCAGAACATCTCGCTGGTATTAAGTTGCGAATCCCACCCAAAGTGTAAACTCAAAGCAACAGACAACTGCATTAAAAGAACTTTGTGTAAAGTAAACAATCCTTGCACCCGCAATGACAAGCACCGTTGTTTTCTCCCTTGTGGCAATAGCACATCCCCTAGACTCATATTTCTGTCACTCAAGCTAGTCATCAGGGGGCATGAACCCACAATCAAGCATAATGCTCCCTCTTGGAGTTAGTACCTACTACTTGGCCAAAGCAATAAACAGCAATGGAGAACCTGCAAGAATTACTCAAGAACAAAGATATAAAAGAGGTGAATCAAATATATTACTCAAACACAATCTGAACATAGTCTCATAATCCATCAGATCCCAGCAAACTCAGCAAAGCAACAGCAGAAAGATTACATATGTGCCTCGATCATGTAGGGCAGCTCATGAGGTCTAAACCATGAAGAGCAAAGAGGGGAGGAGAACATCACATAGCTACTGATCATGGACCCATGGTCCAAGGTGGACTACTCATGACTCATCCGGGAAGCGTCCATGGTGGTGGAGAAGCTCCCGGTGGTGGTTCTCCCCTCCGGCAGGGTGCCGGGAAGAGTTCTCCTGATGCTCCTGATCTTGGAAGCGCTGCGGCGGCGGAACAGAGGCGAGATCGCGAAAAAGGGTTCTGTTCTCGAGGGTTTCGGGACGAGAGGGATATATAGGCGAAGGGGGGCAGCCAGAGGCGGAGCAGGGGCCCCAGGCGCCCCCCCTGGCGCGGCCAGGGGTGGGGCCGCGACAGGTGGCCGCCTGGGCCTCCCCTGGCTCCCCTCTGGCCCATCTTTGGTTCTTCGCGAAGCTTCCTGTACGCTGATTTTTCCTATATTTTTCCTGGAATTTTTGGAGCACTTTTAATATGGGGGAAACCTGAAATAGAAAAACAGCAGAAAACAGGAACTGGCACTGTGGTGCACTGAGTTAATAGGTTAGTCCAAATATGATCAAAAGTGTACGGAAGTGCATCAATATCATAGCAATATCACACAAAAGAAGCATGGAGCAAGCAGAAATTATAGATACGTTTTGGACGTATCAACATCCCCAAGCTTAATTCCTGCTCGTCCTCGAGTAGGTAAATGATAACAAGCATAATTTCTGTGGTGACATGCTACCAACCATATAAGAACTTTTTAAGTAAAGCAATCAAGGCATGTAATTCAATTCAAGTCATAACAAGCAAGAGTCTATATTAGCATTGTAACAAGCAACATAAGAACATAAAGGTGCAAGAGCTCTCGCTGTCCGTGACTCGAATGTCTCCAAATGGTGTTTGCGTGCAAGAAAGGGGATAGGGATATACGGGAGAGTAAAACATAGTTTTTGTATTGTTGAGAACTTAATCTACTAAAGTTTCACACTTGGTCTTCTTTGGAATCTTATCTTGGCTCATCCCCAGACCACTAGCCAGGTACAAGTCAAAATGATCCACTCCCTTTCGATATTTTGAGCACTCATGCAATGGATGAGCGTAAGCAAGAAAGTTGACACTTAGGAGGGCAAAGAGAGAAAAATGATGAAGGGGGGAGACAAAAAAGGTGTGAAAGGCTCACATCAATGAGGACAATCATAGGCAAGAGAAAGCCAAATGATAGATATGATGTGAGGAGTAGGGATTGCCATGCAACGGATGCACATATGAGCTAAGGTAAGCTCTCCAATGGAACTAGTGGGGGTGCATCCAACTTGCTCGCTCAAGAAGACCTAGAGCTCTTTTGAGGAGGCTCATCATTGGAATATACAAGCCAAGTTCTATAGTGTGAAGGTCCCCACATAGCTATATGCATGAATGATAATCTCTATGGAGTACAAGGTATAAGATGGAGTATGAGTGTGGATCTCTCAAAAGGAATAGTAGTGTGCCCCCTTCTCTCTTTTTATTTCTTTTTCTCTTTTTTCTATATTTTTTTATTTTTTTGTGGCCTCAATGGCTCTTTCTATTTAACTCTCATTTGTCCTCTTTGGGATCTTTTGATTTTGTCCTCTTTGGGATCTTTTCCTCACTTTAGGGGCAACATTCTATAAATTACAAGAAGTATAGAAGATCTTTCACACTTTACAAGAGTACTCAACATAAAGAAGATGAAACTATCATGATGTATGCAAATGTATGCCTCTGCCAGTGTAGCAGGATATGCAATGATACTAGCGCGTCATGTAGCAATGATTAGGGCAAGGCCCAACTAGCATGCGGCTCATCGATCAAGCAAAAAGCATGTATGACATGAAGATCAAGTCATGAGAAGATGGATGTTGCATGGCAATGTATCTCGGAAAGGCTATGGAAATGCCTTGATAGGTAGGTATGGTGGCTGTTTTGAGGAAGGATATAATGAGGCTTATGATGACAGAGCGTATCGTGCCAAGGATTTGGATGCACCGACGAAGTATGCGCCAACTCTCGAGGTGAGAAAGGGCAATGCACGGTACCGAAGAGGTTAGAAAAATATGGCTAGGTGGAAGTGTCAACTTTTGAATACTCACATTAGTCCGAAGAACTCATGCACTTATTATCGGTAACTCTCAATCTAATTAGGAGGTTCACAAAGAGACAAGTACCCCGAGGAGGAGTGTATGGGGGTTTGGTTATCCTTGCGCATCCTCGACTCATGGTACGTGAGTGTACTCTAATATTCGATCCCTCCAAAGATTAGTGATCCATCTAGTAGCTAAAGTTCTCAACTATTTTGTAGGTTTTTGAAAATAAACACGGATTGCCCAAAATACGACATCTATCACTAATAGGCTAAAGCTCTTGACACCAAAAGTTCAGACATTACTCATGGCAATACCTCAAAACTATTGCAAGTTACTACTAAAATTAAATAGCAACCTCAATTACCTACTTTAAGTTAAGACACACAACTCAGTGCAACAGGCAAACTCTCTTAACAAGATAAACATGAAAACTCAAGAGAGTTCAGCAACCAACTAAACAAAAGCTCTTTAAAAAGAAAAGCATGAAAACTAAGAGCTAAACATGACAGCAGCTATGGAAAGACAAAGAACACACAGAGCAAAGATAAGCATGAAAATCCTATGTTGTGTTCTCGGTTGAAGTGGAGCGTGTTTCTCTCCCACACAAAGAAAGCTGGGTTCTAACTTGTTATGAACAGCAAGTAAAGCTAAAGAAAACTAAAAAACGAAACTAAGAGCAAGACGCTCCAAGCATAGCACATAACGCATGAAGTGATAAAATTATAGTGGAACGAAAGACGAACTGATAATTGTTGATGGAGAAGGGGATGCATGGGGGCATCCCCAAGCTTAGACGCTTGAGTCTTCTTGAATATTTCTTGGGGGTGCACGGGGGCATCCCCAAGCTTGAGCGTTTGACCCTCCTGAATCTTCTTTTATCATCTTCCCTCGCACACTTGAAAACTCCCTTCATACATAACTCATCATAATCTGATTAGCGAGGTTAGTACCCATAATAAAATAATTTTTCCCTACTGGAAATAAAGATAATCTTGAAGAGCTACTGTTTCTCAAGATTGCCAAAAGGTTTTTGCAAAGAAAAAGCAAGCTCAAGGTTCGCAAAACGAAGAAAAAGGCAAAACAGGACAGAATCTGTGAAAAACAGACCAGTAGGTAGTAAATAATTTTTTTGGCGCACTTCTGCAACTCAAATCAAAAAACTCAGAACAGACGCTCGAAATCCAATTGTATAAAGCATGCTGTCAAAAAAATTCAGATCAAAAAGATGATCTGGTGATTTTATTCGAATTTTTCTGTCCAAGGACAGAATCTGTTTTCTGGACAGCACGTCACAACTTTTGAACTTTCTTGCAATCGGAGGCTAAACTTGGCACAAAGCTGAAAAGAAAAGATACAATGATGATGCTACTGTAGTAACAAACATCAAGACACAACAAAAGCAAAATAAAACCTAATTCGTTGTGGGCTGCCTCCCAAAAGCGCTTTCTTTTATGCCTTTAAGCTAGGCATGATGCAAAAAGAGAAGATCAAGTTTTATCAAGAGTAAGAGAATAGCTAGCCCGTGTAACGGACTCAAAAGGCAACTTAATCTTCTTTCTAGGGAAGTGTTCCATCCCTTTCTTGAGAGGGAATTGGAATTCTATATTCCCCTCTTTCATGTCAATGATAGCACCAACGGTGCGAAGAAAAGGACGTCCCAAAATAATTGGACATGAAGGTTCACATTCAATATCCATAATAGTAAAATCAACGGGAACATAATTGTCATTGACAATGATAAGAACATCGTCGATCTTCCCCAAAGGTTTCTTTACGGAAGAATCAACAAGACGAACACCAAAAGAACAAGGATCAAAAGGTTTCAATTCAAACATATCGTACATTCTTTTGGGCATAACGGAGGTACTAGCTCCAACATCACATAAAGCATAGCAAGAGAAGTTATTCAACTTAATTTTAATCATAAGATCCCAACTATCTTCTAGCTTTCTAGGTATGGAGGCTTCTACCCTAAGCTTCTCCTCCCTAGCTTTGATAAGAGCATTAGTGATATGCTCCGTGAAGGCAAGATTAAGTGTGCTAGTGTGGGGGTCTTTAGCCATTTTGTGAAGAAAACCACTAACTTCAGAAAGGGTGCAATTATCAAAATCAAAGTCACTACTATCAAGTAAAGTGGTAGTGGTGTCCTTTAGGCTCACTTGTTTGGTAGCTTCTATGGTTATAGGAGTTTCTTCTTCTACGGTTGAGGTCATAGCATCACCATTAATAGGTCCAATGGGACTAGGAGTGCATTGGGTGCTAAGAGTTTGGATATCCTCAACAACTTGGATAGTAGCAACAGTGTGGTGGGTAGGAAGGCTCTTAATTCTATCTTTTTCCTCCTTTTCTCTAGCCCATCTCTCTTTAAGTTTAGCAATCATCCTAATGTTTTCATTAATTTGCACTTGAATAGCATTCATAGGAGTGATCTTCCTCTCCTCAAGAGGAGAAGTTCTAATTTTAAGCAACTCTACCTCATGGGCTAAATTGTCTACCTTCGAAGAGAGGTTATCTAGTTTGTCTAGTTTTTCTTCTACACTCTTATTGAAGGTCTTTTGGGTAGTGATGAAGTCTTTAAGCATAATCTCTAGTTCAGAAGTGGAGTTCTTGGTGCTAGGATAAGCATTGTTGTTCCCATAGGAATTAGAGGGGAACGGTCTAGGGTTGCTACCAAAATTACTCCTATAAGCATTGTTATTGAAATTATTTCTAGAGATAAAGTTCACATCTACTTGATCTTGAGCAATCAAAGAATTTAAAGGAACATCATGAGGATCAATAGAAGATTGCTTGGAAAGTAGAGACATGATCAAGTCAACTTTTTCATTTAGGGAGTAAATCTCCTCGACAGAGTTTACCTTCCTACCTGTTGGAGCGCGTTCGGTGTGCCATTGGGAATAATTGGTCATCATCTCGACGAGAAGCTTCGTGGTAGCATCAAGTGTAGTTGACATAAAGGTTCCTCCCGCGGCCGAATCTAACAAGATCCGCGAGGTAAAGTTCAAGCCTGCATAAAAAGTTTGGATAACCATCCAAGTAGTCAAACCATGAGTAGGGCAGTTCTTGACAAGAGATTTCATGCGTTCCCAAGCTTGGGCAACGTGTTCATTATCCAATTGTTTAAAATTCATTATGTTACTCCTTAATTGGATAATTTTAGCAGGGGGATAGTACTTCCCAATAAAGGCATCCTCGCACTTGTCCCAAGAATCTATACTATTCCTAGGCAAGGATTGAAACCAAATTTTAGCTCCTCCTCTCAAGGAGAAAGGAAAAAGCTTAAGCTTAACAATATCACCATCTACTTCTTTGTACTTTTGCATATCACAGAGCTCGACAAAATTATTTAAGTGCAAAGCAGCATCATCTCCAGCACCGGAGAATTGATCTTTCATAACTAGGTTTAACAAACCAGGTTTAATCTCATAAGAAGGTGCTGAAGTGGCAGGTGTAGCAATAGGCGTGTAGATAAAGTCATTGTTATTATGACTAGTGAAGTCACACAACTTGGTGTTCTCGGTGGAACCCATAGCAGCAGCAAGCAAGATAACTATTTTTGTGATTTTTGGTAAGGGACACTAAAGCAAAAACTGAAAGGTAAACTAACAAGACTAAAAAGCAAAGATAAAAGATAGCGTGCAACTCCCCTATCTTGAAGAGTGGAGTCCCCGGCAACGGCGCCAGAAACTTGCTTGATGGCTTCTCGCCCCTCGTTGGTTACCCCAAGTGGAAGGTTGAGATGTAGCGTAGCGGCAAATTTCCCTTGGCAAAGATACCAAGGATCGAATCCCGTGAGACTCCGAGGGTCAACAAGTAGGTGTCAACGGAGCCAGAAACTTAGCGGTTGACGGGACCTGCACACAGATACAGATAACTTTGCTCCCAACGAGTACAGAGAGGTTGTCAATCCCTCCGACCGTGTTGTTTACAAAGGATCAAACACAAGAGATAATAATGATAGCTATGACTGCAACTAGGAAATAAAAACAGGAAGTAAATAGAAGGTGTGATCAGCGGTGGTAATATGGACCGAGGTCCCATGATGTTCACTAGTGATGTCTCTCTCCCAAAAGACGATAAAACAGCAAAGCGAGGTAAACAAATTACAGCTGGGCAATTGACAGGATTATGTGCGCAAACCAATGCTAACTATGCTGCAAAGAAAGGTAGAGGCTCAAAAGCATGGGCGGTACGCCAAGGCAAGTAGACCGAAATCCATCTGCATCTACTACTGATAATCCACCTTGAGATATCTATCCAGAACATCTCGCTGGTATTAAGTTGCGAATCCCACCCAAAGTGTAAACTCAAAGCAACAGACAACTGCATTAAAAGAACTTTGCGTAAAGTAAACAATCCTTGCACCCGCAAGTACAAGCACCGTTGTTTTCTCCCTTGTGGCAACAACACATCCCCTAGACTCATGTTTCTGTCACTCAAGCTAGTCATCAGGGGGCATGAACCCACAATCAAGCATAACGCTCCCTCTTGGAGTTACTACCTACTACTTGGCCAAAGCAATAAACAGCAACGGAGAACATGCAAGTATTACTCAAGAACAAAGATATAAAAGAGGTGAATCAAATATATTACTCAAACACAATCTGAACATAGTCTCATAATCCATCAGATCCCAGCAAACTCAGCAAAGCAACAACAGAAAGATTACATATGTGCCTCTATCATGTAGGGCAGCTCACGAGGTCTAAACCATGAAGAGCAAAGAGGGGAGGAGAACATCACATAGCTACTGATCATGGACCCATGGTCCAAGGTGGACTACTCATGACTCATCCGGGAAGCGTCCATGGTGGTGGAGAAGCTCCCGGTGGTGGTTCTCCCCTCCGGCAGGGTGCCGGGAAGAGTTCTCCTGATGCTCCCGATCTTGGAAGCGCTGCGCCGGCGGAACAGAGGCGAGATCGCGAAAAAGGGTTCTGTCCTCGAGGGTTTTGGGACGAGAGAGATATATGGGCGAAGGGGGGCAACCAGAGGCGGAGCAGGGGCCCCAGGCGCCCCCCCTGGCGCGGCCAGGGGTGGGGCTGCGCCAGGTGGCCGCCTGGGCCTCCCCTGGCTCCCCTCTGGCCCATCTTTGGTTCTTCGCAAAGCTTCCTGTACGCTGATTTTTCCTATATTTTTCCTGGAATTTTTGGAGCACTTTTAATATGGGGGAAACCTGAAATAGAAAAACAGCAGAAAACAGGAACTAGCACTGTGGTGCACTGAGTTAATAGGTTAGTCCAAATATGATCAAAAGTGTATGGAAGTGCATTAATATCATAGCAATATCACACAAAAGAAGCATGGAGCAAGCAGAAATTATAGATACGTTTTGGACGTATCAATTTGTCACTCCGAGTGTCAGAGAGGTATCTCTGGGCCCTCTCGGTAATGCACATCATAATAAGCCTTGCAAGCAAATAACTAATGAGTTAGTCACAAGATGATGTATTACAAAACGAGTAAAGCGACTTGCCGGTAACGAGATTGAACTAGGTATTGAGATACCGACGATCGAATCTCGGGCAAGTAACATACCGATGACAAAGGGAACAACGTATGTTGTTATGCGGTTTGACCGATAAAGATCTTCGTAGAATATGTAGGAGCCAATATGAGAATCCAGGTTCCGCTATTGGTTATTGATCGGAGATGAGTCTCGGTCATGTCTACATAGTTCTCGAACCCGTAGGGTCCGCACGCTTAACGTTTGATGACGATCGGTATTATGAGTATATGAGTTTTGATGTACCGAAGGTGGTTCGGAGTCCCAGATAAGATCACGGACATGACGAGGAGTCTTGGAATGTCTGAGACATAAAGATTGACATATTGGACGACTATATTCGGACACCGAAAGCGTTCCGTAAAGTTTCGGAATTAACCGGAGTGCCGGGGGGTTACCGGAACCCCCCCTGGGAAGCTATGGGCCTTAATGGGCCATAGGAGAAAGAGAGAAGGAAGGCTAGGGCTGGGCTGCGTGCCCCCCACCCCTTGGTCCGAATTGGACAAGGAAGGAGGGGGGGGGGCGACGCCCCTTTCCTTCTCCCTCTCCCTCTCCTTCCTTCCCCCCTTCTCCCTATTGGTGATTCCTACTAGGAATAGGATTGCAATCCTATTCCTAGTAGGGTTGCTCCTCCTAGGCGCGCCATAGGGGCTGGCCGGCCTCCCCCTTGCTCCTTTATATACGGGGGCAGGGGGGCACCTCTAGACACACAAGTTGATCTCTCCAGCCGTGTGCGGTGCCCCTCTCCCCAGAAACACACCTCGGTCATACCGTTGCAGTGCTTAGGCGAAGCCCTGCGCCGGTAACTTCATCATACCCGTCACCACGCCGTCGTGCTGACAAACTCTCCCGTGAAGCTCAACTGGATCAAGAGCTCGTGCGACGTCATCAAGCTGAACGTGTGCTGAACGCGGAGGTGACGCACGTTCGGTTCTTGATCGGTTGAATCGCGAAGAAGTTTGACTACATCAACCGCGTCACTTGACGCTTCCGCTTTCGATCTACGAGGGTACGTAGACACACTCTCCCCTCTCGTTGCTATGCATCTGGTAGATAGATCTTGGGTGATCGTAGGGAAATTTTAAAATACTACGTTCCCCAACAGATATGGCCATCATCATCTTGTGCTTTTGATCTCCATCTCCAAGGCACCATCGTCACCGGCGCGACACCTTGATCTCCATTGTAGCATCGTTGTCGTCTCGCCAACTATTGCTTCCATGACTATCGCTACCGCTTAGTGATAAAGTAAAGCAATTACATGGTGACTGTATTTCATACAATAAAGCGACAACCACATGGCTCCTGCCAGTTGCCGATAACTTTAGAAAACATGATCATCTCATACAATAACATATAACTCATCATGTCTTGACCATATCACATCACAACATGCCCTGCAAAAACAAGTTAGATTTCCTCTACTTTGTTGTAGCAAGTTTTACGTGGCTGCTACAGGCTTAGCAAGAACCGTTCTTACCTACGCATACAAAACCACAACGATTTTTCGTCAAGTATGTGATGTTTTAACCTTCACAAGGACCGGGCGTAGCCACACTTGATTCAGCTAAAGTGAGAGAGACAGACACCCACCACTCACGTCTAAGCAACGAGTGCTCGTAACGGAGAAACCAGTCTTGCGTAAGCATACGCGTAATGTCGGTCCGGGCCACTTCATCTCACAATACGGTCGAAACAAAGTATGACATGCTGGTAAGCAGTATGACTATTATCGCCCACAACTCATTGTGTTCTACTCGTGCATATCATCTACGCATAGACCAGGCTCATGATGTGTAACACCCCAAAAATTTAACCATGATTTATTAATTAAAATTTTGCCATGGTAATTTTAATTTTTATTCTCTGGATTTTCTTTTGATTCAGAACCACTCTTTTCTTCTGAATTGTGGAGTTTTCCCTCCAAATAGAAAACTTTTCAAAAATGTTGTTGGACTTGTATACCCTCTCAAGAAACATTTCTTCTATCAGTGGAATTATTTCTATAATTATTTTCCCGAGCTTGATTTCTTTTAAAATGACTTTTCATAAGTTTTGGAGGCTCTTTTGCACTATAACCCTTTGATAAATTTATTTAAAAATTCCACCAAAATTTGGGGATGTCATGTGAAGTTCCTACATCACTTTTATGCAAAAACCCATTTGTGTTCTTTGAAAAATTTGAGCAAATCATCCTCTTTTGCTCTTTAGTCTAGTTTGGTATTTTCTACTGCAACCATATTTTAACTTGCCCTTTTACCCATGATTCTTTTTCCTGCTTATAGAACACTCTACCAAACCCTTAAGTCCAGGAGATTGGACCCATTGGAATATTTTTGGTCCATGCAATAATAGCCTTTATTTTTTTTCCAGATTTGGTTTTCTCAAAAGTTTGCACTAACAAGTTTCTGGTTTTACAAAACTAACCTTGCCACCCTCTTTATCATCTAAAGAGACTATGATCTGGAGTTTTTGGCCACCCCAAGAGGTGCCTAGATGACCATAGCATTATGTCAAACACCTTGAGTGCATGAACAGAATTGGCATGAACCCTAGTTTGCATTTTGAACCTGCTTGCTTTGCCTAACCAGCATGTCCACTAATCTCCTAACCACCACTAACCTAGACTTGTTAATCCCCAGCCTCATCCAAGCCTCCTAGCATGCCTTATCATTTTGCCGAACACATGGCGTGCATGCTCTGGGCGCGCCCAGAGCGCACGTTTTGCACGCGCGCGCACCAAGCCGCCGCGTCTTGCCACTGGCTTTTGCTCGACCGCAGAGCCACGCTCGTCCTCCTCCACTCATCAGAACCGCCCTGGCCACCTCATGGCACCCCACAGCGCCACCGTCAGGTCGGCCATGGCAGCTAGCTGACGGCCGCAGCAGGCCCCGGCCGTGGCAGCGCCGCCCGAGCCACAGCCGCGTGCCAGCTCGCCCCTGAACAGTCCGAGCTCATCCATTCACTCCTCCAAGCCGCCCCTGCATCGCCACGTCGTCTACGGCCACAGTACCAGCTCACTGTCGATCTTATCCTCGACCGCCGCGGAACCGACCTAGATACGCAATAAATAGGGACCCGAGCTCGTCCAGACCCTCAGGCGACCTCGTACTATCCCCGTAGTGCTCCCACAGCCAGCAATCGGCGGAGGGAGGCTGTCTTCCCCGTCTCCGGCCAGTTCGGCCGCCGCCACGCTCCGATTCCGTTCGTCGCGAGCAGGGCCTCCCCCGTTCATCCAGTGCCACCGTCCGACTCCCCTTAACCTTGCGGAGCCACCCCACCTCTCAAACTCGATCGGGAGCCACCGTAGCTCGAGACCCCAAATCCTCCTGAAGCCACGTCCGCCGCTGAGCTCGCCGCCGGCGACCCCCTCTGTCCCCACGACCCTCTCGACCACCGGGAGGACCACCCTGGACTGGTGGATCCATCCCTTCCCTCGGAATGTCGTGGGGAGCCACCGTTCGTCGACGGCGATCGCTGGAGCTCCGCCTCCGCTCGGACAGAGGAGGAAGGAGGCGCGGGCGATGGGCCAAACTTGACCAGTGGGCCCAAGGGACCCACTGTCAGTGACCCAGCGACGACCCGCGCTGGTTTAAGTGAAGACGTAAACCCAGAAGTACGTCTTCTCTACCTCGAAAATGTATTACTCCCCGAAATGTTTTCTTTTTCTGATTTTTATTAAAAACAAATTTTGACTAAACTTTGACTAGTTGTAACTTTTTAAATATAAGTCCAATTGATTTGATTCTTTTTCTATTGTTTCTCAAATTTTGTCTAGTTTATTTTCATATTTATTTGAAAATTTTCCAAACAACTTTTCAGTACTGTTTTGAAACTATGTGTTAATTCAAATTTTCGAAAAATAGGATTTTGAAGAAGAAGGCAACTTTCAAAAAGTGCACCCCCACTTGCATACTCTTGAAGGCAAGCATTCTGAACCCTGGCATAATATTGTTGTGTGTTGTTTGATACGGTTACAACACCACCTTGACACGGAGTATCCGTTATCTTATGTGATGATATGATCAAATTCATGAGTGCATGTTGATGATCTCGTGCGGTTGGTATTTGATATGTTTGTGATAGTAAGCACCCTCGTATGCCTTTCATGCCTACCGGGAGGAATCCGGGAAAGCCTCTGTCTTGTGTAGACACGAGCTTGTCCCTAGTTCCTCGTCGAGACGGTTGTGTCCGGTATGGCATGGTGAGGTATGATGGGTGGTGATTCTTTCTGTTGGTTGAAATATATTTGTTATGCTAACCATGCAGGGAATACTTAAACCTCCTGAGTCGGCCCTAGATCGAGTCTTGTTCCAGTAACCCCCATACTTGTTTCGTACTACCACTTGTCACTGCCATAGGTAGGGTACGGTTCATTAAGTTGTCAACCCCTTTCTAGCACACACCGTACAGAGAGGCCATGGTGGAAGATACTGGCTGCATCCGGTAGGCATGCCACCTGATCTGGGGGCATGGGTGTTTTCGGTTGGAGCCGAAGGGGTAGCTCCCCTAGTATGCGCGCGTTATAAATTTTGTGATCCCATGCTAGTCGAGGTTGTAGCCTCCCCACTTAAAGTTTCGCTTAACGGGTGTCGTGGGTGATTCCAGACACCGGTAAGTTAGGCTGGTGTGTGCAGTCAGGTGTGTTTTCAATTAAAAGGCCGTAGACGGAATTAGTCCGATGGACTAAAGGAATCCGTTACTCGTGGGTAAAGATTACACCCTCTGCAGAGATTATATCTATTCGAATAGCCGTGTCCATGGTTAAGGACTACAGTCTGGGATGGGTCAAGTGTCGGTCTTAGTGTCGGTCTTCGAAGGAGAAACTGCTAAAACAGAACATGGATCATGACTTGTGACTTATGATTATTAATATTATTATTATTATTATTATTATTATTATTATTATTATTATTATTATTATTATTATTATTATTATGGACTAACCATTTATATTATTTGAGTTATTGAGTATCCTTGGGACGGTTCTACCTCCTGGATATTCACTGCGACTATCCTCTTATAAGCCCTTTATGTGGCGTCGCACAGACGCCCGACTGTGGCATGTTTGTGAATTATTTCATCTATAAGCCCTTTATGTGGTGTCGCGGAGACGCCCGACTGTGGCATGCTTGTTATTCATTTACTTTATAAGCCCTTTATGTGGTGTCGCTGAGACGCCCGACTGTGGCATGCTTGTTATTTAAATTTCCTTATAAGCCCTTTATGTGGTGTTGCACAGACGCCCGACTGTGGCATGCTTGTTATTTATTTTATTTGTAAGCCCTTTATGTGGTGTCGCTCAGACGCCCGACTGAGGCATGCTTTATTATTATTATCCTTTCGAGGCGTCGCTTCAGACATCCGATCGGTGCATTCTATTTCTACGCTCTGATTGCATATTCATATTTGACATGAATAACCTGCTTGCGTGCATCATGGAATTTTATTTCGTGACTGACGTTGTGATCATGGAATATTTCAGAGCATGATTATCATTTGTCATATTATACTTGTGTTCATAATTGTTGCGAGTACATTCAAAGTACTCACTGGCTTGTCCCTGGCTATTGTCTTGGCCAGATCTCTTGCATGGAGAGGAGCGTTGCGATGACCGCCCCGGAACCTACACAATGGTGATAGCAGCCTCGCGAAGATAGGAGTTATCCTGGTCAGCTGTTCCTGTGGGAAATGGAGTCCCATAGACACCGATGAACCACAAACCGCTTCCGCCATCAGCCACTAGAAACCTTGTGTTGTACTAGGCCAGAATGGTCTTGTACTACATGTTATGTACTTTGCTTGGAATTTCTGTATCAAGTTGGTGCCTCGTCAGCTAACAGTAATCCTAGGGCTGGTGAGCACAAGGGCCATTTTCTGGGAAATTGATAACTCGAAAATCCGGTCCTAACATGATGCCACTGTTGGGGAACGTAGTATTTCAAGAAAAATCCTACGATCACGCAAGATCTATCTACTAGATGCATAGCAACGAGAGGGGAGAGTGTGTCTAAGTACCCTCCTAGACCGAAAGCGGAAGTGTCTAGTGACGCGGTTGATGTAGTCGAACTTTCTTCGCGATCCAACCGATCAAGCACCGAACGTAGGGAGCCTCCGCGTTCAGCACACGTTCAGCTTGATGACATCCCATGAGCTCTTGATCGAGTAGAACTTCACGGGAGAGTTTCGTTCGAACGACGGCGTGGTGACGGAGGTGATGAAGCTACCGACGCAGGGCTTCGCCTAAGCACTGCAACGATATGACCGAGGTGTGTTTCTGTAGAGGGGGGCACCGCACACGGTTGGGAGAGATCAACTTGATCAACTTGTGTGTCTAGAGGTGCCCCCTGCCCCCATATATAAAGGAGCAAGGGGGAGGCTGGCCGGCCCCTATGGCGCGCCCTAGGAGGGCTACACCTACTAGGAATAGGATTCCAACCCTATTCCTAGTAGGAATCCTATTCCCAGTAGGAATCCACCAAGAGGGAGAGGGAGAAGGAAGGAGAGGGAGAGGGAGAAGGAAAGGGGCGCCGCCCCCTCATTTCCTTGTACAATTCGGACCAAGGGGGAGGGGCGCGCGGCCCAGCCCTGGCTGGCCCTGTCTCTCACCACTAAGGGCCCAAGCGGCCCATTAGTTCCCCCGGGAGGTACCGATACCCCTCCGGCACTCCGGTTTAATCCGAAACTTTTCCGGAACACTTCCGGTGTCCGAATATAGTCGTCCAATATATCAATCTTTACATCTCGAACATTCCGAGACTCCTCGTCATGTCCGTGATCTCATCTGGGACTCCGAACTACCTTCGTCTATCAAAACTCATAAACTCATAATACCGATCGTCATCAAACATTAAGCGTGCGGACCCTATGGGTTCGAGAACTATGTAGACATGACCAAGACACATCTCCGGTCAATAACCAATAGCGGAACTTGGATGCTCATATTGGCTCCTACATATTCTACGAAGATCTTTATCGGTCAAACCGCATAACAACATACTTTGTTCCCTTTGTCATCGGTATGTTACTTGCCCGAGATTCGATCATTGGTATCTCAATACCTAGTTCAATCTCGTTACCGGCAAGTCTCTTTACTCGTTTCGTAATGCATCATCCTATGACTAAATCATTAGTCATTTGCTTGCAAGGCTTATTATGATGTGCATTACCGAGAGGGCCCGGAGATACCTCTCCGACACTCGGAGTGACAAATCCTACTCTTGATCTATGCCAACACCACGAACACTTTCGGAGACACCTATAGAGCATCTTTATAATCACCCAGTTACGTTCTGACGTTTGATAGCACACAAGGTGTTCCTCTGGTATTCGGGAGTTGCATAATCTCATAGTCATAGGAACATGTATAAGTCATGAAGAAAACAATAGCAGTAAAACTAAACGATCATAGTGCTAAGCTAACGGATGGGTCTTGTGCATCACATCATTCTCCTAACGATGTGATCTTGTTGATCAAACGACAACTCATGTCTATGGTTAGGAAACATAGCCATCTTTGATCAATGAGCTAGTCTAGTAGAGGCATACTAGGGACATACTGTTTTGTCTATGTATTCACACATGTACTAAGTTTCCGGTTAATACAATTCTAGCATGAATAAAAGACATTATCATGATATAAGGAAATACAAATAACATCTTTATTATTTACTCTAGGGCATATTTCCTTCAAGAAGGGCGTCGCGATGGCATCACCACCGCTTCCTATGGACTCCTAGAAGGCACTCTCGAGCTGGCTGCTCAGTTTTTGTGCAGGTGCAAGTGATGACAGGAAAGAAGCTATGATTCACGCGACGTACGGGCTGTGGCTTGCTCGCAACGAAGCTCGGGGCGGAAAGAGGATTGCTCACCCACATGAGATTGTTGAAGGAGTCTACTCACATCTGATGGAGTGGCGAAGCATTCATGCAGTGGAGGCAAAGGCCCCGAAGCCTGGTTGTGTGCAGAAATGGGAGCCGCCGGCGCTGGGCTAGGTGAAGCTGAACTCGGGCGGGGCCGTCTCAAAGCAAAGGAACTCGGGTGGCGTAGGAGCAGTGCTTCACGACCACATTGGCGCATTCGGGTCTGGGGTATGTCACTTTTTCCCTAATATGGCGGTTCCTGAAGCTTCGGAGATTCTTGCATGTCGGCGGGGTGTACAGCTTGATGTGGAGTTGGAGTTCAGCGGGTACATCTTGAGCTCGATAGCAAGTCTGTTGTTCAAATGTTGATGCAGCCCGACAGGTGTTTGAGTGCTGTGGGTCCGTGGATTCAAGATATTAAAGAGTTGCTCAATTCTCGCATGGAGTTTCGTGTCGATTAGGTTCGTCGTTCTGCCAACGCTGTTGCGCACAAGTTCGCTAAAGTAGGTGTGGGTGATGAGTTATGTAAGGTGTGGTTGGGGTCTCCCACTGACTTTGTTCTTGCTGTAATCGCTGATGACATTCCCAGCTGTGCTGGTTAAATAAGGATGCGGCAACGTTGATCCTAAAAAACAATTTATATCTTTTTGTCACAAACTATAACTAACAATAAAATTCCACCGGGGGGGGGGGACTGCTAGAACTTCTGTCAGGACCGGATTTTCGGGATAAATTTCCCAGAAAATGGTCCTTGTGCTCACCAGCCCCAGGATTACTGTTAGTTGATGAGACACCAATTGATATAGAAATCCCAAGCCAAAAAAATACAAAATATGTAGTACAAGACCATTCTGGCCTGTGAATACAACACAAGGTTTCTAGTGGCTGATGGCAGAAGCGGTTTTTGGTTCAGCGGTGTCTGTGGGACTCCATTCCCCACGGGAACAGCTGACCAGGATAACTCCTATCTTCGCGAGGCTGCTATCACCATTGCGTAGGTTCGGGGGCGGTTGTCGCAACGCTCCTCTCCATGCAAGGAATCTGGCCAAGACAATAGCCAGGGACAAGCCAGTGAGTACTTTGAATGTACTCGCAAACATTATGAACACAGGTACAATATAACAAAAGATAATCATGCCTGGAAATATTCAATAATCACTACGTCGGTCACGAAATAATAATCCACGATGCAAGCAGGTTACTCATATGAAACATGAATATGAAATCAGGGAGAAAAATAAAGCATGCCTCAGTCGGGCGTCTGAGCGACGTCACATAAAGGGCTTATAATTAAAAGAAATAACAAGCATGCCACAGTCGGGTGTCTGAGCGACACCACATAAAGGGCTTATAAATAAAAAAATTAACAAGCTTGCCACAGTCGGGCGTCATAGCGACACCACATAAATGTATTATAAATAAAAGAAATAACAATCATGCCACAGTCGGGCGTCAGAGCGACACCACATGAAGGGCTTATAAATAAAAGAAATAACAAGCATGCCACAGTCGAGCGTCTGAGCGACACCACATAAAGGGCTTATAAATAAAAGAAATAACAAGCATGCCACAGTCGGGCGTCTGAGCAACACCACATAGAGGGCTTATAAATAAAAGAAATAACAAGCATGCCACAGTCGGGCGTCTGAGCGACACCACATACAGGGCTTATAAATAAAAGAAATAACAGTGAATATCCAGGAGGTAGAACCATCCCAGAGATACTCAGTAACTCAGATAATATAAATGGTTAGTCCATAATAATAATAATAATAACAATCATCAGAAGTCACAAGTCATGATCCATGTTTTGGTTTAGTAATATTTCCTCCGAAGACCGGCACTAAGACCGACACTTGACCCATCCCAGACTGTAGTCCTTACCCATGGACACGGCTATTCGAACAGATTTAATCTCTGCAGAGGGTGTACTCTTTACCCATGAGTAACGGATTCCTTTAGTCCATCGGGACTAATTCCTTCTACGGCCTTTCCTCCGAAAACACACCTGACCGCACACACCAGTCCAACTTACCGGTGTCTGGAATCACCCACGACACCCGTCAAGCAAAACCCTAAGTAGGGAGGCTACAACCTCGCTTAGCATGGGATCAAACTTATATCGCACGCTCTAAGGGGTGCCCCCCCTCTCGGTCCCAACCGGAAACACCCATGCCCCCAGACCAAGTGGCCTGCCTACCGGATGCAGCCGGTATCTTCCACCTTGGCCTCTCTGTACGGTGTGTGCTAGGACAAGGGTTGACAATTTACTGAACCGTACCCTACCTGTGGCAGGGACAAGCGGTAGTACAAAGCAAGTATGGGGTTACTGGAACAAGACTCGTTCTATGGTCGACTTAGGAGGTTTAAGCATTTCCTGCATGATTAACATAACAAACATAATCCACACCAATAGACAGAATCACCATTCACCATACCGTATCATGCCTTACTGACTATACTCGTCTCAACGAAATAGCAGTAACGAGCTCGTTTCTACCCAAGACAGAGACTCTCCCAGGTTCCTTCTAGTGGACATGAAAGGTAGACGAGGGTGATTACTATCACAAGTATATTAATGTCCAACAGCAAGGAAACTTCATCATGCACCCATGAGCATGATCACATCATCACATAAAACAAACAAAACTCCGTGTTAAGGTGGTGTTGTAATTGTATCAAACAACACACAACAAGTATTGGGCCAGGGTTCAGAATGCTTGCCTTCAAGTTGTGGAGAGGCAGGGTGCATTCCCAAAACTTTAGAAAGTTTCTCCCCTCTTCAAAAATCCTATTTAAGAAGATTTGAAATCAACACATAGTTTCAAAATAGTACAAAAAAGTTTTTTGGAAAATTTTCAAATAAATATGAAAATAAACTACACCAAATTTGAGGAACAACAGAAAAAGAATCAAGTCATTTGGACTTATATGTAAAAAGTTATAGCTAGTCAAAGTTTAGTAAAAATTATGTTTTTAATAAAAATCAGAAAAATGAAACGTTTCGGGGAGAATACGCTTCTGAGGCAGAGGAGACGTACTTCAGGGGTTTACGCTTCCATTTAACCAGCGCGGGTCGGCTCTGGTCACTGACAGTGGGTCCCTCGGGCCCACTGGTCAGGTTTGACCAGTCGCCTTGTGCCTCCTTCCTCCTCTGTCCGAGCGGGGCGGGGCTCCGGCGATCGCCGTCGATGAGCCACGGCTCCTCGCGGGGTTCTGAGGGAGGGGATGGATCCGCCAGTCTGGGACGGTCCTCCCGGTGGTTGCTAGGTCGGCGGGGGTGGAGGGAATCGCCGGCGGCAAGCTCCGCGACGGAGGTGGCTTCAGTTGGATTTGGGGGGTCTTTGCTACGGTGGCTCCTGGTCGAAGTTGAGAGTATGGGCAGCTTCGCACGATCAAGGGGAGTCGGGTGGTGGCGCTGGATGCACGGGGGAGGGTCTGCTCGCGGTGAACAGAGGTGGGGTGCGGTGGCGGCCGAACTGGCCGGAGACGAGGAAGACAGCCTTCCTGCCGTCGATTGCTGGGGGTTGGGGCACAAGGAGGATGGCTTGAGGTCACCTGAGTCCTTGGACGAGCTCGGGGGCTCCTATTTATAGCGTTCGAGGTCGGTTCCGCGGCGGCCGGGGATAAGCTCGTCGACGAACCGCCGTTCTGTTGCAGCAGGGTGATGTGGAGGCGGCGGGCGCTAGAGGACGGGCTCGTGGATAAGCTTGGGCTGCTCCAGGGGGCAGCTGGCGCGCTGGAGTGGCTCGGGCGGCACCGTCCATGGCAGGGGCGTACTGTGGTCGCCGACGTGCCGCCAAGGTCGACCTAACGGTGGCGCTGTAGGGCGTCAGGGTGGCCCTGTGCTGAGAGAGGGGTCGGGGCGTGTTGGCTGTGCGTGGGTAGGGCCAGAACGAGCGCGGGGAGGCGGCAGTGGGACGCGGCGACGCGTGCGCACGCACGTGCAAAACGCGCGCTCTGCTCGCGCTCCGGGCACGCACGGCAACTGTTCGGCAAAATGCCAAGGCATGCTAGGAGGCTTGGGTGGGGCTGGGGATTAACAGGTCTAGGTTAGAGGCATCTAGGAGTTTAGTGGACAAGGTTGCTCGGTCAATGGATCAAGCTTGCAATGCAAATCCAAAATCATGCAAAAATTGGCCATGCACCCAAGGTGTTTGACAGAATGCCATGAGCATCAAGGCAACTCTTAGGGTGGCCAAAATCTCCAGACCAGTGTCTCTTTAGGTGTATGAGATGGTGGCAAGGTTAGTTGGTCAAGACCAGAAACTTGCTAGTGAAAGTTTTTGAGAAAATCAGATCTGGACAGAAACTAAAAGGCATTATTGCATGGACCATAAATGTTCCAAAGGGTCCAATCTCCTGGACTTAAGGGTTTTGTAGGGAGTACTACAAGCAGAAAAAAGCTCATGGTTAAAAGGGTAAGTTAACACATGGCTGTAGTAGGAAATGCCAAACTGGACCAGAAAGCAAAAGAGGATGTTTTGCTCAAATTTTTCAAAGAACACCAATGGGTTTTTGCATAAAGAAGAGTTATACACTACTACTAATATCCCATAATTTTGGTGGAATTTTTAAGAGAATCTATTAAAGGGTTGTAGTGTAAAAGAGGCTTCAAAACTTAGGAAAAATCATTTTAAAAGAAGTAAAACTTAGGAAAAATAATTATGGCAACAATCCTCCTGGTAAAGGAAATGTTTTTCTTGAGAGGTAAACAAGTCCAATAATATATTTGAGAAGTTTTCACTTGGGGTAAAAACTCCATAATATCAAGGAAGTGAGTAATTCTGAAATCAAAGAAAACCCAGAAGGTGAAAGGTTTAATTTCCTGGCAAAATTTTGATTAATAAATCAAGGTCAAAATTTTGGGGTGTTACAACTTCACGATCATCGGCTTCACTGACTACAATTCGGAGTAGTCTACCTATAGATAGTTTGACCTTGATTTATAGATGTAGTTATGTAGCTGCTCATGTGGACTCAGATTAGCACATGTGACGATTTTAGGTATATCGGTATTGAATGCTTACGTGACTTATGTTACATGTGTTATTTTTAACTTGCAGTGCTTCTTGAACTCTTTTTTTTTCTTTGTAGATGAAGTGGTATGTGTGGTACATAGGTAGATGTCCGGGAGTCTACGATTCATGGCCACATGCAATGAACAAGTACGAAGTGAGCTCCTTTGATTGGTTCAACGGTATGGAGGAGGCAAAGAATCATTATTCCAAGTATGTGCTTAATGAGGAGAGCAGTCATGAATTAGGCAACGGTGCATGCCAGCTTGTCAGGTTGAGTGGATTCAAGAACTAAATAATCCTCTTCAAATTCATCCTAATTATGGTGTTGCTTTTATCATGTGATCATATGTTACATGCATTGGTCACTTTGTTGTTTAGTGAGGAGGCGCTAGTGCTAAGTAACTATTTTGTGATTTCATATGAAGCTTGTGTGGACCATATATGATGCTTTTGTGACTTAGTTGTTATGTATGTGATCCTTATAGAGTATACATGCTTCATAATGTGAATCTTAGTGAAAATTACTGTTTTTTGGTGCATGGTTATATGAAAAACAATTAGAAACCAGGTTAACAATGTCGTTATATTAGAGGGGAACTCAGCAAAGAGGACTTTTCCGAGTGTCTGGGACATGTGGCATGCGCTGACATCATGGTTGACTCTTTGCCGAGAAACCAGGGAAGGAGCTCAACAAAAGGGAGCACATGAGGAGTTGCTGTTGCATATAAGCCGGGATCATGGTGGCAATCTCGGCAAAAGGTGACACGTGGAAGATCCCGAGGAGGTGCAGGTGCCAGGTACCGAGAGTTGGTGCTTGGCAACTAGGAAAGTGTTTGTCGAGTTCTCCCTTGGCTCTCGGCAAAGGCATGAAGATGTCGTTCTCAACTGGTGGACGTGAAGTCACTTTATTATACTTGGGTATAATTATGCAGAGAGCGCCCATATTATACTTGGAGATAAATATGCCGAGAACGCCCCTATTGTACTTGGAGATAATTATGCTGAGAGCCTGACGGACGGTTCTCAGCAAAGATCTGTTTGCTCGAGGGGTGTACGCCGAGTATACTTTGCCGAGAACTATTCTCAACAAAGGCTTTCCCGAGTTTCTTTGGGCCTTCGTCGAGTGTCCCAGGCACTCGGCACATCCAGTAGTGACCACAACACTGTTACACTTGTTCATCTACGTTTGGCGTACCTTGCTTTCTCACATTAGTTCGGAAGCTTTGTCAATCTGCAATTTTGGAAGATATAGAATAGAAGATCCCTATGAGTTTTAACATGAATTTGTCTTCTCATCCAAATAACTTTCAAGTCAGCCCATTTTTCTCGCCATGGAATTTTTTGAGACGTTTCCAGCGCTTGCTCTCCATGGATATTAGATTGTGCAATATGTAAAGTTTTCTTACTTTGATATCATGTGCTAAAGTTTTTTTTGTTGTTGAGAAAATGTTTTAAAGATTTTGAAAAAAAACACAGCTATTTGTCTGAATGGGTTCGCTTTTTTTTATTTTTGCTGTGTTCGCTCAATGTCTTTTCCTTCCATTTATTAGCCCGATGGAGAGGGGCTGGTTGTGGAGGCCCGTTATTTGTGAATCAAAGTTTCTGTTGGGAGTATGAAGAAAGGGTCTGTTTAGAGCATCTTCAGCCGCGCTCCCAAGAAGGCTCTCCCAGGAGTATTTTCATCCGTCGGCGCTAAAAAATCGGCCCAGTCGCGCTTTTAAGAGCCCAGTTTTCGCCGGCTCGGGCTGAAATTGGCGCCGGCGGACCCAGCCCAAACCCGGCGCGCTGGGGTCGCTCGAGGGCGCCGGGCGAATCGTTTTTGGCGCGAAGAGCCGCGGGCCCGCCGTGTCAGCGGCTCTACTCTCTTCTCGCCCCCTTCATCATCCTCATCGCCTCGTTTCCTGTGGCGAATCAATGCCAAAGCTGCCGCGCGCTGCCGCGCCGGTCAGCCTTCATTGATGCCTCACGGGCGGCGCAGTGAAGGCTGGGTGACGCGTCCCTCGGCCGTCACGCAATCACGCCACGCGTAACGCGCCGACCAAGCCTACCACGCGGCTTCTCCGCCTATAAAAGCCGACCGAAGCGCGCCGGAGAGACTCGCCCCGATCATCCTCCTCCGACGCGCTCATTTCTCCCCCTTTCCTCCTCTCGCCGTCACCAGTTGAGAAAGCATGGCCGAGCGTTTCCCAGGCGACGGCGCGGCGGCGAACGGATTCGGGCGCCGTCATCTCCACGAGGACGAGGCTCGCCTCCTTTTCGAGGCCGAGTACCCGGTCCTGCCGGACATGCGGGTGCCCGGGGCGTGGAGGATCAGCGCTGGCGGCGTGCCGGTGCCCCCGGTACCCACCGGCACGGCGCGGCGTGCGGAGATCGCACGCATCCGCTCGTCCCTCGCCGCATCCCTGCCGCGTGCGGCGAGGGAGGGGCCCCGGTACGCCCCCGACATCACAATCTGGGAGCCATATTTCCGCCGCCGGCACGACGAGCAGCTCGAGGCCACCAACGGCGTCGTGCCCTCCGGTAGTTTCAACGCCGACGGCCGGCGCCGGTGGTGGGGCGTGCCCGGGCGCACGTTGGAGTCCGTCCTCGAGTACATCGAGGGCGGCAACACGCCGCGCCTCGAGTACCCCGCTCCCCCGTCCTTCTCACGCCGCCGGGGGAGCTCCTGGACGCCGAAGCGCATGGAGACCGGGGTGTCCTCCTCCTCGTCCGGCGGCTCTCCCTGCCTCCACCTCCGCCCCGTCAAGACGGAGCCCCAGGACACGCCTGTCAGCGCGCATACCCGCAGCTCCGGCACCCTCGTCGAGCCCAAGGCGGAGCCCGGCCTCCCCCCGGAGTACGAGGAGATAGCCCGGCGCGACTTCTCCGACAAGGACGCCATGAGGTGGTCGCGCGACGACTACCTGCGCGAGGAGATGGTCCGGCAGTGTCGGGCCCTGAAGGAGATCGCCGCCCGCAAACGTGGGCGCGAGGACGAGGACGGTGTCGTCGTCCTCGATAGCGACGACGACGACGCCCCCGGACCGTCCAACCCGCCGCGCCAACCGGGGGAGGGATGCAGCAGGGACGGCGGAGGCGCAGGCGGGGGCGGCGACGACGACGACGACGACGACGGCGGTGACTACACGCGGTTCTACAACCTCCTCGGCATGTAGAACCGCGTGGGCGGGCGGCGAGGGAGACGGCGGGGGTAGCCCGCGGTAGTTTTTTTTTTTGTAATATATGTTTAAATTTGAACGAACTCGCCCGTGTTTGCATTAAATTTGAGCCGTGTTTGCGCCGAATTTGAACATTTTAAAAACCGTGGGGGCCGCGACTGGGGGGCATCACTCCCCCAGTGCGCGGTTCAGCGCCGGTGCGTCCCCAGGGGGCGATTTTTAGCCCCTCCTGAGAGGCCAACGGCTTAAGATGCCCTTATATCACATTGAGATGTGAGATATTATCTCACATCTAACTTCCTCATCTTTAAAATCCATGAAAGACTCAGGTAAAAAAAATCCATGAAAGATTTAAAAAAAATCATCCGTCGGTTCACGCTATTTCAAAAAGGAAAAAGTCCAAAACAAACCTTGAATTTATAGGCAAAAGCTAAATCGAACCCTAAACTTGTAATCCCTGAAATCAGCACACTAAACTCGCTAATCCCGGTCTATTTTGAACCCTGAGAGCGTTCCCAAACAAGGATTGTGGATGTGGCAGATCAAATACCGGGATGTTGGCTGCAGACGCGATTGGGCCGGCCCATCAACCTTCCAGGGCCATCTGTTATTTTTCTTCAGTTCGTTTCTATAAGGCACGATGTAAAAACAAAAGTAGACATTTCGGGGTATTGAACTTGCGACTAGGCGCTGCCAGCCTCAACCTTCCAGCCATCTGAGTACGTGGCTGTTAGTGATATATAATTCGAAGCTCAAACATAGTTAATAACAGACCGCAAAGTCGGAAGAAAACATTTTTTGAGAGCAATTTTTTTAAACGTATTTTGTTTAAATCACCGAACAATTTTTGAAGTGCGAACTTTTTCATCAAATTCCGAATACTTTTGATAAAAGAACCATATTTTGAAAACACAATCAGTTTTTTGTTCTCTTTTTTGTTTTTGAGTGAATTATTTTCAAACCTGATTTTTAAAAAAGTTACGCAATGTAATAAAATGTTCCATAATTATATAAAATCTTTATTGTCATTAAGAAAATATAATACATGTGTTTGGAAAAAATGTTAGTGTGTCACATTTGGAAAAAAATTTGGAATTTCTTGAACTATTTGCGTTAAACAAGTATAATGTATATTTCAAAATTGTTCATATTTTTTTAAGAAATATTTCAAAAAAATCAGGAATGTTTTCATATATGAACGCTTCTATCAGTTTTTGAAACGAAGCCCTATCTATAATCGCAAGCAGCCGTCGGGGTTATTGGTTAGGTGCGGTCTTTGCTAGTGTGTTGTGCTGAGTTCAAGTGCTCCTACATGCAACTTATTTTTGCGTCTGCTGGTATTTTTCCTCACTCCTAAGACAAGTGAGTACCCCTTAGCGGAAGACAAAGTGGGTACGTGCAGTTCTAAAAAGTGTGTATTGTCATTACGAAAATGTAAACAAGAATTTGTTATCTTTACGAAAATCAAAAACAAAGAAAGAAAAACGGAAAAAATAAATAGAGTAGAGCAAGCGAGCGATTGTGCTAATGGGCCAGCCCATTTCGTCCTAATGTCCAGCCAGCCCCTGCCACGTCAGCGAATACTAGCTAAATACCCTCAAGGTTCAAAATAGACCGGGATTGAATAGTTCGGTGTGCCGATTTCCGGGATTGCAAGTTCAGGGTTTGATGCCGATTTCCGGGATTGCAAGTTCAGGGTTTGATTTAGCTTTTGTGTATAAGTTCAAGGTTTAATTTAGACTTTTTCCTTTCAAAAAAGAAGTGCACGCTGCGGCTGCATCCGGCATGTATACGCATGGCATGTGGTGTGGGAACCCATTCACGGCCCGCTTCCGATGGCATCGGCATGTCGTTATGCACAACATGGCGTTGCATGCATGCATGCATCCGGCTGAAACGATGCGAGCTCTATCAAAATTACGGCCCAACAATCACTCCTCACCGCAGCTTCCCCCTCCCCGGCATGCGGCGCATCGAACGATCGCTACGTCGCCACCGTCGACCGTGAAGCCGCCACCGTCGGGCCGCCGCCGGGGTTGGAGTTGGCAGAACGGCCGGCCGAGGACGGGAGACGACCGATGACGACGCAGCCGGCGGTGAGCGACCCTCTACTGGACCTATGGGACCACCTGATGTCGCCGAACAGGACGCACCTCTCCTGCTTCGACCCGAGCAAGATCACCATGAGCGGCATCTGGACCGGCGACAACCCTCTCGACTTCTCCCTCCCGCTCATCCTCTTCCAGATGCTCCTCATCACCTCCACCACCCGCGCCGCCACCCTCCTCCTCTCGCCGCTCGGCCTCCCCCGCTACATTTCGGAGATACTCGTACGTACGTCCCCATGATCACCGCGTGCATGCTCCCATCATCCATGGCGACAACGACGAGGACTGACTGTTTGTTATGCATCAATGCATGCATGCAGGGCGGCTTCGTTCTCGGGCCCTCGGTGCTGGGCCGGCTCCCGCACTACACCGACATCGTTTTCCCCCCGCGCAGCATCTTCATCCTCGACTCCATGGCCCTCCTCGGCCTCGTCTACTACACCTTCACCATCGGCGTCGAGATCGAGGTCCCCACCATCACTCGCGCCGGCTTCCGGAGCTTCTGGTTCGCCGGCGCGTCGGCGCTCCTGCCTTTTCTTATCGGCGCCACCACCGGCTATGTCGCCCTCGGCACTGACGATGACCGTCAGAATGCTAACTTCCTCGACAAACTCTCCTTTCCCATCTTCCTCGGGGCCACCTTCGCCTCAACCGCCTTCTCCGTGCTCGCCCGCAACATCGCCGAGCTCAAGCTCGCCGGTACCGACGTCGGCCAGATCACGCTCTCCACCGCCCTCATCAACGACACTCTCGCATGGACCGGGCTCACCGTCGCCACGGCGCTCTTGTACGCGGAGGACGGTGGGTTGCTCCCGTCCGTGTGGACGCTCTTGTCGGGGATTGTCATCTTCGGCGCGAGTGTCCTCCTGGTCCGGCCCGCGCTCGTGCGGCTGGCGCAACGCGCAACCACCGAGGGGGAGGTGGTCGGCGAGGAGCGCGAGTGCGCCGTGCTTGTTGGCGTCATGGTGGCAGCTCTCATGGCGGACGCCGGGGGCACACACGTCATCTTTGGGGCCTTCGTATTTGGGCTCGCCGTGCCCAACGGGCCCGTCGGCGTGGAGCTGGTGGAGAAGGTGGAGGACTACGTGGTGGGGACACTGCTACCGCTCTTCTTCGCCATGTCCGGACTCCGCACGGACACCTCCAAAGTTACCAGCATGGAGGCCGCCGTGCTGCTGATGGTTGCTACCTTTGGAGCGGCGGTGTTGAAGGTGGTCGCCTGCATCGGTGTGGCCGCGGGGTTCGGCATGCCGCTGCACGACGGCACGTCCATTGGGCTGCTGCTCAACACCAAGGGGGTCATTGAGCTCGTCATCCTCAACATTGCAAGAAACAAAAAGGTTTCAATTAAGTCGATTAATTCTAGGATAGTGTATTGTAGGACAATTAATCTGTTGCTAATTCGTGCATGCTATTCTCTCCTGCCTGCAGATCATGAGCGACCAATCGTTCACGGTGCTGGTGTTCATGTCGGCGCTGATCACGGCGCTGGTGAGCCCGTTGCTGACCATGGTTGTCAAGCCGGCACGCCGCCTTGTCTTCTACAAGCGGCGCACCGTGGCGTGGCCTCAGCCGGACGCCGAGCTCCGGGTGCTCGCTTGCGTGCACGTGCCCCGCGACGCCCCTGCAGCCATCACGCTTGTCGACGTCCTGTGGCCCTCGCGGCGCTCACCCATCGCCGTGCACGCCCTCCACCTCATCGAGTTTGCCGGTCGCGCCTCGGCCCTCCTCTTGATCAACGCCGCTGCCCCGGCCGCCGCCTCCTCTGAGTTTTCGGACCAGGGCCGGAGCCACGTGGAGATGCAGTTCAAGCACATCGCCCACGCCTTCTTGGCCTACGTGGACAACCACGCGGCAGGCGGCGTCTTGGTGCGCACCATGGCCGCCGTGTCGCCGTACACGTCCATGCACGAGGACATCACCGCCGCCGCCGAGGACCAGCACTCGGCGCTCATCGTGCTCCCGTTCCACAAGCACCGGTCAGTGGACGGTGGCATGGAGGTGTCCCACCCGGCGATCCAGTCGCTGAACGCCAGCGTGCAGTCCTGCTCGCCATGCACGGTGGCCATCCTCGTCGATCGGGGCCTCGGCAGCGGCGGCACCGTGCCGGGCGGAGCCGGCGGGTACCGCGTGGCGGCGCTCTTCTTCGGCGGGCGCGACGACCGCGAGGTGGTGGCCCTGGGCACACGCATGGCGCGCAACCCCGCCGTCGACCTCACCGTGATCCGCTTCGTCCAGAAGGGCAGGGCCGGCAGCATGACGTCGAGCGAGTTCGACGCCCTCAAGGAGCGCAAGGCTGACGACGGGTGCATGCGGGAGTTCCTGGACCGAGCTAACGCCGGCGGTTCGGGCGTGGAGTACTGCGAGAGGGGGGTGTTCAACGCGAGCGAGATGGTGGCGGAGATACGGAACGTGGAGGCGGCCGGGAAGGACCTTTTCTTGGTGAGCAGGACGCCGGGGGCGTCGGGGCTGACGGCGGGGATGTCAGACTGGAGCGAGTGCCCGGAGCTGGGGCCGATCGGGGACCTGCTCGTGTCCAAGGACTTCCAGACGAAGGCCTCCGTGCTGGTGGTGCAGTCCTACGGGAGGGCGCCGGCGTCGTCGTCGGCGGTGGCGGCGACGTCTTCCGAGTTTGCTGTTGGCGAGGCCGTCTTGCCGGCGCCGGAGGCCGTCATGCCGGCGACCTCCATGGGGCACCCGCCAAGGCGCCCACGACAGCATTCTGACCTTATGCTTTGATAGTATATATAGTTTGGTAATGCTTGCTAGCACATTGATTAATTAGGGAGCGCCTAATTTTTGCAGGGGAATTAGGGAGTCTAATGATCAGTCGACTGATGTTAATTTGAGTGACAGTCAAACATTTATAAAGGAGTATCAACCCTCGTCAGCGCACACGCATCTTATAGCATAATATCCAATAACTATAAAGATGAATGAGACATAACTAGAACTCAGCTAGATGAGTTCTAGCAAAACCGTTTATTTATTCAACCACGACTAAAGTTGGGATACAAGCCCTATCAGGTGGTTGCAACAGCCACACATGGCGCCCCACTTGTAACAAAAAACTAGCTCTCGCTAAGCTATAAGCATCATTATTGGACTCCCTAGACTCAAATATAACTTTAGCTACTACAAAAGGCATCAACAAGTTTTTGATGAGGTTGATGACTGAGGGAGTCCTGGACTAAGGGGTCCCCGGGCGTCTGGCCTATCATCAATGGGCCGGACTGATGGGTTGTGAAGACATGAAGGCTGAAGACCGTACCCGTGTCCGGATGGGACTCTCCTTGGCGTGGAAGGCAAGCTTGGCGACCAACTATGAAGATTCCTTCTTATGTAACTGGCTCTATGTAAACCTAGATTCCCCGGTGTCTATATAAACCGGAGGGAGTAATCCGGAAAGGACACACTCATTACCATAGTCATACAGGCTAGGCTTCTAGGGTTTAGGCATTACGATCTCGTGGTGGATCAACTCTTGTAATACTCATATTCATCAAGATCAATCAAGCAGGAAGTATGGTATTACCTCCATAGAGAGGGCCCGAACCTGAGTAAACATCGTGTCCCCCGTCTCCTGCTACCATCGAATTTAGAAGCACAGTTCGGGACCCCCTACCCGAGATCCGCCGGTTTTGACACCGACATTGGTGCTTTCATTGAGAGTTCCACTGTGCCGTCGACGAAAGGTTCGATGGCCCGTTCAATCGTCGATAGTGACGCTGTCCAGGGAGAAACCTTCCTCCTCGGACAGATCTTCGTATTTGGCGGCTTCGTACTGCGGGCCAACTCGCTTGGTCATCTAGAGCATATCAACAGCTACGCCCCTGGCCATCAAGTCAGATTCGGAAGCTTGAACTACGTCGCGGACATCCATGGAGACCGGAACTTCGACGGATTTGAGACCGCGGCGATCGCTCCCGCTCACTCCGATGAACATGACTTAAATCTGTCATCAGATCACATCCAGGAGATGGTTCCTGTTGCTGCAATGACCTTAAATCCGGAGCAGATTGCGCCATCCGAGGCCACAGAGTCCGCAGCGTTGGAGCCGCACACAGACTCGACACCTTGCAGTATTTGCGTCAACGAAACTCCGGACTCGTGTCCAGCTATAAGTTCCGAACCACGTACGCCTGCAGACACCGAGCTGGATCGGTTATCGATTTTCGAATTCGGCGCCGCAGACATCTTCCAACACTCGCCCCTGGGCGACGTGCTAAACTTGTTTAAAAGCCTGTCCTTGGCGGGAGGAGGGGGGCTCACAGCCAAACTATGTCCGGTTCGAACTAGGGGCTGACGACGGGGAATTCTGCTTCTCACCCGCCACCCACTTCATAGCCACTGTCGAGGACTTAACCGACACGCTTGATTATGGCTCCAAAGACATCGACGGCACGGATGACGATGACGATGAGGAGCAGGGTCAAAACCCGCCATTTACTGGGCGATGGACGACCACTTCCTCATACGATGTGTACATGGTTGATACACCTAAAAAAGCTGATGACGATGACAAAGAAGATCCAGTTGAGAATAAACCTCCTGAGACACAGCCCAAATGCCGGCGGCCTAAACGCCGTTCTAAGTCACGTCGCTCAAAAGACAGCAACACTGGCACCGGAGAAAATAATACTCCAGATGACGCCGAAAACAACGAAGACCCTGTGGGAACAACATCCGAACAGGAGGAACAAGACAACGGGCAATTCAACCCCGATAAACAGGCCATGACTAACGATCCCGATGATGATAGTTACCGTCCACCCTCCGAGGAGGAGGAGAGCCTCGGCAGCAAGGACTTCATCGTGCCTGAGGCACCCCTAGAGCAAGAGCACTTCAAGCGCCAGCTAATAGCCACTGCAAGAAGCCTAAACAAAAAGCAGCAGCTTCAAGCTGATCAAGACCTACTCATTGACAGATGGACTGACGTCCTGGCAGCTGAAGAATACGGCCTCAAGCGTCGAGCCAAGAGTTACCCGAAACGCAGACTGCTACCTCAGTTCTATGAGGAGGCACCGGAGCCCATACCTCCCTCGCGCAATGCGGAATGGCCACCGCGTGGTCGGGATAGTGTGGCGGACCGACCAGATCGTGGTCGAGATAAAACGGCAACTCATGCCGAACACCAGCCCGCCCCACCGCCTCGCAAAAACAGAGACAAAACAGCTCGGGACTATACATACGAGCTTCGGCAGGACCTGGACATTAGAGCAGGACACACCAGATCAATCTACGGATCGCGAGGATGCTTTTCGACTCGCGACGACGGCTACCTATTCGGACGTGACAAACCTACTCACGCCCGGGCCGATAACCGCAGGCGGACTTCATCGGAGGTGCGGCGCGACGCGGCCCGATATAGAGGCGCCGCACACCCACTCTGCTTCACATATGAAGTACTGGATCATGAATTCCCCGAAGGGTTCAAGCCCATCAATATTGAATCATACGACGGAACAACCGATCCCGCAGTATGGATCGAGGATTTTATTCTCCACATCCATAAGGCCCGAGGAGACGATCTCCACGCCATCAAATACCTCTCACTAAAACTAAAAGAGCCAGCTAGACACTGGTTAAATAGCCTGCCTGAAAATTCCATCGGCAGCTGGGAGGACTTGGAAGAAGTTTTTCATCACAACTTCCAAGGCACTTATGTCCGGCCACCAGACGCCGATGACTTAAGTCATATAGTTCAACAACGTGGAGAATCAGCCAGAAAATTCTGGACTAGGTTCCTAACCAAAAAGAACCAGATCGTTGACTGTCCAGATGCCGGAGCCCTAGCGGCCTTTAAGCATAGCATCCGTGACGAATGGCTCGCCCGCCACCTCGGCCAAGAAAAGCCGAAATCTATGGCAGCCCTCACGGCACTCATGACCCGCTTTTGCGCGGGTGAGGATAGTTGGCTGGCTCGTAGTAAAAACACAACCAACGAGGCAGGCCCCTCTGAGGCCAAAAACAGCACCGGCAAGCTCCGGCGCAATAAACACAAACACCGAAGTAATGTCAATAACACCGATGACACGGCAGTTCATGCCGGATTCAGTGGCTCCTAGTCCGGCCAGTGGAAGAAGCCTTACAAAAGGAACAGCGAGGGACCATCCAGCTTGGACCGCATACTCGATCGTCTGTGCCAGATACATGGCACCCCAGACAAACAAGCCTATCATACCAACCGAGATTGCCAGGTTTTCAAGCAAGCCAGCAAGTCAAATACCGAGAGCTAGGAAATAGGATCGCAAAGCGAGGACGACGATGAAGTGCCCCGGCAGCCGAACACGGGAGAACGGAAAAAGTTACCCCCTCGAGTCAAAGCGGTGAATATGATATATGCTACACACATCCCCAAAAGGGAGCGCAAGCGCGCACTCTGGGACGTCTATGCGGTAGAGCCAGTCATCCCAAAATTCAATCCATGGTCGTCATTCCCGATCACCTTCGATCGTCGAGATCATCCAACTAGTAGCCGTCATGGCGGTTCGACCGCACTGGTCCTCAACCCAATCATAGACGGATTTCACATTACACGAGTCCTAATGGACGGGGGTAGCAGCCTCAACCTGCTCTACCAGGATACAGTGCGCAAAATGGGCATTAACCTATCACGGATCAAGCCCACAAGGACTACCTTTAAAGGAGTCATCCCAGGTGTTGAGGCCCGCTGTACAGGCTCAATCACACTTGAAGTTGTCTTCGGATCCCCTGACAACTTCCGAAGCGAGGAGTTACTCTTCGACATCATCCCCTTTCGCAGCGGCTACCACACACTGCTTGGACGAACCGCGTTTGCTCGATTCAATGCGGTACCTCATTACGCTTATCTCAAGCTCAAGATGCTCGGACCTCGCGGCGTCATAACAGTAAATGGAAATACAGAACGCTCCCTCCGTACCGAGGAGCATACCGCGGCCTTAGCAGCAGAAGTACAGCGCAACCTTTTTCAGCAGAACCCTAATTCGGCGGCTGAACCCCCGGACACCATTAAGAGAGTCCGGACCGTTTTGTTGCGAGATAACCCAGCTCGTCAAGACCTTAACTAGCAATTCTGCCTCTGTCCAAGTCCCGATCGAATGGCAGCATTTGTATCGTGTGTACATAACCACGCACTCAAAATTCCTTGGGCATCAATGGAGGCATAACCAGCTCGCGATCCACAGTACGGTTCGACCGACCCTGGATCCGCACACTCTTACCTTTCCCTTTTTATTTCGGGATTTTCTCTTTTCGAGGTTTGTTCCGACAACCCGTTTGACGGACACATCAAGGCGGCGAGGAGCTTTGGCGTACAAGGAAATCCCCAGGTGGTCTCTGCTAACGATCGCTATACCTGTTTTCAATACCCGCACGCAGCTCGCTCTGGGTTGTGGCATGCCAAATAGCCTTTCTCGCTTACTGCATTACTTGCACAAGTACGCCTTCAATATAGTAAAGGATAGTGTCAGCTTATTACTTGATTTCCCGCTCCTTTTCCTTACCTTTGTATATATTACTCATTGCACACGTACACTTTGGTACGTATGTCCGCGCCAGGGGCTCCATTACGCCCCACACTACGGCAATAAAATTCCGAACACTTTTACAGTACAGTTCGGCACCCCGAACTTATAACATTATATGCATCAGCTCTGAATCATGTCTTTGGTCAATAGTTGGGTTGCCCGGCTCGTGCTTACTACCTTACGTTCCGTTATATCGGCTAGGGTAGTAAAGGGAGAACTACTACGATTGTGTCCCGGTTCTTCCAGACGAGCACCTCAGTAGAGAAAGCCGAAAACTGACTGTCATGATGCAGCGAGAGCTAGTCAACTGTTCGAGAGGTCTCAAATCCTTAGAGATTTTTTCCGCTTTACGCGAGGAATCTGTTTTTCTCCGATTAGGCGTGTATAGTGATACGTCTCCAATGTATCTATAATTTTTTATTGTTCCATGCTATTATTTATGAAGTCTTGGATGTTTAATGGGCTTTATCTTACACTTTTATATCATTTTTGGGACTAACCTACTAACCCAAAGGCCCAGTCCAGATTATTGTTTTTTGCCTGTTTCAGGGTTTTGCAGAAAAATAATATCAAACGGAGTCCAAACGAAATGAAACCTTCGCGAGAGATATTTTTGGAGAAAATCACGCACAGGGGACTTGAGAACCACGCCTCGGGGTGTCCACGAGGGTGGGGGCACGCCCCCCGTCCCAGGGCGCGCCCCCTGTGTAGGATCGAAAGTATGTCTAGAGGGGGGGTGATTAGACTACTTGACAATCTAAAAGTTCTGCCTTTTGATCATGAACAGTTTTTGGCAGTTTCACAATTATGATCAATTCAAGTATCACCCTACACATGCAATTCTAGAGTGTAAGCAGCGGAAAGTAAATTGCACATGTAGTAAAGAGAGGTGGAGAAGATCAAACGCAATTTGGAGACACGGAGATTTTTCTCGTGGTTCCGATAGGTGGTGCTATCGTACATCCACGTTGATGGAGACTTCAACCCACGGAGGGTAACGGCTGCGCGAGTCCACGGAGGGCTCCACCCACGAAGGGTCCACGAAGAAGCAACCTTGTCTATTCCATCATGGCCTACGCCCACGGAGGACTAGCCTTACTCGGGGTAGATCTTCACGAAGTAGGCGATCTCCTTGCCCTTACAAACTTCTTGGTTCAACTCCACATCTCGATGACGGAGGCTCCCAAGCGACACCTAACCAATCTAGGAGGCACCACCCTCCAAAAGGTAATAGATGTTGTTGATGATGATGAACTCCTTGCTCTTGTGCTTCAAATGATAATCTCCCCAACACTCAACTCTCCTCACTGATTTGGCTTTGGTGGAAGAAAGGATTGAGTGGAAAGCAACTTGGGAAGGTTAGAAATCAAGTTTCATATGGTAGGAATGGAGCAACTTGATCTCAACACAAGGGTAGGTAGTTCTCTTCTCAGAAAGTGTAAGGTAGGAGTGGTAGTACTTTCTGATGGCTCTCTCCACGAATGAAGAGGGGGTGGAGGGGTATATATAGCCTCCACACAAAATCCAACCGTTACACACATAATTGAACAATCTCGGTGAGACCGAAGTGAAAACTCGGTCAGACCAAAAGTTCAAATATAGTGAACGTTGGGGTTTTCGGTGGGACCGAAAATACCATCTCGGTTTGTCCGATATGAGTCAAAGGTAGGAGCTTGCCATTTTCGGTGGGACCGAAATTAACAACTCGGATATTCCGATATGATGTCAAACGGTTACAGAAGGTTGGCAGTCCAGTTTCGGTGAGACCGAACTCAAAATCGGATTGACCGAAATTTCTAGGGTTTGGAAAATAGCTGAGGTGGTTCATCTCGGTGGGACTGAGTTGGAAGAATCGGTTTGTCCGAGATTACTTATGAGTGTGTTTAGAAGTGAAAGTTGCTGATAGTTGAAGGAGCTAAATCACTAAGCACTTGAGCAACCAGATCATCAACACAACCTCATCCCCTTTTAATAGTATTGGCTTTTCCTATGGACTCAATGTGATCTTTGATCACTAAACCAAAAATGGAGTCTTGAGCTTTTGCCAATGCTTGCCTTAGCATTTTGAGGGGTCCACTTCTTCAGACATATCCATACCCATATCATCGAACTTCTCTGAAATGATTCTCAAGTAACTATTAGTTCAATGATATATATGTTGTTATTAATTACCAAAACCACCCGGGGATTAGTTGCACTTTCACCCTGCCTCGTGGGCCTCTCGAGCACCCTCGGTGTCCTCCTTCCTCCTATATAAGTCTACGTACCCCGAAACCTTTGAAAACAGAGAGAAAACCCTAATTCCTCCGCCGTAACCTTCTGTTCCCGTGAGATCCCATCTTGGAGCCTGTTCCGGAGCTCCACCGGAGGGGGATCCATCACGGAGTTCTTCTTCATCATCATCATCGCCCTCACCATGAGTTGTGAGTAGTTTACCACAGACCTTCGGGTCCATAGCTAGTATCTAGATGGCTTCTTCTCTCTTTGGATCTCAATACAAAGTTCTCCTCGGTCTTCGAGGAGATCTATTCGATGTAATCTCTTTTTGCGGTGTGTTTGTCGAGATCCGATGAATTGTGAGTTTATGATCAAGATTATCTATGAGAAATATTTGGTTCTTCTCTGAACTTTTTATGTGTGCTCATACTATCCTTGCAAGTCTCTTCGAATTACTGGTTTGGTTTGGCCTACTAAATCTATAGTTCTTGCAATGGGAGAAGTGCTTTGCTTTGGGTTCAATCTTGCGGTGTCCTTTCCCAGTGACAATAGGGGCAGCAAGGCACGTATTGTATTGTTGCCATCGAGGATAAAAAGATGGGGTTTATATCATATTGCTTGAGTTTATCCCTCTACATCATGTCATCTTGCTTAAGGCGTTACTCTGTTCTTATGAACTCAATACACTAGATGCATGCTGGATAGCGGTCGATGTGTGGAGTAATAGTAGTAGATGCAAAATCGTTTCGGTCTACTTGTCTCGAATGTGATGCCTATATAAAATGATCATGCCTAGATAGTCTCATAATTATTCGCTTTTCTATCAATTTCTCGACAGTAATTTGTTTACCCGCCGTAGAATATCGCTATCATGAGAGAAGCCACTAGAGAACACTATGGCCCCTGGGTCTATTCTCAACATATCAATCTACATCTACTTTACTTTTACCACTTTTATTTTCTGTTCTTAAGAAAAAATACCAAAAATATAAACTATCATCTCTATCAGATCTCACTTCCGTAAGTGCCCGTAAAGGGATTGACAACCCCTTATCCCGTTGGCTGCGAAGTTCTTATTTGTTTGTGCAGGTGCGAGGGACTCGCGCGTGGTCTCCTACTGGATTGATACCTTGGTTCTCAAAAACTGAGGGAAATACTTACGCTACTGTGCTGCATCTCCCTTTCCTCTTCGAGGGAATACAACGCAAGCTCGAGAAGTAGCAAGAAGAATTTCTGGCGCCGTTGCCGGGGAGGCTTACGCAAAAGTCATATACCAAGTACCTATCACAAACCCTTATCCTTCGCATTACATTTATTTGCCTCTCGTTTTCCTCTCCCCCACTTCACCCTTGCCATTTTATTTGCCCTTCTTCCGCCGTGTGTTTATCGTTCGCTTGCTTCTTGTTTGCTTGTGTGTGTTGGATTGCTTGCTTGTCACTATGGCTCAGAAGAATACCAAATTGTGTGACTTCTCCAATACCAACAACAATGATTTTATTAGCACTCTGATTGCTCCTATTACCGATGCTGAATCTTGTGAGATCAATGCTGCTTTGTTGAATCTTGTCATGAAAGATCAATTTTCCGGCCTTCCTAGTGAAGATGCCGCTACCCATCTAAACAACTTTGTTGATTTGTGTGATATGCAAAAGAAAAGGGTTACAGATAACGATATTGTTAAATTGAAGTTATTTCCGTTTTCACTTAGAGATCGTGCTAAAACTTGGTTTTCCTCTTTGCCTAAAAATAGTATTGATTCGTGGAATAAGTGCAAAGATGCTTTTATCTCTAAGTATTTCCCTCCTGCTAAGATCATCTCTCTTAGAAATGATATTATGAATTTTAAGCAACTAGATCATGAGCATGTTGCACAAGCTTGGGAGAGAATGAAATTAATGATACGTAATTGTCCTACACATGGTTTAAATCTATGGATGATTATTCAGAACTTTTATGTTGGCTTGAATTTTGCTTCTAGAAATATTTTAGATTCGGCCGCAGGAGGCACTTTCATGGAAACTACCTTAGGGAAAGCTACCAAACTCCTAGATAAGATTATGGTTAATTATTCTCAATGGCACACCGAAAGATCTACTAGTAAAAAAGTGCATGCTATTGAAGAAATTAGTGTTTTGAGTGGAAAGATGGATGAACTTATGAAATTATTTGCTGCTAAGAGTGCTTCTTCTAATCGTAATGATATGCCCTTGTCCACTTTGATTGAAAATAGCAATGAATCTTTGGATGTGAATTTTGTTGGTAGGAATAATTTTGGTAACAATGCTTATAGAGGTGATTTTAATCCTAGGCCTTTTCCTAGTAATTCCTCTACTAATTATGGTAATTCCTACAACAACTCTTATGGAAATATGCCTTCTGAATTTGAAACTAGTGTTAAGGAGTTTATGATCTCGCAAAATAATTTCAATGCTATGCTTGAAGAGAAATTGCTTAAGGTTGATGAATTGGCTAGAAGTGTGGATAGAATTACTCTTGATGTTGATTCTTTGAAACTTATATCTATCCCACCTAAGCATGATATCAATGAGTCTCTCAAAGCCATGAGAATTTCCATTGATGAATGCAAAGAAAGAACCGCTAGGATGCGTGCTAAAAGAAAGGATTATATTAAAGTGTGTTCTTCTAGTTACCATGAAAATAAAGATGAAGATCTAAAAGTTATTGATGTGTCTCCTATTAGATCCTTGTTTCTAGTATAAATATTGATGAAAGTAGGATTCGAGATGATTCTGCTTTAAGGTGTCCCAATGATTCAGAGTTTTTAGGTCTTGATGCTAAAATTACTAAAAGTGGGAGTGAAGAGATTAAAACTTTGCATAGTGATGAACCCACTACTTTGGATTTCAAGGGATTCAATTATGATAATTGCTATTTTATTGATTGTACTTCCTTGTTGCAATCTGTACTAAATTCTCCGCATGCTTATAGTCAAAATAAAGCTTTCACCAAACACATAGTTGATGCTTTGATGCAATCTTATGAAGAAAAACTTGAGTTAGAAGTTTCTGTCCCTAGAAAGCTTTATGATGAGTGGGAACCTACTATTAAAATAAAAATTAAAGATCATGAATGCTATGCTTTGTGTGATTTGGGTGCAAGTGTCTCCACTATCCCAAAAACTTTGTGTGATTTGCTAGGGTTCCATGAACTTGATGATTGTTCTTTAAATTTGCATCTTGCGGATTCCACTATTAAGAAACCTATGGGAAGGATTAATTATGTTCTTATTGTTGCCAATAGGAATTAAGTGCCCGTAGATTTCATTGTTCTTGATATAGATTGCAATCCTTCATGTCCTATTATTCTTGGTAGACCTTTCCTTAGAACGATTAGTGCAATTATTGATATGAAGGAAGGAAATATTAGATTCCAATTTCCGTTAAGGAAAGGCATGGAACACTTTCCTAGAAATAAAATCAAATTACCATATGAACCTATCATGAGAGCCACCTATGGATTGCCTTCCAAAGATGGCAATACCTAGATTTATCTTGTATCGTGCCTAGCTAGGGGCGTAAAACGATAGCGCTTGTTGGGAGGCAACCCAATTTTATATTTTTTGTTTTTGTTGCTGTTAGGGAATAAATATTGCATATAGCCTCTGTTTAGATGTGGTTTCATGTTTTGTTTAGTGTTTGTGCCAAGTAGAACCTTTGGGAAGATGTGTGTGAAGTTTATGTGATCTTGCTGTGAAAAACAGAATCATTAGCGCTCACTAGAATGGTCGTCAGATTTTACTGGAGCGTGCTATTTAGTTGATTATTTTTGCAGATGATTAATAGACAAATTCCTCACATTTACCAATTTAGTTTGATTTTTTTTGGAGTTACAGAAGTATGCGAAACCTGCAGATTACTACAGACTGTTCTGTTTTTGACAGATTCTGTTTTTCATGTGTTGTTTGCTTATTTCAATGCATCTATGAGTAATATTTGGAGGTACGAACCATACAGAAGTTGGAATACATTAGGTTTAACACCAATATAAACAAATAATGAATTCATTGCAGTACCTTTGAGTAGTTATTTTTTTCTAATACTAACAGAGCTCACGAGAAGTTTTGTCTAAGTTTTGTGTTGTGAAGTTTTCAAGTTTTGAGTATTGCCTTGATGGACTATGGAACAAAGAGTAGCAAAGGCCCACGCTTGGGGATGCCCATGGCACCCCAAGTAAAATTCAAGGATAATCACAAGCCTAAGCTTGGGGATGCCCTGGGAAGGCATCCCCTCTTTCGTCTTCATCCATCGGTAACTATACTTGGAGCTATATTTTTATTCACCACATGATATGTGTTTTGCTTGGAGCGTCTTGTATAATTTGAGTCTTTGCTTGTTAGTTTGTCACAATCATACTTGCTGGACACACCTATTTGAGAGAGTTAAATATGGCCTAGGAATTGTTAGAACACTATATGTGCTTCACTTATATCTTTTGAGTTGAATAGTTTTTGCTCTAGTGCTTCACTTATATCTTTTAGAGCACGGTGGTGGTTATATTTTGTAGAAATTGTTGAACTCCCATGCTTCACTTATATCTATTTGAGAGTCTATTAAAACAGCATGGTAATGTGTTTAGGCTAAAAAAACTAGTCTTCACATGATAGACATCCAATGTCAATGTAGTAAAAAAATTCACACTATGTGCATTGAATATGATGAGATGTTGGATGCTTGATAATTGTTTTGAGATATGAGGATAGTGATATTAGAGTCATGCAAGTGGAGTTATTATGAAATTGAGAAATACTTGTGTTAAGGTTTGTGATTCCCGCAGCATGCACGTATGGTGAACCACTATGTGACGAAGTTAGAGCATGAGGTATTTGTAAAGTGCCAACCTTTGTGTGGAGGTCGGGGCGCGCGATGGTTAACTCCTACCAACCTCCCCCAAGGAGCATGCGTTAATTGCTTTGTTTTGATGACTCGTAAATTTTTGCAATAAGTATATGAGTTCTTATGACTAATGTTGAGTCCATGGATATTACGCACTCTCACCCTTCCACCATTGCTAGCCTCTCTTGTACCGCGCAACTTTCACCGGTACCATACACCCACTATATACCTTCCTCCAAACAGCCACCATATATCTTCCTCAAAACGGCCACCATACCTACCTATCATGGCATTTCCATGGCCATTCCGAGATATATTGCCATGCAACTTTCCATCGTTCCGTTCATATGACACGCTTCATATTGTCATATTGCCATGCATGATCATGTAGTTGACATCGTATTTGTGTCAAAGCCACCATGCATAATTTTTCATACATGTCACTCTAGATTCATTGCACATCCCGGTACACCGCCGGAGGCATTCATATAGAGTCATACTTTGTTGTAGTATCGAGTTGTAATATCAAGTTGTAATGAAAGTGTGATGATCATCATTATTAGAGCATTGTCCCAAGGGAGGAAAGGCTAAATCTATAAAGCCCCTCCACAAAAAAAAGGAAAAAAGGCCAAAGAAAAAAGGCCCAAAAAAAGATAAGAAAAAGAAAAGAAAAAAAGGGACAATTGCTACTATCTTTTTTCCACACTTGTGCTTCAAAGTAGCACCATGTTCTTCCTTGTAGAGAGTCTCATGTTTAGTCACTTTCATATACTAGTGGGAATTTTCATTATAGAACTTGGCTTGTATATTCCAACAATGGGCTTCCTCAAATGCCCCAGGTCTTCGTGAGCAAGCAAGTTGGATGCACACCCACTAGTTTCTTTTGTTGAGCTTCCATTCATATTTAGCTCTAGTGCATCCGTTGCATGGCAATCCCTACTCACTCACATTGATATCTATTGATGGGCATCTCCATAGCCCATTGATACGCCTAGTCGATGTGAGACTATCTCCCTCCTTTTTGTCATCTCCACAACCACCTCTATTCCACCCATAGTGCTATGTCCATGGCTCACGCTCATGTATTGCGTGAAAGTTGAAAGGTTTGAAACAATAGAGTATGAAAACAAGTGCTTGGCTGAAATCGGGGTTGTGCATGACATGAATATTTTGTGTGATGAAGAGGGAGCATATCCAGACTATATGATTTTGTAGGGATAACTTTCTTTAGCCATAGTATTTTGAGAAGACTTGATTGCTTTGTTAGTATGCTTGAAGTATTGTTATTTCTTATGTCAATATAGACTTTTATATTGAATCTTTCAGATTTAAACATTCATGCCACAATTAAGAGAATTACATTTAGAAACTATGTTGGTTAGTATTCCACATCAAAAATTCTTTCTTTATCATTTACCTACTCGAGAACGAGCAAGAATTAAGCTTGGGGATGCTTGATACGTCTCCAACGTATCTATAATTTTTTATTGATCCATGCTATTATTTATGAAGTCTTGGATGTTTGATGGGCTTTATCTTACACTTTTATATCATTTTTGGGACTAACCTACAAACCCAAAGGCCCAGTCCAGATTGCTGTTTTTTGCCTGTTTCAGGGTTTTGCACAAAAAGAATATCAAACAGAGTCCAAACAGAATGAAACCTTCGCGAGAGATATTTTTGGAGAAAATCACGCATAGGAGACTTTAGAACCACGTCAGGGGAGCCTCGGGGTGTCCACGAGGGTGGGGGGGGCGCCCCCCTTCCCAGGGTGCCCCTTGCCTCGTGGGCCCCTCGAGCACCCCCCGGTGTCCTCCTTCCTCCTATATAAGTCTACGTACCCCGAAACCTTCGAAAATAGAGAGAAAACCCTAATTCCACCGCCGTAACCTTCTGTTCCCGTGAGATCCCAACTTGGAGCCCGTTCCGGAGCTCCACCGGAGGGGGATCCATCATGGAGTTCTTCATCATCATCATCATCGCCCATGAGTTGTGAGTAGTTTACCACAGACCTTCGGGTCCATAGCTAGTATCTAGATGGCTTATTCTCTCTCTCTCTAGATCTCAATACAAAGTTCTCCTCGGTCTTCGAGGAGATCTATTCGATGTAATCTCTTTTTGCGGTGTGTTTGTCGAGATCCAATGAATTGTGAGTTTATGATCAAGATTATCTATGAGAAATATTTGGTTCTTCTCTAAACTTTTTATTTGTGCTCATAATATCCTTGCAAGTCTCTTCGAATTATTGGTTTTGTTTGGCCTACTAGATATATAGTTCTTGCAATGGGAGAAGTGATTGGCTTTGGGTTCAATGTTGCGGTGTCATTTCCCAGTGACAGTAGGGGCAGCAAGGCACGTATTGTATTGTTGCCATCGAGGATAAAAATATGGGGTTTATATCATATTGCTTGAGTTTATCCCTCTACATCATGTCATCTTGCTTAAGGCCTTACTCTGTTCTTATGAACTCAATACACTAGATGCATGCTGGATAGCGGTCGATGTGCGGAGTAATAGTAGTAGATGCAGAATCGTTTCGGTCTACTTGTCTAGGACATGATGCCTATATACAATGATCATGCCTAGATAGTCTCATAATTATTCGCTTTTCTATTAATTGCTCGACAGTAATTTGTTTACCCGCCGTAGAATATCGCTATCATGAGAGAAGCCACTAGAGAACAGTATGGCCCCTGGGTCTATTCTCAACATATCAATCTACATCTACTTTACTTTTACCGCTTTTATTTTCTTTTCTTATAAGCAAAAATACCAAAAATATAAACTATCAGATCTCACTTCCGTAAGTGACCGTAAAGGGATTGAAAACCCCTTATCGCGTTGGCTGCGAAGTTCTTATTTGTTTGTGCAGGTGCGAGGGACTCGCGCGTGGTCTCCTACTGGATTGATACCTTGGTTCTCAAAAACTGAGGGAAATACTTACGCTACTGTGTTGCATCTCCCTTTCGTCTTCGAGGGAATACAATGCAAGCTCGAGAAGTAGCATATAGCGCCCCTAGTTCGGCCTTCCGAACACTAGGAGCTTCGCCGAAATCTTCATTGTCAAACGCCTATGGCTAAGTGAGGGTAATAAAGGCCGTATAGTCTAATTGCCTTGTTCGTTGTGCTAAACACCTCCTTTAAGGAACAGAATGTGGAGTAAAGAGTGTTTAGATTTATCCCGAACACCCCCGTACTATCTACGTTGGGGCAGAAGGCGGCGACTGGCCAACCCTCAGATTCTAAATAAACGGCCACACAGGAGGTAAAAATTTCGTTACAAGCATCATATTACATACCGATCTTGTTTCATATTACAGGACAACCCGAATGTTTTCACGGGAATATCACGTCCTTCGCACATTGCTCTGCCACAAGGCGGGATCCCTCAAGGACTGCGCCGAAATACAGCTCGAGTCGACGATGCTCCTTGCCGTCCGGCGGCCCCTCGGTCATCAACTTATTGGCATCTAACTTCGCCCAATGCATCTTGACGCGGGCAAATGCCATTCGTGCATCGAGGACGAGCAGGAATTAAGCTTGGGGATGCTTGATACGTCTCCAACGTATCTATAATTATTGATTGTTCCACGCTATTATATGTGATATTTTGGATGTTTAATGGGAAAAGATCCCAATCAGCCGGCTGATTTACAGCGTCTCGTCCGCCGCCTGAGGTGCACAACATGCTTCACATGTGGGGCTATCACTGTTCCTTCTTATCATAATTGCTAACGACCAAGTTCCATTCATTTTCTTTTTCCTTCGTTCGTTTAATGCAACATGCTTTCTGTTGCAAAAACAATCTACAATATGACCTCTGTTGCAAAAAAAATAGACATTTCCGCAACATACTCTATGTTGCAAAAAATTCTACGAATATCATCTTTGTGGGGAAAAAACTCTACAGATGTTTCCGCAACACGATCTCTGTTGCAGAAAATATTCTGTAGTATAAACTCTGTTACAAAAAAACTACAGACGTTTCCGCAACATGATCTCTGTTGCAAAAAATTCTGCAACATAATCTATGTTGCAAAAGTTGGTATGCCCGTCACTGTTTGATGACAGCCAAATCTAGCGGCTAGCGACCCGGCCGATCTTTTTAAAAGATCAGCCGGTGGACGCGTAGCGCGCCCCATGTTTAATGGGCTTTGTTATACACTTTTATATTATTTTTTGGACTAACCTATTAACCCAAAGACTCAGTTCAGATTGCTGTTTTTTTTCCTATTTCAGGGTCTTATAGAAAAGGAATATCAAACGGAGTCCAAACGGATTGAAACTTCGGGAGAGATGTATTTGGAGCAAAATACGCATGGGAGACTTGAGAAGCATGGAGTAGGGCACACGTGGCGTCCACGAGGGTGGGGGCGCGCACCCCTATAGGGCGCGCTCCCCTACCTCGTGGGCCCCACGTTTGGCCCCCGGTGCCCTCCTTCCTCTTATATATACCTACGTACCCAGAAACCATCAGAACAACAGAGAAAACCCTAGTTCCACCGCTGCAACCTTCTGTTCCCGTGAGATCCCATCTTGGGGCCTGTTCCGGAGCTCCGTCGGAGGGGGGATCTACCACGGAGTGCTTCTACATCATCATCATCGCCTCATCATGAGTTGTGAGTAGTTTACCACAGACCTTCGGGTCCATAGCTAGTATCTTGATGGCTTCTTCTCTCTCTTTGGATCTCAATACCAAGTTCTCCTTGGTCTTCGAGGAGATCTATTCGATGTAATCTATTTTTGCGGTGTTTGTCGAGATAAGATGAATTGTGGGTTTATGATCAAGATTATCTATGAGAAATATTTGGTTCTTTTCTGAACTCTTTATGTATGATTATAATATCCTTGCAAGTCTCTTCGAATAATTGGTTTGGTTCGGCCTACTAGATCTATAGTTCTTGCAATGGGAGAAGTGCTTGGCTTAGGGTGCAATCTTGTAGTGTCCTTTCCCAGTGACAGTAGGGGCAGCAAGGCACGTATTGTATTGTTGCCATCATGGATAAAAAGATGGGGTTTATATCATATTGCTTGAGTTTATCCCTCTACATCTTGTCATCTTGCTTAAGGCGTTACTCTGTTCTTATGAACTTAATACTCTAGATGCATGCTGGATAGCGGTCGATGTGTGGAGTAATAGTAGTAGATGCAGAATCGTTTTGGTCTACTTGTTTCGGACGTGATGCCTATATATAATTATCATGCCTAGATAGTCTCATGAGTATTCGCTTTTCTATCAATTGCTTGATAGTAATTTGTTTACCCGTCGTAGAATTCTGCTATCATGAGAGAAGCCACTAGAGAAACCTATGGCCCCTGGGTCTATTCTCAACATATCAATCTACAATCTACTTTACTTTTCCGCTTTTACTTTCTGTTCTTATATCCAAAAATACCAAAAATATCAAACTATCATATCTATCAGATCTCACTTTCGTAAGTGACTGTAAAGAGATTGACAACCCCTTATCGCGTTGGCTGCGAAGTTCTTATTTGTTTGTGCAGGTGCGAGGGACTCTCGCGTGGTCTTGAAGGAAATATGCCCTAGAGGCAATAATAAAGATGTTATTTGTATTTCCTTATATCATGATAAATGTCTTTTATTCATGCTCGAATTGTATTAACCGGAAACTTGATACATGTGTGAATACATAGACAAAATAGTATGTCCCTAGTATGCCTCTACTAGACTAGCTCATTGATCAAAGATGGCTATGTTTCCTAGCCATAGACATGAGTTGTCATTTGATCAACGAGATCACATCATTAGGAGAATGATGTGATGGACTAGACCCATCCGTTAGCATACCACTATGATCGCTTAGTTTTACTGCTATTGCTTTCTTCATGACTTATACATGTTCCTATGACTATGAGATTATGCAACTCCCGAATACCGTAAGAACACCTTGTGTGCTATCAAACGTCACAACGTAACTGGGTGATCATAAAGATGCTCTAAAGGTGTCTTCGAAAGTATTCGTGGTGTTGGCATAGATCAAGATTAGGATTTGTCACTTCGAGTGTCGGAGAGGTATCTCTGGGCCCTCTCGGTAATGCACATCATAATAAGCCTTGCAAGCAAATGACTAATGAGTTAGTCACGAGATGATGTATTACGGAACGAGTAAAGAGACTTGCCGGTAACGAGATTGAACTAGGTATAGAGATACCGACGATCGAATCTCGGGCAAGTAACATACCGATGACAAAAGGAACAACGTATGTTGTTATGCGGTTTGACCGATAAAGATCTTCGTAGAATATGTAGGAGCCAATATGAGCATCCAGGTTCCGCTGTTGGTTATTGGCCGGAGATGAGTCTCGGTCATGTCTACATAGTTCTCGAACCCGTAGGGTCCGCACGCTTAACGTTTGATGACGATCGGTATTATGAGTTTATGAGTTTTGATGTACCGAAGGAAGTTCGGAGTCCCGGATGAGATCACGGACATGACGAGGAGTCTCGGAATGTCCGAGACATAAAGATTGATATATTGGACGACTATATTCGGACACCGGAAGTGTTCTGGAAAGTTTCAGAATTTACCGGAGTGCCGGGGGGTTACCGGAACCCCCCGGGGGAATGGTGGGCCCTGGTGGGCCATAGGGGAGAGAGAGGGCAGCAGCCATGAGGTGGCGCGCCCCCTCCCTAGTAGGAGTCCGAATAGGACTAGGGGAGGGGGGTGCGGCCCCTCTTTCCCTCTCCCTCTCCCTCTCTTTCCTTCCCCCCTTTTCCTTCTTTGGTAGATTCCTACTAGGAATAGGATTGCAATCCTATTCCTAGTAGGATTGCAGCCCTAGCCGCACCATAGGAGGGCCGGCCGGCCTCCCCCCTTGCTCCTTTATATACGGGGGCAGGGGGGCACCCAAAGACACACAAGTTGAATTGTTCTAGCCGTGTGCGGTGCCCCCCTCCACAGAAACACACCTCGGTCATACCGTCGCAGTGCTTAGGCGAAACCCTGCGCCGGTAGATACATCATATCCGTCACCACGCCATCGTGCTGATGAAACTCTCCCGTGAAGCTCAACTGGATCAAGAGCTCGTGGGACGTCATCAAGCTGAACGTGTGCTAAACGCGGAGGTGCCGTACGTTCGATGCTTGATCGGTTGGATCACGAAGAAGTTCGACTACATCAACCGCGTCACTTGACGCTTCCGCTTCCGGTCTACGAGGGTACGTAGACACACTCTTCCCTCTCGTTGCTATGCATCTGGTAGATAGATCTTGCGTGATCGTAGGAAAATTTTAAAAATACTACGTTCCCCAATAGTGGCATCATGAGCCAGGTGTATGCGTAGATGATATGCACGAGTAGAACACAATGAGTTGTGGGCGATACTAGTCATACTGCTTACCAGCATGTCATACTTTGCTTCGGCGGTATTGTGAGATGAAGCGGCCCGGACCGACATTACGCGTACGCTTACGCGAGACTAGTTTCACCGTTATGAGCACTCGTTGCTTAAAGGTGACTCACGAGTGTCTGTCTCTCTCACTTTAGCTGAATCAAGTGTGGCTACGCCCGGTCCTTGTGAAGGTTAAAACAGCACATACTTGACGAAACATCGTTGTGGTTTTGTATGCGTAGGTAAGAACGGTTCTTGCTAAGCCCGTAGCAGCCACGTAAAACTTGCAACAACAAAGTAGAGGACGTCTAACTTGTTTTTGCAGGGCATCTTGTGATGTGATATGGTCAAGACATGATGAGTTATACGGTTTTGTATGAGATGATCATGTTTTGTAATGTTATCGGAACTGGCAGGAGCCATATGGTTGTCGCTTTATTGTATGAAATGCAATCGCCATGTAATTGCTTTACTTTATCACTAAGCGGTAGCGATAGTCGTAGAAGCAATAGTTGGTGAAACGACAACGATGCTACGATGGAGATCAAGGTGTCGCGCCGGTGACGAAGGTGATCATGACGTTGCTTTGGAGATGGAGATCAAAAGCACAAGATGATGATGGCCATATCATGTCACATATTTTGATTGCATATGATGTTTATCTTATTATGCTTCTTATTTTGCTTAGAACGACGGTAGCATTATAAGATGATCCCTTACTAAATATCAAGGTATAAGTGTTCTCCCTGAGTATGCACCGTTGCAAAAGTTCGTCGTGCCGAGACACCACGTGATGATCGGGTGTGATAAGCTCTGCGTTCAAATACAACGGGTGTAAGCCAGTTTTGCACACGCAGAATACTCGGGTTAAAATTGACGAGCCTAGCATATGCAGATATGGCCTCGGAACACTGGAGACCGAAAGGTCGAGCGTGAATCATATAGTAGATATGATCAACATAAGATGTTCACCATTGAAACTACTCCATCTCACGTGATGATCGGACATGGTTTAGTTGATTTGGATCACGTGATTATTTAGATGACCGGAGGGATGTCTATCTAAGTGGGAGTTCTTTAATTAATATGATTAAATTGAACTTTAATTTATCATGAACTTAGTCTTGATAGTTTTTGCATATCAATGTTGTTGTAGATCAATGGCCCGTGCTACCATTCCTTTGAATTTTAATGCATTCCTAGAGAAAGCTAAGTTGAAAGATGATGGTAGCAATTACACGGACTGGGTCCGTAACTTGAGGATTATCCTCATTGCTGCACAGAAGAATTATGTCCTTGAAGCACCGCTAGTTGACAAGCCCCCTCCCGCTAATGTAGACGCTTTGAACGTCTGGTAGTCGCGGTCTGATGACTACACGATAGTTCAGTGTGCCATGCTTTACGGCTTAGAACTGGGACTTCAACGACGTTTTGAACGTCATGGACCATATGAGATGTTCCAGGAGTTGAAGTTAATATTTCAAGAAAATGCCCGGATTGAGAAATATGAGATTTCCAATAAGTTCTACAGCTGCAAGATGGAGGAGAATAGTTCTATCAGTGAACACTTGCTCAGAATGTCTGGGTACTACAATCATATGACTCAACTTGGTTGCAAAGTTGACGAGGATAGTGTTATTGATAGAGTTCTTCAATCACTGCCATCAAGCTATAAAGGCTTCGTGATGAACTATAATATGCAAGGGATGCAAAAGACAATTCCCGAGCTCTTCGCTATGCTCAAGGCTGCGGAGGTAGAAATCAAAAAGGAGCATCAAGTGTTGATGGTTAACAAGACCACTAGTTTCAAGAAAAAGGGCAAGGGAAAGAAGGGGAACTTCAAGAAGAATAGCAAGACAGTTGCTACTCCCACGAAGAAACCCAAGTCTGGAGCCAAGCCTGAAACTGGGTGCTTCTACTGCAAGGGGACTGGACACTGGAAGCGGAACTGCCCCAAGTATTTGGCGGATAAGAAGGATGGCAAGGTGAACAAAGGTATATGTGATATACATGTTATTGATGTGTACCTTACTAATGCTCATAGTAGTACCTGGATATTCGATACCGGTTCGGTTGCTAATATTTGTAACTCAAAACAGGGACTACGGATTAAACGAAGATTGGCTAAGGACGAGGTGACGATGCGCGTGGGAAATGGTTCCAAAGTCGATGTGATCGCCGTCGGCACGCTACCTCTACATCTACCTTCGGGATTAGTTTTAGACCTAAATAATTGTTATTTGGTGCCAGTGTTGAGCATGAACATTATATCTGGATCTTGTTTGTTGCGAGACGGTTATTCATTTAAATCAGAGAATAATGGTTGTTCTATTTTTATGAATAATATCTTTTATGGTCATGCACCCTTGAAGAGTGGTCTATTCTTATTGGATCTCGATTGTAGTGACACACATATTCATAATATTGAAACCAAAAGATGCAAGGTTAATAATGATAGTGCAACTTATTTATGGCACTGCCGTTTAGGTCATATTGGTGTAAAGCGCATGAAGAAACTCCATAGTGATGGACTTTTGGAATCACTTGATTATGAATCACTTGGTGCTTGCGAACCATGCCTCATGGGCAAGATGACTAAAACTCCGTTCTCCGGAACAATGGAGCGAGCAACAGATTTGTTGGAAATCATACATACTGATGTATGTGGACCGATGAGTGTTGAAGCTCGTGGCGAGTATCGTTATTTTCTGACCTTCACTGATGATTTGAGCAGATATGGGTATATCTACTTGATGAAGCACAAGTCTGAAACATTTGAAAAGTTCAAAGAATTTCAGAGTGAAGTAGAGAATCGTCGTAACAAGAAAATAAAGTTTCTACGATCTGATCATGGAGGTGAATATTTGATTTACGAGTTTGGTCTTCATTTGAAACAATGTGGAATAGTTTCACAACTCACGCCACCCGGAACACCACAACGTAATGGTGTGTCTGAACGTCGTAACCGTACTTTATTAGATATGGTGCGATCTATGATGCCTCTTACCGATTTACCAATATAGTATTGGGTTATGCATTAAAGATAGCTGCATTCACGTTAAATAGGGCACCATCTAAATCCGTTGAGACGACGCCTTATGAACTGTGGTTTGGCAAGAAACCAAAGTTGTCATTTCTTGAAGTTTGGGGCTGCGATGCTTATGTGAAAAAGCTTCAACCTGATAAGCTCGAACCCAAGTCGGAGAAATGTGTCTTCATAGGATACCCAAAAGAGACTGTTGGGTACACCTTCTATCACAGATCCAAAGGCAAGATATTCGTTGCCAAGAATGGATCCTTTCTAGAGAAGGAGTTTCTCTCGAAAGAAGTGAGTGGGAGGAAAGTAGAACTTGATGAGGTAATTGTACCTTCTCCCGAATTGGAAAGTAGTACATCACAGAAAATTGTTCCAGTGATTCCTACACCAATCAGTGAGGAAGTTAATGATGATGATCATGAAACTTCGGATCAAGTTTCTGCTGAACGTCGTAGATCAACCAGAGTACGTTCCGCACCAGAGTGGTACGGCAACCCAGTTTTGGAAGTCATGTTGCTAGACCATGATGAACCTACGAACTATGAGGAAGCGATGATGAGCCCAGATTCCGCAAAATGGCTTGAGGCCATGAAATCTGAGATGGGATCCATGTATGAGAACAAAGTGTGGACTTTGGTTGACTTGCCCGATGATCGACAGGCCATCGAAAATAAATGGATCTTCAAGAGGAAGACCGACGCAGATGGTAATGTTACCGTTTACAAAGCTCGACTTGTTGCGAAAGGGTTTCGACAAGTTCAAGGAGTTGACTACGATGAGACTTTCTCACCTGTAGCGATGCTTAAGTCTGTCCGAATCATGTTAGCAATTGCCGCATTTTATGATTATCTGGCAAATGGATGTCAAAACTGCATTCCTGAATGGATATCTCAAAGAAGAGTTGTATATGATGCAACCAGAAGGTTTTGTCGATCCAAAAGGTGCTAACAAAGTATGCAAGCTCCAGCGATCCATCTATGGGCTGGTGCAAGCATCTCGGAGTTGGAATATACGCTTTGATGAGGTGATCAAAGCATATGGTTTTATACAGACTTTTGGAGAAGCCTGTATTTACAAGAAAGTGAGTGGGAGCTCTGTAGCATTTCTAATATTATATGTGGATGACATATTATTCATTGGAAATGATATAGAATTTCTGGATAGCATAAAGGATACTTGAATAAGAGTTTTTTAATGAAAGACCTCGGTGAAGCTGCTTATATATTAGGCATCAAGATCTATAGAGATAGATCAAGACGCTTAATTGGACTTTCACAAAGCACATACCTTGATAAGATTTTGAAGAAGTTCAAAATGGATCAGTCAAAGAAAGGGTTCTTGCCTGTATTACAAGGTATGAAGTTGAGTAAGACTCAATGCCCGACCACTGCAGAAGATAGAGAGAAAATGAAAGTCATTCCCTATGCCTCAGCCATAGGATCTATCATGTATGCAATGCTGTGTACCGGACCTGATGTGTGCCTTGCTATAAGTCTAGCAGGAAGGTACCAAAGTAATCCAGGAGTGGATCACTGGATAGCGGTCAAGAACATCCTGAAGTACCTGAAAAAGGACAAAGGATATGTTTCTCATATATGGAGGTGACAAAGAACTCGTCGTAAACGGTTACGTCGATTCTAGCTTTGACACTAATCCGGATGACTCTAAGTCACAAACCGGATATGTATTTTTATTGAACGGTGGAGCTGTCAGTTGGTGCAGTTCCAAGCAGAGCGTCGTGGCGGGATCTACGTGTGAAGCGGAATACATAGCTGCTTCGGAAGCAGCAAATGAAGGAGTCTGGATGAAGGAGTTCATATCCGATCTAGGTGTAATACCTAGTGCATCGGGTCCAATGAAAATCTTTTGTGACAACACTGGAGCAATAGCCTTGGCAAAGGAATCCACGTTTCACAAGAGAACAAAGCACATCAAAAGACGCTTCAATTCCATCCGCGATCTAGTCAAAGAGGGAGACATAGAGATTTGCAAAATACATACGGATCTGAATGTTGCAGACCCGTTGACTAAGCCTCTTCCACGGGCAAAACATGATTAGCACTAGGACTCCATGGGTGTGAGGATCATCACTTTGTAATCTAGATTATTGACTCTAGTTCAAGTGGGAGACTGAAGGAAATATGCCCTAGAGGCAATAATAAAGATGTTATTTGTATTTCCTTATATCATGATAAATGTCTTTTATTCATGCTAGAATTGTATTAACCGGAAACTTGATACATGTGTGAATACATAGACAAAATAGTATGTCCCTAGTATGCCTCTACTAGACTAGCTCATTGATCAAAGATGGCTATGTTTCCTAGCCATAGACATGAGTTGTCATTTGATCAACGAGATCACATCATTAGGAGAATGATGTGATGGACTAGACCCATCCGTTAGCATAGCCCTATGATCGTTTAGTTTTACTGCTATTGCTTTCTTCATGACTTATACATGTTCCTATGACTATGAGATTATGCAACTCCCGAATACCGTAAGAACACCTTGTGTGCTATCAAATGTCACAACGTAACTGGGTGAACATAAAGATGCTCTACAGGTGTCTCCGAAAGTATTCGTGGTGTTGGCATAGATCAAGATTAGGATTTGTCACTCCGAGTGTCGGAGAGGTATCTCTGGGCCCTCTCGGTAATGCACATCATAATAAGCCTTGCAAGCAAATGACTAATGAGTTAGTCACAAGATGATGTATTACAGAACGAGTAAAGAGACTTGCCGGTAACGAGATTGAACTAGGTATAGAGATACCGACGATCGAATCTCGGGCAAGTAACATACCGATGACAAAAGGAACAACGTATGTTGTTATGCGGTTTGACCGATAAAGATCTTCGTAGAATATGTAGGAGCCAATATGAGCATCCAGGTTCCGCTATTGGTTATTGGCCGGAGATGAGTCTCGGTCATGTCTACATAGTTCTCGAACCCGTAGGGTCCGCACGCTTAACGTTTGATGACGATCGGTATTATGAGTTTATGAGTTTTGATGTACCGAAGGAAGTTCGGAGTCCTGGATGAGATCACGGACATGACGAGGAGTCTCGGAATGTCCGAGACATAAAGATTGATATATTGGATGACTATATTCGGACACCGGAAGTGTTCTGGAAAGTTTCGGAATTTACCGGAGTGCCGGGGGGGTTACCGGAACCCCCCGGGGGAATGGTGGGCCCTGGTGGGCCATAGGGGAGAGAGAGGGCAGCAGCCAGGAGGTGGCGCGCCCCCTCCCTAGGAGGAGTCCGAATAGGACTAGGGGAGGGGGGCGCGGCCCCTCTTTCCCTCTCCCTCTCCCTCTCTTTCCTTCCCCCCTTTTCTTTCTTTGGTAGATTCCTACTAGGAATAGGATTGCAATCCTATTCCTAGTAGGATTGCAGCCCTAGCCGCACCATAGGAGGGTCGGCCGGCCTCCCCCTTGCTCCTTTATATACGGGGGCAGGGGGCACCCAAAGACACACAAGTTGAATTGTTCTAGCCGTGTGCGGTGCCCCCCTCCACAGAAACACACCTCGGTCATACCGTCGCAGTGCTTAGGCGAAACCCTGCGCTGGTAGATACATCATATCCGTCACCACGCCGTCGTGCTGACGAAACTCTCCCGTGAAGCTCAACTGGATCAAGAGCTCGTGGGACGTCATCAAACTGAACGTGTGCTGAACGCGGAGGTGACGTACGTTCGGTGCTTGATCGGTTGGATCGCGAAGAAGTTCGACTACATCAACCGCGTCACTTGACGCTTCCGCTTCCGGTCTACGAGGGTACGTAGACACACTCTTCCCTCTCGTTGCTATGCATCTGGTAGATAGATCTTGCGTGATCGTAGGAAAATTTTAAAAATACTACGTTCCCCAACAGGTCTCCTACTGTGACGCCCGAAGACCGACGTCCCAGAAGATTCCAGAAGATTCCAGAAGATTCCAGATGTTCCGGGTTCTCCCGTGTGTTTCTTTTGTGCTTGCTTTATTTATTTTGCATTGCATCATGTCATCATGCCTTCATGTCATATTTATTTTGCATCTCAACCAAATAAATCGTGTGGACCTTCGGTCCATTTAAATCGAGGGAAGGATGACTTCTCTTTATAACATATCCTCCAAATATTATGGAGCTATTATAAATATTTCCATTTGTTTGGAATTAACCGCAACACACTTGCAATTATTCTCCAGACCTCTGTTGCTTCAAGTTTCATCGTCAAAACCTCCCTATAATTCTTTTTCCTTTTATCGAGGTTCCTCCAAAAATCCTCAACATTTTTGGACACTTCAAAAAATCAAGTCTTAGTTCAAACCTATTTGAATTAAATTCAAATATGTTTGAATTATTTTTTTCGTTCATGCCATTTCTATTTTTCTCGGACCGTGCTCATTTTTATGAGCCCGAGAAAAATATAATTCCATGTGCCAACTTTTTCCTAACCCCCCCCCCTCCTCTTTCTTTTCTTCTCTCTTTTGATTTCTGCAAAATTCAGCTAAAGGAAGAAGGGGCCCAGGCCTCCCTGGCCCAATTCCTCCTGACTCTAGGCCTCAGCCAGCCCAGGCCTCCCTAAGGCCTCTAGGCCCACTCCAGCCGCAGCCGGCCCAACACCTCCTTCTCCTCTTGGGCCCATTCCTCTCGGCCCAGTCGAACTAACCCTAGCCCGATCCCCCTCGTCCCAGTCGCTCCCCTCATCTCTCCCTCGCGCCGCCAGTCCTCCGTCTCTCTCGTTCGACCGCACTCTTCCCTCGCTCGCACAAGTCTCGACCCATCGATCTCCTCGCGTCGCTCCTCGTCCTCCAGTGCGGCGCCGCGCGCATCAGCATCCGCCGCGCCGTCCGTCCTCCAGGGCGCCGCCCTTGCTGTCTCCAGCGCCGGGCCGGCCAGAAGTCGCCGTCTCCCTCCGGCCTCCCTGTGCCCGGCCCTCAGGCCTCCTCGTCCCGGGCCTCTTCCTCGCCGCGTCCGCGCCATGGCCCGGCGCCTTCCCCGCCTTCGTGCGCTCCTCCGCCATCCCGTCGGTGTCCGAAGTGCTGCCGCGGCTGTCCTCGCCATGGCCCTCTGCTCCCCTGCGCGCGAGCCACCCTGCGGCTCTCCAGCCGTCGTCAGCGCCCAGGTCGCCGCGCCTCCACCCTCCTCTCCAGCATCGTCGCCAAGGCTGCGAACTCGCCTTCTCCAGCGCCCGATTCCAGCGTCGAGCCCCTTCGAGCGGCCCCTCCCCATCGCCTCCAGCGACGAACGGTGCCCTCCAGAGGCCATGGCCCCAGCGCCGCTGTGCCCTCCAGCCAGGCCGTGCGGCCGTGTCCGGCGAAGTCCAAGACTATCTGTTTTCGCCAAGTTTCACCGTGCGGATTTTGTGTTGTGTACCTCTACTGTCACCTACAACTCGCAAGACACCCGTGGGCGCCGAGTTCCCCTTCCGGATTCGTCAAGTTCGACTACACGATGAAACACCAAGTACCCCTTCAGTTTTGTCAAGACCGGCAAGTACATCGACGCCTGAGTGACTACTTCCTCTTCGATGACAAGTACCTCGACAACGTGTACATCTACACCGAGATCGGACCGACGAACGTTTTGAAGCGCCAAGTACCACGACGACCCGAACATCTACGGCTACGAACGCGAACAACTACCGTCGCCGAGACCCTCAAGTACCTCTACGAACGGAACGACTACTCGTTGGCGACCTTGAGAACGGCTACTTCCTCTCCGAACGTGAACAACTACTACCTCTACGGCCGTGTACCACTACTTCCACTACCGTCGCCCCGTGTACGACTCCCGAGAACGACTCCTTCCTCTACGATCTCGAACCGCCCCGAAACGAGTGTTTCGAAGGTATAACCCCGAGACGATGACCCGTGACATGCTTGTGTTGCATGAAATGTTACCCTTGTGTGCACCGTGCCCGTTTTGTTCTTTTGTCGTGCTCCTCGGTTGCCTCGTCACCGACTCGTGGGAACCCGGTGACGGGATCACCCCACCTTTCATCTCGTTTGACTCGCTCACGCCATCTTTCCTTTTGCGCCGGACTCTCAACGAGTTACCGGAACAGAGATGTTGCCGTTGCATCATTTTCGGATCGTTGCCGTGGCACCCTTTCCTTCCACCACGGTGACAAATGCTCTGTATCATCTTCATATCTCTTCATGTTAACTTTTACTAAAATTGCATAAACTTGTTCATGTCATCCGCATCATGTTAACAACCTTTGAATGTTTAATTGTTGATTGTTTATAATTACTAAACATGCTCATGGGGATTTTCCGGAACTGTTGTTGTTATTTTCCGACCTCATTTAAAATGTCTAAATAGTGTAGTTTTATTATGCTTCACCTATTGCCATGTTAAAAACATTTAACCTTGTCTTGTAAATAAACGAGAGTCAATTAAATAATTAAATGTGGTGTTTCGTCAATATGCAACCCGTTGCATATTGAGCTCCACTTAACTTGTAGTTTTGTTTGTGCACTTTGCCATGCCATGCATAATTAAACCGGACATGCATCATACTTGGATGTGCATTGTATGCCATGTCTATTTTGTGTGTTTACCGTGTTGTTTCTTCTTTCCGGTTGCTTCTCTTGTTAGCTTCGGTTTCGTTCCGGAGTTGTGAGGATTCGCTCGTCTCTGTTGCTCCGTCTACTTCATGGACCCGTTCTTCTCCCTTGCGGAATCCCAGGCAAGATGATCATACCCTTGGATACCTTTACTACCATTGCCATGCTTAGTTGTCTCGATGCTATCGTTACATGTCGCGCTACCCATCTTTTATGTCAGCCTCTCCTTGTTGCCATGAAAACTCTAACCTTGAAACCTTCCTAGCAAAACCACTGTTTGGCTATGTTACTCGCTTGCTCAGCCCCTCTTATAGCGTTGTTAGTTGCAGGTGAAGATGAAGTTCGTTCCAGGAGGGAACTTGTTGTTGTTATATCACAATATCTATAATTATTATTATTAACACACCTATATACTGGGCATGGGTGGAAGGCTTGGCCTTTTGCTCGGTGTTTTGTTCCACTCATGCCACCTTAGGCGCCGATAAACCGGCATTATGTTCCTTGATTTTGCGTTCCTTACACGATGGGTGGATGGGGACCCCTTGACAGTTCAACTTTGAATAAAACTCCTCCAGCAAGGCCCAACATTGGTTTTAATTTGCCTCATAATAACAACTTAATTAATTATTTAAATTTGCATAGGGGGTCGCACCCTCGGGTTCTTAATTCTACATAGCAGGGGGGGCAGTGCTGATGGTGTTGGTCCCAAACGGGGGTTATGCGGGGCCACCACGGGGAAACTCGAGGTTTGGCTCATGTAGGATCACCCATCCGGTCGTGTCCTGAGACGAGATACGCGCGGCTACTATCAGGGTGTCGACACACCGGGAGGTCTTGCTGGACTTGTTTTACCATTGTCGAAATGTCTTGTGCTACCGGGATGCCGAGCCTGATCGGATTTCCCTAAGATAAGGAGTGATGATATTATATTTATCACTTCAGCTAATCGTGAGAGCTTGTGATGGGCTAAGTTGGAACACCCCTGCAGGGTTATGATCTTTCGAAAGCCGTGCCCGCGGTTATGTGGCAGATTGGAATTTGTTAATGTCCGGTTGTAGAAAACTTGACAGAGGATCCGAAGTAAAACACACAACTGTGTGAGTAACCGTGACTGTCTCTTTTCACTTTGAGAAGAGAACACGGTGGGGTTATGTTTGACTCGTATGTAGTTAGGATATTTAGCGATCACCTCTTTTGCGACCGTTTGCGTAGCTGCTCTTCTTATTCTGGTACTCGTAAGTTAGCCACCATATTATGCTTAGCCGCTGCTGCAACCTCACCACTTTACCTCTTCCTACCCACAAAGCTTTGCTAGTCTTGTTACCCATGGTTATGGGATTGCTGAGTCCTCGTGGCTCACAGATACCACATCACCAGATGCAGGTTCAGCCGAGGATGATGCATGAGCTGGTTCAAGTACTTCACTGGGAGCTCGATGAAGAGTTTGGCCGTATGCTTGTGACGTTTTCGACGATCAGTAGTGGTTTCTACTAGGTTTCGATCCGGACCTGTGGCTTTATGTTGTTTTGGTATCTTTCTTTTGGATCTTCGTCCGTAGTCGCGTTGTGATGTTTTGAATGATGGTTTGCTTATGTAATGTATTGTGTGAAGTGGCGAGTGTAAGCCAACTATCTCCTTTTGCAATTTAATCCCTCTTATACATGAGTCATGCAAAGATACCAGACTTGCGATCATTCCAGAATGGGCTTATATCTTTAAGTCGTGCCTCGACACGTAGGAGATATAGTCCCATCCTGGGCATTACAAGTTGGTATCAGAGCCTTCTCCGACCTAGAAGCCCCCACTGATTGATCGAATCGTTGACGGTTGAGTCTAGGCACACACTGAAAAGTTTTGAGTCCTATATATATATCGGAGAGTAGGATTTCTTTTGCTCCTCATCTCTTTTCACTCTAGTGAGGACTCCTGACGATTACTCTTGCCTCTTCTACTTTCAAAAATTCACCAAATTTTTTTAGGATCTCGCGAGTATTGTTTGGATTGTTTCGATGTCTTTGTGACGAGAACATTGTTCTCGATGCCTCCTGTCATTAGGGGTTGTGGCAGTGTCCCGGGGAGTTGAGCTCCGAGGTGTTGTCGTCACAAATCCATCGCAGCAGTACTAGAATACTTAAGACAGCCGACATCAAAAACTCTCCTATGCGGTTAGTGGCAAGATAACCCTGACATCACCCAGTACTGGGGAGGTAGTTCGGGAGTATTGCCATAGCTTGTATAGTAGATGCGTTTCGAAGGTCCGAGGTAAACAGTTTCCGGAGATAACTGGTTATGTGTTGAAGGATGGATAGAGCTGGATGTAGGATTAGAGTTGTGTGCGCGGTGCTTCCCCTGTATTCCCAACACCTGATTGCATAACTGGAAAATTTCGGAAATTAATAGGTGGGTTCATCTAGTAGTTCTAGGCATTCTTCCAACGGATGCACGATATGAAGTTCGGGGTTCTACATTGAGTGAAGTGGTTTATGGACTTGTTCTGATTGGGAGTAGCATCTTAAAGGGTCCTTGGCTATGCTGATCCGGGGATTGCAAAACCCTTTTGTAATACGTTCCATGAGCTTTCAGCACGAATATGTCGAACGAAACTTCTATCTTGTATTTGTTCTATCTGTTCCTTGTTCCTTTTTTTTATTTACCTTTTGTTCTCCAAGTGGCTTCTCGACCAATTGATGTACCTGCGGAATTCATTCGTTCAATTCTCTGTTCGGATAGATATGTTGCAACATAATCTTCTTCATAAACATATCTATCCTTTGTTTTCGTTTTGATTCTGGTATTCGAGTTGCTTCGATGTCAAATGTTGATTCCATACCTTTCTTAATCGGTGTTCTCATATTTCTATGGGAGTGCTAGTCCTTCTTGATCAATCAAGATTTTCATGTTAATCCTTTTCAACCGGCGTGCCTTCTCTTCAAGTTATTCCATACGGACGCCGTTGAGAAATCTGACGATTTGTCTGTTTCATTCATCTCAAGTTGTCTTTGTTTTCCCTGCCCTCCCTCCCTTTTTTCTTCATGGAGCCAGAGTCCCTAATGAAATATCCATTTTATTAATGTGACATTTCTTCATTCATTTCCTTCAATGTTCTTACCCGGTGATTTATCGTGAAGATGCTCAAGAGCTTCAAGTTCATCATTCTTTTGTTTTCAAGATTATGGTGTTGATCTTATCCTTTTCCTCATTTCATAATGCTTTATTATTTCGGTGCTCCAATTAATCATTCTCCTCTTGCTATTCTTATCCGGAGTGTTCAAGGTATCTCAGAAGATTCATAATTCCATTCTTAATCCGTTCAAGCTATTTTGAGGATTGTTATCTTATTCAAGCCATTTAATTCAACCGGTGCAATATCTCTCAAGCAATCTTTTTCAACGGTGGTTTCTTTAGTGGGCCCTAACCCACAGGTCTTTTTCCAGGATCTTACCTGACTCTTCTTTTTCCGGAGTTATTCTGAAATTCTTTTTAAAGTGTGACGTAAGAATGATTCCATCAGTCACATGCCTTCTCCAAGATCGTTTTCAAATTCTTTCATCATTGTTTCAACCTTTTGATTCTTCATTCCGGAGTGCTCAACAATTCTTCATGGCATTTCTCGTCTTCATTCTCAATATTTGAAGACCGGAGAAGTGTTTCTCTTAAATTTTGACCCGTTCTCTTGAAGATTCGTGTTTCTAGCTTCATGCCATCCTCATTATTGTTCCGTTTGTGAGGAATTCTTCTCATACCCGTCCGGAGCGTTTCATGAATTATTTCCATTGTGTCCCTCCGAAGGCCATCATTTCAGAAGATTTCTTCGTTCTCAGTTTTCAACTTCGTCTTCCAAATATTCTTCATTGATGTCTCTTCGTTCGTCTCCATATTTTTACGGTGGCTCGTTCAAGTTTACCCTTCCGTTGTTATCGTTTAATTCATTTGTTCTTTTCACAATCCTACCGGTGGTTCGTTGAAGATTTACCCAAGCTTGTGCGAGATCTCTCTTTAATTCATTACAATGAGAATAAGTAGTATGCCAAATCCTTTGGTTGTCATCAATTTAAATTGGTGAAGGAGATGCATGACATAATTCTTATTCTTATTCCTTCAAGGGGATTTAATTCCTTTTGTCTGGACGTTCATGATATCAAATTATTGGTTGTTCATCTTTTCTTCCGGAGTTCCAAACTCTCTTAATTATCTTGTCACGGAGCTCTATTTGAATCATTGTAGGTCTTAAATCTTATTCTTTTCATCTTCCACTTCTCATGATTTCATTACCGGAGTTCTCATGGTGGTTCATCATCATTTAATTCATCCTTGAAGTTTTCATCAAGATTCTTGTTGGAGCTCAAGCATTCTTCATCATGCTTTCCAATTGCAATTCTTTCTACCTTATCTTTTCAGATGGTGTTATGTCATTCTTGACAATTCCTTCATGTTTCATGATTCACGAGTTATCAAGAGTGAGATATTTAAAACCATCATTTCTTTCTCTTTAGGAGATCCTTTCAACCCCTCATTTTTATTCATTGAAGTTATCTTGGGTTGTATTTCACCTAAAAGCTTTCCCTGAGGATTGTTGCTAAGTATGGTGCTTATAAATGACCCAAGTTCTTCATTATCATTCCGGTGATATAAGTTTATCGTCTCCTTGTTGATCTCAATCCATTTAATCGTTTCCGTTAGTGGCTGGTTGTCACCTCTTAATTTTGAGATGTTTTCCATAAGCCCACATCAAGCTTATTCGTTTCGTTGTTGAATTTCCAACAACTCTATTCAACCCTTCTTTGTAAGGAGGATTTCCAAATTCATTTGTGGGAGAAGTTATCTTTTCTCTCCGTTCATTTCTTGCATTGAATTATATGCTATTCTTTCATTCCGGAGGCATTGTGATGTTGCTCTCTCCAAACCATCATCTCGTTTTTTATCAAGATCATGTTCTTTTCCTTGTTTATCTATTTAACCGGAGTGTTGTGTCCTCCATTCAAGTTCCGCCATCTTATCTAGTTTTTCCTATCTTTTCAACCGGAGTGATGTCTGAGTCTTTCTTGCGGATGCTATATCTATGCTTGTAGTTGAAATTGAAAGGCGATTTATCCATATGCATCCCTGTATTCAGAGAATCTTTCTGGAGTTTTCCAATATTAAGCATTCTTCTATTAAGCATACAGCTACTATCTTTTTGGCTCGTGAATTTAGATTTATCATGAAAGAGGCCAAAGAAATCTTTGCTCATTACGGGGTAGATGATGGTCGACCTCCCATAGAGGCTATCTTATTTAATCAAGAAGACATAATGCGGTTGCAATCTCCTGATCATGTTGCTTTTAATGAAAACCTTAGAAAAAAGGTTCCTACCGATGTCTTGGTTGATAGAATTTCTGAGTTGAATGATGATTTTGCTATTCAAAACAATGGGTTGGGTTTCTCCCTTGAGCGAAGGCTCATGACATTCTGCCAAAAGAATGCCTATAATGATGAATTGGTCGTACACTATAAAGGGCCAAAAGAGGAACCTATACCTCCTGAGCTTGATATGGGGGACTTTTGTCCCATTAAATTTAGCCCTTTTGATTACTTTTGCTTGCCACAGAGAAAACTTGCTGCTGAACGTATGGAATATGGGATGAGTTTTCGCGATATATCGTATCATTATGGCATTCCCTAGATCTATCCATGTATCGTGCCTATCTAGGGGCGTAAAACGATAGCGCTTGTTGGTAGGCAACCCAATTTTATATTTTTTGTTTTTGCTTCTGTATAGGAATAAATATTGCATCTAGCTTCTGTTTAGATGTGGTTTTGTGTTTTAATTAGTGTTTGTGCCAAGTAGAACCTTTGGAAAGACTTGTTTGAAGTTTATATGATCTTGCTGTGAAAAACAGAATCGTTAGCGCTTGCTAGAATGGTCACCAGATTTTACTGGAGTGTGCTATTTAATTGATTCTTTTTGCAGATGATTAATAGACAAATTACTCCCGTTTACCAATTCATTTCAAATTTTTTGAAGTTACAGATTTATGCGAAAGTTACACATTACTACAGACTATTCTGTTTTTGACAGATTATGTTTTTCGTGTGTTGTTTGCTTATTTTGATGAATCTATGAGTAGTATTGGGGAGTATGAATCATAGAGAAGTTGGAATACAGTAGATTTAACACCAATATAAACAAAGAATGAGTTCATTACAGTACCTTTTAATAGTGGTTTGTTTTCTTATACTAACGGAGCTCACGAGATTTTTGTCTGAGTTTTGTGTTGTGAAGTTTTCAAGTTTGGAGTATTGCTTTGATGGACTATGGAACAAAGAGTGGCAAGAGCCTAAGCTTGGAGATGCCCAAGGCACCCCAAGGTAAAATTCAAGGACAACCAAAAACCTAAGCTTGGGGATGCCCCGGGAAGGCATCCCCTCTTTCGTCTTCATCTATCGGTAACTATACTCGGAGCTATATTTTTATTCACCACATGATATGTGTTTTACTTGGAGCGTCATGTATCATTTGAGTATTTGCTTGTTAGTTTGCCACAATCATCCTTGCTGGACACACCTTTTTGAGAGAGATAAATATGGCCTAGGAATTGTTAGAACACTCTATGTGCTTCACTTATATCTTTTGAGTTGAATAGTTTTTGCTCTAGTGCTTCACTTACGTCTTTTAGAGCACGGTGGTAATTTTATTTTGTAGAAATTGTTGATCTCTCATGCTTCACTTGTATCCTTTTGAGAGTGTATTAAAACAGCATGGTAATGTGCTTTGGCTATAAAACTAGCCTTCACATGATAGGCATCCAAGATCAATGTAGTAAAAACTTCCATACTAAGTGCATTGAATATGATGAGAAGTTGGATGCTTGATAATTGTTTTGAGATATGAGGATAGTGATATTAGAGTCATGCTAGTGGAGTTATTATGAAATTGAGAAATACTTGTGTTAAAGTTAGTGATTCCCGTAGCATGCACGTATGGTGAACCGCTATGTGACGAAGTTAGAGCATGAGGTATTTGTAGAGTGTCATCCTTTGTGTGGAGGTCGGGGCCCTGCGATGGTTAACTCCTACCAACCTCCCCCGTAGGAGCATGCATTGATTGCTTTGTTTTGATGACTCGTAAATTTTTGCAATAAGTATATGAGTTCTTATGACTAATGTTGAGTCCATGGATATTACGCACTCTCACCCTTCCACCATTGCTAGCCTCTCTTGTACCGCGCAACTTTCATCGATACCATACGCCCACTATATACCTTCCTCCAAACAGCCACCATATATCTTCCTCAAAACGGCCACCATACCTACCTATCATGGCATTTCCATGGCCATTCCGAGATATATTGCCATGCAACTTTCCACCGTTCCGTTCATATGACACGCTTCATATTGTCATATTGCCATGAATGATCATGTAGTTGACATCGTATTTGTTTCAAAGCCACCATGCATAATTTTTCATACATGTCACTCTAGATTCATTGCACATCCCGGTACACTGCCGGAGGCATTCATATAGAGTCATACTTTGTTCTAGTATCGAGTTGTAATTCAATATAAGTGTGATGATCACCATTATTAGAGCATTGTCCCATGTGAGGAAAGGCCGAACAAAAGAAAAGGCCCCTCCAAAAAAAAAAAGGGACAATTGCTACTATCTTTTTCCACACTTGTGCTTCAAAGTAGCACCATATTCTTCATGATAGAGAGTCTCATGTTTAGTCACTTTCATATACTAGTGGGAATTTTCATTATAGAACTTGGCTTTTATATTCCAACGATGGGCTTCCTCAAATGCCCTAGGTCTTCGTGAGCAAGCAAGTTGGATGCACACCCACTTAGTTTCTTTTGTTGAGCTTTCATACATATTTAGCTCTAGTGCATCTGTTGCATGGCAATACCTACTCACTCACATTGATATCTATTGATGGGCATCTCCATAGCCCATTGATACGCCTAGTCGATGTGAGACTATCTCCCTCCTTTTTGTCTTCTCCACAACCACCACTCTATTCCACATAGTGCTATATCCATGGCTCACGCTCATGTATTGCGTGAAAGTTGAAAGGTTTGAAAGAATAGAGTATGAAAACAAGTGCTTGGCTGAAATCGGGGTTGTGCATGATATGAATATTTTGTGTGATGAAGAGGGAGCATAGCTAGACTATATGATTTTGTAGGGATAACTTTCTTTAGCCATAGTATTTTGAGAAGACATGATTGCTTTGTTAGTATACTTGAAGTATTATTATTTCTTATGTTAATATAGACTTTTGTCTTTAATCTTTCAGATCTGAACATTCATGCCACAATTAAGAGAATTGCATTGAAAACTATGTTGGTTAGCATTCCACATCAAAAAAATTGTTTTTATCATTTACCTACTCGAGGACGAGCAGGAATTAAGCTTGGGGATGCTTGATACGTCTCCAACGTATCTATAATTTTTTATTGTTCCATGCTATTATTTATGATGTTTTGGATGTTTAATGGGCTTTGTTATACACTTTTATACTTCCTCCGTCCCAAAATAAGTGACTAAAAATGACTCAATTTTGTACTAACTTTAGTACAAAGTTGAGTCACTTTTGAGTCACTTATTTTGGGATGGAGGGAGTATTATTTTTGGGACTAACCTATTAACCAAAGGCCCAGTCGAGATTGCTGTTTTTTTTTCCTATTTCGGGGTTTTACAGAAAAGGAATATCAAACGGAGTCCAAACGGAATGAAACTTCGGGAGAGATATTTTTGGAGCAAAATATGCACGGGGGACTTGAGAACCACGAAGTAGGGCACACGTGGCGTCGACGAGGGTGGGGGCGCGCCCCCCTGCCTCGTGGGCCCCACGTTTGGCCCCCGGTGCCCTCCTTCCTCCTATATATACCTACATACCCCGAAACCATCAGAACAACAGAGAAAACCCTAGTTCCACCGCTGCAGCCTTCTGTTCCTGTGAGATCCCATCTTGGGGCCTGTTCCGGAGCTTCGCCGGAGGGGGGATCTACCACGGAGTGCTTCTACATCATCATCATCGCCTCACCATGAGTTGTGAGTAGTTTACCACAGGCCTCCGGGTCCATAGCTAGTATCTTGATGGCTTCTTCTCTCTCTTTGGATCTCAATACCAAGTTCTCCTTGGTCTTCGAGGAGATCTATTCGATGTAATCTCTTTTTGCCGTGTGTTTATCGATATCCAGCGAATTGTGGGTTTATGATCAAGATTATCTATGAGAAATATTTGGTTCTTTTCTGAACTCTTTATGTATGATTATAATATCCTTGCAAGTCTCTTCGAATTATTGGTTTGGTTTGGCATACTATATCTATAGTTCTTGCAATGGAAGAAGTGCTTGGCTTTGGGTTCAATGTTGTGGTGTCCTTTCCTAGTGACAATAGGGGCAGCAAGGCACGTGTTGTATTGTTGCCATCGAGGATAAAAAGATGGGGTTTATATCATATTGCTTGAGTTTATCCCTCTACATCATGTCATCTTGCTTAAGGCGTTACTCTGTTCTTATGAACTTAATACTCTAGATGCATGCTGGATAGCGGTCGATGTGTGGAGTAATAGTAGTAGATGCAGAATCGTTTCGGTCTACTTGTTTCGGACGTGATTCCTATATATAATGATCATGCCTAGGTAGTCTCATGAGTATTCACTTTTCTATCAATTGCTCGAGAGTAATTTGTTTACCTGCCGTATAATTCTGCTATCATGAGAGAAGCCACTAGAGAAACCTATGGCCCCCGAGTCTATTCTCAACATATCAATCTACAATCTACTTTACTTTTTCGCTTTTACCTTTTGTTCTTATATCCAAAAATACCAAAAATATCAAACTAGCATATCTATCAGATCTCACTTTCATAAGTGACCGTAAAGGGATTGACAACCACTTATCGCTTTGGCTGTGAAGTTCTTATTTGTTTGTGCATGTGCGAGGGAATCGCGCGTGGTCTCCTACTGGATTGATACCTTGGTTCTCAAAAACAGAGGGAAATACTTACGCTACTGTGCTGCATCACCCTTTCCTCTTCGATGGAATACAACACAAGCTCGAGAAGTAGCACCCCGCAACGTTTCCAGCAGATCATCTGGTGCCTCCGGTTGGATAGAGGTCACCGGCCGAACAGGCACACCTCCTCCTTTCGGGGAAGGCCGTTTGCTGGACTCCGGAGCCGTGAAGGTCTCCGGAATAGTACTAGCAGAAGGCTAAATGGAACCCGGCCTCCATCACCAGTCCCCATGGGGGCTTTTCCCTCCACGTGTCTGGAGGCCGAGGAGTCATCCTGGAGCGCCACCCTGACGATCTCCGGAACCTTCCCCCGCCCTGGGAAAGTCCTTTGGGACACCACCTCGTCATCACCCTTGGGCGAGACCGAATGAGCAGGTGGCGGAGACTTGCTAGCCATCTCCTTAGAGTCCAGCGAACGCTCTGCAGAGGATCGCGGGGAGCCGTCACGGGCCGGACTGGAATAACACAATTTACACATATCAATATTAAAAACCGGAAAGGCCAGGCGTTTGGGCACGCATAAGGAATTTGGTACTTACGATGCGGCCCGAGGCTTGGTCCGGAGAGGTCGCTTCGGACTACTATCTATATCCCACACGGAGTTATCCGCGCGGGGGCCCCTCCCCTTCTTTGGGCGCCTTCGCCTCCAGATTCGTGGAGGCCGCTTTTCTCTTCCTCCCCACCTCGGGTGGGGAGTCTTCTTCTTCTTCCTCCTCGTCATCGTCTTCGACGGACGAAGAGTGAGTCCCGTCTTCGGACATCACGTCTGAAACGCCTTTTCGGCGAGTGCCCCTCTGGGCCCCTTCGACCGCTTTCTTGGTCGTCTTCGCCGGCACCTCATAAGGTGCTGGAAACAACATTTTCGTCGGTAATGGGAATTCTTGGTCTTCGGGCAGCGGAGCCGGACAGTTAATCCCCCCTGCTACCCCGATCCAGGCCTATAAACGAGGATGGGAAGGCTTAAACTTTTCCCTCAGAATGTGCTAGTAAAGGGTATACCTTGAAAACATGAAAGAACTCACTGAATTAGCCCGGCGTTTTAAGCTGAGCCCCCGATCCTCGGTTGTGGGCGGTGGCGTCTCGCCGGTCTTGAAGAGCACTCTCCAGATGTCTTCATGTGTCGTGCCGAAGAGCCCTTGTAGGGTCTGGTGCTTGGCCGGATCATACTCCCACAGACAGCAAGTCTGGTGTTGGCACGGAAGGATCCAGCGAATGAGCATGACCTGGATCACGTGGATGACCTAAGGTTTATCAATCTGTGGGAGGGGTAGGATGAAGATGGTCTCTCTCAAACAACCCTACAACCAAATAACAAAGAGTCTCTTGTGTCCCCAACACACCCAATACAATGGTAAATTGTATAGGTGCACTAGTTCGGCGAAGAGATGGTGATACAAGTGCAATATGGATGGTAGATATAGGTTTTTGTAATAAGAAAATATAAAAACAGCAAGGTAGCAAGTGGTAAAAGTGAGCATAAACGGTGTTGCAATGATAGGAAACAAGGCCTAGGGTTCATACTTTCACTAGTGGAAGTTCTCTCAACAAGGATAACATAATTGGATCATATTAGTAGCCCTCAACATGCAACAAAGAGTCACTCCAAAGTCACTAATAGCGGAGAACAAACGAAGAGATTATGGTAGGGTATGAAACCACCTCAGAGTTATTCTTTCTGATCGATCTATTCGAGAGTCCGTAGTAAAATAACATGAAGCTATTCTTTCTGTTCGATCTATCATAGAGTTCGTGCTAGAATAACACCTTAAGATACAAATTAACCAAAACCCTAATGTCACCTAGATACTCCATTGTCACCTCAATTATCCATGGGCATGATTATACGATATGCATCACACAATCTCAGATTCATCTATTCAACCAACACAAAGTACTTCAAAGAGTGCCCCAAAGTTTCTACCGGAGAGTCAAGACGAAAATGTGTGGCAACCGCTATGCATAGATTCCCAAGGTCACGAAACCCGCAAGTTGATCACCAAAACATACATCAAGTGAATCGAAAGAATACTCCATGTCACCACGGGTATCCCACGCAAGACATACATCAAGTGTTCTCAAATCCTTAAAGACTCAATCCGATAAGATAACTTCAAAGGGAAAACTCCATACATCACAATAGAGTAAAGGGGGAGAAGCATCATAAGATCCAACTATAATATTAAAGCTCGCGATACATAAAGATCGTGCCATCTCAAGAACACGAGAGAGAGAGAGAGAGAGAGATCAAACACATAACTACTGGTACATACCGTCAGCCTCGAGGGTGGACTACTCCATCCTCATCATGGAGAGCGCCGGGATGATGAAGATGGCCACCGGAGAGGGAGCAGGGTGCCAGAACGGGGTCTAGATTGGTTTTCGGTGGCAACAGAGGCTTTCGGTGGCGGAACTCCCGATCTAGATTACTTTCTGAAGGTTTCAGTATGTATAGGATTTTTTGGCGTAGGTCTCACGTCAGGGGGGTCTTCGGGTTGTCCACGAGATAGGGGGGCGCCACCACTTGGGGTGGGTGCGCCCCCACCCTCGTGGGCAGCCCGTGACTCTCTTGGCCCAACTCTTTTACTTCGGGGGCTTCTCTTGGTCCATAAAAAATCATCAAAAATTGGCTCGTCAATTGGACTCCGTTTGGTATTCCTTTTTTGTAAAACTCAAAAACAAGGAAAAAAACATAAACTGGCACTTGGCTCTAGGTTAATAGGTTAGTCCCAAAAATCATATAAAAGTGTATATAAAAGCCCATAAAACATCCTAGAAGGATAATATAATAGCATGGAACAATAAAAAATTATAGATACGTTCGAGACGTATCAAGTATCCCCAAGATTAATTCCTGCTCGTCCTTGAGTAGGTAAATGATAAAAACAGAATTTTTGATGTCGAATGCTACCTAACATAATTCTCAATGTAATTTTCTTTATTGTGGCATGAATGTTCAGATTCGAAAGATTCAAGATAAAATTCTATATTGACATAAGAATAATAATACTTCAAGCATACTAACAATGCAATTATGTCTTCTCAAAATAGCATGGCCAAAGAAAGTTCATCCCTACAAAATCATATAGTTTGGCTATGTTCCATCTTCGTCACACAAAATACTCAAATCATGCACAACCCTGGTTTCAACCAAGCAATTGTTTCACACTTCAATTCTTTCAAACCTTTCAACTTTCACACAATACATGAGCGTGAGCCATGGATATAGCACTATAGGTGGAATAGAGTGGTGGTTGTGGAGAAGACAAAAAGAGGAAGATGGTCTCACATCAACTAGGCGTATCAATGGGCTATGGAGATACCCATCAATAGATATCAATGTGAGTGAGTAGGGATTGCCATGCAACGGATGCATTAGAGCTATAAATGTATGAAAGCTCAACAAAAGAAACTATGTGGGTGTGCATCCAACTTGCTTGCTCACGAAGACCTAGGGCATTTGAGGAAGCCCATCGTTGGAATATACAAGCCAAGTTCTACAATGAAAATTCCCACTAGTATATGAAAGTGACTAAAGAAGAGACTCTCTATCATGAAGAACATGGTGCTACTTTGAAGCACAAGTGTGGAAAAATATAGTAGCATTGTCCCTTTTCTTTTCTTTTGTTTTCTTTTTTTTTTTCCTTTTTTTTTCTTTTTTTTCCTTTTTTTGGGCCTTTCTTTTTTCTTTTGCCTTTCCTTCTTTTTTTTCTTTGGAACAATGCTCTAATAATGATGATCATCACACTTTTATTGATTTACAACTCGATATTACAACTCGATACTGCAACAAAGTATGACTCTATATGAATGCCTCTGGCGGTGTACCGGTATGTGCAATGAATCAAGAGTGACATGTATGAAAAATTATGCATGGTGGCCTAGCCACAAATACGATGTCAACTACATGATCATGCATGGCAATATGACAATGATGAAGCGTGTCATAGCAAACAGAACAGTGGAAAGTTGCATGGCAATATATCTCGGAATGGCTACAAAAATTCCATGATAGGTAGGTATGGTCGCTATTTTGAGGAAGGTATATGGTGGGTGTATGGTACCGGCGGAAGTTGCGCGGTACAAGAGAGGCTAGCAATGGTGGAAGGGTGAGAGTGCGTATAATTCATGGACTCAACATTAGTCATAAAGAGCTCACATTGTCACACCCTGCATTTTGTAACATGTTATTTGTATCTTTGGAGCATGAAAATTTGGACCAGCAAAAAATTTTAGCATCATTTGGCTTTTATTTGGAATTGAGTTTTCTTCATTTGCTTTTTCTTGTGCTCATTAAAGTCAACTATGACCTCTTGTAGATTTCATCTCCATACCCAAAACTTCTGCCCAATGATCATGCCAAGTGTTATATAACAGTATAGTATTTTCTTACTAAATTATTTTGGCCAAAAAGTATTTTATAAATTTAGTTTTCCAAAAACCCCTGAATTGAGATTTGTACTGCAAGTACTTGATTTAGGGTGAGAAAATTATTTCAAAAGGTTTATTTGAGACCTAGTAGTCATAGGACTCCCAGAAACCACAAGGGTATAATTTTAAAAGTTATTTTCCTATTTTATTTAAAAGCTTTTTCTTAAGGCCAGAAATGGTCTTTAATAGGGGGAAATTATTTAACTGTTTCAAAAATATTTGCCAAAATTCAGAGAGACTCAGAGGACATATATTGTCCATATATAAGAGTTTCAACACTTGGTCATGTTCAAAATAATGGGCTAAACCCTCTAAAACCCTTTCTGGATATTTCAAGCTTTTGAAATATTTACAAAGGAAATATTCTCCAAAAATTCCAGGGAAATTCTATCATGTCATATATGACATATTTGATGATCTTGCCAAGTCCCATGCCTTGGGAAGCAAGAAAACATCCTCAAACCCTTTCATAACCATTTTGTCCATATTTGAAGTTTGAGCAACTCTACATTGCCAAACTTGTCCAAATGCTCTCAAACTTGGTGAACATGCTAGAATGGCCTAATAAGGCATCTAGACCAAATGGAACAAGAATTTGAATAGAGCAACTTGATCAGATCACCTCAAAACCCTTTCTGTTCAAATGCAAATTTGAACAACTTTACATTACCAACTTTTTATCTGGAGCTTCAAATTTTGTGGGCATGATCAATACCCCAAATGATGATGCTACACCAAGTGGTGCATCAAGGGGAGATGATTAGCTTGACTCAATCAAGATAAAATTGTTTCTGTTGATTTCTAGGGTTCACCAAAGTTACATTGGCTAGTTTCTTCAAATGAGCCCAAATTTTGTGAAGCACCCTATTTTCTCATGTCTTTCCACCCTGTTAAGTGCCATGTCAAGTGGAATTCATTTACTTGACCAAACACTGATCAAACACCTTCTGCAGATTTGCTAAAACCTCCAACTTGATCACTTTTACTTTTCTCCATGGCCTCAACTTCTTACCACATGCTCATTGAGTTACCAGCTACCTCCAGTAACTCCCCCAGCTCCATGATTGAGGGGTGAAAGCCCTGTTTTACCTTGCTGTACAGCAAGCTTCCACCATTTTACCAGCCCTCTCTCTCTCTCTCTCAGCATCTCCAGGGCATCCAAGGCCTCAGGGCATTTCTTTACTCCTCCCTCAACGTGCTGGACACTGTTGGACACGCTGGTTTGGACCAAACCGGCGAGAGCGCGCTGATGCCAGCAATACGCACGCTCTGGAGCGCGCAACAGTGCCCTCCGCACGCTGGCTGCGGCCAATCAACCTCCCCCGACAGCCTCGGGCCTCCCCCTCGCGCCAGTCGAGGCCCCTCGACGTCCGCGACCTCCCCGGCGTTGTCCCCCCTCCTCCTGCGCCCTCCAGTGGCCGTCGTCGCACGCGCGCTGGCCGCCCGCGGCGGCCACTCCTCTGCCTCGCACGCGCACACTCCTCTGACGCTCCCTCGCTCCTCTTTTCCCCTCAGCTGGACGTGGAGCTAGTCCACGGACCTCCCCGGCGTGATCCCAGGCTCCAGAACCTCTCCTAGCCTCGCCTGCAACCTCGCCGGCGCACGGGTCCACGGTGGACCATGGGCGCGGCTATATAAGCCCCTCCCGAGCCTCTCCAGCACCACCAGCGACCTCACTCCACTCCACTGAGAACCCCCAGCACCCTCCACTCCTCCCCAGGACGTCCCAGTGCTCGGGATCGACCGGAGCGCCGCCGCGTCGGGCCGCCGGCGATCTCGTGGTACGGGCCTTCCCTGCCCCTCCTTTCACCTGTTTCGGAACCGCCGAGCCACCCTGACCCTTTTCCCCCTGTTTCCCCCTCCGTTTGCAGTCGCAAATGACCGGAGCATCAACCCTCCGACGAGCTTCCGCCGTCCCACCTCGCCGCCGGTGAACCAGGCCTCCCCGCCATGCCGCACCACCACCCCTGCATCCGCGACACAACACTGAGCTCATCCCTGCCCTCCGTTGCCGTCGTCGTGGCCGGAATCCTCGCCGGTGAGCTCGTCGTCGCCATGGCCGTGGGGTTAGAGATGACAGGCGGGCCCCGCCTGTCATCCCCACACCTCTCTCCCCCTCCTCTCTGTCACTGACCCACGGGCCCCGCCCGTCAGGTTCAAAAACCTGACGTGCTCGCGCAGGCTCCCGTGCGGCTGGGCTGGACCGCCCTGGGCCGTGCACTGTGGCCTCTCTGGCCCAGTTGCACAAGTCTTTTTATTCTTTTTCTTTTCTGTGATTGTTTTAAACATTTCTACAGAAAAGAAAAATGATCCAAATTAAATATTTCCAACTCCTAAAATCTTGTAATATTCCAACCTATTTAATGATACTACTTCCACTCAAATCCATGAAACTTTGCTGTACTATTCAAATTTAAATTCAAATTTGAGCAGTATAACTCATGTTCAAAAATCAATATATTCTATTCTATAACTCTAAAACTCCAACTAAGATTTTTCACCATCTTAGAAATCCCTCTAGTATTTTACAAAAATGAGTTGACATTTTTCTGAGCACTTTGATTTTTCTGTATTGTTTATATTCTTATTTTCCCGTGGTTATTATGCGACGTATAGATCCCGTATTTGACGAAGTTGCTGTGGAAGAAGAAGGAGAAGGATTTGAAGACTTCGAAGACCAAGCCAATCCAGGCAAGCAGCCCTTTGACCATGATACACTTGTTCCTCGAAACCCGTTTGTTTCCGATGCATGATGATAGGGTTACGATGGTAACCTAGATGAACCACCACATGATGCATGCCTTATTGTTGATCTTGCTATGTGCTAGATGACATGCAAGTAGTTGGTCATGATGCTTATATGATGCATGTGTGATTTGAACCCTCGTAGTTGAAATCTTTGCATGAACCCATCGGGTGCCCCTAATGCCCGAGGGTGATGATGAGTTAGGTCATCACTTGAGAAAGAAGTGATGTGCCGGTTAATCATGTGCATGGTAAAACGATGGATTAGATTTTTGTTTGACTACCGTCCCAACCAAACATGTGCAACCACACTACCCCTTATGGGACGGGGCTTTATTGATTACTTAGGTCGATACTAGCATGGTGCCCGCATTACTAGTGACGGGAAGACTTGAGGCCTTTCCCGGGACGGGGTCGTGCTTGGATAGACGACCATGACTGTTTTCACAGGGCACCGGACACACCGTTGGTCCCTTCGGGTATGCGTGAACATTGAAATTAGGGCAAGTCCCGTGATCTATTGTTTGTACCCGAGGGCCGTGTACCAACGAGTGGACTCTATGCTAGTGTCGTCTAAGGAAAGGTAATGACCGGGTGCTTACCCCGGGTACTTGAGGTACCGCGGGTCGTGGATGACACGGAAGTTCCCTGGATCTTGTGGGTAAAGTGCGCAACCTCTGCAGAGTGTAAAACTATTCGAATAGCCGTGTCCACGGTCATGGACAGTTGGGTGGTGCTACTTAAACTATGTCCAGAATTTTACTTCATCGGTGTTGGTATTCATGTGATAAGTCAAGGATGGTGACTTGACTCGATGAGATGAATCATATTCATGTTGATATCGGTAACCTGTCTTCGAGGTTACGCGAGGTTATTGATGCATAAACTTGATGGTAGAATGTTTGTTCTTGCCTTGCTAGATTGATCATTATTATTCAATTGCACTGTTACTTGAACCACATCATGGGTTGCTTGCGAGTACATTCAAAGTACTCATTGGCTTGCCACTGGTTATTTAATTGGCCAGGCATGGAAGAGCAGGAATATGAGGTAGAGTTCTTTGGAGACGAACATGCGAACTAGGACGCTATCCCAGTCAGAATGCCTGTAGGGTTAAGGCAGATGGCATGGGTTCTACCCGTTTATCGAAGACTTCTGCTATTTGAGTTATTTGCTATTCAGCCCGTGAGGCTCTATTTATGTAAGACTTGGCCATAATGGCCTTAATTCGTGTAAGACTATTTGTATGGATGTAAGACTCTTGTTATTTCAGCTTCTGTGTGTTCAGTGAGCATTGATCTCTGGGATCACTGTACACGTGCATTCGGTGATCTCGACTTCTAAGTTGGGGTCCCCACAGAGCTGGTATCAGAGACATCCTGACTGTAGGAAGCCCTAGTTAGCATGGGCGTTAGTTAGTTGAGACCCCTTTTCAAAAACCTTCTGAACCTCTCTTCTTTTCTAAACCCGAGATTTCGTCAACTTATTAACCCCTCCCATTCCACCTTTGTAGATGGCCGCTGTTCCCGAAGAGCACCTGACCACTGGGTTTCCCTTACTTCTCGAGGATAGCCTCCAGGAGTGTCAGTTCCACCGAGCACCCATCCTCACCTACCTTGAGCATTGGGTGAGCGATACTGAGGTGGAGTACCATGTGGAAGTGATCGTGAAGGCAAACGATCCTCCCACAAGTTGGTTCTTCGAGGGACCCCAGATGGCAACACTACCACTCGCTGTCGAGGCTGCTGCACTCAAGGCATTAACCCGTCTCCGCGAGCTTCTTCCGGAGATGGCAGCCAAGATGGCAACTCGCTTCTTACCTTACCGGAAGGAAGGTGACGAAGAAAGCAGCGCACTAGCCCCTCCACAGAAGGAAGGACTCTCGCTTCGGTTCCAGACCTACTTCAGTCTATGTGCCGACAGCCTGGCACAAGACTTGGCCTCGGAATCGATGAAGCTTCGAGAAGAACTTCACAAGACCAAGGCACTTCTTCGTCGAGCTCAAGAGAAGACAAACAGGATCAAGAAGGAAGGAGCACCTTCTGGACAATCCGCTATCGCATATCGAGGCGGAAGGCCCTCCGAGGATGTATATTCCAAGGGTGAAGAACCACCTCGGCGACGCCGGATGACAGCAAGGGAATATCGCAAGCTTTTCCCTGCACCACCGACAAAGAACCGTCGTATCCAACTCCTCCACTCCCCCACTCCCTCAAGTGACAAGGGAGCCCAGACAGATGAAGACAAGGAGGAAGACCCAGAAGAGCCGGAATACGCGACCGAGCATTCCGCCGCTTAGGCATTATTCGTTACTCGGATATGCCAGTTGTAACCTCTACGGTAGGATAGGTCGTGTAACCCCTATGCGCAGTCGAGTCCTTGTGTGGTTCATATGAAACCATCTAGTGTTTGCTTTTGTTGTGTCTGGATGTAAGTCGTAATCTTCCTTCGGGAATGCGTGAACGACTACATCACCCCTTTGGATTTTAATGAATGTGTTTTGGCCTCTCGGCCCTTGCATGATTTGATTTAGTGTCACACCCACCCCCTTACTAGGCACCCATCTATCTTGCTTTCCCTCTTCCAAGTCATGAGACCTTTTACCGCTCCAACAGGATGCCTGTTGTAACTCATACTGGTACCTCTACCCAGCAGCCCGAAGCCGGAGCATCCTCTCAGCCAGAGGCAGGCCACGACCAAACCAACGACCAAGCTCCACCACCACCTCCTCCAAGCATGGACATGGCTCAGCTTCTCCAAGCTTTCCGAGAGGAACGCCAAGCCAACACTGCAGCTCTCCAGCTGATTTCTCAAGCTGTCACCAACAACCGCCAGCCGGCGGGGAATGGCAATGGACGTTCCACGTTGGCAGAGTTCAAGAAGCATGCACCACCAACCTTCATCGAGACTGCAGAACCCCTGGATGCAGATGACTGGGTCCGTTCCATTGAGGAAATCCTGGAACTAGTCGGATGCACCGAAGATCGCGAGAAGGTGGCTTATGCAGCCCACTGCCTCGGGGGAACTGCTAGAGCTTGGTGGGATGGATTCAAGGTCATGCATGCTGAACAAGACATCACTTGGGTTAACTTCAAGGCAGAATTCTGCAAGGCCCACATTCCTTCCGGAATTATGGCTATCAAAAAGCGTGAGTTCCGAGCCCTCAAGCAAGGAAGTGGCACTGTCAAGGAGTACATGCAGAAGTTCAGTATTCTGTCAAGGTATGCCCCTGAAGATGTCAGCACTGATGCTGCCAAAAGGGAGCGCTTCATGGAAGGCCTCAATCAGACTCTGCAATACTCGCTTGTCGTGTGCGACTGCCCGTCTTTCCCTGACCTGGTGAACAAGGCACTTATGCTTGAAGACAAGCAGCGTGCTTTGGAAGACACTCGCAAGCGCAAGTTGGTCAGTAAGGGAAGTTCCAGCAACCAGAAGCCTCGTCCGTGGCAGTCAGCCACGGCCAAGCCAACCTATCTGCAGCCAAGAGCTCCTGCACCTCGTGCCAACCCCAGGCCAGCCTTCAACCCCAATACCAGTGGTGGCAAGAAGATCAATCCAAACCAAGTCACTTGCTTTGGATGTGGTCAGCCCGGACACATCTCAAGGGTGTGCCCCAACAAGAAGCGTGATGCCCCGCGCCCCAATGCGCAGAACCAGGGACAAGGCCGTGGAATGCCACCAAGGAACCCAGCTCCTCGCAATCCACCGAACTATGGGAAGGGGCGTGTGAATCACGTCACTGCTGAAGAAGCCCAGGAAGACCCAGACGTCGTGCTGGGTACGTTCCTTGTCAACTCAGCACCTACAACAGTCTTCTTTGTTTCTGGAGCAACGCATTCATTTGTCACTCAAAGATTTGCATTAAAAAGTGGCATGACCCCTACACCCCTGAATAACCCTATGGTGGTACAAACCCCTGGAGCCGAGATGAGAGCCAAGATAGGTTGTAAAGGAGTCAGTATTACCATTAACGGCATAGACTTCCTAGCAGACCTTATCATCCTGAGATCGCAAGGCTTGGATGTGATCTTAGGGATGGATTGGCTCAGTAAGCACCAAGGCTTGTTAGACTGTGCCAATCGGACAGTCACTGTGACCAATGACCAAGGAGTCGAAGTCAAGTTTGCCCCCAACTCCTCTTCCGCTCAAGCCGCTAAAGTCAACTGTCTGTCTGAAGTTGGGCTAGATCAAGTACCGGTGGTATGTGAGTATCCTGATGTCTTTCCGGATGAACTACCGGGAATGCCCCCTGACCGTGACATTGAGTTCATCATCGAGCTCGTGCCCGGAGCAGGACCCATCTATAAGAAGCCTTATAGAATGGGGATGGAAGAATTAGCCGAGTTGAAGAAGCAGCTAGAAGAGCAGCTAAGGAAGGGATTTATCCGCCCAAGTGCCTCCCCTTGGGGATCTCCTATTCTGTTTGTGGCCAAGAGGGATGGTACCATCCGCTTATGCATTGACTATCGTTCCCTCAATGAAGTTACAATCAAGAACAAGTACCCACTTCCCAAGATCGAAGATCTGTTTGATCAGCTCAGCGGAGCCAAGGTATTCTCCAAGATCGACCTCAGATCTGGGTATTACCAGCTGAAGATCAGACCCCAAGATATTCCGAAGATGGCATTCGTAACCAGATATGGCCTGTACGAGTGCACGGTCATGTCTTTTGGGTTAACCAATGCCCCAGCTTACTTCATGTATCTCATGAATAAAGTCTTCATGGAATATTTGGACAAGTTTGTTGTTGTCTTCATTGATGACATTCTTGTGTTCTCGAAGTCGGAGGAAGAGCATGAGCAGCACCTGAGGATGGTCCTAGACAAGCTTCGTGAGCACCAACTGTATGCCAAATTCAGCAAGTGTGAGTATTGGCTGCATAAAGTTGGATTCTTAGGTCATGTCTTGACCGAGGAAGGATTATCTGTTGATCCTGCAAAAATCGAAGCTGTGACCCAATGGCAATCTCCAACGACCGTCAAGGAAGTCAGAAGCTTCCTCGGATTAGCGGGCTATTACCGCAAGTTCGTGGAAGGATTCTCTAGCATTGCACGACCAATGACTCAGCTCCTCAAGAAGGACAAGAAGTTCGAGTGGACGCCAAAATGCGAAGAGAGCTTCCAAGAGCTCAAGAAGAGATTGACCACCGCCCCAGTTCTGGCAACACCTGATATTCACAAGGAGTTCGTGATATATTGTGATGCCTCTCGAACCGGATTGGGAAGCGTTCTGATGCAAGAAGGCCGCGTCATAGCATACCTCTCCAGGCAGCTACGACCCCATGAGGAGAACTACGCTACTCACGATCTTGAGCTAGCGGCAGTAGTTCATGCCTTGAAGACATGGCGGCATTACCTCCTAGGGAAACGGTGTGAGATTTACACAGACCACAAAAGTCTGAAGTATATTTTCACCCAAAAGGAACTGAACATGAGGCAGCGGAGATGGTTGGAACTCATCAAAGATTATGACCTCAGTGTTCAGTATCACCCTGGGAAGGCTAACGTGGTGGCCGATGCCTTAAGCAGGAAGGCTTGCACTTTGAATGCCATTATTCAGAAAAGGCAGCCAGCCTTGTTTAAGGAGATCGAACAATTCAGTTTGGAATTGGTCACCCCTGGATTTCTGGATCATTTAGAAGTCAGACCGACCCTGATGGACGACGTCAAGAAGGCTCAAGATGGACATGCAAGCATTGAAGGTATCAAGAAGAAGATGAAGCTGGGCAAGGCCCCAGGATTCTCCGAAGACGAGCACGGGATTGTTTGGTACAAAGGTCGCCTCTGCGTACCAAACAACACCGAGCTGAAGACGCTGATTCTGCAAGAAGCCCACGACACTCCGTATTCCATCCACCCCGGAGGAACCAAGATGTACCAAGACTTGAAGGCACGATTCTGGTGGCACGGGATGAAGAGAGAGATTGCAACCTATGTTGCAAGGTGTGATGTGTGCCAAAGGGTCAAGGCTGAGTATCAGCAACCTGCTGGATTGCTTCAACCACTCAAGGTTCCTGAGTGGAAGTGGGATAAAGTCGGAATGGACTTCATCACTGGACTACCAAGGTCGAATAGAGGACATGACTCCAACTGGGTCATAGTTGATCATTTGACCAAGGTGGCCCACTTCATTCCTGTCAAGACCACTTATGATGGCAACCGGCTGGCAGCTCTCTACATCGACCGAATCGTAAGTCTTCACGGTGTTCCCAAGGAGATTGTGTCAGATCGAGGCACCCAGTTCACCTCAAGGTTCTGGAAGAAGTTCCAAGAAGCCTTGGGAACCAAGTTGTCTTTCAGCACAGCTTTCCACCCACAGACCGGAGGTCAAACAGAGCGAGTCAATCAGATTCTCGAAGACATGCTCCGAGCCTGTGTCCTGTCATATGGAGCCAAGTGGGAAGACTGCCTCCCTTTTGCCGAGTTCTCCTATAACAACAGTTACCAGTCGAGCCTTCAGATGGCACCATTTGAGGCATTGTACGGGCGCAGATGTCGCACACCCCTCAATTGGTCGGAGACTGGAGAAGGACTAGTCTTTGGACTGGATATTCTCCGCGCGGCAGAAGAGCAAGTCCAACTAGTCAGAGAGCGATTAAAGGCAGCCAAGTCAAGGCAGAAGAGTTATGCTGACACTCGACGCCGAGACATGAGTTTCCATGTCGGGGACCATGTGTACCTGCGGGTAACTCCTCTGAAGGGAACCAAGCGTTTCCACGTCAAGGGGAAGCTCGCACCAAGGTTCATTGGACCCTTTGAGATCACTGCATGACGAGGAGAAGTGGCTTATCAGTTGGAACTACCACCCGAGCTATCCGATGTGCACAATGTATTCCATGTGTCGCAACTCCGGAAATGTCTCCAAGTTCCGGACAAGCCCGGTCTCTACAAGGATGTGGATCACCAAGCCATTGATCTGCAGCCTGATTTGACCTACCGCGAGAAGCCCATTTGCATTCTGGACGAAGCAGAACGACGTACGCGGAGCTGTACCATCAAGTACTTCAAGGTCTAGTGGAGCAACCACACCGCAGCAGAAGCAACCTGGGAACGAGAAGACTATCTTAGATCCGAGTTTCCCGATCTCTTTTAAGCCCTAGTTTAGGAATCTCGGGGACGAGATTCTTGTAAGGGGGGTAGGTCTGTCACACCCTGCATTTTGTAACATGTTATTTGTATCTTTGGAGCATGAAAATTTGGACCAGCAAAAAATTTTAGCATCATTTGGCTTTTATTTGGAATTGAGTTTTCTTCATTTGCTTTTTCGTGTGCTCATTAAAGTCAACTATGACCTCTTGTAGATTTCATCTCCATACCCAAAACTTCTGCCCAATGATCATGCCAAGTGTTATATAACAGTATAGTATTTTCTTACTAAATTATTTTGGCCAAAAAGTATTTTATAAATTTAGTTTTCCAAAAACCCATGAATTGAGATTTGTACTGCAAGTACTTGATTTAGGGTGAGAAAATTATTTCAAAAGGTTTATTTGAGACCTAGTAGTCATAGGACTCCCAGAAACCACAAGGGTATAATTTTAAAAGTTATTTTCCTATTTTATTTAAAAGCTTTTTCTTAAGGCCAGAAATGGTCTTTAATAGGGGAAAATTATTTAACTGTTTCAAAAATATTTGCCAAAATTCAGAGAGACTCAGAGGACATATATTGTCCATATATAAGAGTTTCAACACTTGGTCATGTTCAAAATAATGGGCTAAACCCTCTAAACCCTTTCTGGATATTTCAAGCTTTTGAAATATTTACAAAGGAAATATTCTCCAAAAATTCCAGGGAAATTCTATCATGTCATATATGACATATTTGATGATCTTTCCAAGTCCCATGCCTTGGGAAGCAAGAAAACGTCCTCAAACCCTTTCATAACCATTCTGTCCATATTTGAAGTTTGAGCAACTCTACATTGCCAAACTTGTCCAAATGCTCTAAAACTTGGTGCACATGCTAGAATGGCCTAATAAGGCATCTAGACCAAATGGCACAAGAATTTGAATAGAGCAACTTGATCAGATCACCTCAAAACCCTTTCTGTTCAAATGCAAATTTGAACAACTTTACATTACCAACTTTTTATCTGGAGCTTCAAACTTTGTGGGCATGATCAATACCCCAAACGATGATGCTACACCAAGTGGTGCATCAAGGGGAGATGATTAGCTTGACTCAATCAAGATAAAACTGTTTCTGTTGATTTCTAGGGTTCACCAAAGTTACATTGGATAGTTTCTTCAAATGAGCCCAAATTTGGTGAAGCACCCTATTTTCTCATGTCTTTCAACCCTGTTAAGTGCCATGTCAAGTGGAATTCATTTACTTGACCAAACACTGATCAAACACCTTCTGCAGATTTGCTAAAACCTCCAACTTGATCACTTTTACTTTTCTCCATGGCCTCAACTTCTTACCACATGCTCATTGAGTTACCAGCTACCTCCAGTAACTCCCCCAGCACCCTAGCTCCATGATTGAGGGGTGAAAGCCCTGTTTTACCTTGATGTACAGCAAGCTTCCACCATTTTACCAGCCCTCTCTCTCTCTCTCAGCATCTCTAGGGCATCCAAGGCCTCAGGGCATTTCTTTACTCCTCCCTCAACGTGCTGGACACTGTTGGACACGCTGGTTTGGACCAAACCGGCGAGAGCGCGCTGATGCCAGCAATACGCACGCTCTGGAGCGCGCAACAGTGCCCTCTGCACGCTGGCTCCGGCCAATCAACCTCCCCCGACAGCCTCGGGCCTCCCCCTCGCGCCAGTCGAGGCCCCTCGACGTCCGCGACCTCCCCGGCGCTGTCCCCCCTCCTCCTGCGCCCTCCAGTGGCCGTCGTCGCACGCGCGCTGGCCGCCCGCGGCGGCCACTCCTCTGCCTCGCACGCGCGCACTCCTCTGACGCTCCCCCGCTCCTCTTTTCCCCTCAGCTGGACGTGGAGCTAGTCCACGGACCTCCCCGGCGTGATCCCAGGCTCCAGAACCTCTCCTAGCCTCGCCTGCATCCTCGCCGGCGCACGGGTCCACGGTGGACCATGGGCGCGGCTATATAAGCCCCTCCCGAGCCTCTCCAGCACCACCAGCGACCTCACTCCACTCCACTGAGACCCCCAGCACCCTCCACTCCTCCCCAGGACGTCCCAGTGCTCGGGGTCGACCGGAGCGCCGCCGCGTCGGGCCGCCGGCGATCTCGTGGTACGGGCCTTCCCTGCCCCTCCTTTCACCTGTTTCGGAACCGCCGAGCCACCCTGACCCTTTTCCCCCTGTTTCCCCCTCCGTTTGCAGTCGGAAACGACCGGAGCATCAACCCTCCGACGAGCTTCCGCCGTCCCACCTCGCCGCCGATGAACCAGGCCTCCCCGCCGTGCCGCACCACCACCCCTGCATCCGCGACACAACACTGAGCTCATCCCTGCCCTCCGTTGCCGTCACCGTGGCCGGAATCCTCGCCGGTGAGCTCGCCGTCGCCATGGCCGTGGGGTTAGAGATGACAGGCGGGCCCCGCCTGTCATCCCCACACCTCTCTCCCCCTCCTCTCTGTCACTGACCCACGGGCCCCGCCCGTCAGGTTCAAAAACCTGACGTGCGCGCGCAGGCTCCCGTGCGGCTGGGCTGGACCGCCCTGGGCCGTGCACTGTGGCCTCTCTGGCCCAGTTGCACAAGTCTTTTTATTCTTTTTCTTTTCTGTGATTGTTTTAAACATTTCTACAGAAAAGAAAAATGATCCAAATTAAATATTTCCAACTCCTAAAATCTTGTAATATTCCAACCTATTTAATGGTACTACTTCCACTCAAATCCATGAAACTTTGCTGTACTGTTCAAATTTAAATTCAAATTTGAGCAGTATAACTCCTGTTCAAAAATCAATATATTCTATTCTGTAACTCCAAAACTCCAACTAAGATTTTTTTCCCATCTTAGAAATCCCTCTAGTATTTTACAAAAATGAGTTGACATTTTTCTGAGCACTTTGATTTTTCTGTATTGTTTATATTCTTATTTTCCCGTGGTTATTATGCGACGTATAGATCCCGTATTTGACGAAGTTGCTGTGGAAGAAGAAGGAGAAGGATTTGAAGACTTCGAAGACCAAGCCAATCCAGGCAAGCAGCCCTTTGACCATGATACACTTGTTCCTCGGAACCCGTTTGTTTCCGATGCATGATGATAGGGTTACGATGGTAACCTAGATGAACCACCACATGATGCATGCCTTATTGTTGATCTTGCTATGTGCTAGATGACATGCAAGTAGTTGGTCATGATGCTTATATGATGCATGTGTGATTTGAACCCTCGTAGTTGAAATCTTTGCATGAACCCATCGGGTGCCCCTAATGCCCGAGGGTGATGATGAGTTAGGTCATCACTTGAGAAAGAAGTGATGTGCCGGTTAATCATGTGCATGGTAAAACGATGGATTAGATTTTTGTGTGACTACCGTCCCAACCAAACATGTGCAACCACACTACCCCTTATGGGACGGGGCTTTATTGATTACTTAGGTCGATACTAGCATGGTGCCCGCATTACTAGTGACGGGAAGACTTGAGGTCTTTCCCGGGACGGGGTCGTGCTTGGATAGACGACCATGACTGTTTTCACAGGGCACCGGACACACCGTTGGTCCCTTCGGGTATGCGTGAACATTGAAATTAGGGAAAGTCCCGTGATCTATTGTTTGTACCCGAGGGCCGTGTACCAACAAGTGGACTCTATGTTAGTGTCGTCTAAGGAAAGGTAATGACCGGGTGCTTACCCCGGGTACTTGAGGTACCGCGGGTCGTGGATGACACGGAAGTTCCCCGGATCTTGTGGGTAAAGTGCGCAACCTCTGCAGAGTGTAAAACTATTCGAATAGCCGTGTCCACGGTCATGGACAGTTGGGTGGTGCTACTTAAACTATGTCCAGAATTTTACTTTATCGGTGTTGGTATTCATGTGATAAGTCAAGGATGGTGACTTGACTCGATGAGATGAATCATATTCATGTTGATATCGGTAACCTGTCTTCGAGGTTACGCGAGGTTATTGATGCATAAACTTGATGGTAGAATGTTTGTTCTAGCCTTGCTAGATTGATCATTATTATTCAATTGCACTGTTACTTGAACCACATCATGGGTTGCTTGCGAGTACATTCAAAGTACTCATTGGCTTGCCACTGGTTATTTAATTGGCCAGGCATGGAAGAGCAGGAATATGAGGAAGAGTTCTTTGGAGACGAACATGCGAACTAGGACGCTATCCCAGTCAGAATGCCTGTAGGGTTAAGGCCGATGGCATGGGTCTACCCGTTTATCGAAGACTTCCGCTATTTGAGTTATTTGCTATTCAGCCCGTGAGGCTCTATCTATGTAAGACTTGGCCATAATGGCCTTAATTCGTGTAAGACTATTTGTATGGATGTAAGACTCTTGTTGTTTCAGCTTCTGTGTGTTCAGTGAGCATTGATCTCTGGGATCACTGTACACGTGCATTCGGTGATCTCGACTTCTAAGTCGGGGTCCCCACACACATACTTATTGCAAAAATCTACAAGTAATCAAAAAAAAGTAGTACACGCATGCTCCTAGGGGAAGGGTTGGTAGGAGTTAACCATCGCGCGATCCCGACCTCCACACAAAGGATGACACTCAATGAAATACCTCATGCTTCAAATTTGTCGCACAACGGTTACCATACGTGCATGCTATGGGACTTGCAAACCTCAACACAAGTACTTCTCAAATTCACAACTACTCTACTAGCATGACTCTAATATCACCATCCTCATATCTCAAAGCAATCATCAAGCATCAAACTTCTCATAGTATTAAATGCACTTTATATCAAAGTTTTTATTATATCCCTCTTGGATGCCTACCATATTAGGACTAAATTCATAACCCAAGCCAATTACCATGTTGTTCTAAAAGACTCTCAAAATAATATAAGTGAAGCTTGAGAGTTCATCTAATTTTTCAAAATAAAACCACCGCCGTGCTCTAAAAGAAATAAGTGAAGCACTAGAGCAAACGACAAACTACTCCGAAAGATATAAGTGAAGATCAATGAGTAGTTGAATAATTATGTAACTATGTGAAGACTCTCTAACATTTAAAAGTTTCAGATCTTAGGATATTATTCAAACAGCAGGCAAAGCAAAATAAAACAAAATGACGCTCCAAGCAAAACACATATCATGTGGTGAATAAAAATATAGTATCGAGTAAAGTTACCGATAGACGAAGACGAAAGAGGGGATGCCTTCCCGGGGCATCGCCAAGCTTAGGCTTTTGGTTGTCCTTGAATTTTACCTTGGGGTGGCTTGGGCATCCCCAAGCTTAGGCTCTTTCCACTCCTTATTCCATAGTCCATCGGATCTTTACCCAAAACTTGAAAACTTCAGAACACAAAACTCAACAGAAAACTCATAAGCTCTGTTAGTATAAGAAAATAAAACCACACTTAGGTGCTGTTGTGAACTCATTCTAAATTCATATTGGTGTAATATCTATTGTATTCCAACTTCTCTATGGTTCATACCCTCCGATACTACTCATAGATTCGTCAAAATAAGCAAACAACACATATAAATCAGAATCTGCCAAAAATAGAACAGTCTGTAGCAATCTGTAACTTTCGAATACTTCTGTAACTCTAAAAATTCTGAAATAAATTAGTAAACCTGAGGAATTTGTATATTAATCATATACATAATCCACTAAAAAGCACTCTCCAGTAAAAAAATGGTAGCTAAACTCATGAGCTCTAAAGTTTCTTTACAGCGTGATTGCATAAACTTCACACAAGTCTTCCCAAAGGTTCTACTTGGTACAAACACTAATTAAAACATAAAACCACATCTAAACAGAAGCTATATGCAATATTTATTCCTAAACAGAAGCAAAACACAAAGAAAATAAAATTGGGTTGCCTCCCAACAAGCGCTATCGCTTAACGCCCCTAGCTAGGCATGACGATTTCAACGATGCTCACATAAAAGATAAGAATTGAAACATAAAGAGAGCATCATGAAGAATATGACTAGCACATTTAAGTCTAACCCACTTCCTATGCATAGGGATTTTGTGAGCAAACAACTTATGGGAACAATAATCAACTAGCATAGGAAGGGAAAACGAGCATAACTTCAAGATTTTAAGCACATAGAGAGGTAACTTGGTATTATTGCAATATGTAGAAGCATATGTTCCTCCCTCATAATAATTTTCAGTAGCATCATGAATGAATTCAACAATATAACCAGCACATAAAGCATTCTTTTCATGATATACTTGCATAGAAATTTTACTACTCCCATCATAAGCAAAATTCTTCTGATCAATAGTAGTGGGAGCAAACTCAACAAAATAACTATCATGTGAAGCATAATCCAATTGAAAACTAAAATCATGATGACAAGTTTCATGGTTATCATTATTCTTAATATCATACAAGTCATCACAATAATCATCATAGATAGCAACTTTGTTCTCATAATCAATTGGAACCTCTTCCGAAATAGTGGATCCATCACTAAATAAAGTCATGACCTCACCAAATCCACTTGCATCAATATAATCATCATAAATAGGAGGCATGATTTCATCATAATAAATTTGCTCATCAAAACTTGGGGGACTAAAAATATCATCTTCATCAAACATAGCATCCCCAAGCTTGTGGCTTTGCACATCATTAGCATCATGGGTATTCAAAGAATTCATACTAACATCATTGCAATCATGCTCATCATGCACATATTCTATGCTAAGCATTCTATGTAATTCTTCTTCTAGTACTTGAGCACAGTTTTCCTTCCCATCATTTTCACGAAAGATATTAAAAAGATGAAGCATATGAGTTAACCTTAATTCCATTTTTTTGTAGTTTTCTTTTATAAACTAAACTAGTGATAAAACAAGAAACTAAAATATTCGATTGCAAGATCTAAAGATATACCTTCAAGCACTCACCTCCCCGGCAACGGCGCCAGAAAAGAGCTTGATGTCAACTACACAACCTTCTACTTGTAGACGTTGTTGGGCCTCCAAGTGCAGAGGTTTGTAGGACAGTAGCAAATCTCCCTCACATGGATGACCTAAGGTTTATCAATCCATGTGAGGCGTAGGATGAAGATGGTCTCTCTCAAACAACCCTGCAACCAAATAAAAAAGAGTCTCTTGTGTCCCCAACACACCCGATACAATGGTAAATTGTATAGGTGCACTAGTTTGGCGAAGAGATGGTGATACAAGTGCAATATGGATGGTAGATATAGTTTTTTGTAATAATAAAATATAAAAACAGCAAGGCAGCAAGTGGTAAATGTGAGCATAAACGGTGTTGCAATGATAGGAAACAAGGCCTAGGGTTCATACTTTCACTAGTGGAAGTTCTCTCAACAAGGATAACATAATTGGATCATATTTCTAGCCCTCAACATGCAACAAAGAGTCACTCCAAAGTCACTAATAGCAGAGAACAAACGAAGAAATTATGGTAGGGTACGAAACCACCTCAAAGTTATTCTTTCTGATCAATCTATTCAAGAGTCTGTAGTAAAGTAACACGAAGCTATTCTTTCTGTTCGATCTATCATTGAGTTCGTACTAGAATAACACCTTAAAATACAAATCAACCAAAACCCTAATGTCGTCTAGATACTCCATTGTCACCTCAAGTATCTATGGGCATGATTATATGATATGCATCACACAATCTCAGATTCATCTATTCAACCAACACAAAGTACTTCAAAGAGTGCCCCAAAGTTTCTACCGGAGAGTCAAGACGAAAACGTGTGCCAACCCCTATGCATAGATTCCCAAGGTCACGGAACCCCCAAGTTGATCACCAAAACAAACATCAAGTGAATCGAAAGAATACCCCCATTGTCACCACACGTATCCCACGCAAGACATACATCAAGTGTTTTCAAATCCTTAAAGACTCAATCCGATAAGATAACTTCAAAGGGAAAACTCAATTCATCACAATAGAGTAGAGGGGGAGAAACATCATAAGATCCAACTATAATAGCAAAGCTCGCGAAACATCAAGATCGTGCCATCTCAAGAACACGAGAGAGAGAGAGAGAGAGAGAGAGAGAGAGAGAGAGAGAGATCAAACACATAGCTACTGGTACATACCCTCAGCCCCGAGGGTGGACTACTCTCTCCTCATCATGGAGAGCGTCGAGATGATGAAGATGGCCACCAGAGAGGGATTCCCCCTCTGGCAGGGTGCCGGAATGGGGTCTAGATTGGTTTTCGGTGGCAACATAGGCTTTCGGTGGCGGAACTCCCGATCTAGGTTACTTTCCGGAGGTTTGAGTATTTATAGGATTTGTTGGCGTAGGTCTCACGTCAGGGGGGTCTCCGGGCTGTCCACGAGATAGGGGAGTGCCACCACTTGGGGTGGGCGCGCCCCCCACCCTTGTGGGCAGCCCGTGACTCTCCTGGCCCAAGTCTTTTACTTCGGGGGCTTCTTTTGGTCCAGAAAAAATCATCAAAAATTGGCTCGCCAATCGGACTCCGTTTGGTATTCCTTTTCTGTAAAACTCAAAAACAAGGAAAAAACAAAAACTGACACTGGGCTCTAGTTTAATAGGTTAGTCCCAAAAATCATATAAAAGTGTATATAAAAGCCCATAAAACATCCTAGAAGGATAATATCATAGCATGGAACAATAAAAAATTATAGATACGTTGGAGACGTATCAACCGTACCCGTGTCCGGATGGGACTCTCCTTGGTGTGGATGGCAAGCTTGGTGACCAACTATGAAGATTCCTTCTTATGTAACCGACTCTATGTAACCCTAGATTCCCTCGGTGTCTATATAAACCAGAGGGAGTAGTCCGGAAAGGACACACTCATTACCATAGTCATACAGGCTAGGCTTCTGGGGTTTAGCCATTACGATCTCGTGGTAGATCAAATCTTGTAATACTCATATTCATCAAGATCAGTTAAGTAGGAAGTAGGGTATTACCTCCATAGAGAGGGCCCAAACCTGGGTAAACACCGTGTCCCCCGTCTCCTGCTATCATCGACCTTAGACGCACAGTTCGGGACCCCCTACCCAAGATCCACCGGTTTTGACACCGACAATGACCATGAAGCTCGGGCCTTTGTACTCCTCCTCCAAGTGATTGACGATGGACTTACAGTCAGTAATCACTTGAACCTTCTGAATGTTCAAGTCTAATGCCAACGATAATGCTTCACGAACAGCCATCGCTTCTAGTACTTTCGGATCAACCATTCCTTGCTCAACCAGTGCTGATGCCCCACCATACTCACCAGTCACCATTGGATGATCTGCAAATGGTTGCACAGGAAACTAGCCTATCGCTCGTGAGAACGGCGGAGTCCACCTGAATCTTGTGGCACCCCTCATCAGGGGCCACCCACCGTCTAGTACCCGATCCTGCAGCCATAGTTCTGCTACTCTTCTTGCTAGGGATCATTGAGAGGTCACTAATGTAGCTCCGAATGAAGCCAACGGTTGCATGGGGGGACTAGAACTGTTCCTCGTGTATAGTCTGACGTCTGACCCACCAAATATACAACAAGATTATGATGATCATGATGAACTCTTCTTCGTTCATAGCATCCTTCATTTGCAGCAGCCACACTCTTGCGTCATCAGTTCTGCATTGGTATCTTCGTCCAGTAAGGCCCAAAGACATTTTGACATATTGCATTCAATCAGTGCATGCTTCCAACTATCCTCTGCACCTTTACATATAGGGCACACTTTAGTTTCAGCCATACTTCTGTGACACCTTACATCTTCCCCAACATTGTCTGTACGACACGTATCCTGAGGGAGCGGTCTTTTTTCTTTCTTTTGGTCAACGTTGTAATGCCCAGGATGCGACTATATCTCCTACGTGTCGAGGCACGAGTTAGAGACATAATCGCATTCTGGAATGATCGCAAGCGTGGTATCTTTACACAACTCATGTAATGAACAGGGATGAAAGAGTTAAATAGTTGGCTTACACTCGCCACGTCACACAATTAATTCAACATTCATACATTCATCCAAATAACACAGGTTCCGACTACGGACAAAATCAAACGAGAAAAGATACCACAACCACAAGTCCTGATCGCCCCTAGTAGAAACCACTACTGATCGTCGGGATATGTCACATACATACAGCCACGCTCTTCATCGAACTCCTAGTGAAGTTCTTGACCATCTCCTGGGTCGTACTCAGCTGTACCTGCATCTGGTGTGTGTTGTAATCTGTGAGTCACAAGGACTCAGCAATCCCATTCCCGGGTATCAAAACTAACAAAGCCTTATAGGTGTGGAGAGGTAATAAAGTGTCTGCAGCAAGCACTAAGCAACTAGCTTACGAATTCAAAGCGAGATGAGGATATGTGCCAACGGTCGCCAAAGATGATCAATAAGTGATCCTAGCTACTCACGTTCATGCATAACTCCATCGTGTTCACTTTCCGAAAACCCCTTCGAAAAGAGACCGTCACGGTTACTCACACATGTAGTGTATTCTTAAGGATATGGTGTCAAGTTATCTACAACCGGATATTAACAACTCCCATCTGCCACATAACCGCGGGCACGGCTTTCGAAAGATCATAACCCTGCAGGGGTGTCCCAACTTAGCCCATCACAAGCTTACGATCCGCGGAGTCGCAACTCCATGTTGGGAAGACCCGAGTATTCTCGGAATCCCGTCCTCAAGATATTTCGACAAGGGTAAAACTAATCCAGCAAGTCCGCCCGATGTGCCGACAAATCCCGATAGGAGTCGCACGTATCTTGTTCTCGGGGCACAACGGATAGGCAAGACATCGGGTTGGCTGAGACCCTGGTTGCCCAGGGGGCGCCGGACATCGCCCAGTTGGACCAACACTTAGAGGAGCACTGGCCCGGGTTGTTGTTTAAAAGAATCCTCGAGTTAATTACTCCCTATGCATTTTTAGTTATTAGGCAAATGGTAAAACCAAGGTTGGGCCTATGCAATCTAGAACGATATGTTGCTGCCTTTGGAGGCACACAACAGCAAGCAAAACAAGTACAACAAGCATGAAATTGACATGAGCATGAATAAGACATATTATACTTCCAATTCATCCAAATAAACAAGTCATTCCATGCAAGGTTTGCTTAACACAAGCTTTGCCAAATTGATTGTTTTGTTAACAGACTGACAGTTCAGATTTCAAGCATTTTGAGAGCAAGATAACAACAAGCTACAGCAGGGCATATATGCAAACAAAGGCATGGATTGATAGACAAATACATGGACATCAAGACATGCTCACTAGTTATTCCAGAACATTCATGAAAAAGATTGTGGCATCAAGTTTACATGGCAACATGTTATTACAGATTCCAGACTTAGTAGTTTTTCACCAAGTGTAAAAACAACAACATTGACATGGCATGCTTACAAGCTTGTTTAAGTCACCTCAGATCATATCATGAAAACCCAAGTGAACCACTTCAAATATAACATGATTATTCTCCTAAAACATGTTGACATGTGGCTCAAAAGAAAAATAACACAAAATGCTACGAAAAAGACAAATCATCAAGTGATAACAATTTCAGCAACTTAACAGCCACAAGCACTTTTGCAACAGGGTTAAACATGGCATAATGCAACCTAACATGTATACAAATGCATCCATCATGAAGAGCATCACAAGACGAACATTTTGACATATCATACACTTCATTTGAACCAACATGCACAAAGTTACGACCTCACGAACATGCACACATATTGTTAACAGACAACTAGTGTTGAAACAGTAACATCACATAGCAGTTTGGCAACGAAGATTAAGACATCTAGATGAACCCTAACATGCACAAAACTGATGCCATCACGTAGAGCACTTCGAGACGAACATTTTGATATATTATATGTGCGAAACGGAGTTATGAGCATGGAGTTAAGACATGATGAAGGAGGCAACAAAACAACACAGATCCAGGACTTAGAGAAAATATACCCTCACAAAAAGTCAAATGTGGACGAGGAGATCCGGGACGGAGGGATCCGGGATGGACGGAGGCGTTTGGTTGGGCGAACTGGTGGATCTGGTCCACCTGATCAGATCTGGACCGGAGCTCGCCGGAGCAGGTCGGAGGAGGCCGGCAGCAAGGGAGACGCGACCTGCAGCGTGGAGGTGGAGCGACGCCGGCAGGAGGCGGCCGGAGGCGGAGCGGCGCCGGCGGGGACCGAGGCGAGGAGGAGCAGCGGCGTCGGGATCGGCGGCGGGGCGCCCTGGCGGCGAGGCGGGTTCGGACCGGGAGGGCCGGTCACTGGCCCGGCGTGCTGCGGCGCGGGAGGAGGGAGGCCGGCGGCGGCGGGCCATGTGGCGCATGGTGATTTGCTGAGGGGCGGGGAGGACGTGTCCGGTCGGGTCAGACGTGTCCGGCTGCGCGAGGAGGACGAAAACTAGGGTTGGATCCGGGATTTTGGGGGAGATGGACATATTTATAGGGGGGTCTAGGAGAGTCCAAATGAGGTGCGGTTTTCACCCACACGATCACGATCCAACGACCGAGAGCATGGAGGTGGTTGGATGGGCTAGTGGGCTGTTGTGGAGGGGTGCTGGGCCAAAAGAGATAGGGCTTTCGGAGGCTAACGCGGTTAACCCTTGGAGTATCAAACAACCTCCAAACGAGACGAAACTTGACAGACGGTCTACCCACACTATAACAACAACGCACGTCAACTCTCACATCAATTCGAGAACGTTTTTTGGCCACTTACAAAAGGAGGATACGGAAGCACCACGGGCACGTGTGTGAGTGTCGAAACTCGAAACGGACAACGGGGAGAAATGAACATAACCGGGTGCAAGTGACAACTCGAATGCGATGCAATGCACATGATGACATGACATGGTGATATGCACACACACTCAACACAAAAACACAAAATACCCGAAATGAAGGATGAGCCCAAAATGGAATTGATTAAGCCAACAATGAATATATTGCCATAAAGGAAATTGTTACATCCGGGGCGTTACAAACGTGGCCACTACTCGCTACTCGCTGCTCAATGTCCACTACGATGAGATTTCGCAGCAAGGTCTCTGTTGCAGTAAAAACTGCAACAAGGCTTCTATTTCAGAAAAATTAAATTTAATTGAGACCTTTGGTGCAAAAAAACTAAATTGCAACAAGATCTCTGTTGAAAAAAAAACTTGCAAAAATTTCTGCAACATGACTCGTGTTGCAGAAATTTCCCGCAATATGACCTATGTTGCACTCATAAAAGGGTGACACCCAATCGCTCAATTCGCCAGATCCGTTGCAATTTATTTTTTGAAACAAGGCCTCTGTTGCCAGAAAAACTGTAACATAGCTTTTATTGCAAAAATAATTATTTTCCAACATACCTCTGTTGCAAAAAAATACAACTTGACATATGTTGCAAAAATTTCTGTAACACCTCATTCAAGTCTTCAACCGTTCTGGTGCATCATTTCTCATTTGCAATCCTCCCCAACGGTGGTTTTCCTTCAGTGGGCCCTAACCCACGGGTATTTTCCCAAGATCTTACCTGACTCTTCTAATTTCCGGAGTGATTCCCAAATTCTTTTCAAAGTGTGACGTAAGAATGGATTCCATCACTCATATGCCTTCTCCAAGATCGTTTTCAAATTCTTTTCATGTTTGGTTCAATTTTCCTCTCTTTCATTCTTTCGGAGTATCTCAATAATTTTGGTGGTGTTCCTTGTCGTCATTTGAAGACCGAAGAAGAGTTTTCCTCCAAATATTGTCTGTTCTCTCGACTATTCGTTGCTCAAGCTTATTGTTATCCCCTCAAATTGTTCGGATCGTGATAAATTCTTTTGACTCACATCCGGAGTATTTCATCAATTCTTTCCATCTTATTCCTCCGAAGGCCATCATTTCAGAAGATTTCTTCGTTCTCAGTTTTCAACTTCGTCCTCCAAATATTCTTCATTGATGCCTCTTCGTTCATCTCCACATTCTTCCAGTGTTTCGTTCAACTATTCTTTAATTCGTTCGCGATCTCTTCCTTCTTTTTCTTCATTCATATTCTAATTCTTTCCGGTGATTCCTTCTCTTTTCTTCGCTCATCTTCAAATTCTTCACGGTGGTTTGTCCTCTTTCATCGCTCGGTCTCAGTTCTCACGGTGGTTCGTTCAAGATTCCTTTTTTTCCATCTTGTCAAGATCATGGTCTATCCCTTCCATTTTAGCCAGAGTGGTTTCGAATTCATTCTTGTTCCTTCAACTTTTGTGTCATATCCTTCAACCTACGTGGTTCTCGTCATATCACGTCTTCCTCTTGTCTAACGAAGTGTTCGAAACTTCGTTCTTCTCCATTGTATTCTTTCTTTTAAGTTGTTCAACCTCTCAAGATTCTTCTGTTTCACTCATTTCTCCAAGAATAACTTTGTTCTTCCTCTTTCCCTTCCGTCTCGTTCCTAAGATCTCGGGACAAGATATCTTGTTAGTAGGGGAGTGTTGTGACACCCCGAGACCGATGCACCAGGTGTCTTCCAGTTATTCGGTATAGTTGCCATGTCATTCGCTTGCGTGTTGCACCTTTCCATGTCATCATGTGCATTTCATCTGCATAGTTTTCAAAACTTGCATCCGTCCGTAGTTGCCGGGTCTCTCCGTCGTTCATTCTGAGCCCAGACACACTCGCACGCGCCCGCGGCAGCTCCGAAATATTATTTTATAAGTGGCCGGAAAATGTCCTCGAAATGTGTTCAAACTTGGCGTGTAGTCTTATTCTAGCGTAGACAGACCGCCTGCCAAATTTCGTCGCATTCGGAGTCTGTTTGATAGCCCTACCGTTAAACACATAGCGGCACCGTTGCCGGTATTTTCGTTGGATGTTTCGGTCTCCGGAACGATGTGACGGGCCTCTCTTTCTCTTCTCTCCCCGCAGCACACCTCTCTCTACATAGCCCACTAACCCCACCTACAGCCCTGCTACCCCCCCCCCTTCGCTCCGGACCGTCAGATCATGATCCGAGGGTCCGAAAAGCCCCAAAAAATACCCTAACCTAGCCCCCTGCCTATTTAAGCACCCCCTCCATTCCAATTGTGGCAACCCTAGCTAGCTCCTACCCTCCACCTACCTTCAGCCGCCGCCCCCTCCTCATTTCCCGCGCCGGCCAAGCGGCCAGCCGCCAC
>LR738714.1:576828525-576930394 GCA_902687465.1 Secale cereale
GGGGGGGGGGGCGCCTGGGCCCCCGAAGCCCGTCCGGTGCCTCCCTTTGGCATATATTTAGAGGGACCTCCGAAACCCTCAGAACGGGAACTCTTTTCGCGATCCCATCTTTGTTCCGCCGCCGCCGCCATTTCCAAGATCGGGAGCACCAGGAGAACTCTTCCCGGCACCCTGCCGGAGGGGAGGATCATCACCGGGAGCTTCTCCACCACCATGGACGCCTCCCGGATGACTCGTTAGTAGTCTCCCTTGGACCATGAGTCCATGACCAGTAGCTATGTGATGTTCTCCTCCCGTTCTTGTGCTTCACTAATTAGTCCTCGTGAGCTGCCCTACATGATCGAGGCACCTATGTAATCCTTATGCTGTTGCTATGTTGAGTTTGCTGGGATCCGATGGATTATGAGATTATGTTCAGATTGATCTTGAGTAATATATTTGTTTCACCTCTTTTATATTTTAGTTCATAAGTAATTCTTGCATGTTCTCCGTTGTTACTTATTGCTTTGGCCGAGTAGTAGGTAGTGACTCCAAGAGGGAACGTTATGTTCGATTGTGGGTTCATGCCCCTCGACGACTAGCTTGAGTGACAGAAACATGAGTCTAGGGGATGTGCTGTTGCCACAAGGGGGAAAACAACGGTGCTTGTGCCCGCGGGTGCAAAGATTGTTTACTTTACGCAAAGTTCTTTTAATGCAGTTGTCTGTTGCATTGAGTTTACACTATGGGTGGGACTCGCAACTTAATACCAGCGAGATGTTCTGGATATATATCTCAAGGTGGATGATTAGTAGTAGATATTGATGGATTTCGGTCTACTTACTTTGGCGTACCGCCCATGCTTTGAACCTCAACCTTTCTTGCAATGTAGTCAGCATTGGTTTGCGTTCGTGGTCCTGTCAATTGCCCAGCTGTAATTTGTTTACCTCACATAGCTGTTTTATCGTCTTTTGGGAGAGAGACATCACTAGTGAACATCATGAGACTCCGGTCCATATTACCATCATTGATCACATACACTATTTACTTTCCGCTATTTATTTACTATTGCAAAAACTATCTATCACTACTATCATTGCTTTTAATCCTTTGTGAACTACAAGGCCGGAGAGATAGAAAACCTCTCTGTACTCGTTGGGAGCAAAGTTATTTGTATCTGTGTGCAGGTCCACGTTGGTTGCTACTAATCTGGCGCCGTAGCAACTGACACCTACTTGTTGAACCTAGGAGTCTCTGGGGATTCGATCCTTGGCATCTTTGCTAGGGGAAAATTCTTCTACTTACTGCATCTTACATCTTCCACTTGGGGTAACCAACGAGGGGTTCGAGGCCCATCAAGGAGTATTTTCTGGCGTCGTTGCCGGGGACTCCACTCTTCAGGATAGGGGAGTTGCATGCTATCTTTTACCTTTGCTCTTTAGTCTTGTTAGTTTACCTTTCATTTTTGCTTTAGTTCCTTTTATCGAAAATCACAAAAAATAGTTATCTTGCTTGCTTGCTACTATGGGTTCCACCGAGAACACCAAGTTGTGTGACTTCACTAGTCACAACAACGATGACTTTATCAGCACACCTATCACTACACCTGCCACTTCAGCACCTTCATATGAAATTAAACCTGCTTTACTTAACTTAGTCATGAGAGAACAATTCTTCGGTGCTGGAGATGATGCTGCTTTACACTTGAACAACTTTGTAGAACTTTGTGATATGCAAAAGTACCAAGAAATATATGGTAATATTGTTAAGCTTAAGCTTTTTCCTTTCTCCTTGAGAGGAGGAGCTAAAATTTGGTTTCAGTCTTTGCCTAGAAATAGCATAGATTCATGGGACAAGTGCAAAGATGCTTTTATCGGAAAATACTATCCACCTGCTAAAATTATCCAACTTAGAAGTAACATAATGAATTTTAAACAATTGGATAATGAACACGTTGCCCAAGCTTGGGAACGTATGAAGTCTCTTATCAAGAACTGCCCTACTCACGGTTTGACTACTTGGATGGTTATCCAAACTTTTTATGCAGGCTTGAACTTTACCTCGCGGAACTTGTTAGATTCGGTCGCGGGAGGAACTTTTATGTCAACTACACTTGGTGCTGCCACAAAGCTTCTCGATGAGATGATGACCAACTATTCCCAATGGCACACCAAACGCGCTCCAACAGGTAGGAAGGTAAACTCTGTCGAGGAGATTTCCTCCCTCAATGAAAAAGTTGACTTGATCATGTCTCTACTTTCGAAGCAATCTACTGTTGATCCTCGTGATGTTCCTTTCAATTCTTTGATTGCTCAAGAACAAGTAGATGTGAACTTTATCTCTAGAAACAATTTTAACAACAATGCTTATAGGAGTAACTTTGGTAACAATTCTAGACCGTTCCCCTCTAACTCTTATGGGAACAACAATGCTTATTCTAGTACCAAGAACTCCAATACTGAACTAGAGACTATGCTTAGAGATTTCATCACTACCCAAAAAGCCTTTAATAAGAATGTAGAAGAGAAACTACATAAACTAGATGATCTTTCTTTTAAGGTAGACCACTTAGCCAATGAGGTAAAATTGCTAAAAATTGAAACTTCTCCACTTAAGGAGAGGGAAGTCATCCCTATTAATGCTACTCAAGTACAAATTAATGAAAATATTAGGATGATGGCTAAGCTAAAAGAAAGATGGGCTAGAGAAAGGGAGGAAGAGGAAAGAATTAAGAGCCTTCCTACCCACCACACTGTTGCTACTATCCAAGTTATTGAGGATGTTCACACTCTTAGCACCCAATGTACTCCTGGTCCCAATGGACCTATTAATGGTGATGCTATAGAAGCTACCAAATAAGTGAACCTTAAGGACACCACTACCACTTTACTTGATGCTCGTGACCTTGATTTTGATAATTGCACTCTTACCGAAGTTATTGATTTCCTTCACAAGATGTCTAGAGATCCCCGCACTAGCATGCTTAACCTTGCCTTCACAGAGCATATCACTAATGCTCTCGTCAAAGCTAGGGAGGAGAAACTTAGAGTAGAAGCCTCCATACTTAGAAAGCTAGAAGATGGTTGGGATCCTATGATAAAAATTAATTTGAATGACTTCTCTTGTTATGCATTATGTGATGTTGGTGCTAGTACCTCTGTTATGCCCAAAAGGATATATGATATGCTTAAATTGAAACCTTATGATTCTTGTTCTTTTGGTATTCGTCTCGTTGATTCTTCCATAAAGAAACCTTTGGGGAGGATCGATGATGTTCTTATTGTTGTCAATGATAATTATGTGCCCGTTGATTTTACTATTATCGATATTGAATGTGATCCTTCATGTCCAATTATTTTGGGACGTCCCTTTTTGCGCACCGTTGGTGCTGTCATTGACATGAAAGAGGGTAATATAAAATTTCAGTTTCCTCTCAAGAAAGGGATGGAACACTTCCCTCGTAAGAAGGTCAAGTTACCTTTTGAGTCCGTTGTACGGGCTAGTTATTCTTTTACTCTTGATAAAACTTGATCTATGCATTATGCCTAGCTTAAAGGCATAAAAGAAAGCGCTTTTGGGAGGCAGCCCACATGAATAATTTTTTTGCTTTTGTTGTGTCTTGATGTTGTTTACTGCTGTAGCATCATCATTGTATCTTTGTTTTTCATATTTGTGCCAAGTATAGCCTCTGATTGCTAGAAAGTTCAAAAGTTGTGAGGTGCTGTCCAGGAAACAGATTCTGTCCTTGGGTAGAAAAATTCGTATAAAATCACCAGATCATCTTTTTGGTCTGAATGTTTTCGACAACGTTCTCTATATAATTGCCTTTCGTGCGTCAGTTCTGAGTTTTTTTGATTTGAGTTGCAGAAGTATCCCGAACAGACCAATTACTGCCTGCTGTTCTGTTTTTCACAGATTCTGTCCTGTTTTGCCTTTCCCTCACTTTGCAAATCAAGAACTTGCTTTTTCTTTGCAAAAACCTTTTGGCAATATTGAGAAACAGTAGAACTTCAAGAATATCCTTATTTCCAGCAAGGTATAATTATTTTATTAAGGGTACTAACCTCGCTAATCAGATTATGATGAGTTATGTATGAAGGGAGTTTTCAAGTGTGCGAGGGAAGATGATAAAAAGATTCAGGAGTGTCAAGCGCTCAAGCTTGGGGATGCCCCCGTGCACCCCCAAGAAATATTCAAGGAGACTCAAGCGTCTAAGCTTGGGGATGCCCCCCGTGCATCCCCTTCTCCATCAACGTTATCAGTTCGTCTTTCGTTCCGCTATATTTTTATCACTTCATGTGTTATGTGCTATGCCTGGAGCGTCTTGCTTTTAGTTTTCTTTTTAGTTTTTCATAACGAGTCGGAACCCAGCATTCCTTTATGTGGGAGAGAAACACGCTCCACCTCTACCTAGAACATAACATAGAATTTTCATGTCTATCTATGTTGTGTGTGTTCTTTGTCTTTTAATAGCTACTATCATACTCTGCTCTTAGTATTCATGCTTATCTTTTCAAGAGCTTTTATTTAGTTGGTTGCTTGAACTCTATTTAATTACCATGCTCACCTTATTAAGAGAGTTTGCTTCCGTTGCATGGGTTAATGTGTCTATGATAAAGATGCTACTTTCATGATGGTGCTTAGTTGTTCAGGTTTTCTTTTGGTTAATCTCAAATAGCTGGGGGGTTCCCAATGTGTTATTGGAGTACCAACATGATTTGTTTGCTTATGATATGGTATGGTTTAGTAATATCTTCCTTCGAGAATTTATTTTGATTGACTTGGCGTATGCTCACGCATATTCAAGACTGTAAAGAAAGTCTGTCAAGCCTTGATGATCTTTTGTTTCTAAGTAGCGATATAACTACCATGCATGATTCAATATTGCTTTGTCGCTCTGCATGATTATGACCGTCATTGCTCTCTTAGTTGGTCGCTCCCAGTCTTTTGCTAAGCTCCACCTGCACTAAGCAAACTAACCATGCAATACATAGCTCATGGGAAAGTAGCCTAAAAACTATTGTGGTAAAGAATATGTTGCCTATGTATCTTATTTCTTATGAGTTGCTTGCTGAGCGGTAACCATGTTTCTGGGGACGCCATCAACTGTCACACTTTTGTTGAATATCATGTGAGTTGCTATGCATGTTCGTCTTGTCTGAAGTAAGGGTGATTTACCGTGGGTTGAATAACTATGCATAATGTTAGAGAAGAACATTGGGCAGCCAACTAAAGCCATGCATCATGGTGGAAGTTTTAGCTTGGACCTTAATCCTCAATCTCTCATGAGAATATGCTTATGCATTAAAGAGGAGTCCATCATCTATTTTCTATGTTGTCCCGGTATGGATGTCCTCAAGTTGAGATCTATCAAAAACAAGAAATCAAATGCGATCTATCTCCTTGGACCTTTGTACAGGTGGCATAGAGGTACCCCTTAGTGACACTTGGTTAAAACATATGCAATGCAATGATAACCCATGGGGATCCGAGCTAATTAGGACAAGGAGCGAGCACTATTGGTATTCGATGCATGAGGCTTGCAACTTATAGGATGTTTTATGCATGACACATATGAAGTACTACTACCGTTGACACAATTGCTTCCATGTTTCCAAAATAAAAAGCTCTAGCACTTCAAGCACCAACTACTGAGAGCATGATTGTCATTCTGAGTGTAATGTTCATTGTCCCAAAGTAGCATTGTCTTTTGCATGATTGTGATATCGTTTATTCTGAAATGATTGTATCTAGTCATCACTTAAACCTTGAAGGTGCCCTGCACTTATGTTTTGCATCACTAAAGGGGGCAAGCTAGATATCACTTTATCATATTTGACATCATGTTCATTGCAAATCTTTTTGATGTTTCAGTTTCATGTTGTAAAACTTTCAGTCATTTGTGATTTTCTCTTGAGACAACTTAATTACTTTAGAATCATTGTCTCAGTAAGCTTTTGTCATATGACTATGAGAAATTCCTATATGGTTAATAGCATGTCACCACAGAAATTATTCTTGTTATCATTTACCTACTCGAGGACGAGCAGGAATTAAGCTTGGGGATGTTGATACGTCCAAAACGTATCTATAATTTCTGCTTGCTCCATGCCACTTTTGGGTGATATTGCTATGATATTCATACACTTTTATACACTTTTGATCATATTTGGACTAACTTACTAATCCAGTGCACCCCAGTGCCAGTTTCTGTTTTCGGCTGTTTTTGTATTTCAGGTTTTCACGTTTCGAGAACTGCCCAGAAAAATCCAGAAAAATTATATAAAAAATCAGCGATCCGGAAACAACACGGCGTCCGAAGGGCAGCCTGGGGGGCCATAGGGGCTCCAGGCACCCTGTGGGCGCGCCACCCCTGGGCCGCGCCGGGGGGGCACCTGGGCCCCCCGAAGCCCGTCCGGTGCCCCCCTTTGGCATATATTTAGAGGGACCTCCGAAACCCTCAGAACAGGAACTCTTTTCGTGATCCCATCTTTGTTCCGCCGCCGCCGCCGTTTCCAAGATCGGGAGCACCAGGAGAACTCTTCCCGGCACCCTGCCGGAGGGGAGGATCATCACCGGGAGCTTCTCCACCACCATGGACGCCTCCCGGATGACTCGTGAGTAGTCTCCCTTGGACCATGAGTCCATGACCAGTAGCTATGTGATATTCTCCTCCCGTTCTTGTGCTTTACTAATTAGTCCTCGTGAGCTGCCCGACATGATCGAGGCACCTATGTAATCCTTATGCTGTTGCTATGTTGAGTTTGCTGGGATCCGATGGATTATGAGATTATGTTCAGATTGATCTTGAGTAATATATTTGATTCACCTCTTTTATATTTTAGTTCATAAGTAATTCTTGCATGTTCTCCGTTGTTACTTATTGCTTTGGCCGAGTAGTAGGTAGTGACTCCAAGAGGGAACGTTATGCTCGATTGTGAGTTCATGCCCCTCGATGACTAGCTTGAGTGACAGAAACATGAGTCTAGGGGATGTGCTATTGCCACAAGGGTGATAACATCGGTGCTTGTGCCCGCGGGTGCAAGGATTGTTTACTTTACGCAAAGTTCTTTTAATGCAGTTGTCTGTTGCATTGAGTTTACACTATGGGTGGGACTCGCAACTTATTACCAGCGAGATGTTCTGGATAGATATCTCAAGGTGGATGATTAGTAGTAGATATTGATGGATTTCGGTCTACTTACTTTGGCGTACCGCCCATGCTTTGAACCTCAACCTTTCTTGCAATGTAGTCAGCATTGGTTTGCGTTCGTGGTCCTGTCAATTGCCCAGCTGTAATTTGTTTACCTCACATAGTTGTTTTATCGTCTTTTGGGAGAGAGACATCACTAGTGAACATCATGAGACTCCGGTCCATATTACCATCATTGATCACATACACTATTTACTTTCCGCTATTTATTTACTATTGCAAAAACTATCTATCACTACTATCATTGCTTTTAATCCTTTGTGAACTACAAGGCCGGAGAGATTGACAACCTCTCTGTACTCGTTGGGAGCAAAGTTATTTGTATCTGTGTGCAGGTCCACGTTGGTTGCTACTAATCTGGCGCCGTAGCAACTGACACCTACTTGTTGAACCTAGGAGTCTCTGGGGATTCGATCCTTGGCATCTTTGCTAGGGGAAAACACTTCTACTTACTGCATCTTACACCTTCCACTTGGGGTAACCAACGAGGGGTTCGAGGCCCATCACCAAGCTTCTCGCGTAAGATACCCACACAGTGGGCCGACACCTTTGGTAGTCGGTGCCCAACCTATCAGTCTAGCCTGTCGATCACCGCCAGTGACCGACGCCTAAACAGTATCCCCCCGCAAGCATGCGAAGGAAGGCTCCGTCCTTTCCTATAAATAGGGCACGCTAGCCCCAAAACCAGCACAACACAGCCTCTACCTCAGACCGAGCTAAAATGCCAGGACCCATTGTACACAACGAAACCACAGCAACCAACCTTGGAGGTTTTGTGACCGTGCTCGCAAACCTCACCCGACGTGCCTTTGCGTTAGAGGAACCCCCAGAATATGTTGTGTACCAAGAATCCATGGGCGGTGAAAACCGTCAATTCTAGGCCACTGTGCACATCTACGGTAGGGGTCTGTCACCAGAACGTCCCTACAGGTTCACAGGAAGGACAACTTCCTTTGAGCCGCAAGCTATCCAAGTAGCTGCTGAGAAGCTATAGTTCAACTCCGGCACTTCTCGCCCAGAGTTAACTGTCGCTCATTCTACTACTACCCCAGTCGTAACGGGTATGGTAGGCCTCCCTGAGTTGCGAGCGGAGACCACGAGATAGATCCTGCATTGTTGCATCTGGTACGCTATGTTAGTGTGCTAGAGGAACTTTTCGATCAAATCACTCTTGATCTGATCGCAGCTCGTGGGGAACTGCTTCGCCGAGCCCCAGCAAGAGGAGGAGACGAGTCCGGCACCGACAACCCAGTCGTGTTGTTCGGACAACCAATCGAGTCCTTGAGGGCAGCCCCGGTCATCGACCAGAATGCCTTGGTGTCTCCAGAGGTGATGCGTCGCCTGTTTGGCGCACACTCCAACGGGATTGTGGCCAACAATCCCCGCGAGGGACATCATCACTGCCCCGACCCTGCAGCCCCTCAGCCACCTCCAACCAACAACGACAATGAAGCCCTTAGAGAAGCTTCGGCGTCCACAAGGCAAGGCCGCTTGGATATAAACGAGGTTGATTAAATCACCTAAGTAGTACCAAGCCTTATCTTGTCCACACCCCGTGGTGATGTAACCTGTATTCCCATATGTATATACAGTTTACTCTTGCGCCCTTATCTTTATAGCATCCGTGCACAGTTATGTCAGTGTACGAATGCATTTTTCCCAGTGTAACTTCCAAAGCACCTCACCGACAACCCCTTCAGTAAACACGTCATTTTGCGAGACGTGAGTACCTGTAGCATTGACCCCGACCCCGTAAAGCGAAACCGACGAAATAGATACCCCTCACTATGATCCTATAACCCAGTCCGGTTGCTATATAAAAGGCCACATCGTGACCTTGCCAAGCATCCCTCACCTGGTGCACTACTCTCACAGCCATTTCCTTCGCCATGCCGATCCCTAGTATTTATCTGAGAACCCCAGATGCCTTCCCAGGTAGTTTCGTGAAGATATTGTGGGATTTCACCTGCAGTACCATGAGTGCTACCCGTCCACCCCAGTATGAGCTGCTTAAATCGAGGATCACACCATCCACCTCGAAATATTGGGCAGTAGTACACATCCCTCCCGCAAACCCAAACCAAGACCCCACCAAAGTTTCCTTCATGGGGAAGTCCATGCCAACTCCTCAGATGGCCATAGAGGCTGCTGCTTATGAAGCGCTCGCTCGCCTTCGATTCGCGGTTCCCTATGCCAGCGAACGGGGGTATTATTACTTTCTGAGCCGTGCTGCGCCCAAAGAAGCAGCAGCTTTTCCTGGTGGGCGAATTGAGAGAGACCCAGTACTAGCCAACCTTACGCAGTATGTCATCGCATAGGAGCGTTTGACCCAGCGGATAATGGGCTATCTCCAGAGCCTCACCGATTTAAATCCTCGGATCGCCATCGGCTGACCATTGAGGCCCGGGTAGGAGAAGCACATTCATCGACTAGTCAACCCGCTCCCACCGATAGAAGAAGAGTGTCCCCCAGCACCAGAGACTTTTTCACAGGACCCTGTCCATTTGCCATTTATGTTTTAGATGTAACTGTTATGATTTGTTATCCCAGCATCTACTTATGAGTTGTAAGCGGTGTATCATATTAGATAATTAATTTCAACTTATGAAGTAGTTCCACTGCTTATAATTCTTTTTTTAATTAATTTTTTGCGCTAAGTGAAAACCTGGAGTGAGATATTAATTGTTTTCTTTCCTGAGTTATTACAACATATCTCTCTGCATAACGTGGATATCTTATTATCCCGCGAAACACCGCAACAGCAGAATTACAACTCCGGCCACTCCGCACAGTACACTAAGCTGCTAGTCCGCATACACCTGCTGCATCTAATTGACCATCTCTCTAGCGCACCACAGTCTCTTGAGGAGAAACTCGTGGGAGTTTATTCAAGCACTAGCTGCCTACCGCGCACTAACCACCATTAGCACCCGACACCCACGCCTAATCCTCGTGATCGCCGCCGCCACGAAGAGCTAGCACCCGAGCGGCAACATCACGACGATCGTCGAGGATCATCGCACACAAGAGCGGGGATACCCCCAGCAATGCCGCCAACCCCACGCACACTAGGACCATGCACCAGTCCGGCATCACCTCCGCCATTAGAGCCTCGACCCGAGCTCCTGCAAACACAAATGGAGGAGAGGGAAGAAGAAGAAGAAACGAGGCCAGGTGAGAGGAGGAAGAAGGAGCACCTCGGTCGTTTTATAGCTCGAGATCGGTGTACGGTGGGCGGAGTCCACCAGCGCCGCTCGTCGCTCGACCGCCGGTGTTCGGAGGCGAATCCGTGAGCAGTGCCGACAGCACGCTGGCTCGCGAGGTGAGTGCACGCTGCACCAGCAGCTAGCGCGCCGTGCACTACGGCAGTACGGCCTAGATGCCCTACAAGCTAGCCATCGCCAGTGGAGAAAGCACGGGAAAGCGCGCGGGAGAAAGGAAAAGAGAGAACCGGAGGTAGAAGAAGAGACTGACAGTGGGCCTAGGGCCCACCTGTCAGCCAGTGAGAGCACTGTGCTCTTGGGTGCAACCGGCGTATTTTAAAAATTTAGAAATTTTTTTATTTCTAAATTTACTATAGCCCGTAGTAGAAATATCTCGTTTTCCACGACCGTAGTTTTTTCCATGCAGCGCCAGTGTTTAACACTGCAGTTTACACCACTTTTTGCCCATGCACTGTAGTGGCATTTATTTGCATTAGCATAGCGGTTAACTTTGGTGATATCTTTTCGTGGCAGTAGAAGATTTTTTTTATATATAGCAACCCTTAACAAATCTCGAGGATGAGATTTTTCTTAAGGGGGGTAGTGTTGTAACACCCCAATTTTTTTTGCCCTTGTTTTGGTAATAAGAATTTGACCAGGAGTTTCAACTTTTCTTTTTCTAGGTTTTCTGTGATTGTCAGGACTTCCCTTCTGTTGCTATTGTGGAGTTTTTGCCCTAGTAAAAGATTGTGAGTTTGTTGCTTGGACTTAATTGCCCTAAGCCAAGAAGAACAATCTTTCTAGTTGTAGGATCATTTGCATTATTATTTTCTCCCTGAGCTTTATTTAATTTAAGTGATTTCCTTTTATTTAGGACCCTGTTTGCACTACAACTCTTTGATGGAATTGTCCAAAAATTCCACCAAAATTCAGGGATGTCAGGTGAAGTCCCTACATCACTTCCATGCAAAAAATCCTTGGGTATCCTTTGGAAAAGTTGAGCAAAACATCCTCTTTTGCTCTCTGGTCCAGGACGTCACTTTCTACTATAGCCCTATTCTAACTAGTTCCATTGGCCTTGAGCCTTTTCCAACTTATAGCCCATCTTGAAAAACCCTTAAGTCCAGAAGAGTGGACCCATTGGAAGGTTTTTGGTTCATGAAACAATGCCATTTACCTTCTGTCCAGAACTATAGTTTGGCAAATCTTGCACTAACAAGTTTTTGCTTTTGATAAACTAACCTCACCACCCTCTTACTCATCCAAGGAGACACTGATCTGGAGAATTTGGCCACCCCAAGAGTTGCCTAGATGCCATTGGCATTTTGTCAAACACCCTGAGTGCATGACGAGTTTTGACTTAGTTTTTGGTTTGTGTTATGAACTTGACCCCCTGACTAGACCAGCATGTCACATGGATTTGCCCTAGCCTATAACCCCACCCTGGTAACCCCCTTGTGGATTGGAGCCCCCTAGCATGCCTTGGCATATTGCCGAGCACGTAGCGTGCGAGCTCTGGGCGCGCCCAGAGCGCGCATTTTGCACGTGCGTGCGCTCGGGTCGCCGCGTTGCGCCCCGGCCCTTGCTCGCTTGCAGAGCCACACCCCAACCTCATCCACACACCAGAACCCTCCAAGCCGCCTCTGGAACTCCACAGCGCCATCGTCAGAGCGCATTTGGTGGCACGCCAGCGGTCACAGTGGATCTCTGCCATGGACGGCGCCGCCCAAGCCACGAGCGCGCGCCAGCTCGCCCCTGGTGCAGGACCCGCTCGTCTGCTAGCTTGTGCCGCCATCCTCAGCCCCGCCACGTCCCCTGCTGCTACAGAATGGCGGTCGCCGACGATCTTATCCCCGGCCGCCGCGGAACCGCCATTGCCCGCCTATATAAGAATCCCCCGAGCTCGTCAGGCCCTCAAGCAACCTCTCACACTCCCTCACTAATCCGCCCGTAGCAGTAAAAAGACCGGAGGGGTCATCTTCTTCTTCTCCGGCAACCACAGCCGTCGCCACTGTCTCGATCACTCCGGCGCCACCAGGGTCTCCCCGCCCATCCAGCGTCACCGCCGCCTTCCCCTCGACCTTGCGGAGCTGCCCGACCCCTCGAACGCGATCAGCATCGACCACAACACAAACCCCCAATCCTGCCCGAAGCTCCCTCCGCCGCGGAGCTCGTCGTCGGCGACTCCCTCCATCCCCGCCGGCTAGTCGACCACCGGGAGGACCGCCTAGGAGTGACGGATCCATTCCTGGCCTCGAATACCCTCGAGAAGCCTCCGTTCGCCGGCGACGATCACCGGAATCCCGCCCTGCTCGGGCAGGGGAAAAGGAGGGAGAGGCGACTGGTCAAACCTGACCAGTGCCCCCCTGGACCCGCTATCAGTGGCCCAGTCCCGCCTCCACGTGTTTTAAGTGAAGGCATAAACTCCCAAGTATGTTTCCTCGCATCGAATACGTATTCTGCCTCGAAATGTTTTCTTTTCTGTTTTTTTTAATCAGAGTTTGACTGAAACTTTGACTGGCTTTAACTTTTTAAATATAACTCCAAATGAATTGATTCTTTTTCTGTTGTTCCTCAAATTTCGTCTAGTTTATTTTCAAATTCATTTGAAAATTTTCCAGACAACTTTTTTGTGCTGTTTTGAATCTATGTATTGAATTCATGTTCTTTCTAATAGGATTTTGAAGAGGTAGAAAACTTCCAAAAGTTCTGGAATGCATTTCTCCTCCCCTCTACTTGAAGGCAAGCACTTTTGAACCCTGGTCTGATGCTTGTGAGTGTCGTTGATACGATTGCAACGTCACCTCAAAATGGACGCATTCACTTCTTTTATACGTAATGATATGATCATACCCATGGGTGCATGAGGTATACCCCTTGCTGTGGATAAGTATATGCACGACGGTGATCCCCCTCGTATGCCTTCCATGCCTAACGGAAGAAAACCGTGAAAGTTATTGTCTTGTGCAGACACGAGCTTGTCACTAGCTCCTCGTTGAGACGGTGGAGTCCGGTATGTCTTGGTGAGGCATGACGGGTGGTGATTCCGACTGTGGTTGTGGAATATATTGATTATACTAATCATACTAGTGATGCTTGAACCTCCTGAGTCGACCATAGATCGGGTCTTGTCCCAGTAACCCCCATACTTGTTTCGTGCTACCACGTGTCCCTGCTACCGGTAGGGTACGGTTCAGTAAATTGTCGACCCCTGTTCTATCACACACCGTACAGAGAGGCCACGGTGGAAGATACCGGCTGCATCCGGTAGGCAGGCCACCGGGTCCGGGGGCATGGGTGTTTGGGTTGGAGCCAAAGGGGGTATCTTCCCCAGTTTTGCGCGCATTATAAATCTTATGATCCCATGCTAGTCGAGGTAGTAGCCTCCCCACTTAGAGTTTGGCTTAACAGGTGTTGTGGGTGATTCCAGGCACCGGTAAGATAGGCTGGTGTGTGTGGTCAGGTGTGTCTTCAAATTAAAAGACCGTAAATGGAATTAGTCCAGAGGGACTAAAGGAATCCGTTATTCGTGGGTAAAGAGCACACCCTCTGCAGAGATTAAATCTATTCGAATAGTCGTGTCCCTGGGTTAGGACTACAGTTTGGGAAGAGTCAAGTGTCGGTCTTAGCTTCGGTCTTCGGAGGGGAAACTGCTAAAACAAGAACGTGGATCATGATTTATGGACTATGAAGACTGTTACTCTGGTTATTATTATTTTTGGACTAACCCTTTATTAATGAGTATCCCTGGGATGGTTCTACCTCCTGGATATTCACTGTCATCCATTATTTTCTTTATAAGCCCTTTATGTGATGTCGCTCAGACGTCTGACTGTGGCATTTTGATATTTACTTTTATTTATAAGCTCTTTATGTGATGTCGCTCAGACGTCCGACTATGGCATTTTGCTATTTACCTTTTCTTTATAAGCCCTTTATGTGGTGTCGCTCAGACGTCCGACTATGGCATATTCGTTTATTTATTTTATTATCACTCCCTGATTGCATGTGCATTTTTATACAGATGAACTGCTTGCATCAAGGACTGTCACATCATAATTAACATCGTGATCATCGAATATTCTAGAGCATGATTTTATTTCACCCATGTCCATAATGTTTGCGAGTACATTCAAAGTACTCACTGGCTTGTCCCTGGCTATCGTCTTGGCCAGATTTCTTGCTTGGAGAGGAATGATGAGACGACTACCCGGAACCCGTGCAACGGTGTTAGCAGCCTCGCGAAGATAGGAGTTAACCTGCTCAGCTGTTCCCGTGGGAAATGGAGTCCCACAGACGCATACGTGTCACAACCGCTTCCGCCATCAGCCACTAGAAACCTTGTGTGTACTTAAAGGCCAAGAATGGTCTTGTACTACATATTTTGTAATTTCGCTTGGGTTTTCTGTATCAAGTGGTGACTCATCAGCTAACAGTAATCCTGGGGCTGGTGAGCACAAGGGCCATTTCTGGGGAATTTAATACCCCGAAAACCGGTCCTGACAATGTCTTACCGAGTGGGCCCAGAGATACCTCTCCGTCATACGGAGTGACAAATCCCAGTCTCGGTTCGTGCCAACTCAACAGATACTTTCGGAGATACCCGTTGCGTACCTTTATAGCCACCCAGTTACGTTGTGACGTTTGGCACACCCAAAGTATTCCTACGGTATCCGGGAGTTGCACAACCTCATGGTCTAAGGAAGAGATACTTGACATTGGAAAAGCTTTAGCATTACGAACTACACGATCTTGTGCTAGGCTTAGGATTGGGTCTTGTCCATCACATCATTCTCCTAATGATGTGATCCCGTTATCAATGACATCCAATGTCCATGGTCAGGAAACCGTGACCATATGTTGATCAACGAGCTAGTAACTAGAGGCTTTACCAGGGACACGTTGTGGTCTATATATTCACACATGTATCACTGTTTCCGGATAATACAATTCAATCATGAATAACAGACAATTATGATGAACAAGGAAATATAATAATAACCATTTTATTATTGCCTCTAGGGCATATTTCCAACAGTCTCCCACTTGCACTAGAGTCAATAATCTAGTTACATTGTGATGAATCGAACACCCATAGAGTTCTGGTGTTGATCATGTTTTGCTCGTGGAAGAGGTTTAGTCAATGGATCTGCGACATTTAGGTCCGTATGCACTTTACAAATATCTATGTCTCCATCTTGAACATAATTTCAGATGGAGTTGAAACGGCGCTTGATGTTCTTGGTCTTCTTGTGAAACCTGGGCTCCTTGGCAATGGCAATAGCTCCAGTGTTGTCACAGAAGAGAGTCATCGGGCCCGACGCGCTTGGAATGACTCCTAGGTCGGTGATGAACTCCTTCATCCAGACTCCTTCCCGCGCTGCTTCGCAAGCAGCTATGTACTCTGCTTCACATGTAGAATGCGCCACGACGCTCTGCTTGCAACTACACTAGCTGACTGCCCCACCATTCAAAATATACACGTATCCGGTTTGTGATTTGGAGTCATCCAGATCTGTGTCGAAGCTAGCATCGACGTAACCCTTTACAACGAGCTCTTCGTCACCTCCATAAACGAGAAACATATCCTTAGTCCTTTTCAGGTACTTCAGGATGTTCTTGACCGCTGTCCAGTGTTCCATACCGGGATCACTTTGGTACCTCCCTACCAAACTGATGGCAAGGTTCACATCAGGTCTGGTACACAGCATGGCATACATAATAGAACCTATGGCTGAGGCATAGGGGATGACACTCATCTTTTCTCTATCTTCTGCCGTGGTCGGGGATTGAGCCGTGCTCAATCTCATACCTTGCAATACAGGCAAGAACCCTTTCTTGGACTGATCCATATTGAACTTCTTCAATATCTTATCAAGGTATGTGCTTTGTGAAAGAACAATGATGCGTCTTGATCTATCTCTATAGATCTTGATGCCTAATATGTAAGCAGCTTCTCCAAGGTCCTTCATTGAAAAAAATCTTATTCAACTAGGCCTTTATGCTTTCCAAGAATTTTACATCATTTCCCATCAGCAATTTATCATCCACATATAATATGAGAAATGCTACAGATCTCCCACTCACTTTCTTGTAAATACAGGCTTCTCCCCAAGTCTGTATAAACCCAAACGCTTTGATCACATCATTAAAGCGAATATTCCAACTCCGAGATGCTTGCACCAGCCCATAGATTGAGCGCTGGAGCTTGCATACCTTGTTAGCATTCTCAGGATCGACAAAACCTTCCGGCTGCATCATATACAACTCTTCCTTGAGGAAGCCATTAAGGAATGCCGTTTTGACGTCCATTTGCCATATCTCATAATCATAGTATGCGGCAATTGCTAACATGATTCGGACGGACTTTAGCATCGCTACGGGAGAAAAAGTCTCGTCGTAGTCAATCCCTTGAACTTATTGATAACCTTTAGCGACAAGCCGAGCCTTATAGATGGTCACATTACCATCCGCGTCAGTCTTCTTCTTAAATATCCATTTATTTTCTATGGCGTGCCGATCATCGGGCAAGTCCACCAATGTCCATACTTTGTTTTCATACATGGATCCTATCTCGGATTTCATGGCTTCAAGCCATTTGTTGGAATCCGTGCCCGCCATCGCTTCTTCATAGTTCGAAGGTTCACCGTTGTCTAACAACATGATTTCCATGACAGAGTTGCCGTACCACTCTGGTGCGGAACGTGTCCTTGTGGACCTTCGAAGTTCAGTAGTAACTTGATCTGAAGCTTCATGATCATCATCATTAACTTCCTCCCTAGTCGGTGCAGGCACCTCAGGAACAATTTCCTGCGCTGCGCTACTTTCCGGTTCGGAAGGGGTGACTGTCACCTCATCAAGTTCCACTTTCCTCCCACTCACTTCTTTCAAGAGAAACTCTTTCTCCAGAAAGGATCCATTCTTGGCAACGAAGACCTTGCCATTGGATCTGAGGTAGAAGGTGTACCCAATAGTTTCCTTTGGGTATCCTATGAAGACACATTTTTCTGATTTGGGTTCGAGCTTTTCAGGTTGAAGTTTCTTGACATAAGCATCGCAACCCCAAACTTTCAGAAATGACACCTTAGGTTTCTTGCCAAACCAAAGTTCATACGATGTCGTCTCAACGGATTTAGACGATGCCCTATTTAAAGTGAATGCGGCAGTCTCTAAAGCATATCCCCAAAAAGATAGCGGTAAGTCGGTAAGAGACATCATAGATCGCACCATGTCCAATAGAGTACGATTACGATGTTCGGACACACCATTACGCTGAGGTGTTCCAGGCGGTGTCAATTGTGAAACAATTCCACAGTTCCTTAGGTGCGTGCCAAATTCGTGACTTAAATATTCACCCCCACGATCCGATCGTAAGAACTTTATTTTTCTGTCACGTTGATTCTCAACCTCATTCTGAAATTCCTTGAACTTTTCAAAGGTTTCAGACTTGTGTTTCATTAAGTAGACATACCCATATCTACTCAAGTCATCTGCGAGGGTGAGAACATAACGATAGCCTCCGCGAGCTTCAACACTCATTGGACCGCACACATCGGTATGTATGATTTCCAATAAGTTGGTTGCTCGCTCCATCGTTCCGAAGAACGGAGTCTTGGTCATCTTGCCCAAGAGGCATGGTTCGCACGTATCAAATGATTCATAATCAAGAGATTCTAGAAGTCCATCTGCATGAAGCTTCTTCATACGTTTGACACCAATATGACCAAGGCGGCAATGCCACAAGTATGTGGGACTATCATTATCAACTTTACATCTTTTGGCATTCACACTATGAATATGTGTAACATCACGTTCGAGATTCATCAAGAATAAACCATTGACCAGCGGGGCATGGCCATAAAACATATCTCTCATATAAATAGAACAACCATTATTCTCGGATTTAAATGAGTAGCCATCTCACATTAAACGAGATCCAGATACAATGTTCATGCTCAAAGCTGGTACTAAATAACAATTATTAAGGTTTAAAACTAATCCCGAGGGTAGATGTAGAGGCAGCGTGCCGACGGCGATCACATCGACCTTGGAACCATTACCGACGCGCATCGTCACCTCGTCCTTCGCCAGTCTCCGCTTATTCCGCAGCTCCTGCTTTGAGTTACAAATGTGAGCAACTGCACCGGTATCAAATACCCAGGAGCTACTACGAGCGCTGGTAAGGTACACATCAAAAACATGTATATCATATATACCTTTGACGTTGCCGGCCTTCTTATCTTCTAAGTATTTGGGGCAGTTTCGCTTCCAGTGACCCGTTCCCTTGCAATAAAAGCACTCAGTCTCAGGCTTGGGTCCATTCTTTGGTTTCTTCTCGACAACTGGCTTACCGGGCGCGGCAACTCCTTTGCCGTCCTTCTTGAAGTTCTTCTTACCCTTGCCTTTCTTCAACTTAGTGGTTTTATTCACCATCAACACTTGATGCTCTTTCTTGATCTCCACCTCCTCTGATTTCAGCATTGAATACACTTCGGGAATGGACTTCTCCATCCCTTGCATATTGAAGTTTATCAGAAGCTCTTGTAGCTAGGTGGGAGCGACTAAAGGATTCTGTCAACGACGCTTCGTCTGGGAGATTCATTCCCAACTGAGACAAGCGATTGTGCAACCCAGACGATTTGAGTATGTGCTCGCTGACATAACTATTCTCCTCCATCTTACAACTGTAGAATGTGTCGGAGACGTCATATCTCTCGACTCGGGCATGAGCTTGGAAAACCATTTTCAGCTCTTGGAACATCTCATATGCTCTGTGGTGCTCAAAACGCTTTTGGAGCCCCGATTCTAGCTGTAAAGCATGCCGCACTGAACCAGGGAGTAATCATCACAACGCGACTGCCAAGCGTTCATAACGTCTTGGTTTGCCGGGGCGGGAGCGTCACCTAGCGGTGCTTCTAGGACATATGTTTTCTTGGCAGCTATGAGGATGATCCTCAGGTTACGGACCCAATCCGTATAGTTGCTACCATCGTCTTTCAGCTTGGATTTCTCTAGGAACGCGTTGAAGTTGAGGGTAACATGAGCGTGGGCCATTTGATCTACAGGACATATTGTAAATATTTTAGACTAAGTTCATGACAATTAAGTTCATCTAAACAAATTTAATGAACTCCCACTCAGATTGACATCTCTCTAGTCATCTGAGTGATACATGATCCCAATCGACTAGCCCGTGTCCGATCATCACGTGAGACGGACTAGTCATCAACGGTGAACATCTTCATGTTGATTGTATCTTCTATACGACTCATGTTCGACCTTTCGGTCTTCCGTGTTCCGAGGCCGTGTGTGTACATGCTAGGCTCGTCAAGTCAACCCTAAGTGTATTGCGTGTGTAAATCTGGCTTACACCCGTTGTATGCGAACGTTAGAGCCTATCACACCCGATCATCACGTGGTGCTTCGGAACAACGATCCTTAGCAACGGTGCACAGTTAGGGGGAACACAATTCTTGAAATTTTAGTGAGAGATCATCTTATTTACTACCGTCGTTCTAAGAAAATAAGATGTAATAAACATGATAAACATCACATGCAATCAAATATAGTGACATGATATGGCCAATATCATTTTGCTCCTTTGATCTTCATCTTCGGGGCACCATGATCATCTTTGTCACCGGCATGACACTATGATCTCCATCATTGTGTCTTCATGAAGTCGTCTTGCCAAATATTACTTCTACTACTATGGCTAACGTTTAGCAATAAAGTAAAGTAATTACATGGCGTTATTCAGTGACACGCAGGTCATACAAAAAATAAGACAACTCCTATGGCTCCTGCCGGTTGTCATACTCATCGACATGCAAGTCGTGATTCCTATTACAAGAACATGATCAATCTCATACATCACATATATCATTCATCACATCCTTTGGCCATATCACATCACGTAGCACATGCTACAAGAACAAGTTAGACGTCCTCTAATTGTTGTTGCAAGTTTTTACGTGGCTACTATAGGTTTCTAGCAAGAACGTTTCTTACCTACGCCAAAACCATAACATGATATGTCAATTTCTATTTACCCTTCATAAGGACCCTTTTCATCGAATCCGATCTGACTAAAGTGGGAGAGATAGACACCCTCTAGCCACCTTATGCAACTAGTGCATGTCAGTCGGTGGAACCTGTCTCACGTAAGCGTACGTGTAAGGTCGGTCCGGGCCGCTTCATCCCACGATGCCACCTAATCAAGATTGGACTAGTAGCGGCAAGAGAATTGAACAAATCTACGCCCACAACTGCTTTGTGTTCTACTCGTGCAAGATACTACGCAAAGACCTAGCTCAGATGCCACTGTTGGGGAACGTAGCAGAATTCAAAAAAATTATATGCTTCACCAAGATCAATCTAAGGAGTCATCTAGCAACGAGGGGAAAGGAGTGCATCTACATACCCTTGTAGATCGCGAGCGGAAGCGTTCAAGAGAACGTGGATGATGGAGTCGTACTCGTCGTGATCCAAATCACCGATGATCCCAGCGCCGAACGGACGACACCTTCGCATTCAACACACGTACGGTCCAGCGACGTCTCCTCCTTCTCGATCTAGCAATGGGGGGGGGAGAGGTTGATGGAGATCCAGCAGCACGACGGCGTGCTAGTGGATGCAACGGAAATTCTGCAGGGCTTCGCCAAGCACCGCGGGAGGAGGGAGAGGTATAACGGGGGGAGAGGGAGGCGCCAGGAGCAAGGGTGCAGCTGCCCTCCCTCCCCCACTATATATAGGGGCCAGGGGGCACCGACCCTAGGAGATGCAATCTCCTAGGGGGGGCGGCGGCTAGGGGGGAGGCTTGCCCCCCAAGGCATGTGGGGCGCCCCCCACCCCTAGGGTTTCTAACCCTAGGCGCAGGGGGAGGCCCAAGGGGGTGCGCCAGCCCACTATGGGCTGGTTCCCCTCCCCCTATGGCCCATGGGGCCATCCGGGATAGGTGGCCCCACCCGGTGGACCCCCGGGACCCTTCCGGTGGTCCCGGTACACTACCGGTGACCCTCGAAACTTTCCCGATGGCCGTAACTGGACTTCCTATATATAATTATTTACCTCCGAACCATTCCGGAACTCCTCGTGACGGTCGGGATCTCATCCGGGACTCCGAACAACATTCGGGTTACCGTGTGCATATATCTCTACAACCCTAGCGTCACCGAACCTTAAGTGTGTAGACCCTACGGGTTCGGGAGACACGTAGACATGACCGAGACGACTCTCCGGTCAATAACCAACAGCGGTATCTGGATACCCATGTAGGTTCCCACTTGTTCCTCGATGATCTCATCGGATGAACCACTATGTCAAGGATTCACTCAATCCCGTATGCAATTCCGTTTGTCTATCGGTACAGTACTTGCCCAAGATTCGATCGTCGGTATACCGATACCTTGTTCAATCTCATCGTGGCAAGTCTCTTTACTCATTCCATAATACATCATCTCGTGACCAACTCCTTAGTCACATTGAGCTCATTATGATGATGTCTTACTGAGTGGGCCCAGAGATACCTCTCCGTCATACGGAGTGACAAATCCCAGTCTCGGTTCGTGCCAACTCAACAGATACTTTCGGAGATACCCGTTGCGTACCTTTATAACCACCCAGTTACGATGTGACGTTTGGCACACCCAAAGTATTCCTACGGTATCCGGGAGTTTCACAACCTCATGGTCTAAGGAAAAGATACTTGACATTGGAAAAGCTTTAGCATTACGAACTACACGATCTTGTACTAGGCTTAGGATTGGGTCTTGTCCATCACATCATTATCCTAATGATGTGATCCCGTTATCAATGACATCCAATGTCCATGGTCAGGAAACCGTGACCATCTGTTGATCAACGAGCTAGTAACTAGAGGCTTTACCAGGGACACGTTGTGGTCTATGTATTCACACATGTATCACTGTTTCCGGATAATACAATTCAAGCATGAATAACAGACAATTATCATGAACAAGGAAATATAATAATAAACATTTTATTATTGCCTCTAGGGCATATTTCCAACAAAGATGCCATTCAAGTTCTTTCCATAAGCACGTATGACTATTTACGGTATGCATGCCTACATTACATTTATGATCTGGAGCTAGTGCCGTATCGCCCTAGGTTGTGACTGTTACATGATGAATATCATCCAACAGATTGCCGATCCAATGCCTACGAATTTCCTACATATTGATCTTGCTAAGTTACTATTGCTGATGTTAGTATTGCTATTGCTACAAAATCACTGCTATCATGGTTACTGTTACTTTTGCTGCTATCACTACTATCAAAACTATCATACTATTGTGCTACTGATCACTTTTCTGCAGATAATTAATCTCTAGGTGTGGCTGAATTGACAACTCAGTTGCTAATACTTGTAAATATTCTTTGGCTCCCCTTGTGTTGAATCTATAAATTTGGGTTGAATACTCTACCCTCGAGAACTGTTGCAATCCCCTATGCTTGTGGGTTATCAAGCATCACAAGAAGCTTGCAAGCAAAGTTACTAAGGAGTTAGTTACGGGAAGATGTTTTACAGAATGAGTAAAGAGACTTGCCAGTAATGAGATTGAACTAGGTATGAAAATACCTGAAGGAAATATGCCCTAGAGTCAATAATATAGTTGTTATTTGTATTTCCTTATATCATGATAAATGTCTTTTATTCATGCTAGAATTGTATTAACCGGAAACTTGATACATGTGTGGATACATAGACAAAACACAGTGTCCCTAGCCTCTACTAGACTAGCTCGTTAATCAAAGATGGTTGAGTTTCCTAACCATAGACATGCGTTGTCATTTGATTAACAGGATCACATCATTAGGAGAATGATGTGATGGACATGACCCATCCGTTAGCTTAGCGTATTGTTCATTCAGTTTTATTACTACTGCTTTATTCATGTCAACACTACAAAAAAATAGACATCCGCGACATTGTCGGCCGAACGAAAAAAAAATGTCATACTTATGACACTTCTATGATGATAATTCTAACAAAACCCGGTATCATCATAGATGTGGTGGGGTCCTACTCCTAGGACAAAAAATCATGACAAAAAATGGGCTTTTCATCCTGGGCGGGCCGGTACGCAGCTGCATGACATTCTTTGGGCCATCCATGACGGAAAAAACCGTGGTAGAAGCGAGGGTGAGGAAAATATCGGGGTGTTCCCGGTTACGATGGGTGGTCAGGGTCGAGCGATGCACGTTTCTCTTGTACACGCACGCACGTGGGTGCGAGGCGTTGGGCTCTAACTGAACCTGAGCGATTGCATTGCAGGCTACACGTTACTGAACCCGAGTGATCGATCGATGACTGTTAACTGAACCCGATCGAGCGATTCCTTCGTTACTGCTGCTAACTGAAGCCGATCGATGCTGCCTTTGGATTTACAGTGAACGTTGCTGGGGGGTTTGGATGAACAGTTCCCGGTGGGGGTGGATGAACATGGCCCCGTGGTGTTACCTCTGGATGAACAGGACTCCGATCGATCGAGTCGGTAGGGGCTGGATGAACAGGACCCCGTGGAGGGCTGGATGAACAGGACCACCCCGTCGAGGGCAGGATGAACAGTAGACGGTGGAGGGCTGGATGAACAGTAGCCCGTGGAGGGGTTGTTGAACAGGAGCACGTGGAGAGGGCTGGTTGAACAGTAGCCGATGGAGTAGCGCGCGGTGGAGGCTGGATGAACAGGAGCCCGTGGATGAACAGTCGCAGGTGGAGGCTGGAGGAGGTCGACGGTGGATGAACAGTAGCCCGTGGAGGCTGGAGGGGGTCGATGGTGGAGATGAACAGTATCTCGTGGAGTCTCGTTTTGCGGTACGCCACACCCCTCCCGATGAACAGGACCCCCGTTTCGACCGTAGCGCTCCAACACAAGTCTGTTTCCTCCGTTTTGCGGTACGCCACACCCCTCCCGATCAACAGGACCCGTGTTTCGACCGTAGGAGGTCCGTTTCCTTTGTTTTGCGGTACGCCAGACCCCTCCCGATGAACAGGATCCCATTTCGAACATGGCCGGTCGAACACAAGGCTGTTTCCTCCGTTCTGCAGTACGCCAGGCCTCGTTTCCATCGGCTGTTCCGTCCAAGCCCTCCCGATGAACATGACAACGCATTTCGTTCCGACCAAGCTGGTTGGTGCCCCATGAACACAACGACGACGTTGTTTCTCCATTCCGACCTAGCCATGTACACGAGCCCTGGCCGTACGTATGCGCGAGTAGGCGTTCGAGACCCTGCCCGTATGTACGTACGTGGCCGTCTTTTCTTTCTTGCACACTGGCCACTATACGTACGTGTACATGCTATGTGCGCGCCTCTACTACGACACGTGCGCGCCTCTACATCGACCAGTATGTACGTACACGTTCGCGACCAGAATGACAACGCTACGTACGCTTCAACCAGGTGGGTCCCGACTATCAGGCACTTCCTTGCGTGTGAAGATGTAGCTGGTGGGACCCAGCAGTCAGGGGGCAAATCGTTTTTTTTCTGGACGCACTTCCTTGCATGCGAAGATGTATCTGGTGGGTCCCAGCAGTAAGGGGAAAACATTTTTTTTGGTGAAATACGGTGGCCCATCCGGTGGGTCCCCGCTGTCAGGTGGAGGAATAATTATTTTGCGCGTAATAAGGAGGCACTTCCTTACTGCGGTCGTGGACCCAGCTGTCAGCCTCTCCACGTACAGTCCACGTCCGATGGAAGCCGTTCCTTGACCACGTTGACCACGCCGTGCCGAGAGCACTAGGGCGGTGGACGACGCGAAGCCGGGGAAGACGCGGAAGTGGATGCCCACGCGTAGAGGAGTACGTGGGTTCACTAGTTCGCTGCGGTGTGAGGATGCCGTCGCCGTAGAATAACAGGGGGTGTGGGTGAGTAGAGGGATGGCCTGGCCAGCGGTGGGAATAGTAGGAGGCGGTGAGGCCTCCACGACGGCACAGCCGCCACGGGAGGCAAGAGCATGCGGCACGGCCGGCGCTGCTTTGGGCGGCTGGAGCAACAAGACCAGAGGTTGAAGAAGCACTACGGCTGTTGGATGGACATCGCACGGTCACTGGAGCTAGAATCGTTCATATTGACTAAGTTGACAAAGCACCCCGTCCCCGTCAACTTAGTAGGCCCACAAGTCAGCTTCCCACCAAGGTGGGTCCCAACCAGCAGGGGGAGTATTCATTTTTTGTGCATAATAAGGAGGCACTTCTGGTGGGTCCGAGCTGACAGCGGGGGGAACATTTTTTTCGCAATACGGTGGCCCGTTCGGTGGGTCCCAGCAGTGAGGGGGCAAACGTTTTTTTCATGAAATACGATGGACCGTCCGGTGGGTCCCTGCTGTGAGGTGGACAAATCAGTATTTTCTGCGTAAGAAGGAGGCACTTCCTTGCTGCCGTCGTGGACCCAGCTGTCAGCCTCTCCACGTATAGTCCACGTCTAATGGAAGCCGTTCATTGACAACATTGACCACGCTGCGCCGAGAGCACCAGGGCGGTGGAAGACGGCGAGGCCTAGGAAGGGGACGACACGGAACCGGGGAAGACGCGGCAGTGTAAGCCCGCACGGAGAGGAGTACGAGGGTTCACTGGTTCGGCTGCGGTGTGAGCCTGCTGTCGCCGCGGAATAACAGGGGGTGTGGGTGAGTAGAGGGATGGCCTGGCCAGCGGTGGGAGTAGTAGGGGGCGGTGAGGCCTGCGCGGCAGCACAGCCGGCCATAGGAGGCAGGAGCAGGTGGCACGACCGACGCTGCTTTGGGCGGCTGGAGCAAGAAGACCAGAGGTTGAAGAAGCACGACAGTCGTTGGATGGACATCGTATGATCACTGGAGCTAGAATCGTTCATATTGACTAAGTTGACAAAGCATTCCATCCCCATCAACTTAATAGGCCCACAAGTCAGCCTCCCACCAAGGTGGGTCCCAACCAGCAGGGGGAGTATTCATTTTTTTGTGCGTAATAAGGAGGCACTTCTGGTGGGTCTGAGATGACAGCGGGGGGAACGTTTTTTCGTGCAATACAGTGACCCGTCCGGTGGGTCCCAGCAGTCACGGGGAAACGTTTTTTTTCACGAAATATGGTGGCCCGTCTGGTGGGTCCCTGTGAAGGAAATATGCCCTAGAGGCAATAATAAAGTTATTATTTATTTCCTTATATCATGATAAATGTTTATTATTCATGCTAGAATTGTATTAAACCGGAAACTTAATACATGTGTGAATACATAGACTAAACAGTATGTCCCTAGTATGCCTCTACTAGACTAGCTCATTGATCAAAAATGGTTATGTTTCCTAGCCATAGACATGAGTTGTCATTTGATCAGCGGGATCATATCATTAGGAGAATGATGTGATGGACAAGACCCATCCGTTAGCATAGCACTATGTGTTGGGGAACGTAGTATTTTAAAATTTTCCTACGATCACGCAAGATCTATCTACCAGATGCATAGCAACGAGAGGGGAGAGTGAGTCTATGTACCCTCGTAGACCGAAAGCGGAAGCGTTAGAACAACGCGGTTGATGTAGTCGTACGTCTTCACGGCCCGACCGATCAAGCACCGAAACTACGGCACCTCCGAGTTCTAGCACACGTTCAGCTCGATGACGTCCCTCGAACTCCGATCCAGCCGAGTGTCGAGGGAGAGTTCCGTCAGCACGACGGCGTGGTGACGATCTTGATGTTCTACCGTCGCAGGGCTTCGCCTAAGCACCACTACAATATTTATCGAGGAGAACTATGGTGGAGGGGGGCACCGCACACGGCTAAGAGATCAAGAGATCAATTGTTGTGTCTAGAGGTGCCCCCCTGCCCCCGTATATAAAGGAGGGAGGGAGAGGCCGGCCCTAGAAGGGGCGCGCCAAGTGTGGGGAGTCCTACTAGGACTCCCAAGTCCTAGTAGGATTCCCCTTTCCTTTCCGGAGTAGGAGAGAAGGAAAGAGGGGGAGAGGGAGAAGGAAAAGGGGGCTGCACCCCTTGTCCAATTCGGACTAGAAGGGGGCCACGCGCCTCCTTCCTTTTGGCCTCTCTCCTCTATTCCCGTAACTCCCCGGTACTCCGAAAATACCCGAATCACTCGGAACCTTTCCGATGTCCGAATATAGTCGTCCAATATATCGATTTTTACGTCTCGACCATTTCGAGACTCCTCGTCATGTCCCCGATCTCATCCGGGACTCCGAACTCCTTCGGTACATCAAAACTCATAAACTCATAATAAAACTGTCATTGAAACCTTAAGCGTGCGGACCCTACGGGTTCGAGAACTATGTAGACATGACTGAGACACGTCTCCGGTCAATAACCAATAGCGGAACCTGGATGCTCATATTGGCTCCCACATATTCTACGAAGATCTTTATCGGTCAAACCGCATAACAACATACGTTGTTCCCTTTGTCATCGGTATGTTACTAGCCCGAGATTCGATCGTCGGTATCTCAATACCTAGTTCAATCTCGTTACCGGCAAGTCTCTTTACTCGTTCCGTAATACATCATCCCGCAACTAACTCATTAGCTGCAATGCTTGCAAGGCTTATAGTGATGTGCATTACCGAGTGGGCCCAGAGATACCTCTCCGACAATCGGAGTGACAAATCCTAATCTCGAAATAGGCCAACCCAACAAGTACCTTCGGAGACACCTGTAGAGTACCTTTATAATCACCCAGTTACGTTGTGACGTTTGGTAGCACACAAAGTGTTCCTCCGGTATTCGGGAGTTGCATAATCTCATAGTCATAGGAACATGTATAAGTCATGAAGAAAGCAATAGCAATAAAACTAAACGATCAAGTTGCTAAGCTAACGGATGGGTCTTGTCCATCACATCATTCTCCTAATGATGTGACCCCGTTGATCAAATGACAACTCATGTCTATGGCTAGGAAACATAACCATCTTTGATCAATGAGCTAGTCTAGTAGAGGCATACTAGGGACACTCTGTTTTGTCTATGTATTCACACATGTACTAAGTTTCCAGTTAATACAATTCTAGCATGAATAATAAACATTTATCATGATATAAGGAAATAAATAATAACTTTATTATTGCCTCTAGGGTATATTTCCTTCAGTCTCCCACTTGCACTAGAGTCAATAATCTAGCTCACATCGCCATGTGATTTAATACCGATAGTTCACATCGTTATGTGAATAACACCCGTAGTTCACATCGCCATGTGACCAACACCCATAGGGTTTACTAGAGTCAATAATCTAGTTCATATCGCTATGTGATTAATACCCAAGAGTAATAAGGTGTGATTATGTTTTGCTTGTGAGAGAAGTTTAGTCAACGGGTCTGTCACATTCAGATCCGTATGTATTCCGCAAATTTCCATGTCTACAATGCTCTGCATAGAGCTACTCTAGCTAATTGCTCCCACTTTCAATACGCATCCAGATTGATACTTAGAGTCATCTGGATTTAGTGTCAAAGCTTGCATCGGCGTAACCCTTTACGACGAACTCTTTATCACCTCCATAATCGAGAAACATTTCCTTAGTCATCCAGTTACTAAGGATAATTTTGACCGCTGTACAGTGATCCACTCCTGGATTACTTTGGTACCTTCCTGCTAAACTTATAGCAAGGCACACATCAGGTCTGGTACACAGCATCGCATACATGATCGATCCTATGGCTGAGGCATAGGGAATGACTTTCATTTTCTCTCTATCTTCTGCAGTGGTCGGGTATTGAGTCTTACAAAACTTCATACCTTGTAATACAGGCAAGAACCCTTTCTTTGACTGATCCATTTTGAACTTTTTCAAAATCTTATCAAGGTATGTGCTTTGTGAAAGTCTAATTAAGCGTCTTGATCTATCTCTATAGATCTTGATGCCTAATATATAAGCAGCTTCACCGAGGTCTTTCATTGAAAAACTCTTATTCAAGTATCCTTTTATGCTTTCCAAAAAATTCTACATCATTTCCGATCGACAATATGTCATTCACATATACTTATCAGAAAGGTTGTAGTGCTCCCACTCACTTTCTTGTAAATACAGGCTTCACCGCAAGTCTGTATAAATCTATATGCTTTGATCAACTTATCAAAGCGTATATTCCAACTCCGAGATGCTTGCACCAGTCCATAGATGTATTGCTGGAGCTTGTACATTTTGTTAGCACCTTTAGGATTGACAAAACCTTCTGGTTGCATCATATACAATTCTTCTTTAATAAATCCATTAAAGAATGCAGTTTTGTTATCCATTTGCCAGATTTCATAAAAATGCGGCAATTGCTAACATGATTCGGACAAACTTAAGCATCGCTACGGGTGAGAAAGTCTCATCGTAGTCAACTCCTTGAACTTGTCGAAAACCTTTCGCAACAAGTCGAGCTTTGTAAACAGTAACATTACCGTCTGCGTCGGTCTTCCTCTTGAAGATCCATTTATTTTCGATGGCTTGCCGATCATCGGGCAAGTCAACCAAAGTCCACACTTTGTTCTCATACATGGATCCCATCTCAGATTTCATGGCCTTAAGCCAATTTGTGGAATCTGGGCTCATCATCGCTTCCTCATAGTTCGTAGGTTCATCATGGTCCAGTAACATGACTTCCAGAACCGGGTTGCCGTACCACTCTGATGCGGAACGAACTCTGGTTGATCTACGAAGTTCAGCAGAAACTTGATCTGAAGTTTCATGATCATCATCATTAGCTTCCTCACTAATTGGTGTAGGAATCACTTGGAACTAGTTTCTGTGATGTTCCACTTTCCAATTTGGGAGAAGGTACAATTACCTCATCAAGTTCTACTTTCCTCCCACTCACTTCTTTCGAGAGAAACTCCTTCTCTAGAAAGGATCCACTCTTAGCAACAAAGACCTTGCCTTCGGATCTGTGATAGAAGGTGTACCCAACAGTTTCTTTTGGGTATCCTATGAAGATTTACTTCTCCGATTTGGGTTCGAGCTTACCATGTTGAAACTTTTTCACATAAGCATCGTAGTCCCAAACTTAAAGAAACGACAACTTTGGTTTCTTGCCAAACCACAGTTCATAAGGTGTCGTATCAACGGATTTAGATGGTGCCCTATTTAACGTGAATGTAGCTGTCTCTAATGCATAACCCCAAAAGTGATAGTGGTAGATTGGTAAGAGACATCATAGATCGCACCATATCCAATGAAGTACGGTTACGACGTTCGGATACACCATTACGCTGTGGTGTTCCGGGTGGCGTGAGTTGTGAAACTATTCCACATTGTTTCAAATGAAGACCAAACTCGTAACTCAAATATTCTCCTCCACGATCAGATCGTAGAAACTTTATTTTCTTGTTACGATGATTCTCTACTTCACTCTGAAATTCTTTGAACTTTTCAAATGTTTCAGACTTGTGTTTCATTAAGTAGATATACCCATATCTGCTCAAATCATCAGTGAAGGTCAGAAAATAACGATATCCGCCGCGAGCTTCAACACTCATTGGTCCACATACATCAGTATGTATGATTTCCAACAAATCTGTTGCTCGCTCCATAGTTCCGGAGAACGGAGTTTTAGTCATCTTGCCCATGAGGCATGGTTCGCAAGCACCAAGTGATTCATAATCAAGTGATTCCAAAAGTCCATCACTATGGAGTTTCTTCATGCGTTTTACACCAATATGACCTAAACGGCAGTGCCACAAATAAGTTGCACTATCATTATTAACCTTGCATCTTTTGGCTTCAATATTATGAATATGTGTATCACACGATCGAGATCCAACAAACTATTTTCATTGGGTGTATGACCATAGAAGGTTTTATTCATGTAAACAGAACAACAATTATTCTCTAACTTACATGAATAACCGTATTACAATAAACATGATCAAATCATATTCATGCTCAACACAAACACCAAATAACACTTATTTAGATTCAACACTAATCCCGAAAGTATAGGGAGTGTGCGATGATGATCATATCAATCTTGGAACTGCTTCCAATACACATCGTCACTTCATCCTTTAACTAGTTTATGTTCATTATGCAACCCCCACTTCGAGTTACTACTCTTCAGCAACTGAACCAGTATCAAATACCGAGGGGTTGCTATGAACACTAGTAAAATACACATCAATAATCTGTATATCAAATATACCTTTGTTCACTTTGCCATCCTTCTTATCCGCCAAATATCTAGGGCAGTTCCACTTCTAGTGACCATTTCCTTTGCAGTGGAAGCACTTGTTTCAGGCTTGAGTTTAGCTTTGGGTTTCTTCACGGGAGTGACAACTTGCTTGTCATTCTTCTTGAAGTTCCCCTTCTATCCCTTTGCCCTTTACTTGAAACAAGTGGTCTGGTTAACCATCATCACTTGATGCTCTTTCTTGATTTCTACCTTCGCCGATTTCAGCATCATGAAGAGCTTGGGAATTACTTTCGTCATCCCTTGCATATTATAGTTCATCACGAAGTTCTACTAACTTGGTGATAGTGTCTAGAGAACTTTGTCAATTACTATCTTATCTGGAAGATTAACTCCCACTTGATTCAAGCAATTGTACAACCCAGACAATCTGAGCACATGTTCACTGGTTGAGCTATTCTCCTCCATATTGTAGGCAAAGTACTGTCAGAGGTCTTATACCTCTCGACACGGGCATGAGTATGAAATACTAATTTCAACTCTTGGAACATCTCATATGCTCCGTGGCGTTTCAAAACGTTTTTGAAGTCCCGGTTATAAGCCGTAAAGCATGGTGCACTAAACTATCAAGTAGCCATCATATCGAGCTTTTGTCAAAACGTTCATAACGTCTACATCTCCTCCTGCAATAGGTCTGTCACCTAGCGGTGCATCAAGGACATAATTCTTCTGTGCAGCAATGAGGATAATCCTCAGATCACGGAACAATTCCGCATCATTGCTACTAACATCTTTCAACTTGGTTTTCTCTAGGAACATATAAAAAAAAATAAACGTGGAGCAACATCGCGAGCTATTGATCTACAACATAGACATGCTAATACTACCAGGACTAAGTTCATGATAAATTCAAGTTCAATTTAATCATATTACTTAAGAACTCCCACTTAGATAGACATCCCTCTGGTCATCTAAATGATCACGTGATCCAAATCAACTAAACCATGTCCGATCATCACGTGAGATGGAGTAGTATCAATGGTGAACATCTTATGTTGATCATATCTACTATATGATTCACGCTCGACCTTTCGGTCTCCAGTGTTCCGAGGCCATATCTGCATATGCTAGGCTCGTCAAGTTTAACCCGAGTATTCTGCGTGTGCAAAACTGGCTTACACCCGTTGTATTTGAATGTAGAGCTTATCACACCCGATCATCACGTGGTGTCTCGGCACGACGAACTTTCGCAACGGTGCATACTCAGGGAGAACACTTATACCTTGAAATTTTGTAAGGGATCATCTTATAATGCTACCGTCGTTCTAAGCAAAATAAGAAGCATAATAAGATAAACATCACATGCAATCAAAATATGTGACATGATATGGCCATCATCATCTTGTGCTTTTGATCTCCATCTCCAAAGCACCGTCATGATCACCTTCGTCACCGGCGCGACACCTTGATCTCCATCGTAGCATCGTTGTCGTCTCGCCAACTATTGCTTCTACGACTATCGCTACCGCTTAGTGATAAAGTAAAGCAATTACATGGCGATTGCATTTCATACAATAAAGCGACAACCATATGGCTCCTGCCAGTTGCCGATAACTTTACAAAACATGATCATCTCATACAAAACCGTATAACTCATCATGTCTTGACCATATCACATCACAACATGCCCTGCAAAAACAAGTTAGACGTCCTCTACTTTGTTGTTGCAAGTTTTACGTGGCTGCTACGGGCTTTGCAAGAACCGTTCTTACCTACGCATACAAAACCACAACGATGTTTCATCAAGTATGTGCTGTTTTAACCTTCACAAGGACCGGGCGTAGCCACACTTGATTCAGCTAAAGTGAGAGAGACAGACACCCGCCAGTCACCTTTAAGCAACGAGTGCTCGTAACGGTGAAACCAGTCTCGCGTAAGCGTACGCGTAATGTCGGTCCGGGCCGCTTCATCTCACAATACCGCCGAAGCAAAGTATGACATGCTGGTAAGCAGTATGACTAGTATCGCCCACAACTCATTGTGTTCTACTCGTGCATATCATCTACGCATAGACCTGGCTCATGATGCCACTGTTGGGGAACGTAGTATTTTAAAATTTTCCTACGATCACGCAAGATCTATCTACCAGATGCATAACAACGAGAGGGGAGAGTGAGTCTACGTACCCTCGTAGACCGAAAGCGGAAGCGTTAGAACAACGCGGTTGATGTAGTCGTACGTCTTCACGGCCCGATCGATCAAGCACCGAAACTACGGCACCTTCGAGTTCTAGCACACGTTCAGCTCGATGACGTCCCTCGAACTCCGATCCAGCCGAGTGTCGAGGGAGAGTTCCGTCAGCACGACGACGTGGTGACGATCTCGATGTTCTACCGTCGCAGGGCTTCGCCTAAGCACCGCTATAATATTTATCGAGGAGAACTATGGTGGAGGGGGGCACCGCACACGGCTAAGAGATCAAGAGATCAATTGTTGTGTCTAGAGGTGCCCCCCTGCCCCCGTATATAAAGGAGGGAGGGAGAGGCCGGCCCTAGAAGGGGCGCGCCAAGTGTGGGGAGTCCTACTAGGACTCCCAAGTCCTAGTAGGATTCCCCTTTCCTTTCCGGAGTAGGAGAGAAGGAAAGAGGGGGAGAGGGAGAAGGAAAAGGGGGCTGCACCCCTTGTCCAATTCGGACCAGAAGGGGGCCACGCGCCTCCTTCCTTTTGGCCTCTCTCCTCTATTCCCGTAACTCCCCGGTACTCCGAAAATACCCGAATCACTCGGAACCTTTCCGATGTCCGAATATAGTCGTCCAATATATCGATTTTTACGTCTCGACCATTTCGAGACTCCTCGTCATGTCCCCGATCTCATCCGGGACTCCGAACTCCTTCGGTACATCAAAACTCATAAACTCATAATAAAACTGTCATTGAAACCTTAAGCGTGCGGACCCTACGGGTTCGAGAACTATGTAGACATGACTGAGACACGTCTCCGGTCAATAACCAATAGCGGAACCTGGATGCTCATATTGGCTCCCACATATTCTACGAAGATCTTTATCGGTCAAACCGCATAACAACATACGTTGTTCCCTTTGTCATCGGTATGTTACTAGCCCGAGATTCGATCGTCGGTATCTCAATACCTAGTTCAATCTCGTTACCGGCAAGTCTCTTTACTCGTTCCGTAATACATCATCCCGCAACTAACTCATTAGCTGCAATGCTTGCAAGGCTTATAGTGATGTGCATTACCGAGTGGGCCCAGAGATACCTCTCCGACAATCGGAGTGACAAATCCTAATCTCGAAATAGGCCAACCCAACAAGTACCTTCGGAGACACCTGTAGAGTACCTTTATAATCACCCAGTTACGTTGTGACGTTTGGTAGCACACAAAGTGTTCCTCCGGTATTCGGGAGTTGCATAATCTCATAGTCATAGGAACATGTATAAGTCATGAAGAAAGCAATAGCAATAAAACTAAACGATCAAGTTGCTAAGCTAACGGATGGGTCTTGTCCATCACATCATTCTCCTAATGATGTGACCCCGTTGATCAAATGACAACTCATGTCTATGGCTAGGAAACATAACCATCTTTGATCAATGAGCTAGTCTAGTAGAGGCATACTAGGGACACTCTGTTTTGTCTATGTATTCACACATGTACTAAGTTTCCAGTTAATACAATTCTAGCATGAATAATAAACATTTATCATGATATAAGGAAATAAATAATAACTTTATTATTGCCTCTAGGGCATATTTCCTTCACTATGATCGTTTAGTTTAACTGCTATTGCTTTCTTCATGACTTATACAGGTTCCTATGACTATGAGATTATGCAACTCCCGAATACCGTAGGAACACCTTGTGTGCTATCAAACGTCACAACATAACTGGGTGATCATAAAGATGCTCTACAGGTGTCTCCGAAAGTATTCGTGGTGTTGGCATAGATCAAGATTAGGATTTGTCACTCCGAGTGTCGGAGAGGTATCTCTGGGCCCTCTCGGTAACACACATCACAATAAGCCTTGCAAGCAAAAGACTAATGAGTTAGTCACGAGATGATGTGTTACGGAACGAGTAAAGAGACTTGCCGGCAACGAGATTGAACTAGGTATAAAGATACCGACGATCGAATCTCGGGCAAGTAACATACCGTTTGACAAAAGGAACAACGTATGTTGTTATGCGGTTCTGACCGATAAAAGATCTTCGTAGAATATGTAGGAGCCAATATGAACATCCAGGTTCCGCTATTGGTTATTGACCAGAGATGAGTCTCGGTCATGTCTACATAGTTCTCGAACCCGTAGGGTCCGCACGCTTAACGTTTGATGACGATCGATATTATGAGTTTTTGAGTATTGATGTACCGAAGGTAGTTCGGAGTCCCGGATGAGATCACGGACATGACGAGGAGTCTCGGAATGTCCGAGACATAAAGATTGATATATTGGAAGGCTATATTCGGACACCGGAAGTATACCGGAAAAGTTTCGGATTTATCGGGAATGCCGGAGGGGGTTACCGGAACCCCCTACGAGAGGGAATGGTCCATAGTGGGCCTAAAGGGTGAGAGAGAGGCAGCCCAATAGGGCTGGCCGGCGCCCCCACCTAGCAATCCTAGTTGGACTAGGATTGGGGGGGCGCCACCTCTCCTAATCCTTTCCCCCTTCTTCCTTCCGGTGAATCCTACTAGGAATAGGATTGCAATCCTATTCCTAGTAGGAGTCCCCTCCCTAGCCGCACCATAGGAGGTGGCCGGCCCCTCCTCCCTTGCTCCTTTATATACGGGGGCAGGGGGGCACCCAAAGACACACAAGTTGAATTGTTTAGCCGTGTGCGGTGCCCCCCTCCACAGAATCACACCTCGGTCGTACCGTCGCGGAGCTTAGGCGAAGCCCTGCGCCGGTGAATACATCATATCCGTCACCATGCCGTCGTGCTGACGAAACTCTCCTGTAAAGCTCAACTGGATCAAGAGCTCGTGGGACGTCATCAAGCTGAACGTGTGCTGAACGCGGAGGTGCCGTACGTTCGGTGCTTGATCGGTTGGATCGCGAAGAAGTTCGACAACATCAACCGCGTCACTTGACGCTTCCGCTCCCGGTCTACGAGGGTACGTAGACACACTCTCCCCTCTCGTTGCTATGCATCTGGTAGATAGATCTTGCGTGATCGTAGGAAAATTTTAAAATACTACGTTCCCCAACAGTGGTATCAGAGCCAGGTCTATGCGTAGATGATATGCACGAGTAGAACACAATGAGATTGTGGACGATACTAGTCATACTGCTTACCAGCATGTCATACTTTGCTTCGGCGGTATTGTGAGATGAAGCGGCCCGGACCGACATTACGCGTACGCTTACGCGAGACTGGTTTCACCGTTACGAGCACTCGTTGCTTAAAGGTGACTAGCGGGTGTCTGTCTCTCTCACTTTAGCTGAATCAAGTGTGGCTACGCCCGGTCCTTGTGAAGGTTAAAACAACACATACTTGACGAAACATCATTGTGGTTTTGTATGCGTAGGTAAGAACGGTTCTTGCTAAGCCCGTAGCAGCCACGTAAAACTTGCAACAAACAAAGTAGAGGACGTCTAACTTGTTTTTGCAGGGCATGTTGTGATGTGATATGGTCAAGACATGATGAGTTATACGGTTTTGTATGAGATGATCATGTTTTGTAAAGTTATCGGCAACTGGCAGGAGCCATATGGTTGTCGCTTTATTGTATGAAATGCAATCGCCATGTAATTGCTTTAGTTTATCACTAAGCGGTAGCGATAGTCGTAGAAGCAATAGTTGGCGAGACGACAATGATGCTACGATGGAGATCAAGGTGTCAAGCCGGTGACGAAGGTGATCATGACGGTGCTTTGGAGATGGAGATCAAAAGCACAAGATGATGATGGCCATATCATGTCACATATTTTGATTGCATGTGATGTTTATCTTATTATGCTTCTTATTTTGCTTAGAACGACGGTAGCATTATAAGATGATCCCTTACTAAATTTCAAGGTATAAGTGTTCTCCCTGAGTATGCACCGTTGCGAAAGTTCGTCGTGCCGAGACACCACGTGATGATCGGGTGTGATAAGCTCTACGTTCAAATACAACGGGTGTAATCCAGTTTTGCACACGCAGAATACTCGGGTTAAACTTGACGAGCCTAGCATATACAGATATGGCCTCGGAACACTGGAGACCGAAAGGTCGAGCGTGAATCATATAGTAGATATGATCAACATAAGATGTTCACCATTGAAAACTACTCCATCTCACGTGATGATCGGACATGGTTTAGTTGATTTGGATCACGTGATCATTTAGATAACCAGAGGGATGTCTATCTAAGTGGGAGTTCTTAAGTAATATGATTAATTGAACTTTAATTTATCATGAACTTAGTCCTGGTAGTATTAGCATATCTATGTTGTAGATCAATAGCTCGCGATGTTGCTCCCCGTTTATTTTTCATATGTTCCTAGAGAAAACCAAGTTGAAAGATGTTAGTAGCAATGATGCGGAATTGTTCCGTGATCTGAGGATTATCCTCATTGATGCACAGAAGAATTATGTCCTTGACGCATTGCTAGGTGACAGACCTATTGCAGGAGCAGATGCAGACGTTATGAACGTTTTGACAAAAAGCTCGATATGATGACTACTTGATAGTTTAGTGCACCATACTTTACGGCTTAGAATCGGGACTTCAAAAACGTTTTGAACGCCACGGAGCATATAAGATGTTCAAAGAGTTGAAATTAGTATTTCATACTCATGCCCGTGTCGAGAGGTATAAGACCTCTGACAGTACTTTGCCTACAAGATGGAGGAGAATAGCTCAACCAGTGAGCATGTGCTCAGATTGTCTGGGTACTACAATTACTTTAATCAAGTGGGAGTTAATCTTCCGGATAAGATAGTAATTGACAAAGTTCTCTAGATACTATCACCAAGTTAGTAGAACTTCGTGATGAACTATAATATGCAAGGGATAACGAAAGTAATTCCCGAGCTCTTCACGATGCTGAAATCGTCGAAGGTAGAAATCATGAAAAAGCATCAAGTTTTGATGGTTAACAAGACCACTTGTTTCAAGTAAAGGGCAAAGGGATAGAAGGGGAACTTCAAGAAGAATGACAAGCAAGTTGTCACTCCCGTGAAGAAACCCAAAACTAAACTCAAGCCTGAAACAAGTGCTTTTACTGCAAAAGAAATGGTCACTAAAAGTGGAACTGCCCTAGATACTTGGCGGATAAGAAGGATGGCAAAGTGAACAAAGGTATATTTGATATACAGATTATTGATGTGTATTTTACTAGTGTTCATAGCAACCCCTCAGTATTTGATACTGGTTCAGTTGCTAAAGAGTAGTAACTCAAAATCAGAGTTGCATAATGAACAGAAACTAGTTAAAGGTGAAGTGACGATGTGTGTTGGAAGTAATTCCAAGATTTATATGATTATCATCGCACACTCCCTATACTTTCGGGATTAGTGTTGAACCTAAATAAATGTTATTTGGTGTTTGTATTGAGCATGAATATGATTTGATCATGTTTATTGCAATACGGTTATTCATGTAAGTTAAAGAATAATTGTTGTTCTGTTTACATGAATAAAACCTTCTATGGTCATACACCCAATGAAAATAGCTTGTTGGATCTCGATCGTGTGATACACATATTCATAATATTGAAGCCAAAAGATGCAAGGTTAATAATGATAGTGCAACTTATTTGTGGCACTGCCGTTTAAGTCATATTGGTGTAAAACGCATGAAGAAACTCCATAATGATGGACTTTTGGAATCACTTGATTATGAATTACTTGGTGCTTGCGAACCATGCCTCATGGGCAAGATGACTAAAACTCCGTTCTCCGGAACTATGGAGCGAGCAACAGATTTGTTGGAAATCATACATACTGATGTATGTGGACCAATGAGTGTTGAAGCTCGCGGCGGGTATCGTTATTTTCTGACCTTCACTGATGATTTGAGCAGATATAGGTATATCTACTTAATAAAACACAAATCTGAAACATTTGAAAAGTTCAAAGAATTTCAGAGTGAAGTAGAGAATCATCGTAACAAGAAAATAAAGTTTCTACGATCTGATCGTGGAGGAGAATATTTGAGTTACGAGTTTGGTCTTCATTTGAAACAATGTGGAATAGTTTCACAGCTCACGCCACCCGGAACACCACAGCATAATGGTGTGTCCGAACGTCGTAACCGTACTTTATTGGATATGGTGCGATCTATGATGTCTCTTACCGATTTACCACTATCGTTTTGGGTCATGCATTAGAGACAACTACATTCACATTAAATAAACGCCTCATCTGAAACCGTTGAGACAACGCCTTAAGAACTGTGGTTTGGCAAGAAACCAAAGTTGTTGTTTCTTTAAAGTTTGGGACTGCGATGCTTATGTGAAAAAGTTTTCACATGATAAGCTCGAACCCAAACCGGAGAAGTAAATCTTCATAGGATACCCAAAAGAGACTGTTGGGTACACCTTCTATCACAGATCCGAAAGGCAAAATATTCGTTGCTGAGAACGGATCCTTTCTAGAAAAAGAGTTTCTCTCGAAAGAAGTGAGTGGGAGGAAAGTAGAACTTGATGAGGTAATTGTACCTTCTCCCATATTGGAAAGTAGTACATCACAGGAAATTGTTCGAGTGATTCCTACACCAATTAGTGAGGAAGTTGATGATAATGATCATGAAACTTCGGATCAAGTTTCTACTGAACGTCGTAGATCAACCAGAGTACGTTCCGCACCAGAGTGGTACGGCAACCCAGTTCTGGAAATCATGTTACTAGACCATGATGAACCTACGAACTATGAGGAAGCGATGATGAGCCCAGATTCCGCAAAATGGCTTGAAGCCATGAAATCTGAGATGGGATCCATGTATGAGAACAAAGTATGGACTTTGGTTGACTTGCCCGATGATCGGCAGGCCATCGAAAATAAATGGATCTTCAAGAGGAAGACCGACGCAGACGGTAATATTACTGTTTACAAAGCTCAACTTGTTGCGAAAGGTTTTCAACAAGTTCAAGGAGTTGACTACGATGAGACTTTCTCACCTGTAGCGATGCTTAAGTCTGTCCGAATCATGTTAGCAATTGCCGCATTTTATGATTATGAAATCTGGCAAATGGATGTCAAAACTACATTCCTGAATGGATATCTCAAAGAAGAGTTGTATATGATACAACCAGAAGGTTTTGTCGATCCAAAAGGTGCTAACAAATTATGCAAGCTCCAGCGATCCATCTACGGACTGGTGCAAGCATCTCGGAGTTGGAATATACGCTTTGATGAGGTGATCAAAGCATACGGTTTTATACAGACTTTTGGAGAAGCCTGTATTTACAAGAAGTGAGTGGGAGCACTACAACCTTTCTGATAAGTATATGTGAATGACATATTGTCGATCGGAAATGATGTAGAATTTCCTGGAAAGCATAAAAGGATATTTGAATAAAAATTTTTCAATAAAAGACCTCGGTGAAGCTACTTACATATTGAGCATCAAAATCTATATAGATAGATCAAAACGCTTGATAAGACTTTCGATGAGTACATACCTTGATAAGATTTTGAAGAATTTCAAAATGGATCAGTCAAAGAAAAGGTTCTTGCCTGTACTACAAGGTATGAAGTTGAGTAAGACTCAATGCCCGACCACTGCAGAAAAATATAGAGAGAATGAAAGTCATTCCCTATGCCTCAGCCATAGGTTCTATAAAGTATGCCATGCTGTGTACCAAACATGTTGTGTAAGTTTGTCAAGAGGGTACAATAGTGATCCAGGAGTAGATCACTGTACAGCGGTCAAAATTATCCTTAGTAATTGGATGACTAAGGAAATATTTCTCGATTATGGAGGTGATAAAGAGTTCGTCGTAAAGGGTTACGCCGATGCAAGCTTTGACACTAAATCCAGATAACTCTAAGTATCAATCTGGATGCATATTGAAAGTGGGAGCAATTAGCTAGAGTAGCTCCATGCAGAGCATTGTAGACATAGAAATTTGCGAAATACATAGGGATCTGTATATGACAGACCCATTGACTAAACTTCTCTCACAAGCAAAACATGATCACACCTCATTACTCTTGGGTATTAATCACATAGCAATGTGAACTAGATTATTGACTCTAGTAAACCCTTTGGGTGTTGGTCACATGGTGATGTGAACTATGGGTGTTATCCACATAACGATGTGAACTATCGGTATTAAATCACATGGTGATGTGAGCTAGATTATTGACTCTAGTGCAAGTGGGAGACTGAAGGAAATATGCCCTAGAGGAAATAATAAAGTTATTATTTATTTCCTTATATCATGATAAATGTTTATTATTCATGCTAGAATTGTATTAAACCGGAAACTTAATACATGTGTGAATACATAGACAAAACAGTATGTCCCTAGTATGCCTCTACTAGACTAGCTCATTGATCAAAGATGGTTATGTTTCCTAGACATAGACATGAGTTGTCATTTCATCAACGGGATCATATCATTAGGAGAATGATGTGATGGACAAGACCCATCCGTTAGCATAGCACTATGATCGTTTAGTTTAACTGCTATTGCTTTCTTCATGACTTATACATGTTCCTATGACTATGAGATTATGCAACTCCCGAATACCGTAGGAACACCTTGTGTGCTATCAAACGTCACAACGTAACTGGGTGATCATAAAGATGCTCTACAGGTGTCTCCGAAAGTATTCGTGGTGTTGGCATAGATCAAGATTAGGATTTGTCACTCCGAGTGTCGGAGAGGTATCTCTGGGCCCTCTCGGTAACACACATCACAATAAGCCTTGCAAGCAAAAGACTAATGAGTTAGTCACGAGATGATGTGTTACGGAACGAGTAAAGAGACTTGCCGGCAACGAGATTGAACTAGGTATAAAGATACCGACGATCGAATCTCGGGCAAGTAACATATCGTTTGACAAAAGGAACAACGTATGTTGTTATGCGGTTCTGACCGATAAAAGATCTTCGTAGAATATGTAGGAGCCAATATGAACATCCAGGTTCCGCTATTGGTTATTGACCAGAGATGAGTCTCGGTCATGTCTACATAGTTCTCGAACCCGTAGGGTCCGCACGCTTAACGTTTGATGACGATCGGTATTATGAGTTTTTGAGTATTGATGTACCGAAGGTAGTTCGGAGTCCCGGATGAGATCACGGACATGACGAGGAGTCTCGGAATGCCCGAGACATAAAGATTGATATATTGGACGGCTATATTCGGACACCGGAAGTATACCGGAAAAGTTTCGGATTTATCGGGAATGCCGGAGGGGGTTACCGGAACCCCCTACGAGAGGGGATGGTCCATAGTGGGCCTAAAGGGTGAGAGAGAGACAGCCCATAGGGCTGGCCGGCGCCCCCACCTAGGAATCCTAGTTGGACTAGGATTGGGGGGGCGCCACCTCTCCTATTCCTTTCCCCCTTCTTCCTTTCGGTGAATCCTACTAGGAATAGGATTGCAATCCTATTCCTAGTAGGACTCCCTCCCTAGCCGCACCAGGAGAGGTTGGCCGGCCTCCCTCCCCTGCTCCTTTATATACGGGGGCAGGGGGGCACCCAAAGACACACAAGTTGAATTGTTTTAGCCGTGTGCGGTGCCCCCCTCCACAGAATCACACCTCGGTCGTACCGTCGCGGAGCTTAGGCGAAGCCCTGCGCCGGTGAACACATCATATCTGTCACCACGCCGTCGTGCTGACGAAACTCTCCCGTGAAGCTCAACTGGATCAAGAGCTCGTGGGACGTCATCAAGCTGAACGTGTGCTGAACGCGGAGGTGCCGTACGTTCGGTGCTTGATCGGTTGGATCGCGAAGAAGTTCGACAACATCAACCGCGTCACTTGACGCTTCCGCTCCCGGTCTACGAGGGTACGTAGACACACTCTCCCCTCTCGTTGCTATGCATCTGGTAGATAGATCTTGCGTGATCGTAGGAAAATTTTAAAATACTACGTTCCCCAACACGACCACTGCAGAAGATAGAGAGAAAATGAAAGTCATTCCCTATGCCTCAGCCATAGGATCTATCATGTATGCAATGCTGTGTACCAGACCTGATGTGTGCCTTGCTATAAGTCTAGCAGGGAGGTACCAAAGTAATCCAGGAGTGGATCACTGGACATCGGTCAAAAACATCCTAAAGTATCTGAAAAGAACAAAGGATATGTTTCTCGTATATGGAGGTGACAAAGAGCTCGTCGTAAACGGTTACGTCGATTCTAGCTTTGACACTGATCCGGATGACTCAAAGTCACAAACCGGATATGTATTTTTATTGAACGGTGGAGCTGTCAGTTGGTGCAGTTCCAAGCAGAGCGTCGTGGCGGGATCTACGTGTGAAGCGGAATACATAGCTGCTTCGGAAGCAGCAAATGAAGGAGTCTGGATGAAGGAGTTCATATCCGATCTAGGTGTAGTACCTAGTGCATCGGGTCCAATGAAAATCTTTTGTGACAACACTGGAGCCATAGCCTTGGCGAAGGAATCCAGGTTTCACAAGAGAACAAAGCACATCAAAAGACGCTTCAATTCCATCCGCGATCTAGTCAAGGAGGGAGACATAGAAATTTGCAAAATACATACGGATCTGAATGTTGCAGACCCGTTGACTAAGCCTCTTCCACGGGCAAAACATGATCAACACCAAGACTCCATGGGTGTGAGGATCATCACTTTGTAATCTAGATTATTGACTCTAGTTCAAGTGGGAGACTGAAGGAAATATGCCCTAGAGGCAATAATAAAGATGTTATTTGTATTTCCTTATATCATGATAAATGTCTTTTATTCATGCTAGAATTGTATTAACCGGAAACTTAGTACATGTGTGGATACATAGACAAAAACAGTATGTCCCTAGTATGCCTCTACTAGACTAGCTCATTGATCAAAGATGGTTATGTTTCCTAGCCATAGACATGAGTTGTCATTTGATCAACGGGATCACATCATTAGGAGAATGATGTGATGGACAAGACCCATCCGTTAGCATAGCACTATGATCGTTTAGTTTTTCTGCTATTGCTTTCTTCATGACTTATACATGTTCCTATGACTATGAGATTATGCAACTCCCGAATACCGTAGGAACACCTTGTGTGCTATCAAACGTCACAACGTAACTGGGTGATCATAAAGATGCTCTACAGGTGCCTCCGAAAGTATTCGTGGTGTTGGCATAGATCAAGATTAGGATTTGTCACTCCGAGTGTCGGAGAGGTATCTCTGGGCCCTCTCGGTAACACACATCACAATAAGCCTTGCAAGCAAAAGACTAATGAGTTAGTCACGAGATGATGTGTTACGGAACGAGTAAAGAGACTTGCCGGTAACGAGATTGAACTAGGTATAGAAATACCGACGATCGAATCTCGGGCAAGTAACATACCGTTTGACAAAAGGAACAACGTATGTTGTTATGCGGTTCTGACCGATAAAAGATCTTCGTAGAATATGTAGGAGCCAATATGAACATCCAGGTTCCGCTATTGGTTATTGACCAGAGATGAGTCTCGGTCATGTCTACATAGTTCTCGAACCCGTAGGGTCCGCACGCTTAACGTTTGATGACGATCGGTATTATGAGTTTTTGAGTATTGATGTACCGAAGGTAGTTCGGAGTCCCGGATGAGATCACGGACATGACGAGGAGTCTCGGAATGTCCGAGACATAAAGTTTGATATATTGGACGGCTATATTCGGACACCGGAAGTATACCGGAAAAGTTTCGGATTTATCGGGAATGCCGGAGGGGGTTACCGGAACCCCCTACGAGAGGGAATAGTCCATAGTGGGCCTAAAGGGTGAGAGAGAGGCAGCCCAATAGGGCTGGCCGGCGCCCCCACCTAGCAATCCTAGTTGGACTAGGATTGGGGGGGCGCCACCTCTCCTAATCCTTTCCCCCTTCTTCCTTCCGGTGAATCCTACTAGGAATAGGATTGCAATCCTATTCCTAGTAGGAGTCCCCTCCCTAGCCGCACCATAGGAGGTGGCCGGCCCCTCCTCCCTTGCTCCTTTATATACGGGGGCAGGGGGGCACCCAAAGACACACAAGTTGAATTGTTTAGCCGTGTGCGGTGCCCCCCTCCACAGAATCACACCTCGGTCGTACCGTCGCGGAGCTTAGGCGAAGCCCTGCGCCGGTGAATACATCATATCTGTCACCACGCCGTCATGCTGACGAAACTCTCCCGTAAAGCTCAACTGGATCAAGAGCTCGTGGGACGTCATCAAGCTGAACGTGTGCTGAACGCGGAGGTGCCGTACGTTCGGTGCTTGATCGGTTGGATCGCGAAGAAGTTCGACAACATCAACCGCGTCACTTGACGCTTCCGCTCCCGGTCTACGAGGGTACGTAGACACACTCTCCCCTCTCGTTGCTATGCATCTGGTAGATAGATCTTGCGTGATCGTAGGAAAATTTTAAAATACTACGTTCCCCAACACCCTGCTGTCAGGTGGAGGAATCATTATTTTCCGTGTAATAAGGATGCACTTCCTTGCTGCCGTCGTGGACACAACTGTCAGCCTCTCCACGTACAGTCCACGTCCGATGGAAGCTGTTCCTTGACCATGTTGACCACGCCGCGCCGAGAGCACCGGGGCGGTGGATGACGGCGAGGCCTAGGAAGGGGATGATGCGGAGCCGAGGAAGACGCGGTAGTGGAAGCCCGCACGAAGAGGAGTACGAGGGTTCACTGGTTTGGCTGCAGTGTGAGGCTGCCGTCGCTGCGGAATAACAGGGGGTGTGGGTGAGTAGAGGGATGGCCTGGCCAGCGTTTGGAGTAGTAGGGCACGGTGAGGCCTGCACGGCAGCACAGCCGACCACAGGAGGCAGAAGTAGGCGGCACGACCGGCGCTGCTTTGGGCCGCTGGAGCAAGAAGACGAGAGATTGAAGAAGCACGACGTCCGTTGGATGGACATCGTATGGTCACTGTAGCTAGAATCGTTTATATTGACTAAGTTGACAAAGCCCTTGGTACGCGTCAACTTAGTAGGCCCACAGGTCAGCTTCCGAAACGGTGCGCCCCAGATGTCAGGGGGAGGAATCATTTTTTGGGCAGGTGAAGCTAGAATATCCGAGATTGAAGAAGAAGCATGGCATCCGTTGGATGGACATCCAACGGCCACTGTTGCTAGAACCGTGTTTTGACTATAAGTTGACAAAGCCTTGCATACGCGTCAACTCTCTTTTTTTAGGGGACACGTCAACTTAGTAAGGCCACAAGTGTGTGGCAGAGAACTTATAGCCCATTTGAGATTTGTAAGAATGTGCAGCCAATATTTGAATTGTAATGGAATTTACTACAGTCCATTTACAGTTTGTTTAAAGTACAACCCATTTCAACCAACCATTCAAAACATAATTCAATAAAATTTCCCACATTTTGATGGGATCCGAAATATTTTTATCCCGAAATTTCTAGTCAGATTAAATACAATTTCTATATATATTTATATTACGTAAAAATCCAACGAAACATTGCGCTCGCAACAATTAATGAAATTAAAATTTTCAATATCCAACAATAATATTTTATAAAGTAATTACGTGTTTTGTGCATTTTTTATAGTTACTGCCCAGTTTTTATAATTACATCCCATTTATATTTCGTAAATCCCATTTTCTTGTTAAGCCTAATGCATCCCTCCTAGGAAAGATTTGCAGCCCAGCGAGGCGGAGAATAACAACTTGACCTTGCCTGGGTATTCCTAAAAAAAGTATAGCTGGGCTAGCCATTTTCAGCTTGAAAAAAAATCTGGGCTGGATATCTGGCCTGGGCTAGACGGGCCACAGCCCGCCCAGTTAATAGCTGCAGTGATGTTTTCGTTGTTGTTCAGAGGAGAAAAATTAATATCTGGGCCAAACATCGCTCAAGAAAAACTCTGCAGTGCTCACACCTCAAAAACACAAATACTGCTCGAGCTGCTTGGTCCCAGCTATCGGCCGCTTCTTGTGCTCGTTTATTGACTACATAGGTTGACAATGGTGTGGGACCGTGATGTCAGGAAACCAGGAGGAAGCAAAAAAAAATAGTTTTATATACCAATAAGGAGGCACTTGCGTACGTGCGGCTATGGCCCTGGTGGGTTCCCACTGTCATCGTCTCCAAGTAAAGTCATCTCCTCATCCTCATGTCTGTTGACCATGTTGACAACGCAAGATGGCGGTGCCACGACGAGCGCAACAACTCGAAGGACGACGGAGAGCGCCTCGCGGGCCCTACGGATGGTCTGATTCAGCGCCCGATGCTCATTCGGGAAGCCAGGATCATAGGGCCACATGTCCGCGATGGCATTGTCGTTCGCTTGTTCATCAGTGCTCGTTGAGGAGACGGAAGTTGCAGCACAGGTCCTCCTGCGCTGGTAGCTCTTCCGCCATTAGGGCGTCGAAGTGCGGCCGCACCTGCTCTATGGTGAACACGGCATGAACCAACTTGGACAATGGCGCCGGCTCCTGGTCGGAAGCTATGTCCATCGTTTGATTGTCGTCGCTCAGCTCGGCGAGGTAGCTAGCGAGCCAGCATGTCCGGCTGCTGGACCGACCCGCTGCCAAGCACGAGTCTGACTGCCCTGGTCCACCCAGACCGCCTCCCTCGCCCGCACGCGCTTTCCGCCCGAAACGGTCAGCGCCGCCTGCCCCACTTCCCGGTGCATGCGATTGCTCCGCCTTCAAACAACGCAAGTGCCGTCTGTCCATCTTTCTGTCGCCCACATTAATGATACGCGGTTGCCGAGGCGGCTACTCCGGCGCCACACGTCCGCCCCTCCACCGCCCACCATTTCTATATAAACTGCTGCGCCGTCCATAACCGCAAACATCCGCATCTGTTCCTATTCTCCTGTCCACACCACTACTGCCCACCATGGCTTCCTCGTGCTCCAGCGCTCTTCGGGGCGGGCGGACAACGGACCACAAGGAGATGGCAGCCATTGCTGCCGACTGGCTGGCCGGTAGGCAGCCGGAGGACGACGGCGTCCCAATGGAGAACATGGTAGTCGACGATCCGGCGCCAACCCCCTCCTCCGCACTATCCTCGCCGGTGCATTGCACCATGACCATCGGCGAGGCACGTGCCCAACATATGGACACGGTGAGGTAGAAGCGTGAGGAGCAGTTCCGGGAGGCGCAAGCCGACGCCGCCTACAACCACCATCTCCTCTAGGAGCACCTGCAGGCGGAGGAGCAGATCACCGCGGAGCGGGCGGAGCAGGAGGCGCTGCTTTACTCGTACAGCTCCGCCCGCGAGGGCCGCCTCGAGCACTGGTGGTACCACATGCGGGTGGCGGAGGCTGCGGCCGCCTACAAAGAGGGCGATGAAGCGGGCGAGGCGCTGTTTGACGAGACCGAGGATGAGGCAGAGGACAATGCCACCTCCGACGAGTCCCTGCTCCGCTGGTGTCGACGAGGCCCTGCTCCGCCGAGGCCCTGCGGCGCCAACAACGAGGTAGAGGACACCGCCAGCTCCGCCAAGGCCCCACCCTGCCGGCAACGAGGGGGAGGATTTCCCCCGCTCTGCTGAGGCGCCGCCCGCCGACAATGAGACAGAGGACATCGCCGGCTCCGCCGAGGCCCCGCCCCGCTACCAACGAGGCCGCACCACACAGAAAACGAGGAAGAGTAGAACACGGTAGGTCGCCGCCGCTCGGGTCCAAGTAAGGCCAGCGCTGCTACCCTCCGGTTGCTGGCACTGAGCTGTACATCATGGAGCAATTCTATGATTACAGGATGATTGAAGAGCGCTCCGTGGTTGAGCAAGCTCATGAGATACAGTCATTTGCTAGAGAACTTGAGCACTTCAGTTGTATGCTACCAGACAAGTTTGTTGCCGGAGGTATCATCACTAAGCTTGCTCCTTCGTGGATCTCATTGGTACTCTTGATGTGGAAGAAAAGGCGAGAGAAAATGACACACGTGCTCAAGGAATTGAGGAAGGATCTAGTGTCGATCTGGTATAGAAGAAGAACTTCCAGCCCCACAAGTTCAAGAACAAGGGCAAGTTTGATGGTAAAGCAAAGTTTGATGGGAAGAACAAGGTTGTGCAACACACGAACTTCAAGAAGAAGAATGACAAGAAGATAGGTGTTTGTCATGTGGGGATCCTGATCATTGGGCTCCTAGTTGCCCTAATCGCTATGACAAGCTAGGCGGGTTGACCACTGACGGCCGGTTAGCTTCTTGGCGGCGACATGGAGTCGGAGAGCTATGTTGGAGAAGGACTCTGCTTCTACTTAACTGCTGGTGCAGTTGGCTGACTGACACGTGGGCCCAACAGGCATCTGGGCCACATGTCAGTTATGCAACTACACCTGCAGTTAAGTCACTGAAGCTTCTGTTTGGCTCAGCCGAACACAGGTGGGTAGCTTCGGTTAATTAATTATACCTCCAGCGCACCCCTTTTTAGTTGAAGAATGTATGAAATGTAATGAAATCCGGCATGTTTATATGAAATCCGACCGTGTATGAATGAATTTATTTCGATTAGTTCGAATTCTTGTATCACTGACATTGGATGAACATGCAAAACAATACGTACTAGCATTATTCCCAGGGTGATCACCTCGTTTGCAGCAGTTTCACATGTACTCCCTCCGGTCCTTTCTAGTCTGCATACAAGTTTTGTCTGCGGGCAAAGTATCTCTACTTTGACCAATCTTATAGAAAAAAGTACGCACTTTCACAATGTGCAAAGTAAAAAGGAATAGAAGGAGTACAAAGAGTTTGAGCAACTTTTTAGCGTTACTGTACATTGCAATCAAACACACAGGCCTGGCAATTCATAGAGAACATTCAAAACAATCAATGATTATGCATCTCAGCGATTCACATGTCAGAGCCAATATTTACTTCACAACTAAAGAATAAAGAAAAAATGGATCGACGCTGCTGACAGCAAAGGGCGGTCCCATTGGAAAATATCAAACACATGTCTTCTTGCTAAAATCAATGAGCAAAATTTGACAAGGTTTTCCCATTCCAAAATATCAAATGCCTACGATTGTGGAATGGGCAGGGTTTGCCATCAGTTCGGACATTGTCATGGCACCTCATGCTAAATAAACTAGCTGTTCTTTTTGTGCAGTTCCACCAAAATCAACCAAATTCGCGCGTAGCTTGTATGATTTCGCCCTGATATGTTGCAATGCCTTGAACTTATCGGCACCTCCTTTCTTGTGGTGGAAATGAATGATTTGATGTATTCATGAACATTTTGTGCAGTTCCCATTGAAATCAAGCTGAGCACCCCTGTTTGCACAAATACAAAAAAAGTGATTAGTATAAAGCAAACTGTACTATGAATTGACAGTTTAAACAGGCACCTACGTGGTCCATGTAGAGCACACTTTTAGAAAAATGGAACTCACCGGGAAGAATCCTAGAACAACATTGTACTCGCGCATCACAACAAGAAAATGGAGATTTGTCAGTCCTTCCGAGCTGAAGTTAGTTTGGTCTTGTGGGGGGTAATGTAACCATCCTTCAACTGCTCCTTCTGATGAGAAGATAGACGTGGCTTCTTCATCCTGGCATAATCGAAACTAGTCACTTCACATACTCCATATTCTTCTTCAGGCCTTGTTCGTTTAATCCTCCTTCCAAGGGGATTGGAGTGGATTGGAGAGGATTTTGGCTTGTAGGGGAATTAATCCCCCTCAAACCCTGCCATTCCCCTTCAAAAACCACATCAACCGAACAAGGCCTCAGAGGAGGATGATCATGTTGTGCAAAGACAAGAGGATAATTAAATGCTAGTATCCCTGTTTGCTCGAAAAAAAAGGAAAGGAAATATTTAAAATAGCACAGATGAAGCACTTCTCAAGGACAATACCACTTTTTGATGGCAGTATCTAAACAGTAACACAACACCAATAGAGATGACAAAGCTCAATCATATGGATGAAATCAGTGGGCGAGTATCAACCTTTGTCAGGAGGCTTATTGTGTAGAGCATACAGATGAAGCACTTCTCCGGAACCATCTGTTGCTATATAATGTGGTGGTCATGCTTACTATATACTCCTCGATTAGATTAATGTTTCCAACATCTTCTTGTGCAGTTCCACTAAAATATATGGTATCTTCAAAGAAGATCCCTGTTTGCACAAGTAGAGATAATTACGTATTACATTAAGAGTGGCATCAAATCAGTGGCAAAACAATTGCTCGTTCCAGCCATAGCAATAAATTAAGATGCAAAACTATACCATTACTTGTGTCATCACAGTTCTAGTGCTTCTTTACATCACCAGGAGTTGATTTTTGTTTTTCTTTCGCTTGTTCTTCCCCTTCATCACTTGGTTCAATAACAGACAAGCTTCGCCTTCAATGTAAGATTTGGCATGTCAATTAGGTTGCATAAGTATAACACTAAACAATGACATTAATTTTCTGATGAAAGTGGCAAAATACAGGCCAACAGTTGTGAAATATCCTTATCTTACCTCAATGGGATATTGCGGTGCACATACAGATTGGAAGTCTTGTCTCCATTTGTGCAGTTCACTAAAATCAAGCAACATAACCGTACAAGTAGCACAACATATGAAAGCACACTTCAGAATCATGTGAAAGAAGGCTAGTACTGACCTCTCATGATGCGGAATTCAAACAACTCACAAGAAGAAGATCTGAACCAAATTTGCCAACACGGATAGGAAGTAAGATATCCTCTTGTGTAGTTCCACTAAGATCAAGCAATCAAGTAACATTGTCGGTGTGAAATTTTGGTTGATCTGCACAAAACACTCTTAAAACAAAAGTGTTTTGTGCAGTGCAACAAAAGGTCACAATGGCAACGAGGTGAAGTAGATAACCCTGTTTACACATATGTGCAAAGGAAACAACTAGTGGTCAATTTCGGTGGATGACACATAAGCCAACAAAAAGAAGCATCTACCTTATCTAAATGGGAAATAAAGCAAGTCAGTAGAATTTCTCAAACGGTGGCATTGATTAATATTAACAGAGAGATTATATTAACAATAAAATTCATTAAACATGTAATTTGCTTTTAACAGTGGCATTGCATCAATTTTACAGCGGCATTATTAGAGGATGCTTGTTTACAGGGACATTTTGGTGGAGGGACTAAAAAAACTCCGTGTTAGTCCCATCTAAACCAAACAGGAGGGACTTTTAGGGACTAAAAGTGGGCATTTGGGACTAAAGAAAGAAGACCCCGAGGGAGAGTCTTTTTGGGACTTTTTCCAGCAGTTGTCCCTGCCACGCATAGCACCTTGTCTCTATTAGTTCATTACTAGGGGTAACATGGTCTTTTAGCATGTCATTTAATAACCTCTGGTCCATGGTTAGTCCCTGGAACCAAGCAGGTAGGGACTAGGGAGTTTTTAACCAAACAGGGCCTTAGATTAACAACAGCTAAAGAGTTGCACGAGACAGTGGACGCACCAGCACCATGTGCATCTACCGATGTACTGGGGTGATGCATAGTCTGTTGCAACAAAGAACAAACAACCAAGGAGCATATTTGTGTTGGTCCCAGTTTTGTTATCTTTAGACACCTTTCCCTATGTGAGCGCAACAAATCTAGTCCTACTCAAACTCTACAACCTTGTCCCCCAAAACAAAAGATCAGTTCATTACAGATGTGTGTACTGCGTTTGTCATTGTTTTCCCTTTTCGACCAACGTAGGTGCTGGATAGCCAGTCTGTACTAGTACTTTCCCCACTTCCTTTCCCCTGTGAACCACGTCCTAGATTTATGCTATACAACTTTCCCCACTACTTTCCCCCATTCATGTCCTCTTTGAACCACGTCTTAGATTCATGCGATACAACTTTCCCCACAACTTTCCTTTTTGAACCACGTCCTAGATTCATGCTATACAACTTTTCCCACTACTTTCCCCCATTCCTTTCCTCTTTGAATCACGTCCTAGATTCATGGTATACAACTTTCCCCACTACTTTCATGTTTGATCCAACACCTAGATTCGAGTGCGGAAGCGGAAAAAGCCCACATGCAGCTAGAGCAATGCATGTGGAGTAAGTAAATTATACCTTAAGGTTCTTGGGGTGTGGTTCGGTGGGCGACCGGAGGCCGTTCGACCCACACTATGTTCGGCGACGAAGAAGAAGGGGTCGGAGGCCCTCCCACGCCGTCGCTGGGAGAAAGTGAACATCTGCGCCGATAGTGGATTCCCTCCCTCACCGACGGCGACATCGTTAAGCCTCCTTCCCTTCCTGGCCGACGGATCCTGCCGGCTCTTTGACCAGCAGTGAGGGGAGAGAGAGAGAGGCCAATGAAGTCTTGTTTAGATCTGGAGAGGGCGAGAGAGTGTGAAGAGAGCAATTACAAGTAGACCAGTAGTGAGGGGAGAGAGAGAGAGGCCAACGAAGTCTTGTTTAGATCTGGAGAGGGTGAGAGAGTGTGAAGAGAGCAACTACCAGCGCTGAGGCCCCAGTGTGTATATATATACTGGAGAGAGTGTGAAGAGTGCAAACCCTAGAAAACAAGCACTGAGGCTGCAGCTTATACGTGATGAGGTGATTATACGGTCACTACGAGACCGTATAGCTCCGTATCCATCCTTTTTGACCAGTCAAAGAATCCTCCTGGCACGGATTATGCTCAAGTGTAGTTATCGAACCCGAGACCTCAAGTTTGATGAGCGAACAGGCTAACCAGCTACACAACCCTCCCGTTATGTTTTTCTCAACAAAAAAACCCTCCCGTTATGTTCAACGAGAGGAAAATAACCTTTTATACATTCCTGCATTCGTGTGACAAGCATGCCGTTTTTTTGTGTGTGTGGGAGTCATTGGGATTTAAATCATAATTGTGTCATGTGGCTTTGGTGGTAAGACTATCCACAGTGGTGCAGAAATAATGCAGCCTTAGTCACCTTACCTCTCTCCACGTAGTACGTTGGGTCCCACTAGTCAGAGGGTGAAACAAACAAATTAATAAGAAAAATTAAAAGCACCAGCGGTGTATCTTACCTCACACATCTCGCTACTGCTCGGTAACACTGTCCAATTGATCCCTCTGTTCGCTCACGTACTATTTTAAGTGAATCATTGTTATAACATGCACACAATTTTGGGCACTTGTATTCGACCTAAGTCAGTGTGCCACTGTATCTCGTACGACTCCCTCCGTCTAGGTGTAATAAGTCATGTTAGAAGGTGCAGCGGGACCAAGGTGCAAGGAGATTGGAGGAGAAGGAAAAACTTGACCAGTCATTCCTCCAATCAAAGCCCTGATTTCTATCTCTAAATGCAACAATTAATCCAAACAACTAAGGGCCTCTTTGATTCGTAGGATTTCCAAAACGCAGGAATAGGAAAAACATGGGATTGGGGTGGCATGTCATCTTGAACCCTACATGACTCTATGAGTGTTTTATTGTGCACAGAAAAAACGTAGGATTATTTCAAAGAGGTTAGTGTGGATTGAAAATTTCCTATGAAATCTAGTGCAAATGAATCCTATGGTTTAGAATCCTATGAATCAAACAACCCACGTAAGAAAAAAAATCCTAATGAATTGAATCCTTCAAAATTCCTTTCAGAATCCTTGGAATCAAAGAAGCCCTAAGAGATGCCGTTTTAGCTACCATGCAGGGCCACGTATTAACACGCATGCAAGCCGACTTTGATTTCTTGACTGATCAACGCGTAGTTGCGCTCCATCCATTGGGTTTCGGGGAGAGATAACAAGGCAGAGTAAGGAGCGTTTGGTTACATTGCTTAGGTTGGTCATAGTGGTGAGTAACTTGGACTAGTACGACATGCATATGTTACTAGTCTATGTTACTACTACGCGAAGTTTGCCGTCGGAAGCGAGCCGATCTAGCTCTCCTGAGCTAACAAGGTTTTTCTAGCCCACCCAAGCTAGTTGGCTGTAATGCCCAGGATGGGACTATACCTCCTACGTGTCGAGGCACGACTTAAAGGTATAAGCCCATTCTGGAATGATCTCAAGTTCGGTATCTTTGCACGACTCATGTAAAAATAGGGATGAAAATACAAAAGGATAGTTGGCTTACACTCGCCACATCACACAAGACATTACATAGCAAAACATCATCCAAATAACATCACAACCCGACTACGGGTGAAGATCCAATGAAAGATACCAAAAACATAAGAAGCCACATGTTTGAATCGCCCCTAGTAGAAACCACTACTGATCATCGGGATAGTGCACATAGTATCGACTACGTTCTTCATCGTACTTCCAGTACAGCTCCGTGCCGTCACCTGAGTAGTTCACCATAGTACCTACATCTGGTGTTGTGTAGAAACTGTGAGCCACGGAGGACTCAACAATCCCGTTCCCGGGTAGTAAAACTATCTAAGCCTTGGGTGTGGAACAAGGCTGAAGAAAGATAAAAGGTTGCAGCTGCACTAGCACTAGCTTACGTGTTAAGAGCGAGAAGAGAAGTGCCATGAGCGATAAAGTGATCACGAAGTGATCCTATCTAAGCACGTCAATCATAACCCCACCGTGTTCACTTCCCGAACCCCTTTCAGAAAATGACCGTCACGGTTACTCACGCTGGTAGTGTGTTCTGAACATGGTGTCAAGTTTTCTACAACTGGATATTAACAAATTCCCATCTGCCACATAAGCGCGGGCACGGCTTTCGAAAGTTCAAAACCCTGCAGGGGTGTTCCAACTTGGCCCATCACAAGCCCACGATCCGCGGAGTCGCAACTCCAAGGTGGGAAGGCCGGAGTATTCTCGGAATCCCGTGCTCAAGATATACCGACATAGGTAAAACTAATCTAGCAAGACCTCCCGGCGTGCCGACACCCTGACAGTAGCCGCGCATATCTAGTCTCAGGCCACGACCGGATGGGACAAGCTACGGGTGGATACCAAATACCTCGGGTTTCCCCAAGGCGGCCCCGCAGGTTGCCCAGTTCGGACCAACACTCATGTGCAGCACTGGCCCGGGGGTTGTTAATTAAGATCACGGGATAGCTAGTCCCTACGCAAGTTTTTAGTTATTAGGCAAATGGAGTACCAATGTTGGGCCTTGCTGGAAAAGGTTTAGCGCTAAGCGGGTTATCGAGGGGGTCCCATAACCCCAACCGTGTGAGGAACGCATAATCAAGGAACATAACACCGGTTTATACGGTTCCTAGGGCGGCTTGAGTGGAACAAATCACCAGGCAAGAGTCTTAGCCTTCCACCCATTACCAATATATAGATGATTTCATTTAATAGATATATAGTGTGATATCCCAACATAACTTCAACATGAAGCAAGAATCTTCAAATCTTCTCCTGCAACTAGCAATGCTATAAGAGGGGCTGAGCAAAGCCTACGTAGCCAATCAAAGGTTTGCATAGGTTGGGTGGTTAAACAGATTCATGGTTACAATAGGAGGCTGACAAACAAACATGGGCATCGAGGCAATAAGCTAAAGAGCGAGACTTCTAGCAATAGGCAAAGATAGTAATGATATCTGGGTCAGGTCATCTTGCCTGTCGAGTCGTCGATGGGATCGTAAGACGGCTCCTCGTTCTCAACCTCAGTAGTAACCTCGTTCTCGTACTCGGTCTCGGCTTCCGGCTCTACTCAACACAAGAACACACGAGGCACGAAATCAAACAAGGTGCAATGCGCAAACTACAGGATGCATGTATGATGCACTTAGGATGCACTGCAGATGCACTTAGGATGCACAACATGACAACATAGGAAGCACAGAGAAACAACACAAGAACAACAAGTTTAAATGAGGCCGGAAACTACCTAAGACAAATCCGGAAAGTCCTCATGTGCATAGTTTGAAATTAGTCCAAATCTGAACAAACCTTAAGTTAAAGTTGTTAAACAGCAAGTTAACATGCACCATGATGATCTACACGAAAATCTAGTCAAGTTTCATATAAAGTTTGTTTAAAATGGAGCTACGGTCTAGAAGATATGATCAAAACAAGATAGGCATGGTGTCGGGGAAACTGATCCACCCACGAACACCTATGGGACCGGAGCCCCTTTTCGGTAAGGCAGGGGGCGGAGATTGCACGAAGAGCAGATCGAGGCGATGCACACGAGCAGTTTACCCAGGTTCGGGCCGCACGGGTGCGTAAAACCCTACTCCTGCTTTGGTTTGTATTGAGTTCTTGCTCGGGAGCGCTGAGAGCTACAGTACCCTCTAGCAGCTAACGAGACCGAGCATGAGAATGTTCGAACCCCTCTCTATGTTGCGCATGGGCCTCCTTTTATAGGCTAAAGGGGTCACCGACAGGTGGCAACGCAGTTGAGGGTAAAAGTGTAAAAAGAGTGGTAGTTGGTACAGTGTTCTATACCTAACCCTGACGGCAGGGGACAAGGGCATTAAATGCCCATCGCCGTTGCCCAAACAGTGCAAAAAGGTGCCGTCAGGGGCGCCACCGTCCGCCACGATGGCTACCTTGTCAGCGCCGCTTGCCACCGTGTACCCCTGGCTGCACAGCCTCCCGCCACGTGCGCCTGGAAGGGTCCCAGAGCGACACGTGGGTGGATGTGCTGGAGCATGGGTACTGAGTGGAAGCTTGCCGCGGCAAGCGCCTTGCCGCGGTTGCTATCTTGTCGCTTCCGGGAGCTTGTCGCTCACCGGGCCTTGCCGGGACGCGTGGCACGTCGCGGCAAGTTTCTTGAAATGCCTTGGTTGGCCTTCCCGGTAAGCTCCTCTTGCCAGGGTCTTGCGCCTTGAGTGATCTTGTGCCTTGAACGTCCATCCCGACAAGCTCCTCTTGCCGGGGCCTTGTCTCCTTAGCTTGGGTACTTTGTTCTTGAATGGCCCCAAAGGGACCACGGAGGACCTTGGCGGTCGCCCGGCAAGCCTTGCCGCGGGACGCTGCAACTGCCCGTGCACAAGTTCGGGACACTAAGATACCCCTACTTTAGTACACCGACAGGAGCCCCCGGGCCTGGGCCATACACGGTGCCGAGCACTGTTGGGCCAGGCCCAAAAACAGTGCACTGGCACGCGCGGCCTGGGCACGCCGTATCTTACTCCGTATCCACCGCGCTCTCCCTTAACGACACGCGTTTAATGCGGCGTCGTGGGAGAGATCGTGGGTGGTTTCTTTAATCGGAAATGCGGAACATCCGCCCCCTTCCCCCTTATAAGCAGGGGAAACAGGGGCAGTTCGTCCATCCGCCCGTTGCTACTCCTCAAAAACCTCCGCTGCTCCCCTTCCTCCCAAAGCTTGAAAGAGAGCAGCGCTCCGCCCCCCGTCGCCGCCAGCACCACCAGCGCCGTCGACCTCCCTCACCGCTTCCGCCATGGCTCCGAAAGGCGAGAAGGGGAAGTCCACGAAGTCAGCCGAGGCGCTGTGGCTCGCGGCGCTGCGGAAGAAGAAGGTTGTGTTCCCCCCCAAGCTTGCTGCGAAGGAGCTGAGGGAGAACTTCTATCTCTTCTGGTCGGGGGAGACGCGGGTGCATCCGCGCACCCAGGTACTCCCAGCCATTGCTTGCGAGATGTTTCCGAACAGATATGCGTTCTTCGCCCTGTTCTTCTACTGCGGGCTCTGCCCGCCTTTCTCCGAATTCTTCTGCGACATCATGAACACCTACGGGTTCCACCTCCTTGACTTCACCCCCAACGCCGTTCTCACCATGGCAGTTTTCGCATTGCTCTGCGAGAACTTTGTCGGGGTCTTCCCCAATGTAGCCCTCTTCCGCCACTACTTCACGCCCCGAGTTGAGGGAGGAGAGCCTCTGTCCGGCGGGATCTTCTGGATCTCGAGGACCCACAAGAAGGAAGCGTACCTAAAGGGAGAGCTTCACAGCAAGTGGGAGGAGTGGAGGGCCAATTGGTGCTGGATTGTAGAGGAGAACCCGCAGCCATTCACCGCCCGACGCCAAGCCCCAGTAGTACGCGGCAACGACTGGAGCGACTTGGCCCCGGAGGATAGTAGATTGAAGATTGCCACTGCCCGGATCCTTCGCCTCAGGCTTGCCGGGCTGACTGTAGGCGCAGTTGGCGCAGACTTTCTCCGCCGCCGCATCGCCCCCCTGCAGGAGAGGAAGAGGCCCGCCTGGGAGTTTGAGAACGCGGCAGATATCATGAGGCTGCGCCCAGGCCTCAACTACAACTTCACGGTCCTGGAGCTCAAGGGATGCTGCAGGAGCTGTTCAAGTATGACCCCGATCATCCCGAGCTATTCAGGTTGCCGCAAGGCGTCGTTCCGCTGTGCAACAGCTCCGCGCTCAGCCACATCCGCGCAATGATGCCGCTGTGCGACTCGCACGGGATCGACCCAACTTGGCAAGAGCCTGCCGACGAAGCCGTGCAGGAGTTCTTCGATAACTTGGAGGAGACGCCGATCTGCTCCGACGAGAAGAAAGGCTTCACCCGCGACACCACCGACAGGGAGGTGGCGTACATCGCCACCAGGATGGAAGAGGTGGCGGCAGCCGCGGCCGCGGGCGAGTTCGGTTTTACCGTGGAGGAGGCGGAGGCAGCGGAGGCGACAAGCCTTGCCGAGCGAGAGGCGTTCCTCAGCGCGGGGAAGGTTGCCGGGCAAGACGCCGGGCCAAGCGATCCCGCCGAGCAGGGCGTCAAGTCGAGCGGGCCCGCCGAGGACGCGAGCGGCTCGCTGGAGATCGACTCCTCCTCCACCTCGTCTTCAGGCAGCTCGCCACCAGCGGAGCCTCCAGCTCCACCAAGAAGGCGTCTCCGCAAGGCCGGGGACGTAACGGAGCGGCAGACGGACCAACAGCCGCCGCGCCGCGCGACGCGCTCCACCGCGGCAAGCAAGGTTGCCGCGGGAGCACCCCGCGCGTCTGCTGCAACTGGAGCGGGGTCTTCCCGGACCGCCGCTTCTGCTCCTGCCACTCCTCACGCCACGGCGGCAGCCGGAGCGGGGTCGTCTCAGACCACCGCCCCTGCTCCCGCCAAGCGGCCAAGGGAGCCCACTCCTCCGCCTCCTCGTACCGTGCGTGAGCCAGACTTTGACTTCTCCGCGCTCAGCTCCGACGAGGAAGAAGAAGAGTAAGACTTTGCAATTCTTGTATTTCTTTGATTTTCCTGCTGTTTTGTCTTGTACCTCATTTGCCTCACTCTGAATCTGTTCCTTTTTTTCAGAACTCTGGCCCAGAGGGCGGCAAAGAGAGCCAAGGTCCCGGTGATTGTCATCGAGGACGAGCCTGCCGCGACAGCAGGGGGTGCGCCTGAGACAAACTTGCCGGACCCAGCAACTGACCTCCAGAGAAGCCCCCAGCGTAAGTTCTTGGTTCACTTTCCGCTGTTAGGTGCGCGCGGGAGTTCTATCATTGCTGACGTCTTGTTTGTTGATTTGTGTAGGAGCAGAGCAGACACACCAGGAGCGCCCGGAGACCGCCCCCGTCGTGCCACCTGCTTCAACCACGCCGCCAAGGGGAAGTTCCCCGGCAAGGGTCTCCTCGGCAAGGGAGAGTTCTCCGCCAAGGGCAAGTTCTCCGGCGAGAGACATCACCGACGTCCCTCCGCCGGCGGGGGCCACAACTACGCTGCCAAGGGGGAGCCCTCCAGCAAGGGAGTTCGCCGAAGAGACGGCTCGCGCGGGTAATCCTCTCGCTTCATTCTTCCCTTGGACTTTTCTTCCCTTGATCTTCTTTTTTGGATATTTGCTTGACTTTTTCTCCCCTCTTCGGCCGTCAGATCCATCTGCCGCGGAGCCGATGGAGACGGAGGTTGTTGCTGACGACGCCGCCGTCACCGAAGAAAATGGTCGGCACAGACGATCCCGCCGGCGCAGAGGCCGCCAAGGCTGCCGCCGCAGCAGCTGGGGAGGGGGCCGGCGATCGCACTGACGGCCCTGAGGCCGCAGGAGCGCTAGGCGCTACACCGACTGCCGAGCCCTCCGCCGCTGCCGCAGCCCCAAGCTCCGAAGAGCCCGAGCCAGGCGCCTACTTAAAGGCTGGCGACGACGTCTTCATCAAGCTCCCCTGGGCGTCCATGTCCAGGGCGCCGGTCGAGGGAGAAGTCTTCGACGGAGAAGTGCTTGCCTCCGCCGGGCTGAAGCTCGTGGACGCGCCAAGCAGCAGCAGCAGCGAGCCCGAGGAGGAGCTGCTGCTGCGTAAGCTACTGTCGCTCTACCGCGCCCGGCAGGCCAAGCTGGAGTCCCGCGAAGCGCTGGCCGCCAAGGCTGGGGCCGACATTGAGAAGCACGCGGAGGAGCTCCGGGCCATCAACCAAGCAGCTCTCCGGTCCTTGGCAGAGGAGCAGGAGCAACTTTCCGGGGAGCAGCAGGCCTTCATCCTCGAGAAGGCTGAAGTGGAGGAACAGCAGCGGCTTGCCGCTGAGAAGCTGTCCACGCTGGAGGGTGAGCTGGCGCAGCGGAAGGTCAACCTCGACAGTCACGAGGAGGAACTTGCCGCGCGCGAGCAGTCACTTGGCGGAGCTCTCCAGGAAGCAAAGGATGCTGCCGCAGCTGCCGAGACTGCCAAGAAGGAGTTGGAGACGAGGGTGGCGCAGCTGGAGGCCAACCTCAAGGCGAGCGGCGAGGAGGTTGCTGCGCTCAAGCTTGAGCGAGAGAAGGACGCCCATAGCCACTCGGAGCTGCAGGTTCGCCTCGCCGAGAAGGGCAAGGAGCTCACCGCCACCAAGGACTCCAATGCCGACCTCGAGCTAAAGCTGGCCACCTTGACCGAGACGCTGGACGGCGCCAAGGAGCGGGAGGCGGCCCTGAAGGAGGAGATCAGGGCCGAGAAGGCATTGCTGGCGAGTGCTGCCGTCACCCAGAACAACTTCAGGGAGACCGTCGAGCACTGGACAGAAGGTATTGTGAACACCACCGTGGACATCGACAGGGAGCTGGCACAGCTGGGGGCGGAGTATCTCGGGTATTCCACCGACGAGAATCTCCACCCCAGCGCCAAGCTCACTCTATTCTTCAAAGGCGTGGCGACGGCCCTCCAGCAACTCCGGGAGAAGATCCCAAAGGAGCTGGCAGACGAGTCGCGCAAGCTCTGCGCGGGCGCCCTGCAAAAGGTGTTGGTGAAGGTGGCCTTCCGCAATCCGGGCCTCAACCTCACCAACGTCCTCAGGTCCCTGCCATCGGACGCCGACCAGGAGGCGCTTAAGGCCCATGTCGCACCCATTGTGGACAAGGTGAGCGGAATCAGGAGGGTCGAGGGCGATCGCGCAGATTAGGCTATTCATTTTCTTCCTTCCTTGTCGCTGCTAATCATGTTATGAAAACAGTTTATTAGAGCTACGACAAGTTACTTTGTAATATAGCTCTATTTTGGGTAGTAATTGCAATGTTATTTCCTTTACTTGATTCCTTTGCTTTGTATGTTTTTATCCCTACGCTTTTAGGGAACTTGCCGGCATAGGCACTCTTGCCGCGAGCGCTGAGTGCGGAACTTCAGCAGCCTGCTGGCGGTGCCGTTGCCGACAAGAAACCTTGTCGCAACCAGTTGCAGCACACTTAAGTTGTTGAGCGGGCTCGGAAACAAAGTAAGTGCGCGACACTAGTCGCATCACACTTAAGCTGTTGAGCGAACTCGAAACAAAGTAAGGGCGCAACTAGCCACGAGTTGGTTCCTCCGCGCACAGGTTTTCCATACAAAGTGCGGTCGTTCAAGGAAAATAACTTAAAAATTTAAAAATTTGATTGCTCAAACTTTGGTAACTTAGCTTTTCTGTTGCTTGCTCCCCGGCAAGGCAGAACTTTCTTGAACGGCGTTTGGCCCATACCACCATCTTCTCTTCCCCCCTCCGGCAAACTTGTGCGCGAGGGAACCTTCCTTTCCTTGAGAAAAAAGAAGGAAGAGAAAATACAGACATGGAGCCTTTGGGCTCGTTATTGCTTACCGGGGGTAGGTGCTCCACAAAGTGCCAGATAATACATGCAATAAAATAGAAAGCATGAAATGACAAGATGTGCGGTGCACATAAGCTTTACTGATGCACGGGGTCTGCGCCCGGCTTTGTACAAAGGATTACATGCAATAGCGGCAAGACTTGTACAAAAGGTGGTTGCCGGAGCGGATCACGGCAACCGCGCCTTACGGGTAAAACTTACGAAGATGCTCGATGTTCCAGGAGTTGCTCACCGGAAATCCATCTTCGGTCTCAAGGCGGACAGCGCCGGGCCTAGTGACTCGTTTCACCCGATAAGGGCCTTCCCACTTCGGCGTCAACTTGTTGGAATTCTTGGCGGACTGAACACGGCGAAGAACAAGGTCGCCTTCCTCGAGACTTCTGGCGTTAACTTTGCGGCTATGGTAGCATCGCAAAGCTTGCTGGTAGCGAGCAGCTCGTACAACAGCCTGAAGACGGTCCTCCTCAAGGAGCAGTGCGTCATCTTGTCGCAGCTGCTCTTGCTCGAGCTCATCATAAGCGAGCACTCGAGGTGACCCGTATACGAGTTCCGTGGGGAGAACTGCCTCTGCTCCATAGACTAGAGCGAAAGGTGTCTGTCCAGTGGCTCGATTTGCGTTGTCCTGATCGACCAAAGAGCCGCCGGCAGCTCCTCGATCCAGTTTCTTCCGCACTTGTGCAGCCTATCGAAAGTTCTGGTCTTGAGGCCACGCAGCACTTCAGCATTTGCCCTCTCCGCTTGACCGTTGCTTCTCGGGTGGGCAACAGAAGCGAAGCAGACCTTGGCGCCAAGATCTTGGACGTACTGCATGAAGGTGCGGCTTGTGAATTGCGTACCGTTGTCGGTGATGATCCTGTTAGGGATTCCGAAACGGCAAACAATCGACCTGAAGAACTTGACTGCTGACTGCGCGGTCACCTTTCTCACTGGTTCCACTTCTGGCCACTTTGTGAACTTGTCGATTGCAACGTACAAGTACTCAAAGCCCCCGGCTGCGCGGGGGAAGGGGCCGAGGATGTCGAGCCCCCAGACCGAAAATGGCCAGGATAAAGGGATCGTCTGGAGAGCTTGAGCTGGCTGGTGTATCTGCTTGGAATGGAACTTGCACGCTTCACACTTGGTTACTTGTGCAGTTGCATCCTGGAGGGTTTCTAGCCAAAAGAAACCTTGCCGGAATGCTTTGCCGGCAAGTGCTCTTGCGTCAATGTGGTAACCACATATGCCTCCATGTATCTCTGCCAATAGCTTTTGTCCATCTTCCCGGGGAATACACTTCTTCAATTTCACACCGTTGAGTCTTCTTCTGTACAGTGTGTTGTCAACAAACTGGTACATACTTGACTGTCGGGCTACTCTTTCCGCTTCTTCTTGCTCTTCGGGAAGTTCTCCTGTTTGAAGGAAACGGACAACCTGCTGCACCCATGCTGGAGCTTGTGGCTCGACAGCAAGGACTAAAGGCACATTTGCTGCCGCGGGAACATCCGCTTCTACGGCGAAAACTTGCGGCTCAGCCGGAGCTTGATGTTCCCCGGCAAGCTTGCCAGAGCATAACTTGTCGGGAGCGTTTGCTTCAATGGAACATGCCCTAGGGCTCGCCGGAGCAGACTGCTCCTCAACACTCTTGGTGTTGATCTTGGGGACCTTCTTGGCGGCGGCTTCGGGAAGCTCTGCCGGAAAATAGTCGCCAGAGATCAACTTCCTCTTCTTGCTCTGTCCAGTTGATGGTGTTACGGATGGTTGAGTCAGCTTGAGCACAAAGATCCCTGGTTCCACAGGTAACTTAAGTGCGGCGCACTTCGACAAGCCATATGCGATGTCGTTCTGAGCTCTTGGAACATGCTCCATCTGTAGGCCGTCAAAGTGCTCTTCTAGCTTCCTCACTTCATCGACGTAGGCTTCCATCAATGGGCTCTGATAATTCTTGTTTACTTGGCGGACGAGAAGCTGCGAGTCACCCCTGACAATGAGTTTCTTAATCCCAAGGTCTGCCGCGATCCTGAGACCAACAAGCAAACCCTCATACTCTGTAGTATTGTTTGTTGCTTGCTCCTTGGGAAAGTGCATCTGGACTACATACTTGAGGTGCTCTCTGGTGGGTGCGAGAAGCAGCACGCCAGCACCGGCGCCTTGCAGCGAGGAGGCACCATCAAAGTACATCAGCCACTCTTTGCTCGCTTCCTTGACGGGGATGCTCGTCTCTGGAATTTCTTCATCTGGTGTTGGCGTCCACTCTGCTATGAATTCTGCCAATGCTCTGCTCTGGATGGTTGAAGTACTTTCAAACTTGAGGCCAAAGCTTGACAGTTCCAGTGCCCACTCGACAATCCTGCCTGTTGCTTCTGGATTCTGCAGTATCCTCTTCAGCGGAAAGCGAGTGACCACTGTTATCTCGTGTGCTTGGAAGTAATGGCGCAGCTTTCTCGAGGCCATGAGAAGGCCGAAAAGCAACTTCTGCACACCAGAGTACCTTGATCTAGCCCCTGGAGAAGGGAGCTGACAAAGTAAACTGGGCGCTGCACCATTTTCTTCCGTATCTCCTCTTGCGTCTGCGCAGATCCATCTTTGTCGGGACCAGAGCTTGTCGGGGAAGCCCCCTACTTGTCGCTGGATGCGCTTGCCGCGGTTGCTGGCTGATGACCCACAACCGTAAGGGATCTATTGCAGCGTTTTCGATAAGTAAGAGTGTCGAACCCAACGAGGAGCAGAAGGTATTGATAAGTGATTCCGAGCAAGGAATAACTGCAAGCACTGAAAGATAACTTTTTAGGGGTTTTCTTGATATAAGCAACAGGAAAGTAAAAGCGAGCAAAGTAAAAGGCACTGGAGAGTAACAAGTGGCCCAATCCTTTTTGAGCAAAGGAGAGGCCTAGCAACTGAACTTATAAAGGCTAAAGTGTTCTCGAGGACACACGGGAGAGGTAGTCATGTGCTTTCGCCATATTCCGTATCGGTACTATGTGATGTGTTGATAAGTGTTGAGTGGGTGGATCTATGCTAGTACACCCTCTAGACTAAGATGAGTGCACTCTTATGATCAAACACCTTGCAAGCATCCGCAAATACAAGATAATATTTAAGGCAAAAGCCTAACCATAGCAATACGATCGATGATCCATTGTTCCCTTGTGCAAAAGCGTGCGAACTGGGGTTCAGGTTTCTGTCACTCCGGCAACCCACCGTAAGCATTCTTTGTACACAATGTATTCCCCTAGGTCCTTAATAAGGCGAAGTGTTGAGTGTTCGACTCACACAACACCACTAGGAAAATAACAACACATATTACTTCAACATCATATGACTACTAACAACAAGACTTCTCCCATGTCCTCAAGAACTAAAGTAACTACTCACAAGACATAAAAGAGATCATGATCAGTTGAGATAGATGGATGATAAACAATCTGGACACAATGATATTTCTCCAACAAAACTCAATAGCATTCACCACAAAGTAGTAATCAACACCGATAGGGTAGAGAGGATAGATAGTACGGATTACAACACAAGTTGCAATTCTGAGATGAGATTGGATGAAGATGGAGATGGTGCTGATGTTGATGATGATCTCGATGATGCCCGTGACGATGGTGATGACGATGGCGATGATCTCCCCTTCCGGGAGGTGATCTCCCCGGTGGAATCTGCCCGCCGGAGATGGCTTTTCTTCTTTGTAGGTTTCCGCCACGGAGCGGCGGCGGAACTCCGTAAACTCTCCCCATTTTAGGGTTTTTGGATGACGAGGAGTATATAGGCCAGAGGGGGGGAGCCTGGAGTGGGCCAGGGGCTCCAGGCGCCCTCCCGGCGCGGCCAGGGTGGGGGCCGTGCCAGGTGGCCGCCTGGGCACCCTGTGGCCCCCCTCTGGTTGCTCTTTTGCGTATCTTCGTGATCCTTCTGGAAAATACCCTCCTTCGATTTTCAGGTAATTTGGAGGTATTCTTCTTCACTAACTTAGCGTCCACATTTTACCGCTGAATCCTGTGTCTGCTGCTTCGGCACCGGAAACTTGCAAACTGTGTAAAATAGGCCAAAACAACATAAGAACATCATCGTAATGTGAAATATATCAATGAATAAGGATGAATTACGATATAAAATAGTGATGCATTTTGGACGTATCAACACCCCCAAGCTTAGACCTCGCTTGTCCCCAAGCGAATACTGAGCTCGGTAAACCTGTCCACAAGTTTAGAGAATGAAGTGTCGATAAATAGAATACGGACAAGAAGCATCACAGTTTCTTCACCAAACTCAAATATCCTCAACAGCAATCTTCAACTCATAAGGCTCTTATAAAAGAGTGGTAACACTTATAATCGAAAGTAGGGCTAAGGAAACTCATCAAATCATGGCAAACATGTCCTTTGGTCAAAGAACAACTAATAGCTTTTACTTTTGCTCTTTCTCTTTATGTTTTGATGAGATTAATTGAAGCTTTTGAAAGAACATGTTATTAGGCAAGAAGTGAAAGTGTTAACACAAAGGAAGATGTTTGCTTTAGCTGGGCTTGACAAACAACTTACTTATCAAATGATAATGTCAACAAGGATATGATATGACAAATCTTAATGCAACTTTATATGAATGAATCCTCGTCAACATCAAATGTCTGCTCTCTTTAAGAATAGAAGGAAGTAGGAATAACTGACTCAACCTAAAACTAAGAGATAGGCCCTGCTCTAGGGAAGTAGGGAAAACTCATGTGCTATCCTTAAATCAAACAGAGTGAAAACAAGTTTTGAGAGGTGCATGATTTGTCAACGAATGCTAATAGATAACTCAATTACTTTTCAAACTGGACAATTTTCGAGGAACGGCTCCCGCACGGGGACGATCACATCCCCTTAATCTCCTTTGTTTATCACTGCCAAAGTTTTCTGATTTCTCATGATCAAAGCGTGAAGGAGGGTTTGTTTGTTGTATTATCTTTTATGAGCCGGGCGCACTCATGCTAGTTCCTCCTCATATTAGGGGTTTGCAGATTAGACATGCAATCCCAGGGTAAAACTTGTCCAACTTAAAAAGATCATGAATTAACTACTACTTCCTCATGAGCTAAAATAGGGGCACAAAATAGAAGATTTTGAACATTTAAGTATAACACATAAATTCTATACTTTAGGAGGTGGTAGTGGAATACCACGAATAGGAAGGTATGGTGAACTCATATGGAAGGTATTGGTTTAAGGGTATGGATGCACAAGCAGAATTCCGCTTAGTACGGAGTTTAGGCTAGCAAAGGCTTTGAGAGAACAAACAATTGATGATGACTGAGATGCAAAGCAATATAAAGCATAAACATTAAAATAAGCATAACACATCAAGTTGTCTTCCTTGTCAGCATAACACTTCAAGCATAATAACATAAAGGTTTTGACTATGTCGCTACTTTAAGAAAATCATGCTTGTTGTTATGACCAAAGCTATGTTTGCCAAGATTAAATAAAGTTTTCAAAGCCATACCTGATATAAGGTTAACACTCCCCATAAGAATCATCATATAAGGTCGATTGCGTGAAGAGAATACCGAGTGCAGCAAAGGAACCAATAGACTTCTCATTAATATTCCATCATAGACGACTCCACACTCACGGATACAATCTCTCCACAGAAGGAGTGATAGACCTCAATGCACACACCTATTTCATATAATAACCTCCCTAGACATGATACGACTCTACTTGACTCTAAAAGACAAAAGATAAAGATAAAGATACCGGGCACTCCCCCAAGCTTGGAACAAGCCAAGGGGATGCCATTACCCAAGGAGATTTCACTCCTCATTCTTGTTGAGGTTGATTCTTCAAATCTCTCATGACACGGCGAAGGGTTTGGTTTTCCTTCTCCAAGATCTCCACTTGAACCTTTAGTACACTGAAATCTTTGCACAGCTGATTGGTGATGCGATAAGCCTTGGAGATGGTGGAGAGCGTATGTTGATCTTCAAGTGAAGTAGAGGGCCCTGCGGCTAGAAGCTTGAGAATCTCAGTTCTTACAACATCCATCATCTTCGGGTTCAACCATCGTTGATGATCAACAACTGGTTTAGCATCGGGCTCAAGGTTGATAGTATGTTGACAGATAGATGGACTAATCCCCTTAAGGTCATGAAGGGTATAGCCAATTGCACCTCGGTGTTTACGAAGTACTTCCAATAGTCGCTCTTCTTCATATCCTGAAAGGTTAGAGTTGATAATAACAGGATATACTTTCTTTTCATCTAAATAAGCATACTTGAGCGTATCGGGAAGAGGTTTAAGATCGAACACCGGGTCTTCTTTTGGTTTTGACAAAATTCCCAAAGGTTCAACCGGAAGGTTGTGCTTCAGGATAGCAAGTTGCCTCAAGAATATTTCATCTAGTTCATTTCTTTCCCGCATATGCAAATCATTCTCGTGGTCCTCCATATATTGCTGCAAAGGATCATTACGGGGAATAGCAATAGAAGCAATACTTTCAATAATATTATCATCACTAGGTAAATCGGTACCACGAGGCTGCTTAGAGAACTTAGAAAAGTTAAATTCATATGGCTCACCATTGAATTCAATAGAAACTTTACCTTTCTTGCAATCTATTATAGCTCCACAAGTTCTGAGAAAAGGTCCACCAAAAATAATAGGACAAAAATTGTCCCCCACTGAACCAAGTACTAGAAAGTCGGTAGGGTATTTTACCTTTCCACATAGGACTTCAACGTCTCTCACAATTTCGATAGGAGAGATAGTTGCTCTGTTTGCAACATGAATGGTAACATCAACTTCTTCAAGTTCACAAGGTGAAATCTCACCGATGATCTCTTAATAAAGTGAATAGGGGATAGCACTAGCACTCGATCCCAAATCGCATAGCCCATAATAATTGTGATCTCCTATTTTAACAGATACTACTGGAGTACCTGAAATTGGGCCTTTATTCTTGGCTGTGACAAGGTTAGTGGAAACAGCACAAAAATTTACATTGGAATCCAAAACATCATTAGTAACAAGGTCTTTAACCAATGCAACTTGAGGATCGACCTTGATCTGGTCCTCAGGCTCATCAATTCTTCTCTCACTTTTATTTATTATGCCTGTCACAAGAGAGTGCTCCCTTATCCTTGCGGGAAAAGGAGGCTTTTCATATATAACTGCAGGCAAAATAGGGTCAGCAACATGAATATCAACAGGTAACTCTTTGAAAGGTTCATGATGTTGATCTCTCTTCTTTTTAAAAGAATCAATGTGAGAGGCAAAATCCTTACAGAAATCAATCATTAGATGGGAATCAAGACCAATCTTAGAGCAAAAGGTATTGAAGTAATCAGTTTTCACATAGCTCTCAATATAATCATGCTCATAATTTATAGCGGGTTCAATACCTTTATCGATTTCCCAATCTTCGGTATTCCTCTGGATCCTTTCAATGAGATCCCACCTTTCTTCAACGCAATTTGTCTGAAATACCCCACTAGAGGAGGCATCCAACATCTCCTTATCCTGACGAGAAAGCCTGGCATAAAAATTTGTAAGTATAATTTTCTTGGGGAGCTCATGAATAGGACATTTGAGCATTAGGGACTTCAATCTGCCCCAAGCTTGAGCAATGCTTTCTCCGTCACGAGACCTAAAGTTATAGATATAGTTCCTGTCTCGATGAATTTCATGAAGAGGATAAAACTTGGTATAAAAGAGAGACATAAGCTCTTGCCAATCAAGCAAGTGTGAGTTATCGAGAAGCTTATACCAATCTGAAGCTTTATCTATACGCAATACGGAGAACAATTTCCTCATGACAAACTCCATTGATACACCTGCAAGCTTAAATAATGAACATAGTTGTGACAGATATAGCAAGTGTTCACCAGGATGTCTGTCTCCTGCATAACGATTAGCCAAAACATAATCGATAATACCAGCTGGTATTTTATAGGGCACAATTTCAGTAGGGGGAGGAGCAACCACCATATATGTGGGGCGTCTTCCCACAAGCAACGATCCAATAGCAAGGTTGTCCATAAGGACAAAGAGCAGCAACAGCAAAATAAAAACAGAAATATAAAAACTTCCTTACCAGCTTCACTTACCAATAGCGCTACACTCCCCGGCAACGGCGCCAGAAAACGGTACTTGATGACCCACAACCGTAAGGGATCTATTCAGCGTTTTCGATAAGTAAGAGTGTCGAACCCAACGAGGAGCAGAATGTATTGATAAGTGATTCTGAGCAAGGAATAACTGCAAGCACTGAAAGATAACTTTTTAGGGGTTTTCTTGATATAAGCAACAGGAAAGTAAAAGCGAGCAAAGTAAAAGGCACTGGAGAGTAAAAAGTGGCCCAATCCTTTCTGAGCAAAGGAGAGGCCTAGCAACTGAACTTATAAAGGCTAAAGTGTTCTTGAGGACACACGGGAGAGGTAGTCATGTGCTTTCGCCATATTCCGTATCGGTACTATGTGATGTGTTGATAAGTGTTGAGTGGGTGGATCTATGCTAGTACACCCTCTAGACTAAGATGAGTGCACTCTCATGATTAAACACGTTGCAAGCATCCGCAAATACAAGATAGTATTTAAGGCAAAAGCCTAACCATAGCATACGATCGATGATCCATTGTTCCCTTGTGTAAAAGCGTGCGAACTGGGGTTCAGGTTTCTATCACTCCGGCAACCCACCGTAAGCATTCTTTGTACACAATGTATTCCCCTAGGTCCTTAATAAGGCGAAGTGTTGAGTGTTCGACTCACACAACACCACTAGGAAAATAACAACACAACTTAAGTATCAAACAACACATATTACTTCAACATCATATGACTACTAACAACAAGACTTCTCCCATGTCCTCAAGAACTAAAGTAACTACTCACAAGACATAAAAGAGATCATGATCAGTGGAGATAGATGGATGATAAAAAATCTGGACACAATGATATTTCTCCAACAAAACTCAATAGCATTCACCACAAAGTAGTAATCAACACCGATAGGGTAGAGAGGATAGATAGTACGGATTACGACACAAGTTGCAATTGTGAGATGAGATTGGATGAAGATGGAGATGGTGCTGATGTTGGGGATGATGTTGATGATGATCTCGATGATGCCCGTGACGATGGTGATGACGATGGCGATGATCTCCCCTTCCGGGAGGTGATCTCCCCGGCGGAATCTGCCCGCCGGAGATGGCTTTTCTTCTCTGTAGGTTTCCTCCACGGAGCGGCGGCGGAACTCCGTAAACTCTCCCCCTTTTAGGGTTTCTGGATGACGAGGAGTATATAGGCCAGAGGGGGGAGCCTGGAGTGGGCCAGGGGCTCCAGGCGCCCTCCCGGCGCGGCCAGGGTGGGGGCCGCGCCAGGTGGCCGCCTGGGCACCCTGTGGCCCCCTCTGGTTGCTCTTTTGCGTATCTTCGTGATCCTTCTGGAAAATACCCTCCGTCGATTTTCAGGTAATTTGGAGGTATTCTTCTTCAGCAACTCAGCGTCCACTTTTTACCGCTGAATCCTGCGTCTGCTGCTTCGGCAGCGGAAAGTTGCAAACTGTGTAAAATAGGCCAAAACAACATAAGAACATCATCGTAATGTGAAATATATCAATGAATAAGGATGAATTACGATATAAAATAGTGATGCATTTTGGACGTATCACTGGCTCGTCGTCTGCCTCCCTCTCCGCTACTAACGCAACACTAACCACTTGATTGGTTGCCGCTAGGTACAACAGCAACTTCTCTTGTGGCTTAAGTGCGACAAGTATTGGAGTAGAGGACATGTATCCCTTCAAGTCTTGTAGCGCAGCCTCCGCTTCCGGAGTCCATTTCATTGGACCTGCCTTTTTCAAAATTTTGAAAAACGGCAAGGCGCGCTCAGCAGACTTAGAGATGAACCTGCTGAGAGCAGCCACGCAGCCGGCAAGCCTTCGTACATCCTTGACGCGCTTCGGTGCTTCAATTTGCTCGATGGCCTTGATCTTGTCGGGATTGGCTTCAATCCCCCTCTGAGACACGAAGAACCCGAGAAGCTTGCCGGAAGGGACTCCAAACACATACTTCTCGGGGTTGAGCTTAAGCTGGATCTTGCGCAGATTTGCAAAGGTCTCGTCTAAATCTTGAATGAGAGTTGTCCTGTCCTTGCTCTTGACCACTATGTCATCCATGTATGCTTCCACATTTCTGTGTATTTGTGGCTCAAAAGCAGTATGGACTACTCTCGCAAATGTTGAACCAGCATTCTTCAATCCGAAAGGCATCCGTATGAAACAGTATGTGCCACATGGAGTAATAAATGCGGTTTTCTCCTCATCTTCTTCTGCCATGAAGATCTGATGGTATCCTGAGTATGTGTCAAGAAATGAAAGCAGGTCACATCCGGCCGTGGAGTCAACAATCTGGTCAATGCGCGGCAAGGGAAATGGATCTTTGGGACAAGCTTTATTCACATCGGTGAAATCGATACAAAGCCTCCATTTCCCGTTTGCCTTACGCACGACTACAGGATTGGCCAACCACGTAGGATGGAGCACCCCTCTGACAAGGCCTGCTGCTTCCAACTTCTTGATTTCTTCCGCAATGAATTCTTGGTGCTCCACCGCTTGTTTCCTAACTTTCTGCTTGACGGGCCGTGCGTGAGGACATACGGCAAGCTTATGCTCAATTACTTTCCTGGGAACACCGGGGATGTCAGACGGTTGCCATGCAAACACGTCGACGTTCGCCCGCAGGAAAGCAATGAGCGCGCTTTCCTATTTAGGGTCAAGCGTGGCACTGATGGTGAAAGTACCACCAGTGCCGTCCTCCTTGGCGGACACCTTCTTGGTTTCTGGTGGAGCTGCCATCGTCTTCTTACACTTGCCGGTGGAGCTCGATGGTTCATCCTCTACGGTAGCGCAGCACTCCGAAGAGGTGCGCTTGCCAGAGTGGGCCCCAGAGCTCTTGTCGGACTTGGTCTTCTTCTTCCCCTCGGGAGCTTCAGCGGCAAGTGTCTTACGATCTGTTGCAGCTGCTGCTTCCCGGTAAATCTTGTCGGTGCAGATAAGGGCATCCTTTTTGTCGCTAGGGACAGAGATGACGCTTATCGGGCCTGGCATCTTGAGTATGTTGTATGCATAGTGAGAGGCTGCCATGAACTTGGCGAGTGCTGGTCGGCCAAGTATCCCGTTGTAAGGCAATGGGAAATCGGCAACGTCAAAAGTGACCCACTCAGTCCTGAAGTTCAGCTCGCCGCCAAATGTCACTAGCAACGTGATCTTCCCCTTCGGTTTGCTCCTTCCCGGGTTGATTCCTTGGAACGTGCTGGTCTCTTCGAGCTCGCTGTCAGGGATCTGGAGTTTGTGGAGCACAGTGGAGGAGATCAGGTTCAAGCCGGCCCCGCCATCAACTAACATCTTAGTGACCTTGAGGTTGCGGATGGTTAGTGAAACCAATATCGGCAAGCACCCGACCGCAGTTGTGCGATCAGGGTGGTCCTCAATGTCAAAGATGATAGGCGTGCTGGACCATTTCAGAAGTTTGCGCGATTCGACAGGTGGTTCTGCCGCATTGACTTCCCGCACCCACTGTTTGAGTTGGCGGTGTGAAGTATGCAGAGAAGCACTGCCGTCAACGCACAAAACCTCTGTGGCTTTCTGAAACTCCTGCTCACTGGTCTCTCCATCATCCATGTCTTCGTCGTCGTCGTCATCTTCATCCTTGTCGCGGCCACGGGGAGGTCTGTCTCCTTGTCGCTGCTTGGCCTTGCCGCGGCGTCCTCCCCGGCCATTGAATGGCCGCTTCTTGCTGGATCCTCCATCACCTCCTTGGGCTTTCTCCTTGTCGTGCCGCTCGTACTCAGCCTTCTGTTGCTCAACAAGCTGCTCGACTCCCTTGCAGTTCTGGAGATCATGACCCTTGGTGCGGTGGATCTTGCAGTATTGCTTGTCGGTGCCGTCCAGCTTGTCGGCGGCCGCCACAGCAAGGCAGTTGGTGCATGCGGCAGTCTCCTTTCCCGAGCTACCAACTTTGGCTTTCTCGGCGCCACCTTCCTTGCCGGACTGCTCAACGACTAGCACTTCTTTGTTCTTCTTCTTCCTGTTGTTCCGCCGCCGGTTTTTCTTCGCCGGGGCGGCATCTTCGTTGTCAGATCCTCCTGCGCCTGTATCCTCTCCGGGGAGTTTCCTCCCCTCTTCAGCACGTGCACACTTGTCGGCAGGGCGTACAGCTCGCTGACGTCCCTGATCTTGCACATCGCCATCTCCTCCCTCATCCTGCGGTTACGCACATTCTGATGGAACGCGCTGATGACTGCGGCAGGGTGGACGTCTGGGATGTTGTGCTGTTGATGGGCCTCTAACCCCTCGTTGGTTACCCCAAGTGGAAGGTGTAAGATGCAGTGTTGTGGAAGTTTTTCCCTTAGCAAAGATGCCAAGGATCGAATCCCCAGAGACTCCTAGGTTCAACAAGTAGGTGTCAACTGCTAACGGCGCCAGATATTAGCAATCAACGTGGACCTGCACACAGATACAAATAACTTTGCTCCCAACGAGTACAGAGAGGTTGTCAATCCCTCCGGCCTTGTAGTTCACAAAGGATTAAACGCAAATGATAGTAGTGATAGATAATGTTTGCAATAGTAAATAATAACGAAAAGTAAATAGCGGATGTGATCAATGATGGTGATATGGACCGGAGTCTCATGATGTTCACTAGTGATGTCTCTCTCCCAAAAGACGATAAAACAGCTATGTGAGGTAAACGAATTACAGCTGGGCAATTGACAGGACCACGAACGCAAACCAATGCTGACTACATTGCAAGAAAGGTTGAGGTTCAAAGCATGGGCGGTACGCCAAAGTAAGTAGACCGAAATCCATCAATATCTACTACTAATTATCCACCTTGAGATATCTATCCAGAACATCTCGCTGGTATTAAGTTGCGAGCCCCACCCATAGTGTAAACTCAATGCAACAGACAACTTCATTAAAAGAACTTTGCGTAAAGTAAACAATCCTTGCACCCGCGGGCACAAGCACCGTTGTTTTCCCCCTTGTGGCAACAACACATTCCCTAGACTCATGTTTCTGTCACTCAAGCTAGTCATCGAGGGGCATGAACCCACAATCGAGCATAACGTTCCCTCTTGGAGTCACTACGTATTACTTGGCCGAAGCAATAAATAACAACGGAGAACATGCAATAATTACTTATGAACATAAGTATAAAAGAGGTAGATCAAATATATTACTCATACACAATCTGAACATAATCTCATAATCCATTGGATCCCAGCAAACTCATCATAGCAACAGCATAAGGGTTACATATGTGCCTCGATCATGTAGGGCAGCTCACGAGGACTAATTAGTGAAGCACAAGAACGGGAGGAGAACATCACATAGCTACTGGTCATGGACTCATGGTCCAAGGGAGACTACTCACAAGTCATCCGGGAGGCGTCCATGGTGGTGGAGAAGCTCCCGGTGGTGATCCCCCCCTCCGGCAGGGTGCCGGGTAGAGTTCTCCTGGTGCTCCCGATCTTGGAAGCGGCGGCGGCGGCGGAATAGAGATGAGATCGCGAAAAAGAGTTCCCGTCCCGAGGGTTTCGAAGGACGCTCTAAATATATGCCAAAGGGGGGCACCAGACGGGGCTCGGGGGGCCTAGGCGCCCCCCCGGCGCGGCCCAGGGGGGGTGCGCCGCCAGGGCGCCTGGAGCCCTGGTGGCCCCCCGGCTGTCCTTCGGGCGCAAGGTAGGTTCTGGAACGCTGATTTTTTATATAATTTTTCTGGATTTTTCCTGACAGTTCTCGTAACGTGAAAACCTGAAATACAAAAATAGCCGAAAACAGAAACTGGCACTGGGGTGCACTGGATTAGTAGGTTAGTCCAAATATGATCAAAAGTGTATGGAAGTGTATAAATATCATAGCAATATCACCCAAAAGTGGCATGGAGCAAGCAGAAATTATAGATACGTTTTGGACGTATCAACATCCCCAAGCTTAATTCCTGCTCGTCCTCGAGTAGGTAAATGATAACAAGAATAATTTCTGTGGTGACATGCTATTAACCATATAGGACTTTTTCATAGTCATATGACAAAAGCTTACTGAGACAATGATTCTATAGTAATTAAGTTGCCTCATGAGAAAATCACAAATGACTGAAAGTTTTACAACATAATATTGAAGCATCAAATAGATTTGCAATGAACATGATGTGCAAATATGATAAAGTGATATCTAGCTTGCCCCCTTTAGTGAAGCAAAATAAACGATATCACAATCATGCAAAAGACAATGCTACTTTGGGACAATGCACATTATACTCAGAATGACAATCATGCTCTCAGTAGTTGGTGCTTTAAAAGAAGGTGGAGACTCAACATAAAAGTAAAAGAATGGTTATGTGCTAGAGCTTTTTATTCTGAAAACATAGAAGCAATTTTGTCAACGGTAGTAGTACTTCATATGTGTCATGCATAAGACATCCTATAAGTTGCAAGCCTCATGCATCGAATACCAATAGTGCTCGCACCTTGTCCTAATTAGCTCAGATTTCCATGGGTTATCATTGCATTACATATGTTTCAACCAAGTGTCACAAAGGGGTACCTCTATGCCACCTGTACAAAGGTCCAAGGAGATAAATCACATTTGATTTCTCGTTTTTGATAGATCTCAACTTGAGGACATCCATACCGGGACAACATAGAAAATAGATGATGGACTCCTCTTAAATGCATAAGCATATTCTCATAAGAGATTGAGGATTAATTTCCAAGCTAAAACTTCCACCATGATACATGGCTTTGGTTGGCGGCCCAATGTTCTTCTCTAACAATATGCATACTCATTCAACCCATGGCAAATCACCCTTACTTCAGACAAGACGAACATGCATAGCAACTCACATGATATTCAACAAAAGTGTGACAGTTGATGGCGTCCCCAGAAACATGGTTACTGCTCAGCAAGCAACTTATAAGAAATAAGATACATAGGCAACATATTCTTTACCACAATAGTTTTTAAGCCACTTTCCCATGAGCTATGTATTGCAAAGTTAGTCTGCTTAGTACAGGTGGAGGTTAGCAAAAGACTGGGAGCGACCAACTAAGAGAGCAATGACGGTCATAATCATGCAGAGCGACAAAGCAACATTGAATCAGGCATGGTAGTTATATCGCTACTCAGAAATAAAAGATCATCAAGGCTTGACAGACTTTCTTTACAGTCTTAAATTTGCGTGAGCATACGCCAAGTCAATCAAAATAAATTCTCGAAGGAAGATATTACTAAACCATACCTCATCATAGGCAAACAAATCAAGTTGGTACTCCAATAACACATTGGGAATCCCCCAGCTATTTGAGATTAACCATAAGAAAACCTGAACTACTAAGCGCCATTATGCACGTAGCATCTTTATCATAGACATATTAACCAATGAAACGGAAGCAAACTCTCTTAATAAGGTGAGCATGATAATTAAAGAGAGTTCAAGCAACCAACTAAACAAAAGCTCTTTGAAAAGATAAGCATGAATACTAAGAGCAGAGCATGATAGTAGCTATTAAAAGACAAAGAACACACACAACATAGATAGACATGAAAATTCTATGTTATGTTCTAGGTAGAAGTGGAGCGTGTTTCTCTCCCACATAAAGAAAGCTGAGTTCTAACTCGTTATGAAAAACTAAAAAGAAAACTAAAAGCAAGACGCTCCAAGCATAACACATAACACATGAAGTGATAAAAATATAGCAGAACGAAAGACGAACTGATAATGTTGATGGAGAAGGGGATGCACGGGGGCATCCCCAAGCTTAGACGCTTGAGTCTCCTTGAATATTTCTTGGGGGTGCATGGGGGCATCCCCAAGCTTGAGCGCTTGACACTCCTGAATCTTTTTATCATCTTCCCTCACACACTTGAAAGCTCCCTTCATACATAACTCATCATAATCTGATTAGCGAGGTTAGTACCCTTAATAAAATAATTGCACCTTGCTGGAAATAAAGATATTCTTGAAGTTCTACTATTTCTCAAGATTGCCAAAAGGTTTTTGCAAAGAAAAAGCAAGCTCTTGATTTGCAAAATGAAGGAAAGGCAAAACAGGACAGAATCTGTGAAAAACAGAACAGCAGGTAGTAATTGATCTGTTGGGGATACTTCTGCAACTCAAATCAAAAAACTCAGAACAGACGCACGAAAGACAATTATATAGAGAACGCTTTCGAAAAAATTCAGACCAAAAAGATGATCTGGTAATTTTATACGAATTTTTATATCCAAGGACAGAATCTGTTTCCTGGACAGCACCTCACAACTTTTGAACTTTCTAGCAATCAGAGGCTATACTTGGCACCAAATTGAAAAGCAAAGATACAATGATGATGCTACAGCAGTAAAAGACATCAAGACACAAGAAAAGCAAAAAAAAATATTCATGTGGGCTGCCTCCCAAAAGCGCTTTCTTTTATGCCTTTAAGCTAGGCATAATGCATAGAGATCAAGTTTTATCAAGAGTAAAAGAATAGCTAGCCCGTACGACGGACTCAAAAGGTAACTTGATCTTCTTTCGAGGGAAGTGTTCCATCCCTTTCTTGAGAGGAAACTGAAATTTTATATTACCCTCTTTCATATCAATGATAGCACCAACAGTGCGTAAAAAGGAACGTCCCAAAATAATTGGACATGAAGGATCACATTCAATATCCATAATAGTGAAATCAACGGGAACATAGTTGTCATTAACAACGATAAGAACATCGTCGATCCTCCCCAAAGGTTTCTTTATGGAAGAATCAACGAGACGAACACCAAAAGAACAAGAATCATAAGGTTTCAATTTAAGCATATCATATATTCTTTTGGGCATAACATAGGTACTAGCTCCAACATCACATAATGCATAGCAAGAGAAGTCATTCAATTTAATTTTTATCATAGGATCCCAACCATCTTCTAGCTTTCTAGGTATGGAGGCTTCTACTCTAAGTTTCTCCTCCCAAGCTTTGATGAGAGCATTAGTGATATGCTCTGTGAAGGCAAGATTAAGCGTGCTAGTGCGGGGGTCTCTAGACATCTTGTGAAGGAAATCAATAACTTCGGTAAGAGTGCAATTATCAAAATCAAGGTCACGAGCATCAAGTAAAGTGGTAGTGGTGTCCTTAAGGTTCACTTGTTTGGTATTTTCTATAGTCATAGCATCACCATTAATAGGTCCAATGGGACCAGGAGTACATTGGGTGCTAAGAGTTTGAACATCCTCAACAAACTGGATAGTAGCAACAGTGTGGTGGGTAGGAAGGCTCTTAATTCTATCTTCTTCCTCCCTTTCTCTAGCCCATCTCTCTTTAAGTTTAGCCATCATCCTAATGTTTTCATTAATTTGCACTTGAATAGCATTTATAGGGGTGACTTCCCTCTCCTCAAGAGGAGAAGTTTTAATTTTTAGCAATTTTACCTCATTGGCTAAATGGTCTACCTTAAAAGAAAGATCATCTAGTTTATGTAGTTTTTCTTCTACACTCTTATTAAAGGCTTTTTGCATAGTGATGAAATCTTTAAGCATAGTCTCTAGTTCAGTTGTGGAGTTCTTGGTGATAGGATAAGCATTGTTGTTCCCATAAGAATTAGAGGGGAACGGTCTAGGATTGTTACCAAAGTTACTCCTATAAGCATTGTTGTTAAAATTGTTTCTAGAGATAAAATTCACATCTACTTGTTCTTGAGCAATCAAAGAATTTAAAGGAACATCACGAGGATCAACAGTAGATTGCTTCGAAAGTAGAGACATGATCAAGTCAACTTTTTCATTAAGGGAGGAAATTTACCTTCCTACCTGTTGGAGCGCGTTCGGTGTGCCATTGGGAATAGTTGGTCATCATCTCATCGAGAAGCTTTGTGGCAGCACCAAGTGTAGTTGACATAAAAGTTCCTCCCGCGGCCGAATCTAACAAGTTCCGCGAGGTAAAGTTCAAGCCTGTATAAAAAGTTTGGATAACCATCCAAGTAGTCAAACCATGAGTAGGGCAGTTCTTGATAAGAGATTTCATACGTTCCCAAGCTTGGGCAACGTGTTCATTATCCAATTGTTTAAAATTCATTATGTTACTTCTAAGTTGGATAATTTTAGCACGTGGATAGTATTTTCCGATAAAAGCATCTTTGCAGTTGTCCCATGAATCTATGCTATTTCTAGGCAAAGACCGAAACCAAAATTTAGCTCCTCCTCTCAAGGGGAAAGGAAAAAGCTTAAGATTAACAATTTTACCATCTATTTCTTGGTACTTTTGCATATCACAAAGTTCAACAAAGTTGTTTAAGTGTAAAGCAGCATCATCTCTAGCACCGGAGAATTGATCTTTCATGACTAAGTTCAGTAAAGCAGGTTTAATTTCATATGAAGGTGCTGAAGTGGCAGGTGTAGTGATAGGTGTGCTGATAAAGTCATCGTTGTTGTGACTAGTGAAGTCACACAACTTGGTGTTCTCGGTGGAACCCATAGTAGCAAGCAAGCAAGATAACTATTTTTGTGATTTTCGATAAAAAGGTACTAAAGCAAAAACTGAAAGGTAAACTAACAAGACTAAAAAGCAAAGGTAAAAGATAGCATGCAACTCCCCTATCCTGAAGAGTGGAGTCCCCGGCAACGGCGCCAGAAAAACTCCTTGATGGGCCTCTAACCCCTCGTTGGTTACCCCAAGTGGAAGGTGTAAGATGCAGTGTTGTGGAAGTTTTTCCCTTAGCAAAGATGCCAAGGATCGAATCCCTAGAGACTCCTAGGTTCAACAAGTAGGTGTCAACTGCTAACGGCGCCAGATATTAGCAATCAACGTGGACCTGCACACAGATACAAATAACTTTGCTCCCAACGAGTACAGAGAGGTTGTCAATCCCTCCGGCCTTGTAGTTCACAAAGGATTAAACGCAAATGATAGTAGTGATAGATAATGTTTGCAATAGTAAATAATAACGAAAAGTAAATAGCGGATGTGATCAATGATGGTGATATGGACCGGAGTCTCATGATGTTCACTAGTGATGTCTCTCTCCCAAAAGATGATAAAACAGCTATGTGAGGTAAACGAATTACAGCTGGGCAATTGACAGGACCACGAACGCAAACCAATGCTGACTACATTGCAAGAAAGGTTGAGGTTCAAAGCATGGGCGGTACGCCAAAGTAAGTAGACCGAAATCCATCAATATCTACTACTAATCATCCACCTTGAGATATCTATCCAGAACATCTCGCTGGTATTAAGTTGCGAGCCCCACCCATAGTGTAAACTCAATGCAACAGACAACTGCATTAAAAGAACTTTGCGTAAAGTAAACAATCCTTGCACCCGCGGGCACAAGCACCGTTGTTTTCCCCCTTGTGGCAACAGCACATCCCCTAGACTCATGTTTCTGTCACTCAAGCTAGTCATCGAGGGGCATGAACCCACAATCGAGCATAACGTTCCCTCTTGGAGTCACTACGTATTACTTGGCCAAAGCAATAAATAACAATGGAGAACATGCAAGAATTACTTATGAACATAAATATAAAAGAGGTAGATCAAATATATTACTCATACACAATCTGAACATAATCTCATAATCCATCGGATCCCAGCAAACTCATCATAGCAAAAGCATAAGGGTTACATATGTGCCTCGATCATGTAGGGCAGCTCACGAGGACTAATTAGTGAAGCACAAGAACGGGAGGAGAACATCACATAGCTACTGGTCATGGACTCATGGTCCAAGGGAGACTACTCACAAGTCATCCGGGAGGCGTCCATGGTGGTGGAGAAGCTCCCGGTGGTGATCCTCCCCGCCGGCAGGGTGCCGGGAAGAGTTCTCCTGGTGCTCCCGATCTTGGAAGCGGCGGCGGCGGCGGAACAAAGATGAGATCGCGAAAAAGTGTTCCCGTCCCGAGGGTTTCGAAGGACGCTCTAAATATATGCCAAAGGGGGGCACCAGACGGGGCTTGGGGGGCCCAGGCGCCCCCCCGGCGCGGCCCAGGGGGGGCGCGCCGCCAGGGCGCCTGGAGCCCTGGTGGCCCCCCCCGGCTGTCCTTCGGGCGCAAGGTAGGTTCTGGAACGCTGATTTTTTATATAATTTTTTTGGATTTTTCCTGACAGTTCTCGTAACGTGAAAACCTGAAATACAAAAACAGCCGAAAACAGAAACTGGCACTGGGGTGCACTGGATTAGTAGGTTAGTCCAAATATGATCAAAAGTGTATGGAAGTGTATAAATATCATAGCAATATCACCCAAAAGTGGCATGGAGCAAGCAGAAATTATAGATACGTTTTGGACGTATCAGCTGTGCACGGCTGAACCTCTGGATATACTTGCGCATGGGTTCTCCTTCCTTCTGGGCGAGCAGGTGTAGGTCACTCTCCTGGCCACGAGGTTTGTGGCCGCCTGTAAAGGCGCCGACAAACTGATGGCACAGGTCTGCCCAAGAAGAAATGGAGTTGTCCGGCAAGTGCATGAGCCAGGACCTAACGTTGGGTTTGATTATCAGAGGGAAGTAGTTGGCAAGGATCTTGTCGTCTCACCCCCCGGCAGCTTGCACCGCGATGGTGTAGATGCTGAGGAACTCCGACGGGTGCGTCTTGCCATCGTACTTCTCCGGCACGTCTGGCTTGAAATTTTTCATGCTGGGCCACTGGACTTGCCGCAGATCACGAGTGAACGCAGGACAACCTACCGCGTACGGCAAGTCGCCTGGTCCCCCTGGCGCTTGCATGTCGACAGTGGGCCCAGCGCGCTGATCTTACTGACGCCGCGCTTCTCTTCGGCGCTCGATGTGAGTACGAGCGTCTTCTTGTCGGCGATCTTGAAGAACTTGGCGCTGATCGCGACGAGCTCGCGGATCCGACGACGCGGTGGAGTCGCTGTCGAGGTTGACCCGGCGAGTCGGCGATCTTGGCCTTCGGGGCGGAGAGTGCACGGTGGTTGCACACCCAGCGGTCTTGTCGCCATCGGCCCGCGCCTGGCTGACTTGCCGCGGCCGCGACGCGCTCGGCTGCTGCGGAGTGTCGCCGTTGGCGAAGGCGATGAGACTCTGAATGGTGGCCCTCCAGTCGTCGGCCTTGTCTGCCGCTGGAGGGAAGTCTAGGAGCAGTTGAGCTCGTGCTAGAGCTTCTGCTGGAGTGGTGGGTAGCGGTGGCGAACGGTGCGAGGAGCGGGATATGCTCGGACTTCTAACTACGTTAGAAGGAGCAGCATCCCGTCCCGGCGACCGCGCCTTGCTCGTGCCAGCATGTTGGCGCGTATGCTGGTCTTGAGCGTCCCGAGATCCGCCAGCTTGACCTTGGCCCAGCAAGCGTATGGTACCTTGAGTACCACGACGCTGCCGGTCCCGCGCCTCCTGAGATGGGCGCGGTGCATGTACGGACGCCGAGGTCTTGGAGTGCGCCCGGTCGTCGTGGGAGCCGGCTACGCCGCCGATGGGCAGCGCAGCTTTGTCCTTGGACCTGGCGGCACCGTGGTCTCCCTCGTCGACGACCATTCTCCCGCCGGCATCTACCCCACCAGCCGCTGGCTCCGGCGGTGGTGGGATCGACGCGGACGGGCGAGCTGCCTCCGAAGCCTTCTTCTTCGGCGGCATGTTGATGAAGATGATGTAGATCTAGCTCGTGTGCAGGCCGGATCAGGTTCACACGACCTCGACGCACCCCTACCTGGCGCGCCAAAGATGTCGGGGAAACTGATCCACCCACGAACACCTATGGAACCGGAGCCCCTTTTCGGTACGGCAGGGGGCGGAGATTGCACGAAGAGCAGATCGAGGCGATGCACACGAGCAGTTTACCCAGGTTCGGGCTGCACGGGTGCGTAAAACCCTACTCCTGCTTTGGTTTGTATTGAGTTCTTGCTCGGGAGCGCTGAGAGCTACAGTACCCTCTAGTAGCTAACGAGACCGAGCATGAGAATGTTCGAACCCCTCTCTACGTTGCGCATGGGCCTCCTTTTATAGGCTAAAGGAGTCACCGACAGGTGGCAACGCAGTTGAGGGTAAAAGTGTAAAAAGAGTGGTAGTTGGTACAGTGTTCTATACCTAACCCTGACGGCAAGGGACAAGGGCATTAAATGCCCATCGCCGTCGCCCAAACAGTGCAAAAAGGTGCCGTCAGGGGCGCCACCGTCCGCCACGATGGCTACCTTGTCAGCGCCGCTTGCCACCGTGTACCCCTGGCTGCATAGCCTCCCGCCACGTGCGCCTGGAAGGGTCCCAGAGCGACACGTGGGTGGATGTGCTGGAGCGTGGGTACTGAGTGGAAGCTTGCCGCGGCAAGCGCCTTGCCGCGGTCGCTATCTTGTCGCTTCCGGGAGCTTGTCGCTCACCGGGCCTTGCCGGGACGCGTGGCGCGTCACGGCTAGTTTCTTGAAATGCCTTGCTTGGCCTTCCCGGCAAGCTCCTCTTGCCAGGGTCTTGCGCCTTGAGTGATCTTGTGCCTTGAGCGTCCTTCCCGGCAAGCTCCTCTTGCCGGGGCCTTGTCTCCTTAGCTTGGGTACTTTGTTCTTGAATGGCCCCAAAGGGACCATGGAGGACCTTGGAGGTCGCCCGGCAAGCCTTGCCGCGGGATGTTGCAACTGCCCGTGCACAAGTTCGGGACACTAAGGTACCCCTACTTTAGTACACCGACACATGGCAACGGTGCAAGATGCACCCAAACATCAAGCAAACATACTCCAAACATGTTAACAAGAAGATATTATGATTCTACATGCAAAACCACACAAGTTTCATGTAGGGCACGCTCAAAACGGAGCAACGGACTAAAAGATACACCCGAGACAAGAAACAATGCAAAGCTAAAAATAACAGCCAGATAGCAACTTGGAAGCAAGATATATATACTCTACAGCACTCAGACATGGTGACAAGAAGCATGGACATGAAGTAGACATATCCTACAGTAAACAACTCTATTGGAGCAACTCCATAGGAGGCATGGATCAATAGCAACAAGCTACAACATTTTGATCATGACAATAAAAACCTGACAACAATATTTTATAGCAACGTAGGAGCAAGAATTAAATAGGTTACATCAAGCCATATAAGCAAGTGCGGGCATGGATGGATAGACAACAGCATATACAACAAGGAATGATCAATGGCCACCCCAAAACTATCATGGATTTGCCTAGGACAACAAGCAAACATAGCATCAGGATAATACAGATTCCAGACTTAGTGAAATTTCACTAAGTGTTAAAATAGTTAAGTTGGCAAGGCATGTCTGCAATCATGTTTAAGTCATCTTAAAGCATAACATGGCAAATGGTTTGCACCACAACAAAGAACACATGATGGGGAATCTAAAACATATGAGCATGCGACATGGGGGCAAACACATCAATAGCAACGAGCTCCTCAACTAGGCATCTCGTAACAAGTTACAAAACCTAACAGCCACATGCACTTTTGCAACAGAGATAAACATGGCAATATGAACTCTAACATGCATGCTATAGCAACCAACATGTAGAGCATCTCATGATGAACATTTTGACATATCATTTGCTTCATTTGGATAAACATGCACCAAGTTATCACATCTCAAACATGGCATGAAAATAACAAGTACCAACAGTTTATATCATGTAGCACTCTTGTCATGAAGATTAAGACATCTAGATGGACTCAAACAAGCATGACACAATGGAACAAAACGGAGTACACATCACCACAGTCATTTTGACATATCATATGCACAAATCGGACAAGCACAGTAAAAGTTGCAGCCAATACAAAAATACATCAGACAACAAAAACAACAAAAGACTTAGGAAAAAAACAACCTCAGAGGTCAACGCGGGTTGCGGGACGGGTCAACGGTGGATCGGGCGAAGCGGGTTGCGGGTCGAACGGTTGCGGCCCGTTAGGGTATGGCCGATCTGGATCCCGCGGATCGATTAGAACGGGGCCGGCGGCTTCGAGCTCGGCGACGGCGGCGACGCTCTGACCTCCGGCGATCGCAGCGGCCGGTGGCGAGGCGGCGAGGGCCCGGGGCGGCGAGGCCGGCCGGAGGCAGCGGCGGGGTCCGGTCCGGAGTGGCGACCCGGGTGCGGCGGGAGCAGGAGCTCTTGAAGCTCCAGGGCGGCGGCGCTCTGTGGGCGATGCGGCGGCGGCCGGCGGGGACCGGCGCCGGCGGGCGGCGAGGCGTGGCTGCCGGCGGCGCGGAGCCGCGAAGGGGAACGACGGTGGCTCGCGGAGGAGTTGGGCCGAGGCGGCGGAGGCGGAGGACACGCGAGGGCCGGGAGCGGGCCTGGTGGGCCGAGTGGCGGCGCAGTGGCGGGATTGCCACGTGTCGCCCGCGGATTGGAGCGGGGGTCGCTGGACACATCCGGCGGCATACTGACGTGTCCGGCGTGGAGAAGGAGGAGTGGAGCTAGGGTTTTTTGGACGAAAATGGCATGGGGGGTCGTTTTTATAGGCACAAGGAGCTAGGAGACTCCAAATGGGGAGCGGTTTTCGGCCACGCGATCACAATTCGACGACCGAGATAATGGGAAGGGTTGTGCTGGGTTGGTGGGATGTTGTGGAGGGGGTCTTGGGCCTCAAAGAATAGGTTGTTTTAGCCCACTAGGTTAACCGTTGGAGTACCAAACAAACTCCAAACGCGACGAAACTTGACAGGCGGCCTACACGTACCAAAACAACATTGCACGACAAGTCTCACGCCATTCCGGAAACGTTACACGGCCACACACGAAAGAAGGACTCGGGGATACCACGGGCATGTGTGAGAGCGTCGGAACTCAGAACGGACAACGGGAAGAGACGAGTGGGACCGGATGCAAGTGACAACACAAATGCAATGCAATGCACATGACAACATGACATGGATGAAATGCACACACGCACACGACAAAACGAAGAAACCCAAAATGAAAGAAGAGCCCGGAAAGGAATTGATGAAGCCAAAGTTTATATATTGCCATATTGGGAAAGTGTTACATCTGGGGCATTACAAACTCTCCTTTACTACGAAAAGATCTCGTCCCGAGATCTAGGACTGGAAGAAGGAAGGGTACTCGGAACGAAGGTGATCTTCTCGTTCCCACGTAGCTTCTCGGTCGGTATGGTGTGACCACTTGACTTTCAAGAACTTGATTGACTTGTTGCGGGTCTTGCGCTCGGTTTCTTCAAGAATAGCAACGGGGTGCTCTCGGTAAGACAAGTCTTGTTGAAGATCAATCTCCTCGAACGGAATGGTGCGTTCAGGTGTCTTGAAGCACTTGCGGAGTTGAGACACGTGAAACACATCATGAACATTAGTGAAGTTGGAAGGGAGCTCAAGTTGATAGGCTAGATCGCCTCTTTTGACAAGGATCTTGAAAGGGCCCACGTATCTAGGAGCAAGCTTTCCTTTGATACCGAATCTTTGGGTGCCTTTCATAGGAGAAACACGGAGATAGACATGATCTCCAATGTCGAAAGCCAAATCACGATGCTTGCCGTCATAGTAGCTCTTCTGACGCGACTGAGCGACCTTGAGATTCTCACGTATGACTTTGCACATTTCTTCGGCTTCTGAGATCAAGTCATTGCCAAGAAGTTGACGTTCACCAGTCTCGTACCAGTTGAGAGGAGTACGGCACTTTCTGCCATAGAGGATTTCAAACGGAGCTTTGCCGGCACTTGCTTGGAAACTGTTGTTGTAAGAGAACTCGGAAAACGGAAGGCAATCTTCCCACTTCATGCCAAAAGAGATGACACAAGCTCTGAGCATGTCTTCTAGAATCTGGTTCACTCTTTCGACTTGACCACTAGTCTGAGGGTGAAACGCAGTGCTGAAACGGATCTTAGTGCCCATGGCAGACTGAAAGGAGTCCCAGAACTTCGATGTGAACAAACTTCCACGGTCTGAGGAGATAACTTGAGGAATGCCATGTAGGGACACAATTCTGGAAGTGTACAACTCTGCCAGCTGAGCTGCATTGATGGATTCTTTGACTGGAAGGAAGTGAGCTACTTTGGTAAGCTTGTCAATCACCACAAAGATATAATCATTCCCCTTCTTGGACTTGGGAAACCCAGTGACAAAATCCATTTCAATGTGGTCGAATTTCCACTCGGGAATAGGAAGAGGTTGGAGAAGACCGGCTGGACGTTGATGCTCTGCCTTCACTCTTCTGCAGACATCACATTCATTCACGAATTGGGCAATCTCCCTTTTCATGCGAGTCCACCAGTAAGATTGCTTGAGGTCTTGGTACATCTTGGAACTTCCAGGATGAATCGAGAGGAGGGAATCATGTGCTTCGTTCATTATGAGCTTCCCGAGATCACCCTTGAGAACCACAAGTCTGTCCTCAAAGAACAAGGTGTCCTTCTCATCAATGCGATAGCACTTGTATTTGGGAGTACCCTTTGCAATACCATGTTTCACTTTCTGCACCATAGCATCACTGAGTTGGGCCTCAAGGATCTGATCTTCCAAGGTAGGAGCAACTTGAAGATTTGCAAGAAAGCCTTGCGGAACAACTTGAAGGTTGAGCTTCCTGAATGCTTCACAAAGCTCAGGCTGAAATGGCTTGATAAGAAGACTGTTGCAATATGCCTTTCTGCTCAAGGCATCTGCAATGACATTGGCCTTGCCAGGTGTATATTCGATGCTTGGATCATACTCTTGGATCATCTCAACCCAACGAGTCTGGCGAAGGTTCAGGTTCGGCTGTGTGAAGATGTACTTCAAGCTCTTGTGATCGGTGAAGATGTCGACTTTTCTGCCCAACAGAAGGTGTCTCCACGTGATCAAGGCATGTACCACAGCTACTAGCTCGAGATCATGTGTCGGGTAGTTCTTCTCACTTGGCTTCAATTGACGAGAGGTGTATGCCACAATTTTCTTGTCCTGCATTAGCACACCACCAAGCCCTTGAAGAGAAGCATCACAGAATACTTCGTATGGCTTGGACTCATCTGGAGGAGTAAGAACCGGAGCAGAGATGAGCTTTTCTTTGAGAGTTTTGAATGCCACATCACAATCCGGAGACCAGTTGTACTTGCCATTCTTCTGCAGCAAGTTGGGTGAGAGGCTTGGCAATCTTGGAGAAGTTCTCAACGAACCTTCTGCAATAGCTAGCAAGACCAAGGAAGCTTCGGAGTTGCTTGACGTTCTGAGGGGGTTCCCAGTTGAAAATCGCTTCAACTTTGTCGGGGTTGACCGCAATACCGTCAGCGGAGATGATATGGCCCAGATACAAGACTTTATCGAGCCAGAATTCGCACTTGGAGAACTTGGCATAGAACTTATGTTCATGGAGTCTGTCAAGAACTAGACGGAGGTGCTTTTCGTGATCCTCTTCATTCTTGGAGAATACCAAGATGTCATCCAGATAAACAAGCACAAATTCGTTGGTGTAGGGGTTGAATATGTAGTGCATCATTCTCGAGAAGGTGGGTGGAGCATTAGCGAGGCCAAAAGACATGACTGTGTATTCATAGGAGCCGTAGCTGGTTCTGAATGCAGTCTTGTGGATATCTTCTTCACGAATGCGAATTTGGTGGTAACCCATTCGGAGATCGAGCTTTGAGAACACTTTAGCTCCTTTGAGCTGCTCGAACAATTCATTGATGTTGGGGAGCGGATACTTGTTCTTTATTGTCTTCTTGTTCAATGGCCGGTAATCAACGCAAAGGCGCTCCGTGCCATCCTTCTTCTTGACAAATAAGACACCACAGCCCCAAGGAGAAGTGCTAGGCCTGATTAGACCTATACGCTCTTGCTCATCGAGCTATTTCTTCAACTCCTTCAACTCTTCAGGGGAGAGCTTGTACGGACGCCGGCATGCTGGCTCAGTACCAGGCTCGAGTTCAATGACGAAATTAACTTGATGATGCGGAGGCATGCCTGGAAGCTCTTCAGGGAAAACATCTTCATATTCATTGACCACCGGAATTTGAGAGATGGCATTAATCTCGCCCTTGTCATTGAGAGAGAATAGCCTGATTGTGTTATCTCGAGAGGCGAAGATAATCACGTCTTCGTTAGGATGAGTAATCTTGACTTCCTTATTTGCACAGTCAATGTGAGCATCATGCTGAGAAAGCCAATCCATCCCAAGAATAAGATCAATGTCGGAATTGCTGAGAACAACGGAGAAGCCAGAAAGCGGTAATCACCCATGCGAATAGATACATTCGGAGCCACCATACTAGAACTCAATCTCTTGCCAGGAGATATAACACTCAAAGCTCTTGGTAATGCTTCGGTGTGAACATTATGCTTGGATGCAAATGGATATGACATGAAGGAACATGAAGCACCCGAATCAAACAACACTTTGGCAGGTTTGAGGTTGACTGGAAGATTACCAAGTATCACATCTGAAGAATTTTCTGCTTGAGCTGCATTCATCAGATTCACTCTTGCTACCTTCGGATCATGCTTGACAATAACAGTACTGACAGGTGGAGGAGGCGGAAGGCGCCTTTGAGTACACTTGTTTGCATAGTGACCCTTCTTTCCACACTTGTTGCACACCACTTTTGAGAGAGGACGGTAAAAAGGAGCACTTGACTTCGAAGCTTGAAAATGATTCTTTGACTGATTGCTTGGGTTGGGTGGGTGGGAGAAAGCACGGCCACCAGAATTCTTGTTGTTGTTGTTGGGAGCTCAGATCACTGGAGGAGGTGGAAGCCAAAACTTCTGTTGCTTTGTGACCACTTGAGAATAAGAGGTGGAGTGAACAACGTCTCTGATCCTCTTTTTGGAAGCTTCCATCTTGAGCTGGGCTGCCTCTTGCTTAAGTGCCATGTTATAGAATTGATCAAACTCATCAGGCTCGAACAAGGTGAGAGCTAGTTGGAGTTCATCCTTCAGACCACCACGAAACTGATAGATCTTGCTCTTGGAATCTGTATGTCTTGCTTGGCATAGCGGGCAAGGTTCTGGAACTTGACATTATATTGGTAGACAGTCATTGAGCCTTGCTTCAGGTTGCGGAATTGCTCATGCATACCTTCGATGACACTTGTTGGAATGTGGTGAGAACGAAAGTCCTTGCAGAAATCATCCCAGGAGATTACATGTCCCTCTCTGGAATCTTTGTACTACTGCCACCAATCAGCGGCTTGGTCCTTGAGTTGGAAGGCTGCAAACTTCACATAGTCCTCGGGCCTGACGTTACTGCACTCGAAATGCTTCTTGATATCTGTTATCCAGTCTTTAGCATCTAGAGGGTCCACACAGTAACTGAATGCCTTTGGTTGGTTTGCCAAGAACTGGTTGAACGTAGCAAAGTGAGGTTGGTTGAACAAATTGCCTTGGCCTTGGTTCCCATGAGCACCCTAATTTTCTTGATTTGCTTGAATGTTCTGCATCCTTTGCATAAGCATCTGGGTGTTCTGGTTCGTCACTTGCATAATTGCTCTCCAGGCCTCAGACGGAGGAGGAGGGGAAGGAGGACAATCAGGAACCTCTTCACCCTCTGGGTTAGCGTTGGGAACCTTTTTAGGAGCCATCCTGAATGATATGACAACTATCAGCCATTGATTGAGAGAAATATATAAGCTAAATCAACGGCTAGAAATTGCAACATAGTCTTCACAAGCACATTCGAACAAGATGAACGAATGTAATCCACAGTTTAATAGTAACAACAATCTTCACGAGAAGCCACTTGGGTGACAAAATGTAAATAAAAACAACAAGGAGCAGATAGAACAAATACAAGATAGAAGCTTCGTTCGACATATTCGTGCTGAAAGCTTATGGAACGTGTTACAAAAGGGTTTTGCAATCCCCGGATCAGCATAGCCAAGGACCCTTTAAGATGCAACTCCCGATTGTAACAACGGCCATAAAACTACTTCACTCAATGTAGAACCCCGAACTCCATTTCATGCATTCATTGGAAGAATGCCTATGAGCTACTAGATGAACCCACCTATTAATTTCCGAAAGTTTCCAGTTATGCAATCAGGTGTTGGGGATACAGGGGAAGCATCGCGCACTCAATTCTAATCCTACATCCAGCTGTATCCATCCTTCAACACATAACCAGTTATTTCCGGAAACCGTCTACCTCGGACCTTCGAAACGCATCTACTATACAAGCTATGGCAATACTCCCGAACTACCTGCCCAGTACTGGGTGACGTCGGGGTTATCTTGCCACTAACCACATAGGAGAGTTTCGATGTCGGTCGTCTTAAGTATTCCAGAACTGCTGCGATATATTTGTGACGACAACACCTCGGAGCTCAACTCCCCGGGACACTGCCACAACCCCTAAATGATAGGAGGCATCGAGAAAAATGTTCTCGTCACAAAGACATCGGAACAATCCAAAGAATACTCGCGAGATTCCTAAAAAAAATTGGTGAACTTTGAGAGTAGAAGAGACAAGAGTAATCGTCAGGAGTCCTTACCAGAGTGAAAAGAGATGAGGAGCAAAAGAATTCCTACTCTCCGATATATATAGGACTCAAAACATTTTAAGTGTGTGCCTAGACTCAACTGTCAACGATTCGATCAATTAGTGGGGGCTTCTAGGTCGGAGAAGGCTCTGATACCAACTTGTAATGCCCAGGATGGGACTATACCTCCTACGTGTCGAGGCACGACTTAAAGGTATAAGCCCATTCTGGAATGATCTCAAGTTTGGTATCTTTGCACGACTCATGTAAAAATAGGGATGAAAATGCAAAAGGATAGTTGGCTTACACTCGCCACGTCACACAATACATTACATAGCAAAACATCATCCAAATAACATCACAACCCGACTACGGGTGAAGATCCAATGAAAGATACCAAAAACATAAGAAGCCACAGGTTCGAATCGCCCCTTATAGAAACCACTACTGATCATCGGGATAGTGCACATAGTATCGACTACGTTCTTCATCGTACTCCCAGTACAGCTCCGTGCCGTCACCTGAGTAGTTCACCATAGTACCTGCATCTGGTGTTGTGTAGAAACTGTGAGCCATGGAGGACTCAGCAATCCCGTTCCCGGGTAGCAAAACTATCTAAGCCTTGGGTGTGGAACAAGGCTGAAGAAAGATAAAAGGTTGCAGCTGCACTAGCACTAGCTTACGTGTTAAGAGCGAGAAGAGAAGTGCCACGAGCGATAAAGTGATCACGAAGTGATCCTATCTAAGCACGTCAATCATAACCCCACCGTGTTCACTTCCCGAACCCCTTTCGGAAAATGACCGTCATGGGTACTCATGCCGGTAGTATGTTCTGAACATGGTGTCAAGTTTTCTACAACCGGATATTAACAAATTCCCATCTGCCACATAACCGCGGGCATGGCTTTCGAAAGTTCAAAACCCTGCAGGGGTGTTCCAACTTGGCCCATTACAAGCCCACGATCCGCGGAGTCGCAACTCCAAGGCGGGAAGGCTCGAGTATTCTCAGAATCCCGTGCTCAAGATATACCGACATAGGTAAAACTAATCCAGCAAGACCTCCCTGCGTGCCGACACCCTATCAGTAGCCGCACGTATCTAGTCTCAGGCCATGACCGGATGGGACAAGCTACGGGTGGACGGGTGGATACCAAATACCTCGGGTTTCCCCAAGGCGGCCCCGCAGGTTGCCCAGTTCGGACCAACACTCATGTGCAGCATTGGCCCGGGGGTTGTTAATTAAGATCACGGGATAGCTAGTCCCTATGCAAGTTTTTAGTTATTAGGCAAATGGAGTACCAATGTTGGGCCTTGCTGGAAAAGGTTTAGCGCTAAGCGGGTTATCGAGGGGGTCCCATAACCCTAACCGTGTGAGGAACGCATAATCAAGGAACATAACACCGGTTTATACGGTTCCTAGGGCGACGTGAGTGGAACAAATCACCAAGCAAGAGGCTTAGCCTTCCACCCATTACCGATATATAGATGATTTCATTTAATAGATATATAGTGTGATATCCCAACATAACTTCAACATGAAGCAAGAATCTTCAAATCTTCTCATGCAACTAGCAATGCTATAAGAGGGGCTGAGCGAAGCCTACGTAGCCAATCAAAGGTTTGCATAAGTTGGGTGGTTAAACAGATTCATGGTTACAATAGGAGGCTGACAAACAAACATGGGCATTGAGGCAATAAGCTAAAGAGCGAGACTTCTAGCAATAGGCAAAGATAGTAATGATATCCGGGTCAGGTCATCTTGCCTGTCGAGTCGTCGATGGGATCGTAAGACGGTTCCTCATTCTCAACCTCGGTAGTAACCTTGTTCTCGTACTCGGTCTCGGCTTCCGGCTCTACTCAACACAAGAACACACGAGGCACGAAATCAAACAAGGTACAATGCGCAAACTACAGGATGCATGTATGATGCACTTAGGATGCACTGCAGATGCACTTAGGATGCACAACATGACAACATAGGAAGCACATAGAAACAACACAAGAACAACAAGTTTAAATGAGGCCGAAAACTACCTAAGACAAATCAGGAAAGTCCTCATGTGCATAGTTTGAAATTATTCCAGATCTGAACAAACATTAAGTTAAAGTTGTTAAACAACAAGTTAACATGCACCATGATGATCTACACGAAAATCTAGTCAAGTTTCATATAAAGTTTGTTTAAAACGGAGCTACGGTCTAGAAGATATGATCAAAACAAGATAAGCATGGCAACGGTGCAAGATGCACCCAAACATCAAGCAAACATACTCCAAACATGTTAACAAGAAGATATTATGATTCTACATGCAAAACCACACAAGTTTCATGTAGGGCACGCTCAAAACGGAGCAACGGACTAAAAGATACACCCGAGACAAGAAACAATGCAAAGCTGAAAATAACAGCCACATAGCAACTTGGAAGCAAGATATATATACTCTACAGCACTCAAACATGGTGATAAGAAGCATGGACATGAAGTAGACATATCCTACAGGAAACAACTCCATTGGAGCAACTCTATAGGAGGTATGGATCAATAGCAACAAGCTACAACATTTTGATCATGACAATAAAAACCTGACAGCAATATTTTATAGCAACTTGGGAGCAAGAATTAAATAGGTTACAGCAAGCCATATGGGCAAGTGAGGGCATGGATGGATATACAACAACATATACAGCAAGGAATTATCAATGGGCACCCCAAAACTATCATGGATTTGCCTAGGACAACAAGCAAACATAGCATCAGGATAAGACAGATTCCAGACTTTGTGAAATTTCACTAAGTGTTAAAACAGTTAAGTTGGCAAGGCATGTTTGCAAGCATGTTTAAGTCATCTTAAAGCATAACATGGCAAATGGTTTGCACCACAGCAAAGAACACATGATGGGGAATCTAAAACATATGAGCATGCGACATGGGGGCAAACACATCAATAGCAACGAGCTCCTCAACTAGGCATCTCGTAACAAGTTACAAAACCTAACAGCCACATGCACTTTTGCAACAGAGATAAACATGGCAATATGAACTCTAACATGCATGCTATAGCAACCAACATGTAGAGCATCTTATGATGAACATTTTGACATATCATTTGCTTCATTTGGATAAACATGCACCAAGTTATCACATCTCAAACATGGCATGAAAATAACAAGTAGCAGCAGTTTATATCATGTAGCACTCTTGTCATGAAGATTAAGACATCTAGATGGACTCAAACAAGCATGACACAATGGAACAAAACGGAGTACACATCACCACTGTCTTTTTGACATATCATATTCACAAATCGGACGAGCACAGTAAAAGTTGCAGCCAATACAAAAATGCATCAAACAACACAAACAACAAAAGACTTAGGGAGAAAAAACAACCTCAGAGGTCAACGCGGGTTGCGGGCCGGGTCAACGGTGGATCGGGCGAAGCGGGTCGCGGGTCGAACGGTTGCGGCCCGTTAGGGTATGGCCGATCTGGATCCCGCGGATCGATCGGAACGGGGCCGGCGGCTTCGAGCTCGGCGGCGGCGGCGCTCTGACCTCCGGCAACCGCAGCGGCCAGCGGCGAGGCGGTAAGGGCCCGGGGCGGCGAGGCCGGCCAGAGGCAGCGGCGGGGTCCGGCCCGGAGTGGCGACCCGGGTGCGGCGGCGGCGGCAAGAGCTCTTGAAGCTCCGGGGCGGCGGCGCTCTGTGGGCGATGCGGCGGCGGTCGGCGGGGACCGGCGCCGGCGGGCGGCGAGGCGCGGCTGCCGGAGGCGCGGAGCCGCGACGGGGAACGGCGGCGGCTCGCAGAGGTGTTGGGCCGAGGCGGCGGAGGCGGAGGACCCGCGGGGGCCGGGGGCGGGCCTGGCGGGCCGAGCGGTGGCGGGATTGCCACGTGTCGCCCGCGGATTGGAGCGGGGGTCGCTGGACATGTCCGGCGGCGTACGGACGTGTCCGGCGCGGCGAAGGAGGAGTGGAGCTAGGGTTTTTTGGACGAAAATGGCATGGGGGGCGTTTTTATAGGCACAAGGAGCTAGGAGACTCCAAATGGGGAGCGGTTTTCGGCCACACGATCACAATTCGACGACCGCGATGATGGGAAGGGTTGTGCTGGGTTGGTGGGCTGTTGTGGAGGGGGTCTTGGGCCTCAAAGAAGAGGTCCTTTTAGCCCACTAGGTTAACCGTTGGAGTACCAAACGAACTCCAAACGCGACGAAACTTGACAGGCGGCCTACACGTACCAAAACAACATCGCACGACAAGTCTCACACCATTCCGGAAACATTACACGGCCACACACGAAAGAAGGACCACGGGCACGTGTGAGAGCGTCGGAACTCGAAACGGACAACGGGAAGAGACGAGTGGGACCGGATGCAAGTGACAACACAAATGCAATGCAATGCACATGACAACATGACATGGATCAAATGCACACACGCACACGACAAAACAAAGAAACCCGAAATTGAAAGAAGAGCCCGAAAAGGAATTGATGAAGCCAAAGTTTATATATTGCCATATTGGGAAAGTGTTACATCTGGGGCATTACATTGGCCCACAAAAGCTAAAATATTTTAATAGTTCCAAACGCCTAACCTTGCCCGGCTATGCTATAAGCTGTTCTTGCTAAGGATTCAAACGCTACCTCAGTAGTGATACGTCTGCAACGTATCTATAATTTTTGATTGCTCCATGCTATTATATTATCCTTCTAGGATGTCTTATGGGCTTTATTATACACTTTTATATGATTTTTGGGACTAACCTATTAACCCAGAGGCCAGTGCCAGTTTCTGTTTTTCTCGTGTTTTAGGGTTTTACAGAAAATGAATATCAAACGGAGTCCAATTGATGAGCCAATTTTTTATGATTTTTTCTGGACCAAAAGAAGTCCCCGAAGCAAAAGAGTTGGGCCAGGAGAGCCACGGGTTGCCCTAGAGGGTGGAGGGCACGCCTTGGGCAGGGGGGCGCGCCCCCCTATCTCGAGGACAGCCCGTAGCCCCCCTTTACTTGGCCCCGACTCCAAAAATTCCTATAAATACTAAAACCTCCAGAAAGAAACCTAGATCGGGAGTTCCGCCGCAGAAAGCCTCTGTAGCCACCGAAAACCAATCTAGACCCTGTTCCGGAACCATGCCGGAGGGGGAATCCCTCTCCGGTGGCCATCTTCATCATCCCGACACTCTCCATGACGAGGAGGGACTAGTCCACCCTCGGGGCTGAGGGTATGTACCAGTAGCTATGTGTTTGATCTCTCTCTCTCTCGTGTTCTTGAGATGGCACGATCTTGATGTATCGCGAGCTTTGCTATTCTAGTTGGATCTTATGATGCTTCTCCCCCTCTACTCTCTTGTAATGGATTGAGTTTTCCCTTTGAAGTTATCTTATCGGATTGAGTCTTTAAGGATTTGAGAACGCTTGATGTATGTCTTGCATGTATTTATCTGTGGTGACAATGGGATATCATGTGATTCACTCGATGTATGTTTTGGTGATCAACTTGCGGGTTCTATGACCTTGGGAATCTATGCATAGGGGTTGGCACACGTTTTCGTCTTGACTCTCCGGTAGAAACTTTGGGGCACTCTTTGAAGTTCTATGTGTTGGTTGAATAGATGTTTCTGAGATTGTGTGATGCATATCGTATAATCATGCCCACGGATACTTGAGGTGACAATGGAGTATCTAGGTGACATTAGGGTTTTGATTGATTTGTGTCTTAAGGTGTTATTCTAGTACGAACTCTATGATAGATTGAACGTTACTACACACTCTTGAATAGATCGATTAGAAAGAATAGCTTTGAGGTGGTTTCGTACCCTACCATAATCTCTTCGTTTGTTCTCCGCTATTAGTGACTTTGGAGTGACTCTTTGTTGCATGTTGAGGGCTGCTACCTCTTGAGCTTGCGTTGTATTCCCTCGAAGAGGAAAGGGAGATGCAGCACAATAGCGTAAGTATTTCCCTCAGTTATTGAGAACCAAGGTATCAATCCAGTAGGAGACCACGCGCAAGTCCCTTGCACCTGCACAAACAAATAAGAACTTCGCAGCCAACACGATAAGGGGTTGTCAATCCCTTTACGGTTACTTACGAGAGTGAGATCTGATAGAGATGATAGTTTATATTTTTGATATTAATGGTTTAATAAAACATCAAATAAAAGCGGTAAAAGTAAAGTAGATGTAGATTGATATGTTGAGAATAGACCCGGGGGCCATAGTTTTCTCTAGTGGCTTCTCTCATGATAGAGATATTCTACGGCGGGTAAACAAATTACTGTCGAGCAATTGATATAAAAGCGAATAATTATGAGACTATCTAGGCATGATAATTGTATATAGGCATCACGTCCGAGACAAGTAGACCGACTCCTGCCTGCATCTACTACTATTACTCCACACATCGACCGCTATCCAGCATGCATCTAGTGTATTGAGTTCATACGAACAGAGTAACGCCTTAAGCAAGATGACATGATGTAGATGGATAAACTCAAGAAATATGATGTAAACCCCATCTTTTTATCCTCGATGGAAACAATACAATACGTGCCTTGCTGCCCCTACTGTTACTGGGATAGGACACCGCAAGATTGAACCCAAAGCCAAGCACTTCTCCCATTGCAAGAACTATAGATCTAGTAGGCCAAACCAAACCAATAATTCGAAGAGACTTGCAAGGATATTATGAGCGCACATAAAAAGTTCAGAGAAGAAACAAATATCTTTCATAGATAACCTTGATCATAAACTCACAATTCATCGGATCTCGACAAACACACCGCAAAAAGAAATTACATCGAATAGATCTCCTCGAAGACCGAGGAGAACTTTGTAGTGAGATCCAGAGAGAGAGAAGAAGCCATCTAGATACTAGCTATGGACCCAAAGGTCTGTGGTAAACTACTCACAACTCATGGTGACGGCGATGATGATGATGATGAAGGCCTCCGTGATGGACCCCCCTCCGATGGAGCTCCGAAACAGGCTCCAAGATGGGATCTCCACGGGAACAGAAGCTACGGCGGTGGAATTAGGGTTTTCTCTCTGCGTATGGAGTTTCTGGGGTACGTGGATATATATTTGAAGGAAATATGCCCTAGAGGCAATAATAAAGATGTTATTTGTATTTCCTTATATCATGATAAATGTCTTTTATTCATGCTAGAATTGTATTAACCGGAAACTTAGTACATGTGTGGATACATAGACAAAACAGTATGTCCCTATTATGCCTCTACTAGACTAGCTCATTGATCAAAGATGCTTATGTTTCCTAGCCATAGACATGAGTTGTCATTTGATCAACGGGATCACATCATTAGGAGAATGATGTGATGGACTAGACCCATCCGTTAGCATAGCACTATGATCGTTTAGTTTTACTGCTATTGCTTTCTTCATGACTTATACATGTTCCTATGACTATGAGATTATGCAACTCCCAAATACCGTAGGAACACCTTGTGTGCTATCAAACGTCACAACGTAACTGGGTGATCATAAAGATGCTCTACAGGTGTCTCCGAAAGTATTCGTGGTGTTGGCATAGATCAAGATTAGGATTTGTCACTCCGAGTGTCGGAGAGGTATCTCTGGGCCCTCTCGGTAACACACATCATAATAAGCCTTGCAAGCAAAAGACTAATGAGTTAGTCACAAGATGATGTGTTACGGAACGAGTAAAGAGACTTGCCGGTAACGAGATTGAACTAGGTATAGAGATACCGACGATCGAATCTCGGGCAAGTAACATACCGATGACAAAAGGAACAACGTATGTTGTTATGCGGTTTGACCGATAAAGATCTTCGTAGAATATGTAGGAGCCAATATGAGCATCCAGGTTCCGCTATTGGTTATTGACCGGAGATGAGTCTCGGTCATGTCTACATAGTTCTCGAACCCGTAGGGTCCGCATGCTTAACGTTTGATGACGATCGGTATTATGAGTTTATGAGTTTTGATGTACCGAAGGTAGTTCGGAGTCCCGGATGAGATCACGGACATGACGAGGAGTCTCGAAATGTCGGAGACATAAAGATTGATATATTGGACGACTATATTCGAACACCGGAAGTGTTCTGGAAAGTTTCGGAATTTACCGGAGTGCCGGGGGGGGGGGGGGGTG